>CM028377.1:68762613-68895132 GCA_013146195.2 Codonopsis lanceolata | reverse complement strand
CCTTGAGACAAGCATCTGATAAACTTCGGTGAGGTAATAAATAGCTGCTTTTCTCTTGGTAAAACTTATGACAAAAGCGAAATGAACATGAGGTTTCTAGGCTCTGGTAGCTTATGGCATGTTAAGACCACGGCTATGAAAGAATCCAAAAACTTAAGACAGATGACTCCAGTAGTCTCTACGCAGAGTTTGAAGGTTTATGAGCTCGAAGTAAATCAGGCTCTAGAGCAAGACAAGTTGACTGTGTCCTTGCCAACCATGGTCCCAGAAGAAACCCTTTGTGAAAACAAACCTCCTTTCCTCGTGAAAATGATTTTCTCTCGGATGAACAATTTGCCATGTTTGTAAAAGCGTTTTCAAAAATTTGCAAAATATGGAAGGAAGAACACACTGACAACCTTTTAGAAAGGCTGGTGAAAGCTCATCTAAAGAGCTTGTATTATTACAAGCGTAAGAAAACCTGTCGATATTTGCATAAATGTCCAAATAGCAAAATTTGAAGCATCTGGAAAACCTACTTATAGAAAATTTCCAAAACAAAGGTATGTTGGTGAAGACATAGAAGGCATACATGGTTTGAGGCGATTCGAGAGGAAGAGGATGATGATTGTGAGCAAGCTAACATATGTAATAGCTCATGATTCGGGTCTACCTATGACTCCGAAAATGAAGTCGAAATCTCACTAGTCCACTTGGATAAAAGTGAGACCAACGGTGGCTTGACTTGATGGGGAAGAACTTACCAAGGATAATCAGATATGCTTGAAAAATTCAATTCCTTTAGAGTAGCCTATGTTAAACTTGCCAAGCTGTGAGAAACTTGCTGGCGAGAAATCTCGATGGCGGTGAGATTCAAACTCTCGATAGGCATCAACAAGAAAGTATCAAGCTCGAAAGGAGAAAACAAATTCCTTTGTGACAAAATTGAATGTCTAGCGAGCACGTCAAAGGACTTGACCTAGAGAAAATTGCCTTGCAAAAGACAATTGACTCTGGAGCGACTCCAGGATGCCTTGAAGAAATCCTTTCAAGCCAAAAATCTAGTAAAGATAAATGCGGCATAGGATATTCAGATGAGCCCGAGTATGACATTCCCATCGATCCGAGAGAAAGGTGAATCCTCAGAGGCGCTAATGATATCTCTCTCTAAACAAGCGTTCGAAAATAAAGGAAACAAGGCCTTGGTTATTCAAGTGTTCCTTATGTTTACCCCAAGCTTCAGAAAGGAAAAGCCAAGATAGTGATTCAAATGAGAAACACGAGAAAGTAATGGTAGAGAAACTAAAGTGCATCTGCAACAACTCTATTTAAGGCAAAGTCTCTGGCGGTAGACCTACTAAATCTCTGGGTGACTATCAAGTTTGTCATGAAGCGAGCAAGGCTCTGCACATTGAAAGTAAACTTAAAGGTAGTATTACCAAATCCTCCTAAAAAGGTAATCAACAGACAAGCGAAAGCTAGAATGCGGTGGTAAGCTACCTAGGAAGATTCAAAAAAAGAAATCAATTAAGTCTACGTCGACAAGCAAAGCTGAACCAAGAATGGATGTTAAGAAAAAGGATATTCATAATCACTCCTGGTTAAGGACAACGACAATTCTCTACATGGAAGTTTCATTTATGTCATTCTTGCATTGCCTAGGCCATCGGCCACAGGAATGCCGGCTAAGGTTCAGCTCAAGATGCGAGACCTAGTTCTCTCAAGGTTAGGCGGTATGGGTTCCAAAGGTTGCTAATCCTTAGGACCCGAAAATAAAGGGACCTTGTTGCTTTAAATCTTTTTCGAGGAATGCTTCATGGCTATAGAATCGAGAAAACAAAGACATCGGTACACAGACGGTGGGCGCTCAAGACACATGTTGGAAGCAGTCTACTTACAGATATAGGCTGAAGCGAAAGGACCCATTTGTTATTTTTGGAGACAATGCAAGAGGAAAGACAATTGGATATGGCTCGATCACTAGAAGTCTCTCCATCAACAAAGTCTCTCTAGTGAGCGGCCTAAAGCACAATCTGTTGAGCATATCCCAGTGCGACAAAGGATTAATATGCCAATTCAACTCCAACCGGTGCCTCATAGATCGTGAATCTGCTCTACAATCTTGGCCAGAGCAATAGACAAGGAAATGTCTATGTCGTGGACTTAAATCTTCTAGGGAGATTCTCGAGCCTTTGCCTAGTAGCTAACAACGTTCGTGACAACGATTGGCTATGGCACAAGTCTCGATCACCTGACTTCAAGCACCTCTCCAAGCTCTCCAAAGAGGCTTGTCGAGGTCTACCTACGGTGTCTGCCGACCATGACGAAGTTGTAAAGCTTGCCAACTAGGAAAACTTTCCAAGTCTTCCTTGAAAAGAAAGTCTGTCTTGTCTACAAACAGGACCTCTTGACTTACGCATATGGATCTCTTTGGACCAATCACTACGATCGGTATTTACGGAGACAAGTATACACTTGTAGTAGTTGACGACTACTCTAGGTTCACCTGGATTGAAACAATGACTTCAAAAGATGAGACGTATGATCTAGTCATCGCTCTTTTCATAAGACTTCAAACTCAAAAGCTTGAAGACATTAGTGACATAAGATCAGACAATGGCACTGAATTCAAGAACAATGGTGTAGAAAGATATTGTGATGACCACGGGATCGGCCACAACTTTTGGCTGGAACTCCTCGACAAAATGGTGTAGGCTGAGCGGAAGAAACGGGACAACGATTGAGCGGCAAGAACAATCTTGGCGAAGCAAAACTTCAAAGTACTTACAGGCGGCGTCAACTCTGCATGTTTTACCCAAAATAGATCCCTGGTAAACAAGTTTCATAACAAAACTCCATATGAAATATGGAGAGGAAGAGCCCCCAACATAGGATTTCTTAAAATCTTCGGCTGTAAATGTTTTATTCTTCATAATGGAAAAGAATATAGAGGAAAATTTGATGCAAAATCAGACGAAGGAATTTTTCTGGGGTATTCCAAACATTCAAAAGCATTTCGCATTTTCAGTAAAACTCATTTAAAAATTCTAGAATCTGTGCATGTTTCTTTTAATGAATATGACTTGTTAGAGCCTATAAAGGCTCCGAATGTTGCTAATGATTCTGATAATGATGAGATAGGTATAAACACAGCATCTACTTCCACTCCTCATCGAGCGGCAATTGCGAGACCCTTCGATACGCTAACCCTTCAGGCGGACTTGACTCTGTAGATACTGCTTCAACTCTTACATTGACCCGGAACCCATCTCTTACATTTTACCCCAAACACCTTTGCGAGATCACTCATCCTTCTTGTTCACGAGAAAATGAAGGTTTTGAAGATCTATCTCTTGAACGATTTTAGTGAATCTCCTTCTCAACCTACTCAAGTAATTCTTAAGGGAAGAACCCACCAGAAGTGATCTTCCTCCAACCATTATTGAAACAAAAGATCATCCTATTTCTCAAATCATTGGTGATCTCAACACAGGAGTTCGTACAAGGAATAAAGTTAGAGAAGAGACTATGTTTGCATATGCATTCGTATCTGAACTCGAACCAAAGAAGATTGATGAAGCTATCGAAGATCATAACTGGATTGAAGCTATGCAAGAAGAGTTGAACCAGTTTGAAAGATGCAAGGTGTGGAGCTTAGTTCAGGCCGTGACCATCCGTTATCGGCACCAAATGGGTTTTAGAAACAAAAGAGATGAAGATGGAAATGTCACGAAACAAAGCTAGGCGGTTGCTCGAGGCTAAAGCGGAAGAAGGAATTGACTTCGATGAAACATTTGCTCATGTTGCTAGATTAGAGGCAATCGAGACTCTTTCTAGCCTATGCCTCGTTCATGGACTTCAAAGTGTATCGGATGGATGTAAAGAGTGCCTTTACGAATGGTGATCTTCAAAAGCGGTATCGTGGAGCGACCTCGGGAGGATTTGTTATTCAAGACAAAGCGGATCATGTCTACCGACTCAAGAAAGCTCTATGGCCTAAAGCAAGCTCCCGAGCTTGGTATGAAACTCTATCCAAGTTCTTAATAGAACAAGGATTCGTGAGAGGAAGGATAGACACTACTCTCATTCATCCTCAAAAGGTCATTCTCTTACGGTACAAATCTATGTGGGCGACATCATCTTTGGATCAACTAACCAAAGCTTTATGTAAAAGATTCGAGAAGGCGATGCAAAGCAAGTTCGAGATGAGCATGATGGGTGAACTTACCTACTTTCTAGGGCTGAGATTCAACAGACTTCCAAAGGAATCTTCATCAACCAAACCAAATATGCAAAGGAACTAATCAAGAAATTTGGTCTTGATTCGGCTAAAGGATTTGAGACTCCAATGTCTACCGGCGCCATCTTGACAAAGATGAAAAGGGAAAGCAAGAGAACATGACCAAGTATCGAGGAATCATAGGTTCACTTCTTTACCTTCTTGCCCGATGGGCGACATTATGTTTCTTTGTTTGTGTTTGTGCAAGATTTCGAGGCGATCAAAGGAATCACATTTGCTTCTTTGCCAAGCGTATTATCATATATGTTTCAACAACAACAAATCTAGGCATCTAGTATTCCAAACACAACAATTTCGACCTAGTTGGATACTCGGATGCAGATTATGCGCTTGCAAAGTGAGCGAAAGCACCAGTGGGACTTGTCAATTCCTTGGAAATAGACTTGTCTCATGGTCTTGCAAGAAACAAGGTTCGGTTGCAAATTCAACCACGAGGCGAATACATTCTTTGCCGGTTGCTCTCAACTTCTATGGATGAAGCAACAACTAGTGGACTACAACATCAAGGCGCAAATTGTCCAATTATGTGTGACAACACATCGGCAATTCGGTCTCAAAAATCGATGATGCACTCGAAGACAAAGCACATTGATATCGTTATCACTTCCTCAAAGATCATGTGGAGAAAGGTAACATCGATGCGGAATATGTTCCAAGCGAGCATCAATTGGTGACATTCTCACAAAACCCTTTGGATGCCACCGGGTTTGCTTATTTAAGGAGAAATCTTGGTATGATTGATCCTACTGCTTAATTTCAAAGTTTTATTTTTTTTCTTTCATACCAGTAGACTTAGTTTTAGACTGACCGGAAGACGTAATTTTCCCTTTAGCGGAAGACTTAAAGGTTAGTATCTTTACTTAGTCTATTTTTTTAAAAGAGGTTTCTAAAGCAATAAAGGGGGTCAAGGATAAAATTTGGTACTTAGAAAATATCTTAAGTTCCCGCTTTTGCGCTAAAATTTTTTTCTTCTTTAAATAGACCTTGAACCACCTTTTCAAAACTTTACGAAACCCCTTTGTCTAAAATATTTCTCTCTCTATTCAAACTCTCTCTATCTGTGCAACTGCTCTCTTCATTCCCAAAATCTTCTTGTTTCTTCTTCTCATCAACATCAATGGTATGTTCTTCTCTACTCTACTACTTGAAATTTATCGCTTACTGTTTCGCATCTCATTTCATAACCTAAATTGTTTTGGAATACAAACAGTCACTTTCGAGTTTCAAAACAGTATTCGCCATTGTTGTTCTTCAAAACCTAAAACCTAACAGTCGTTTCTATGCTTTGAATGCTTACTCTCTTGAAAAACGTCTGCTATACATTTCTCTGGTTTGCTTTCACTAAACATTCTAGGGTTTCAAGTTTTCATTCCTAAAATTGTCAATAATCTCAGAAAAACTTGAAATCTCTGCTTGTTTAGCTCTTGAGGTAAAAAGCCCTAATTTTTGATTGCATTTCTTTCAGGCAAAATCATCCAAATCAAAGCGTGATGCGGGGAAGAAGCTAGACCAGCCGACATTCCTCCAAGTTTGGATGTCAACCTTCCGGGATATCCTACTTTTCCAGCTGCTCATGACGTTATTGTTGCCCTGGACCCAAAACTTTATATACCTGGGATGTGCATTGACCTCCAGTCAGTCTGCACTATAGCCGCCGGAGTCAAGGCATGCGAGGACATGAATGCCTCTGGAATTCTTCCACTCTTCTGCCTCAACGACAAAGACTACAGCATTTTCTTGGCAGAAGAGTTCTATCAAAGGATGGAGTTAATGAACAAGAACGCTCTGCGTGGATGGATTAAAAGCCGTCCTATCTCCATCACCGCCAAGACCATCTCCACCATTATTGGTGTGCATTTTGGTGGCGCTCTTGAATCAACCATTGCTGAGGCTAACCATGCCTGGGAAGCAATGAGGGGAGTTGATATCCCTAGAGAACCACAAGGGAAGATGCTGAGAAATCTCTTCCCGTTGGACGTCTACTGCAATAGCCACCTAATAGACAAGGGGCTTCTGTTCAAAAGTGGTGCTCATGATATGTTCACGGCACAACAGCTGAACCTTACAAGTGCCGTCTTCATTCAAACCCGTCTCAACTTCGGAGCCATCATCTTCAATGAGCTCAAGCAGTGGGTAGAACGAGTTAAGAACAACCCCACTTGCAAGCGGCCATTCGTCATGCTGATAAATGCTCTTTTCCGAGACAATGAGGAAGTCAACTCTTCCATCAAGGAAGATGAACTTATATTGGTGTCCAAGGACAAGCAGCTGACAGCTTCATTCTTCAACAAATATACTGAGTACGAAAACAAGCGAATGATGCAGAAAGGTCGTCCGCCCGTCTCCATTGACAAGGTCGCTAAGCCAGTACTGATCATTGTCACTCGCTTCAATATGGAAGCTTATGACGCGGCTAGCCAAACTCTCAAAAAGGATTCTGCTAAATTCAACGAACAAGTTGCCCAGTCTCTTCAACAAAAAGCCAAGGATCTGGCTAATGAGGCAGAACAGCTCTTACGAGCCAAGCAGAAAGCCAAAGGCAAAAAGACCAGGCCGGAAGAAGAAGTACCAACTGAAGAGCAGCAGGCCAAGTGGATTCGGAAGGAGATGAAGGAAGGCCAAAAGGACAAGACTCAAACCAACTCCATCACCTTCCCAACCTTCACCGGCCAACCTCTTCTTCCCAGCCCTCTTCTAAAACCAAACGACCACCCTCACCTTCTCTTGCACCCACTCCTAAACCAAAACGTAGGAGACTACGTAAAACCTTTGAGGACCAGCCACCTGCAGACATTCCTGCCTCTACCGATGAAGCAGCTGAGGCCCCTATTCTACCGCTAAGGAAGAAAAAGAGGTCTGCCGGTGCCAAGCCCTCTACCGTCGCCCAACCATCTACCGTTAACCAACCCTCTACCAATAACCAACCATCTACCGCCACCCCAAGCCAACCTATTCCTCCTGAGTCATCTACTCAGATGAATTCACCACCTCCGGAGGAGTCTATCCCTCAGGAGGAGCCTCAGAGACAGGAGGAGCCTCATAGACAGAAGGAGCCTACCCGAACCCCAACTCCTCCTCCTCCTTCACCATTCAACTACTCTCCTAACCCATCAACCCCTACCTCACCTCACCAAACCCAACCCTCTTCATCAACAACACCACAACCAACTCAAAACCCTCCTACCAAGCCAATATACTCTGCCGCTGCCAAGTTTCTCTTTGAGCTTTCCTCAGTGGCAGATCTATTCTCTTCTGATCGACCACAACCTCCACCTCTCCTTCATAAACCCAAATCCCTCTTCTATCATGCCCCATCTTTCTGGTTCTCCACCGAACCTTTACCCGAATCTTCAATTGTCAGTGAAAATTCTGACACTGACATTGAGCTAGATTCCCCACCAACCCCTCCCCCTCCACCTCAAACCATCTCCTCCTCTACCAACACCATACCAACCCAAGACTCTTCCTCTTCCGACTCCATCACTCCTCCTCTCCAACAGCCCTTCCGGCCAGTGTCTCCTGAAGCCACTTCCTCTGCCGGTACCGCTCATGTTCACATTGGCCAGGAACCATCTTCCTCTCAGCCGGCCAATGCTAAAATTTTGTCAAGGCTGGACGCCATCTATGAACGGCTAGGCGCACTCACTAGCATAACTACTGCTACCGCTGAGATCGCCACTACCGCGTCCAAGGCCAATGATCGCACTACTGCTCTTCTACGCCAATTTCAAGAAGATGTATGGACTCGTTTTGGACAGATGAGACACGAGTTCACGGACGTCAAGATCAATGTCGAAGCACAACGCGACGAATGTGTCCGGATCTGCTCATCTCTCTTCTACGAGCTGTTCCATGCCATCACACTGCATCTCGGCAATGGCCGCCCTCCTGTCCTAGAGCTCAACAACCTAGCTCGCGACTCTGCTTACAACATTATGAACGCTCATCGTGATCTGGCCATCACGGAGGAGAAGCAAATGAGATCTATCAACCGAATGCTGATGGAAGAGAACAGCCGTCTTCGTGAAGAACTCGACTACCGCTCTCGTTCCACCAGACCTCCCACAGATGCCGATGACGAGTACGTACGAAGAATAGAAAAGCTAGAGAGACAGCGTAGGGAGAAAGAAGCTGCAGACAAAGGAAAAGGGAAACGGCCTTGGTAAATTATGTATCTATTTTTCCCTTAAACCTTTGTATCTATTTTACTCTTTTGAAAACTCTGTACACGTTAAACATCTTGTTTATAATACAGAAGATTATCTGCTTTTCAAAATTGTCATTTGTTTAAATTCTCGTTCTTTCATTTTCTATATCTGCTTAGAATTTAAACATTCAGTTTAAATTTATTTGAACTGTTTTGCTACTAATCTGTGTGTTGTTCTATGATTTCCTTATCTTTGTGTGCACATAGAATAGTCCTTACACTTGAGGTGCTCTTCTGTTTGATAGAGGCATATCTTCCATTATTAAATAAATAAATCTCTTAGACATGCTATTATCTATCACATGATCAGTTATAGCCCTCATTTGTAGTAATGATGACCAGATATAAATAGGAGGAGATTGTTGATTCTTATTTGTATTAGATTTATATCTGTTCACACATTACACTAGTTTTATACTTCAGTGGCTAATCGGGCTGCGTATCGATTAGTGTGGCAACTGTGTATAGAACTTTGCCAAGTATAGTTTTTATAGGACTTCACAAGTTCACCGGAAGACCTGCTTCAACATACAAATCGGCAAACCTTGTATACACCTGGTCAATCATGACGTGTCCTGTCCAGCAATGATTAATGGATCAATTTAAGTTTATCATCATCTATGTTTGAATTTAAATTGAGACATTCCATGACACCTCAAACCCGCCGAAAGCAGCTTTCCAAAAAGCAGGAAGACTTTTTCAGACTGAACAAGTGAAAGCAGGAAAGCAGACTGTCACCTACTGTCTGCAACAACTCTCACAGATCTGACATCCAGATTGCCCAACTTCCAGAAGATCTCAGTACTCATTCCCTGCTCGATATCTGTGAAGACGAAATTTCTGATTGACATCTCCATACATTTAATGCATTCAACCTAATAGAGCTGTTAAAGTCTTCGTCTTCTCCAACGGACATCTAGAATGCACCTGCTATAAATGTTGCCATTAAAGACTGAAAAAAAAAGACATCCATCAAACACTTGTAGAATTGCTCTGAATTCAATAACTCTTAAGTCTTACAACTCAGTGCATTCAAGAGATCCTCAACAGATCCAGAAGTCCTCGTCAACAACAAGAAGCCGTGCATCAACATTTATTGTTTTACTTCTTGTTGTTATTCATTCATATAGCTATACTTCTGCACGAATTAAATATCATGTTTTCACAGATATTTAATTCCTTAACTCCCAAACACAAGTCAATATTTTGTACACGATCCATTGGGAATATTCTTTGTAATAGATCTAGTGGAAAACATAGTGCACTATTTAAATCCAAGGTTGACTGCCTTGGTGGTGGACGTAGCACTCTTTATAGTGTGAACCATCCCAAAATACTTGTGTTAATTCCTTTACTGTTTGTCTGCTCTTTGATTTGTTTATTACTATATTTATCTTTACCCTTTACAGCAAACTTAAGTAACCTGTTAAAGATCTACCGGTAGTCCTTATCGGCAGACTTGATTCAGCTTTATTGAAAGACTTCCGCTACTTCAATCTTTTCAATAGATTGAAAGTACCTTTCAAAGAATTTACTTAAAAGTTTTTAAGTGTATAATAAGCTATTCAACCCCCCCCCCTTCTAGCTTATTATTGTGCCCGTTGGGACCCACACCCAGTATGGGCCCATCAAGCAGCGGACATTAGATTTAAAAGCCCAGTACTATTGATCAGCCCACGGGCATTAGTGGACGAGCTTCAGACGGGCATTGGGCGGGCACGGGCTTCAGCCCATTTGTTTATGTTTTTAAATAATTTTACTATTTTCTTATTCAAACTTTGGGCCTCAGCTTTCAACCCATCAATTCATTCCCATGAACTTTTTTTCAAACTATTATACTTGCAAATTTGAAATAAAACACACAGTTGAAGTGGAAGAAAAGGAAGAGAAACAACTGAGTTAAAATATAAATTCAGTATGTTGTAAACGGATTCATATAACTTGACAACTCGTTGCAAGACTAAAAGCAACTAAGTTAAAATGTAAAATGTAAATCCGGATGTAAACAAAGAAAAGTGGCTCCAAGAAAATAAAAACAAAAAAGTTGTTGTAGCATGTAAACATTTCCTTCAATTCCTTCAAGTGCTTAAATTCCTAGTTAACTTCACCAAACTACAATCATTCTATAAACTCTTGAAATAGCTTGGGACCTTGGGTAGCCATGGAAAGTCATCTACATGAGACCAAAAAATTAAATGAAAATCATGAAACAAACTCTAAACAACAAATTAACAAGACAAAAACTAATCAATTTTTTTTACCTTTCTCAACTTATCGTCTACAATCAATCCTCTTCGAAACGATTTGCAAGAGACTTGGATTGAATTTTCAATTCATTTATAAGAAAAAAAAATGTCAAATAAGAACATCTAATTAACAAAGCAAATAAGCAAAAATTAATAAGTATTGAATTTTTTTTTTTACCGAATTCAATCTTCTCTAGTTCATCTTTCAATTCCTCCAAAACTTGAGCTTGCATGTATTGGTTCTCAATATCAACCGAGGATGAACGAACCCAATCTTGTGTACATAACAATGCCTCTGTTGTCTTAGGAGTAAGTGAACTCCTAAAAGGATCTATCACCCTCCCTTCTGTCTAAATGTTGACTCACTTGCAACGGTTGAAATTGGCATGGCTAAAACATGCCTTGCAACTAAAGACAAGATTGGAAATTTTGAAGAATTATTTTTCCACCACTTTAACAAATCAAACTTCTCACCCATTAATCTTTCATTTTCAACGCGATCCCCCAAGTAAATGTCAACTTCCATTTTGCCAATATCATTTTCTTCCTCGAGATGTTTTAAGAAACCTTCCTCCAAATCATCAACTTCCATGTTACTTGGACTAGATGAAGAACCGATAAAACCATCGCCCAAATTAGTTTTCAATTCATGGGTTTTATAATGATCATACAACTCAATCAAAGTTTTAATCACTATTTCCCCCATTTCCTTAGCTCTTCCATTATCCTTCCCATACATTCATTTAAAACAAAAATTCACATAAGTCATCTTATGACAAGGATCTAAAACCACAGCTACATACAACAAGTAATTTATATTTTCCATGTTCTCCCAATACTTTTCATATTTCCCCCTCATTTTAGTAGCCATGTCTCTTGCCTCTTGATCATCATTATTCATACACATTTTTCCCAACTTATATTGTAAAGACACAAGCTCACCAAAAAATAAATTTGAAGTTGAATACTTTGACCCCGAGACTTTCAATGTCATTTCATAAAAAACTTGCAAGAAATCAACAAGATAGCCAACATTTTGGAAATCCTTCGAAGTTGGAGCACCCACAACCTTTGCTTTCTTTTTTTTTTCTTTCTTCTTGTATTAACTTCAAAAATTTCTTCATCCCCACCAAAAAAGTAATCATCATAATTG
Organism: Codonopsis lanceolata; assembly: GCA_013146195.2. NCBI lineage: Eukaryota > Viridiplantae > Streptophyta > Magnoliopsida > Asterales > Campanulaceae > Codonopsis > Codonopsis lanceolata. The sequence goes on along the minus strand of CM028377.1, from coordinate 68,883,247 downwards.
GAGTCGCTACGCATCTTATCAAAGGCCTTGGCATATTTTATGGTTGTCTCTAGCATTAAGTAGATGGAATTCCACCTAGTATCAACATCAAGAGACACTTTTTTACTACACTTTATGCCTAATTTTTGAACACGTGACTCAAACTTTGCAAGCCTTGCAGGAGATGACCTCACATATCTTACGACATTTCGAATTCTCAAAATTTCCTCCTTTTGTTCCTCTATACCTTCCCTCACAATAAGATTGAGAATGTGAGCACAACATCTCAAATGCATATACTTACAATTCAATATGGAGTTTGACCCACTAAGTTCATCTTTCAAAAACTTAATGGCACCATCATTAGATGAAGCATTGTCAACGGTAATTGTGAAAACTCGATCAATACCCCATTATTTCAAGCAATCATAAACCAATTTCTCAATTGTTTTCCCCTTGTGATTAGCAATTGTACAAAAATTCAATATTTTCTTTCTTAAAATCCAATCATCATCTACCCAATGAGCCGTGAGACACATATAGTTGATGTTTTGACATGATGACCAAGTATCGGTGGTAAAAGATACCATTTGCCCCTTCAAAAGAGTTTTCAATTTCAATGTCTCATCTTTGTAAATTTTACAAGCAATCTCTAGCAACTGTCCAATGAGAGGGAACTTTGAAGTTGGGGTTCAACTCCCAAAACATCTCCCTAAACCCCTCATCATCCACAATACTAAAGGGTCTATTATCTTTTATGCACAACCTAGCAAGTGTCTTTCTAGCCCTCTATTGATTAAAGGCATAACTTGTGATACTCGCTCCATTACCCCCCCCCCTCTTTTGGTTCACTCTTAAATTGTAAAGTCTTTTGTCTTTTTCCATCGCTTATAGCCCCTTTCAAACCCACAAAACAAGGTGATGTTTTACAAGTTTGCTTTAAATGTCTACCCATAGCATTTGTTCCATTCTTGCTAGTGTTGAAAGTATAATCTTGCTTGCAATAAGGACAATATATATTCTTAGGATAGGTTTGGTTTTAGGTCTCTCAAAATGTTCCCAAACCCAAGACGTGAACTTAGTATCGCATGTCTCTCTTTCCCCATCTAAATCAATCACATCCTTTTCAGCATTTTTTTCAGTATTTTGTCTCCTACTAGTTTTCACTTTCATCTCTGAAAAAAAAATCAAGACAAAACGCAAAAACCCAGTTTAGACAAAATACACAACGCAACTTCATTTCACACAAATGTTATTACTACTTATTAGTCATTTCATTTTTCAACTTAAAAATTAATGTCAAGAAATTAGTCATGTTTTGAAATCATTTTGTATAAGAAGCAAATGCAACAATATCATGGCCCAATTTAGAAATAGGAAAAAAATGAACAAGAAACAACATACAAAAAGATTTAAAAAAACTTTGACAAAAAGAAATAAAAAAAACCTTTAACATAAAGAAATAAAGAAACCTATAAGTGTGTAACTCACAGTCTCACACATACACACACAATCACACAGTGAGCGAGGGCAACAGAGAAAGAGAAAGAGAAAAGGGTACCATTGACGACTTGAAGGTGGGATTGTGGAGTATGGAGACGGCGAGGCTGAAGCGACGACGGCCGATGGCGAAAGGGAAGCGACGACTCGATGAAGTGTGAACTGAACGAAGATGATGAAGACGAAGTAACGAACTTGAGAGGGGCTATAAACAATCGAAAAAGATGAAGAAGGTGTTGGATGTGTGAGTCAAGAACGTCGTTGGGCAGGATTTGAGAGTCGAACGTCGTTGGGCCCGTCGGCTGTTTTCCAAGAAGATGAAGAAGACAATTGCCACACCTTACTAATAATACATTAATACTTATGTCAAATTGCAATCTTGCATGAGATTGAGAATAGGATATCAATAGATGATTGAGTAATTAATTATTAAAATAATAGGGTTTGACTTTTAGGCTTTTATTTTTAGCAATAGCTTTATTAGTTTAGGAGTATTATAATATTACTATATTTATATATTATAATTTATAACTTATAATATATAAATATAGTAATAGTATAATACACAAAAATTAAATATATATGATTTGGTCAAAGACCTATAATTAAAAAAAATTAAAAAAAAAAGTTATCATAGAAGAGGGGGCATAAAGGGAGCAGCTGAAGGCCCAATAGAGCCCGAGACCACGGGCATTTGACTCATCTAAAGCCCAGCACTATGTATAGCCCATGGGCACGTGCTCCATGGGCCGGGCACTAACGGGCTTTAACGGGATTGATGGGCATTGACGGGCCTTGCTCACCTTAGGGCTGGAGATGGCGGCTGCTATGGTGGGGCTAGAGATGATGACTATTACAGTAGAGCCAGAGATGGGAACTTACACTGGGAAAAGAGAGAATGAGAGGGTGTTAGATTAGGGTTTTTTACTTTTAATATATTTACTCCTTAACCAGATAAGAGAAATGACATTTTTGCCCCACACGTGGAAGACAATGTGTTATTTAACGTGGATTTTCTAACGCCCATCACACGTAGGGTGGAAAATCGGAAAAAAAATGTTACATTAGATACCATTATGGAACAAACCTTAGGTTGGGGTGCACTATGCGATTTGGTGGATACTTTATGGGGAAATGGAAATTTGGCCATACAATTATTTTTGAATTATTGAAACAATTATTTATTATTTTCATTTAAAAACATATTTTAAATACTAAATGGTTAACTAAATAATGAAGTTATAATCAAACCTCATTTTTCACCCCAAGCAAAATGACCAAAATAATCTTCATGTGACATACACATACTGTTTTCCGTTACTATTTTAAACGTCCATAGACGGGAGGGGGCAAAGTGGGACAAATAGAAAAATAAGGAATGAAAGTAAGACACTTCGTAGGTTAGGGTGCAATGTGAGATTGAGTGTGTAATTTTGGGAGCTAATCATATTTTGGCATCATTGAAATTAGTCCAAAATGCAACTTTCCCCTAAAGTATCCATCAAATCCACTTTGGCCCTCAACGTAATTTTGTAGCATTTCCATATTCCATGTCAAATTTGGTGATTGGGATATCACGTCCGGTAATCGTAGTGATAGACATGGTGACGAATAATGTTTAAGATTGATAATTTGCTTCAATCAAACAATAAACAATATCAACGATGCCGATAAGAAATTTGTTGGAGTTGAAACTAGGGACGATAAAGACGAATTGAAAGATATCGTGTCTCATCATCGTTGATGGGTTCAAATATGGGTTTTGAAATTCATGGTGTATGCTTGTGTACTGTGTGGTATGAGAGAGATGGAGAAATGAATTGTGGAGTTGGTCATTCAACATCGGCGGCAGCTTTAATTTTTTGTAGGTTTTTATTTATGGCGGCCTTGACACCTGAGTGTGATTATCTAATCTTGAGTTCTATCTCTCAGATCTCTCTTGAGTTTTATCTCACTTAAAATTTATATAAAAGGTCATTACTGGAGAAGGAGCAGCGAAAGTGTTGCCGCAAAATTCCCTACATGTGAAATACCATGTGCATATTACCTTCAGATTGGTAACCTTCATCGTGGTTAGGGGAAACTAGAAAAAAGTTATAAAATGAGATATGAAAATGACACAAAACTTAGGTTGGGTGGTAAAGTGGTACTTTATAGATACTTTGGGTGAATTTTATATTTTTTAGTGTAACTACATACTTTGGGGTTGAGAGTTTGATATCTATAACACAATATATTATTTTATAAAAAGAGTCTAAATTCTAGAAACGACATAACTAAGCAAAGTCTCCAACAATAATGTGTTAATCTAAAATAGTAAGTTTGAATTGTTTTTAATTCACAATATTGAAAAAGATATTTAAAAATAACCAACAAAAAAGACAAATGTATAGAATAAGTTGTTATTCTATCAGTAATAGCATATATTATAAATGACCAAAAAAACAAAGTATCATAAAAGCTATACACAGAATAACATAATTAAAAGTGTAAAGATTAAAACACGAAAAGAATTTAATAATTAAAAGTAAGTAAAAAAAAGAATTAGCAAATCATTTTTTTTAAAATCATTAACACAACGTGTAACGCACGTGAAACTTACTAGTTGTAATAAAAATGAAACCATGATACCGAATGAACTTAATAAAAGTTTATGGGCAACGTTCCAAATATTTAGTTTGAAAAAGCTTACAAAAAAGATGAATGATATTACGAGTTTGAGTTTATTGTATTATTGCATGCTTTAGTATTAGTACCGTTTCATCAAATATACTTAGATCTTTACACTGTTAGATCAAATATGTTATTTTCTAAATAATGGTATGAACATTTAAAATCATTACTGCCTTAGTGATCCAACAATTCTAACACTAAACCTCGTACTAATGCCACAAGTGTGATCTCGCAATATTATTTGTCTATAATAAAATGAAGGCTGAGTGCTAAAGTCTATATTCACTACAAATTTTTCTTATCTACTACATCAAATTATGATCAATTAAATTAATTAACACAAGTCACATATGACAATTTTTATCTCTTCAATCACATTCAATTAAAAGACACCTCTCAAATGCAACTATGAATTTTATTTTATGTAGCGATGTGGCGTGCATTTAGAGTTGTCAAGGTGGGTTGGTGGGACGTGCCGACCCGCAACCCACTATAACCCGTCATTTGGCGGGGTAGGACGAGCCAACCCACGAATGTGGTGGGCTTGAAAATTGTCAATCTAGCACAACTCATCATGGGTTGTGGGTTACGCGGGTCAGTCCACCAACTTTTTTCTCTCAAGTAATCAAATAAATAAATAATAAACACAAAAAATCTCACAATTCATTAAAAATATATTTTTTCTATAACTATATTCCAAATAGCGTTTTAGCAACTTTCTCTAATATTAATTGTATAAAATGATGAAAAAAATAAAGATAAAAACATATTTTATCATTACTCTTTTTGTATGTTCTCATAATCTTTTTGGCATAAATATTGTGATTAATCTACCTTATAACATCTCTAACTAGGATTTGTTGTCTTTACTTCATCTCTCTTCCTTGCATACGATCTAAATTTCTTTCCATTATTTCTATCGCTTACCAATGTTGTTTTAAGTGTCACTTTTTAATGAATTCAAAATCATTTACTAATATTTCAGATAAAAAAAATTTAATCTTACATTTTGAGTGAAAATGATTTTAACTCTTAGTTTTAAACTTGTGGCTTGTGGTATTTGCAACTAGAATATGACGGGTCAACCCGTCCCGCCCTCCTCAAATCTCAACCCGCCCCGGGATCAATCCGTTTGACTCACCTCCTTGTGGGTTCATATTTTCTCAACTCAACACATCTCTTTCAGGTGGCAGGGTGAGCTAGCCTAATAGGGCCAGCCTATTTTGACAACTCTACGTGCATTCATCCACTAAAATAATATTTGATAAAAAAATTAATAAAAAAGAAAAATGAACAACCGATAGAAATATTTTTTTTAATGTTGACTATGATGTATTTACGTTATCAACTAGAATGTGAATAAACAGAGTTTATCCACAATACATTGAAGAGTTTTTGTTTCTTCAAAAATGTGTAAATCTTAAACAGTACTAGTTTTTTCACATTCATGTTTGCATTGGTGATGTTCTTATAGAGAATGTGGAACTTTTTTGGAAAAAATACCATAGTCCTACTAAAAAATTTATCATGTCCAAAAAGTTTCAAAAAATAATTATTATTTATAAAAAGTCCAAAAGTTATACATTTTATACAAAACCGTTCAAAAGTTAACGTTTCTAATAACGTTGTCAGAATAAAAGCTTTTATTTTGGATGAGATCTTATTTTCTTTTCAATAATCGTAATAATGATAAAATTGTATTATATATAATAATAACTAGATTTCATGCCCGTGCCTATGGTACGGTATCAGTATGGAGATGATCAGTGTATGAATTGAGTATAATGCGAATAAATTAATATATGCTTGAGATTTTGTAAGGGTCGGATCAATCTACACTACACAAAGCAAAGACGACATCCCAAAAAATAAAGAAAAACACATTTTATTGGTTGTAAAATTTTGTAACTCATCCAAAAATAGTATAATTAAATATACAAAAGCATTCTCTCTCACACACACTTACCCAACACATGTTAATTCAAATAAACTTAAAAATGAAAATCACAGACAAAAACCAAAAACTAAATTGAATGAGACGATGTAAACTAACAAAAGACTATTCAAAATCAAAATCACAAAGATTTCAGACCAATAAGGGAAAGTTAGTACAATTTTTTAAAAAAGAAAGAAATTAAAAATACAAATATTGAAAATTACAAAAATTAATTATAAAACTTATGAACAATTTATAAAAAAAACTAAATATGGGTCAGACAAAAATTAAATTGAGATTTCAATTGATTACAATAACAATCAATTAAGAAACTACAAACTAAATATTTGTAAAACAATAAATCTAGGCTACACAAAAATAAAAGATAAATTAGAGATAATTAGAGATAATCATGGAGAAGAAACTGGATAATTAAGGCTATAAGATTTAATCATGGTCAGTAGTTATGTTTGGTAAAAATGAATCCTGACAAGTTGTTAACTTTTTAGAAAATTTAAAAATGAATCCTGACCAAGCGAAAGTATAATATAGATAATAAATGGTAATAGTAATAATAATAATAATAATAATAATAATAATAATAATAATAATAATATAGTGTAATTATTATTATTATTATTGTTTTAAAACTCATGAGCTGCCCGGCCCAAAAGACCCAAGCATTGGTCACGTGCCCAGCACGTCGTCTCCATGGTCACGAGCAAATCACATACTCAACGAAGCCCGAGCTCAGCTCATAAGCGAGCAGGGACAGATATCTGGCCGCCCAGGCACAACAAGCAGGCAGCCTCCTGCTTAAAGTCAGGGGGTCAAGAGTATAGCGAGTAGGCAGAGGTTTATGCGAGCATGCTCATCCCGTTCAGTCCGTCTTGAATGTGGGGAGTTAATGTCAGGAAACCCGCCCCCATGTTCCGAACGTGGCCCTGAACGTGCCCACCTTCAATGCCCCTGCTTTCAATGTTCAACTCCCAGCCTAAAAGGCTGGCCCTATATAAACCTTCCTTCTTCAAAAAGATGAGGCACGCTTATTTTTATAGGCTGAAACTCTATCAAAATATATACCTGCATGTTGGTTTACTAATTATCACATCGGAGTGCGTTTGCAATGAAAGCCCCTACCTAGTTCATTGTTATTGTTGCTTTCTTGACAGGTTTGGGACTCAAGACAAGGATAGATTGAAAGCCAAATATCCAGTTGTTACAAGCCCAGTGTATCTGCATAATTTTAGATACATCAGTTGGTTCCGTTACCGGGAAACGTTGTTTGTAAGTTTACATCATTTTTTTCCGACGACTTTTCAAACTTTTTGACATGGCTACAAACGTCGTTAATAGTGTCAATCTTCCTGAAGATGGGCACACGGATACTCCTAGTGTGGAGGTTCAAGCCGATAACATCATACTTCCTCCTCCTCCCCATGATGCCCATCATTAGATTAACCAAAGGAGAGGTCTGGAATCGTTGGCCAGAAGTGTTGTGGCTGTCGTTAGTTTAACCAACGAGTTTCGAGAGGAGGCTCTACGTCAACAAGCATTGTACTTGGGACAAATGCATCAATTAAACCAGAAGTTGATCGCAAAGGGTAAGCCTCCATTACCCATCGAACTGGAACCACTTCCAGCTGTGCCCGTGCAGAGTCAGGTGGTCATTTTATCTAGATCAGGGAGAGATCCCTAGAGGCCAGTTCAAGTTCCATCTCAGCCTCATGAGTGGGAATCGAACAGGGTCGTAGTCAACGTGAGGGGGGGCTAGCCACAGATTTGTTCCCAGTCTGCATTCTCGCCTCGGCCCTCGAGCAAGGGAGGATTTGGCTCAATGTTGGCTCGCATCGATGTTGATCAACCCGATTAGAGGTAAAACAAATGCGGGATTCGTGTTCCCGTATTTTATTACCAGACTATATGGTGAGGAGTGGGCGTGGGCCATGCGGAGAGGATCGTGAAGGTGCCCGCCATTACTAGGGCATTGTTGTTACTAGGGCATTGAGAGAGGGTCCCGCGAGGAGGAGGAGGATCCATTGAGGCGGCAATAGGAGATTGCCCTCGAGTTGATATGATAGAGCGAGGGGCGGATAGGGGCCCCGCGTAATGTCTCCACATATTTTGGGATGCCACCTGGCTCAATCCCCGAGTTTTGTCCTCGTTCATTATTTCCTCCCGACTCACCGTGAGTCGAGGCCCAAGTTTCTTCCTCTTTCGTTAGATGGGCCTGCTATGTCCTTTTGATATTTGTCCTTCCCCATCAATCCTCTCATATGTTCCTCAATTTTGGGGATAAAATAGAAATTAAGTTTGGGGGGAAATTCTAAGCCCAGAGTCTTAGCAGGTCCTAGCCTAAGGAGGAGTGGAGTTGGGCTACATTTTTAGGGTGGGGAAAAATTTCTTTTCCCTGTATCATGTCGTCTCCTCACCCGTCTTTCTTGCTTTTAAATTTTTCTTATTTTCAGAGAGGTTGCCTTGACCAGAATACTATAATATTGGATTCTCGTGGGTTCCCATTATGGGGACCCATCATCAATTGTGTCATCATCATCTCCATTTTTTTTTAAATAATAATAATTTAAAAAATGAAAAAAAAGAATATTTTAATTCAAAAATTTCATCGTCGAGTCTTTGTGTGGTAGTACTAGTCGATGAGGAGTTAATGCAATGAACCACATAACTTTTCCATAGATCCTTCTGGAATTTACTTGATTTTGCAAAAATTCTTGATTTTCTCCAAATTCTTCATGCACCTACACCAATCATAATTATGGATTGATTATAATAGTTTTATAAAGTTTATAGCACCCATTTCATTTCAACAAAATATGCACAAGAATATGATGAATATTCGTCTTAACATGATTGTTGCATTGAATTGTAACTTAGGGTCAATTGCATGATAAGTTAGATCCCTTGGATTTTTCTTACTAATATATCTCAAGCACACTTTGTAACCGTGTCTGCATGTTAGTCTCGATTGTCCCTACCATCTGTTTTAGCGAATGCTTATGTGAAATCCAGTGATGCTAAACATCCAACCCCACAATTCCCACAGTTGATATGATATTTTATGTGTCTTACTTGCTTTAAAAACTACATGAGCATTTGGCATTAAGAAATGATTTAGGCCATCTTTGGATCGTTTGAGCCTAAATATTCCCTGACCTTTACTAAAAATATCCCTAGTGTCCCCTTTTGAGTCTAATTAAAAAGAATGGAGTGTGCTAAGCACACATTAAACCCCCATTAGACATCGTTTCTAGTACCCACATTAACTTAACCCTAAAAGCCTATACACTTTTAGCCTACCCTTTGAAGAGTAGGATGTGGGTGGGGAATTAATTTTATGAGACCATTTTTCAGTCAAGCAAGTTTTCTGAAGACTTCTTTCTTCCTGTTAGTCGAAAAATATATATATATATATAGATCGACGAAAAATGAAACGGAAGAAGAAGAGTGCAAGAAGATTCAAATGAAGGCATAGCTTTCAAGAGAAAAATATATTAGAAAAATTCTGCTGAGAAAGATGATGAGATATTTTTTAGCTTGATATATTGTACAAAACAAGTTTGGGGGGGAAGAAAAAGAAAAAGAAAAGTAAAAGTAAAAGAAAACACCCCCCCCCCCCACTTGTAGTCTTTGCAGGTCCTAGCCTAATTGGGAAAAACTTCTTTTTGCTTGGAAGTATTAGGGGAAAAGGGTAGTCTTGCTCTCTCACTGTGAATTCTAATCCCTTTCCATCATATCCCCCAACACCTTGGCCTTACATTACAAGCTATTAAAGACCTAATGATCTTCTTGCCAATGTTTGTGTTTGTTTTCTTTGATAAGAAAGGCATGTAAAATTGATCTAAAACTTCATATTCATCTTATTCACAAGCTCACTGTGTTAGCATAATCTTAGCTATAACAAGTAATTGGGATAGGAGAGCATTGTATGTCATACATAGAAGTGCATGGGATGGGTGTATAAGTTTTTAAAATCCTTGGTGATCTCTCTTTCTGTGATAGACCGGGTTTGGATGGTAGATCTCATACTTTATGATGCATTGGTCTTAATTAAACTCTGATTTTCATATGAACGTGGTGCTTAGCTTAATAAAACTGTTTTAGTTAAGATATTCTCTAAGACTGGTGATCACACACACACGGAGAAATTAAGACTAGTAGCAGTTTTGAGTATAAGTTAGTTGGTTTTATGTGATTAGTCTGCACATATGTGGTGAGCATCGGACTGAGACTACTTTGGTGTGCCATGATATTATGACTTGAGGTTGAAGCCAAAAAGATTTTTGTTTTATTTGAGTATAGTTTTATATGCATTTGTATTTATTAGTTTTTGTATTTATCTACATAGTCGAGTCACTCATTAGAGTCTCCTTGAGTTTGTGGGTTTATAGAGGAAGTGTAAATAGTGTCACCCTCCAAAAAGATTTTTCGTTGTTTATTTATAAAGTATTGTTTACTCGTGGACGAGCAAAGTTTATGTTTGGGGGGTATTTGATCGATGTATTTTATACGTCGATTTCAAGTACTTTTATTACTTAAATTGAGCGATTTCACGAGGCTTTTGGCTACTGATATGTGTTTTTCAGTTGTTTTATGAGTTTCAGGGTTTTAGGTGAAATTATATGAATTATGAAGCTTTCTGGTGAAAATTCCAAGAAGGGGCCAAAGTGTAAAATGAAGATTCCATGAAGGCTGGATACCTTGCGGCCGCAAGGTATTTCTTACCTTGCCTCTGCAAGGTAGGCAGAAACTCAGAAGATGAAGCCCCGGATTATTGAAGACCCTTGCGGACGCAAAGGTGTAATGACCTTGCGGCCGCAAGGTGGTCAGAATCGGTTTTCGAGGGTTTTTAAGCCAGACTGAAATTCCTAAACCCCCTACAACTCCATGGTATAAATAAAGGACGGTAGCCAAAGCTCAAGGACGTCCAAGAAGTAGTTTTTGATAGTTTTAGCATAGAATTTAGAGTGTATAACATAATTAGTTGTTGTAATTACTAGTTTTGAAGATCGATTCATGTTTTCTATCATCTCCATGTGTTGTTCATCTTCAAGGATGAACTAAACATCCATTAATCTAGGAGTTGGGAGGTAACTTGTATCGAATCTATGCTTTAATTATATTTTTATTCATTCAATTCTTGTTGATTGTGGTGATTATCAATCCCTTTATTATTTCACTTTGAACAAATGAATGTAATCGTGAATAATAAAGGCCTAGAGGTGCGGATAACTGCATGATCAATGTGCATATGTCGTACACTGGCTCACCATCATAATAAATTGAACCTATCGATGCACGAGAGTGATAAGTTATGGTCAGGTTCCATATATGATCTAAGTGACAGTTAGGATCATATGTTCTTGTGCCTAGGATATAGAATGGATGAATTATTTGGAGATGGAGACTGAACGGTAATTCGACAGACTATATCTATATTTTGTGAACGAACCCAAGAAATTGAATGATACTTTATCTAATAATTAGTTTAGATTAAAATCAATATAAACCCCCCCCCTTTAGTTTAATAATTTGCTACCGATGAGTGTGCTATCTGTGATCTTCTTGTCTCTGTGGTTCGACCCTTGCTTCCCAAAACTATTCTACAATAGTCTTGTCCACTTGCAAGGAAATAATTAAAATAAGACATCGATCAGCATACAACGGAGGAATGTTGCTGCTAAAGAAGGCCATTCAAAAGTTTATCAATGATGGGAGATTGAATCGCTTCAAGTGAGATGGAGACAATATGTGAAATGCCCCTCGTAGGGATGCACCCCATGTTTGCGATGTTATCAATGTGATTTTGGAGGAAGAACCTACCCTCACACGGCTAAAGGAAAAAGCATAAATTGACCTTATCAATTGAAGATCAAACCATCACGATCAGTCACAAGGAAAATTTTCACACGACAACGGGGCCATTTCAGATTTCCATGATCGGCGAAGCTTCAACTCAGGGCGAGTAGCATCAGCAGAATCAGGCAGGTAGAGCAGGTACAGGATATGGTCGTGGACCAAATTGATCATGGTAACTCACACAGAGGGGGAAACTTATCGGTGAAGAAAAATCGAGGAGATGGTTTAATGTGTTTCTCACTTATATGGTTGGTTGTACGATGGTGATTTTATAGAATGAATGAGCCCATTTGATCTCCATGTTATGTGTTTATTTTTTATTTTGATTATGTCTTTTTTTACGAGCATGATATGTCTCTACTTGTCAAAAAGGGTTAGTGTTCGAATTTGGATCTTACCTTGTGTCTAAGACCAAGGGTTGGTGTTCGAATTTGCTCGTGAAAGTGAGTAAGGGCAGTGTAAGTTCAGTTTAAGAACAAGTGAAACGCGACCTTGGAGCTTGGATTATACCTAAGATCTTAAGTGGTTGGCGAGCTTAGATTTTAGCTTGAACCTAAAATCTAAGCAGTTATGTGAGTTAGCTGCACTAATGCACCAATTACCATTTATCTCGATTATTCCTTTTTCACGAGCATGATATGTTTATGATCGTCGAAGAGGTTGGTGTTCTAGTTTGGATCTTAGTTTGTATCTGAGACCAAGTGGTGTGCAAACCAGTTGAACTGGTATCCTTGCTCGTGAAAATTAGTAAGGGTTGGTAAACAGTTGTGAATTAGTTGCTCAAAACATTCCAGCTCAGTAAATCGAGCTGGCGTTTAAGTTGAAAAGATATGTAACCAAAAACAGAATTATTTAAATTCAAAGCTATTACAAGAAAGAGTAAATTGTTCAAGAAAGAGGATAATAGCGCGCATGAAGAAGGCCTAATTATCTTAAGGAATCTCCAAAGGTGCAGTTTCAAAAGCGACTTTTCCCTCCTTGGTTCCAGCTTGCTCGCCCTCAATAACGACCACCTCGCCGTCACCACCAGCAACATGAACAACCAAAGTGGTAGCCTTTTGAGAGCAAGCCATCCAAATCTCAGTCATTACATCTGTCACGGATAGCTCAGCAACCACAGGAGGAGACTAGATGGCCAACCCTTTCTGCGAATTAGATTGAACCATGGAAGCCAACTCGTCTTCAGTATAGGGAATCAAGGCATGTCCTGGACGAGCAGAAGAACAAACATCTAGGGAGTAATCTCCAGCCCGCTGCATGCTACCTACCAAAAGACATGGTTAATCCCTTAGAGATAGTACGAGTAGGTTTCATCCATGATGCAAGCGTCAAACTCAGCAGAGGCTTTATATTCAGCAATGATAGCCTGCCTTTGCTCCTCGATAGGTTGGGATAGCTCCTCCCTGAGTTTCTTTTATATCTCGGTCCTTTCAACCTTGACATGTTCCAGTTGGCTCACCGCTGCTCGGAGCTCCTTCCTCACCGTCCCGATGTTGTTGATAGCAGCCTCCTCGGATTTTTTGGAGAAGTTGAGGTGGGACTCCAAGGTCTTCTTCTCCTCCTCATGTTTGGAGAACTCGGTCACCTTGGCCGTGACAACTTCTTCGCTCTACTTTAGCTCGGCCCGCAGAATGTTGACCTGTTCTTCCATTGTGTTCTTCTCGGGGGCCAACGAGCCCAAGGAATTCATGGTATCAATGAGTCGATCATATATCAGCTCAGTTTTAGTCGCCATCTAAAAATGAAAGATACAAGTTAAAAACAAGGCATGCAAGTTTCATTCACTATTGCAGGCAAAGGCGAAGTAGTTACCTCGGCCATGCACATGCCTATCTCCCCGACCAAGACCGAGCTTGAATGCTCGACACTCCTCTTCCGAAGGCTACTGTGGTAGAGCCTTTTCATTATGCCTAACCCAACAGTGGCGGCGTGACCACCGCACTTGTTTGTGTTGAGGTTATCCAAATCAGGAACATCACCCACCTCGGCGATCAGCCTGGCAGCTCGCTCCCGGGTCTCGGGCATTTGAAAGTCCTGTCTATGCCATGAAGGCACCCAGGACTCAGAAGCTTCCCTCTAATCACTCCTCTCTTTCCACGACCTAGTTCTCCTGTCAGTAGAAGGGTCGGTGGCAAGCCGATTGGTCAAGGACGCTTCAACGGTGGTCACATGATTGGATGGGGCAGCAGTAGCCGGAGCAGTGATGGTGGGAGCAGTTGGGGCAGGAGTAGGAGTGGCAACCCGAATTGACTCAGTGCGTCCCCGACTCGCTCCTCGTCCCGTACTTGCAACAGGAAAGGTGGGGTGGGGAGGCGAGGCGGCTCCTTAGTGGCCAACTGGGTATTCCTTCTCACAGAACCTTTTTTCATGGCCTGCAGAAATCTATTGGTATCTTTGAGTTGCCTCATATCTGTAAGTCAATTCACAAAGGGGAAGTAATCAGGAAAAATTCAAGAAGAAGAAAAATGTAAAATGCAAGAAAAGAAAGTTAATGTGCAGACCACTTAGCGAGAAGACAGGAGTACAGTTGGTTCCAACCCGCTCACAGTTGGGGCACTCACTTGGTAATCTTCCCCTGTGACAGTTACCCCAATATGGGTGCGGCTCCTCGGCTTCAACGGTGATCCTAGGCTCTACCTCCTCTACAGGCCAACTCAGTACGTCGACCAGACGAAAAAGGGAAGGGTCAGATGTAAGGGCTACCCAGTCCTGCCCCACTTCAGCCCTCTCTTACACCGAACAGATTTCTAAAGGTCGTGGCTATGCTTGGCTCCCCACCTCGGAAAGCGTTCATGTCATATTTGGGAATCGCCATGTCTTGCAGGTATGGGGAAAAAGGTCATCCTACTTGAGATTCAACGAGTAGGGTTTTCCTATCCCAAGCATCAACTTTCTTCAGGCCGGCGCTCAGAAGTTTGAAGTAGTTGGAATTGGAGCGACCAGTGATGTGTCCATTCTTTTGGTCAAGGGTAAACAGGAATAATTTCTTGAAAAATGTCATATCGGGCTCAAACCCAAGCAGCCTACACACTACAGTATATACGACTAGAAACCTCACAGTGGTAAGGGTCAGGTCGCAGGGGAGGGCATTGTGGTAGTGAAGGAACTCAACGATATGAAAAGATCCAGGGGAAGCCTTAGGTCGACCAAGAAAAAATCAAAGTAAAAGACCATCCGGTCTCCATGGTAGTTATGGCCTTTCTTTTCGACATCCAGATCGAAGGCCTTGACTCAATAGTTCTTGGGGTCAATGGCCAAGGAATAGAACCAAGTGGACACATCTTCCTCGCATGTCAAATCATCCCACTTCATCGGGGTCGGCTCATCGACCATGAGTTGCTTGCCTTTGCGACAAGCAGTTCTCTTCCTCCTTCCTCGAGGAGCGCTTCTGCTTGGGGACTCAGACCCAGAACGTCTACTATCCTCGGTGGACGCCTGCTCATCCTCAACGTTGGCATTATGACCCTTTCCATGCTCGTCTTCAATGTTGGCATTGTGACCAACACTCTGCTCTACCTCAACATCCCATCATGCTCCTCGCTAGAAGCCATAGGAGACTCCTGCTCGCAGATACCAGGTACTCCAGGAGCCTGTAAAGTTTCATCCAGCTTGGTTCCTTCAGAGCTACTTGATTCAACCCCAAGGCTCTCCTCGTTCTCAGATGAAGCACTATGGTCGTAGTTACGTCATTCGATTTATGAACCACTCTCTTCGCAAGAAGACATCCTACAGGAATCGAGGAACATACATTAATTCATGCTCGTGAAAATAGGCATGAACGAGCAAGTAAAACCCTTGGTTAGGGTTTACGTTTCAAACCAGTGAATAGGGCAATAATTCAGTAATTTCCTCGATTCCTACCTATATGTGTGCTCGGGTCGGTACAACATTCAGAAAGCAAAGTCAAAATGACCCAAAAATTCTAAATCCCAGATGGATGATTATCTCAAAGGCGACATCAAACAAAAACCAAGGATGAAAGTAGAGATCGAGAGGTTTCAGTTGTGGAACACTCAGAGATATCCCACGAGCATCCCCAAAACCTCTAACATAGGTTTCTAGCAGAGAGGAAATGTAGATGAAATGGAAATGTATGAACTATTAAGAACAGAATGTTACCTGTTGTGCTTACAGATCTCTGACTTCAACAAGTTTTGGGACCTGATTTGCTGGTCTGATTCTTCAAACAACGCTGATGATTCAAATAAACAACAGAGAGAGAAGAGGGCTCGTGGATTTTGAAGTTTGGTAAAAGAGCAGGAGGTAGAGGGGCAATCCTTTTATAGATCAAGTGAAGGGCAAAAGAGGAAGAAAAATTACCTGCAGACTTGACTTCTCGGACACGCGGTGCTAAAATCGAGGTGTCGTATTTAATGCTGCCTCGGGAAAGATGCACGCATGCCACCTCAGCCCTCGGCTAACAACTGAATCCTAGCGTCACTTCAATGCATGACTGACATCCACCTGCTCTTCTAGCCGTCGAAGTGATCCCTTATATATTCATCATCCATCCTACTCTCCAAGTCTTACCTATACCAAGAACGAACATACAATGCATCATTCATGAACATAATATTATGCTCCTCGCTCCAAGCACGTGTGCTCGCCAGACAAGAAGCAGGAGGCCACTGAGTTGCCCGGCCCAAAAGGCCTAAGCATTGGTCACGTGCCCAGCACGCCATCTTCATGGTCACAAGCAAATCATGTACTCATCGAAGCCCAAGGTCAGCTCATAAGTGAGAAGGGGCGACAGATTCGGCCGCCCAGGCACAACAACAACAGCGGCGGCCTCTGCTTAAAGTCGAGGCCAAGGTGTAGTGGCGAGGCATAGGTTTATCGAGTACGCTCATCCCGTTCAGTTACTTGGTAACGACCGTCTTGAATGTGGGGAGTTAATGTCGGGAAACCGGCCCCCATGTTCCGAACGTGGCCCTGAACGTGCCTTCCACGCCCATGCTTTCAATGTTCAGCTCCCAGCCTTGAAGGATGGCCCTATATAAACCTTCCTTCTTCAAAAAGAAGAGGTACGCTCATTTTTATAGGCTGAAACTCTGTCAAAATATATATTTGCACGCTGGTTTACTGATTATCATACCGGAGTGCGTTAGCAGGGAAAATCTCTGCCTAGTTCACGGTTATTGTTGCTTTCTTGATATGTTTGGGCCTCAAGATAAGGATATATTGAAAGCCAGATATCCAGTTGTTACAAGCCCAGTGTATCTGCATAATTTTGGATGCATCAACTTCATTTGTTCTTAAATTACTGGTTGGTTTTTTGAATCGAATTTGATATTTTTCAAATTCAGAATTTAACATGTATTTTTTAAACTTATAAAACACGTAATTTGTAGGACAATTATTTAGGAAATACGGGAGTAATTTATGCCAATATTATTATTATTGAAAAATAATACCAAATTTCTTTTTTTAAATCATGTCGAAAAGAACAAAATAAAAGTATTCTTCTATTAATAAAGTCTAATTTAAATCTTTTTCATTTAAAAATTTTGAAAAACTTAACTTTCTTATACCTTTATGAAGGGAGAGAAGTTATGTATTATTTTTCTTTGTTTATGAAGAAAGATTCTTCAAGAATGGTTCAAGGTTTTGTACTTTCAATTATGGGGAACTAACTCCATAATTTAGGAATTTGAGGTAACTTGTATCGAATCTTTTGTTCTACATTAATTCTTATTCAATCAAATCTTGTTGATTACAATGTTTATCAATCTCTTTACTGTCTAGCTTTGACCAAATGAATGGAATCGTAAGTAGTAAAGACCTAGAAGTGCGGATAGCTGCACGGCCAAATGCATATGTCGTACACTGGCTCATCATTGTGATAAATTGACCTTATCGATGCACGAGAGTGATAAGTTAGGGTCAGGTTCATATATATGTTCCTAAGTGCCAGATAAAAAATTCATATGTTCTTGTTCTTAAGGGTATAGACTGATGAATTATTTAGGATGGAGACTTAATTATAATTTGGCGACCTATACCAATCTTTCGTGAACGAACCCATGATTAATTGGTTGATACATTAGACAAAAGAGCAATAAAGTAGATACAAGTGAATCATAATTCCTAGGCGTTTTACAAATTTTGATTTATCTCATATTTATATGCTTTGTTAAATTAGTTTATTTTATTACTTTTTAGTTAATTTAATTTATAAAAACCAAAAACCCCATTAGTTAGTAATTGTTTTATTTTAATAGATTAGTTAAATTTACTTTAATCAAATCCAAATCTATGTGGTTCGACCCTTGCTTTTCATACGTTATACTTCAATTGATTCGTACACTTGCGAGGTTAAAAAATAAGACACATCAATATGTAACTGAAAGTTTAGTAAATGAATATACTTTTACAACATTTTCCTCTACACATGTTCTAGATATTTCAACACTTCTTACGAGTCACGATTATATACTCGAATATATTCCTCATTTCCTCACTGATAGGTCCCAGTCAAAGCTATAAAAAAAATTAGACAATGAATTCTCTTCGGGTGAGAACCGATCCACACTTGGAACTTGATAATAAAAATAAATCCCCCCCACACACACAGTAGGATTATCCCTTCTTTAAATAAGAGATCAATCCTTAAACTACCTACACTACTCTCCTACAAACTAGGAATACACCCCATTACCACACATGACAACTCCCACTCTCCTACCTCCAGTAACTCCCAATTTCCAGTAAATAACAAACAATTGCAATTAATTAATAAAGCAACTAACTAACAAATAGCAGCCTAGATGACTTTTGAGTTGGCTTGATTTATGTCTACTGTCTCGGTTCCTTATGTCCATGTAAACCTAGTGTCGGTTCCAAACTACGTGGTTTATCGATACCCCTTCCATTGACTGGAACCTTGTCCTCAAGGTTCACATTCAGAAACTTGCATCTTCTGTTGAAAATCGTTTCCATTTAATCCATGTCCTGTTCTACTGAGTTCCCAGTTTCATCAACGTCGGACTCCCTATTATTACCTTCTAAGAATAGAAGTTGAGGCCTTCGGTACCTATGCCCTTGCGTAAAATTTTCATCACAGTTAAAGCATAGTCCTTGCGCCCTTTGCTTCTGCATTTCATCCCAAGCGAGCCTTTTGATAGGAGTATCACTCTATAACTTCGCCGGATAAGGAGAGTCAGCCACGGGTCGGCTGGAAGGACGAGTACTATTTTTTTTTTCTCGAATCAATTGCTCATCCCTCATCCCTGCAAGGCTTATGGCTTCCTTTAATGACTTTGGTTTGAACATTCTTATGCCCTCGGATATTTCTGGTTTGAGACCACCCATGAATGCTCCCACTAAAGCTCTAGGTGGCCAACCTTGTACCCGGTTACCAAGATGCTCAAACTCTTTCTGGTAGTCACGTAAGGATCCCAATTGGTTCATCCTCGACAATGCTTCATCAACATCCTCACACTCGGTAGGACCAAATCATGCCCACAGCTCCTCTTGGAAATTTCCCCATGTTACCTCCAGACCATCCTCTTTATATGATCTCTTTAACCACTGCCACCATTGATTTGCTTCCCCTTCTAGGTGAAAGGAAGCTAATGGAATTTTCTACTACTCGGGCGTACTTTAGTACTCAAAGAATTGATCCACCCTTGTGAACCATTCTGTTGGATCGTCCCACGAGAAACGAGTAAATTCTATCTTTGCTAACTTTGAAAAGAACATTGGCCGTCCCCCTTCTGAGCCATCCCGAGTTTCGTCCACGGTATTGTTGCGACGCACACTAAGGAAATTGTCGGGCGGAGTACCGGTAGTGATGCTAGACACGGGAATTTGGTTCGCCATTAGAGCTTTAGATAGTTTGTTGATCGACGTCTCTATGTGAGAGCATTTTTTAGCCAACCCCACCTCCATTCGACTCAAACTATCTTGAACTTTTTCCTAGCCCTGCTTCAATTATTTCTTTGTTGGTTGTCATAGCTCTCTTATACCAATGATAGTATTAGCATTAACGTGTTAGGCTAGTTTTGTAATTATTATAGCCTTTGGGTATATTTGTAATTAGTTCCTTTAATTACTTTAGGTTACAGTAGGTATATATATTTGTAACCCTTGTAGCATTATTAATTAATCAATACAGAAGGCTTCCAGCAGCAGCCGTGTGCCTCCTTCTTCTACCTTCTTCTCTTCATTAAACTAACATGGTATCAGAGCCAACCATGGAAGGATCGAACCAATCCACCAATGCCTCAAACTCTAATCTTTCTGTCTCAAATACTCTTCCTCTTTTCTATAACCCGAACGCAATCATGGGCCAAACATTCCTCACCAAAGACAATTATGTTAATTGGAGTGGTTTGTTTAAAACCATGTTAAGAACACACAAGCTGTTGTGTGTTATCGATCCAATCCAACCTCCTGCCACACTTCCAGATGGTTCGAAGAATCCTCTTCACGAGCTTTGGGCGGCTGCTCTGGATCTGGTTTGTGGCTGGATTTGCGGTAACCCCTTCTAGGTTTTGGCTACCGTATCTTAATTCTATTTGGGGCAAGGCGTGGGAGGTTGCAAATCGAAAACCTGGCAGTTAAGCATGACCTGGGGCAACTTCGCGATGCAAACTTCGAAAACCTTGCATGACCTCAAGAAGGAGCCCAAAGTGTCTATTTCGAACTTGTTGCGGGCTACCTCGATTCTTGATGCTCTTAGGTGAACCGTCTCATTCGGCGTGTGGGCGGGAATATAAGGAATTCCTTACATCAACGGCCTCGTCGAACTTGCGCCAATCAATATCTATCGGCGAACTTCGGCTTGAGCTGTTGATCAAGGAAGAGACTTTACAAGTTTGCCGTACCACAACATCGATGCGTTGTAGAAGTTTGTAGGCGAATCGTCCCCAGAAACCGAAACCTCCAACAATCACGCCAACTATGCAGCAAACAGAAATCGCGGTAGGGGTCGACATAGAGGCAATGGTCGTGGTAACAGTTCGCATAGGGGCAATGGAAATTGGAGAGGTCGTGGCAATGAACGTGGGCGAGGATGTGCACCATCTGTTCGCGGCAATTTTGGTAGTTCGGGTAGAGGGATTCTGCCAACTCCTTATCATCCTGGCAGCTTTCAGCATTCTCTGCATAATGAAGTCACTTGTCAACTATGCTTTAAAGGGGGGTCATAGTGCTCAAACGTGCTCACAGCGATTCAATCGCATTGCTGCCGAGCCTTATATTCTTGACTCCGGAGCAACCAACCATATGACATCTGATGCATCTACCTTCTATGATTATTCGCCATACTCAAGTAACGATACAGTTGTATTTGGAAATGGGTCTAGGTTGCACATATCACATGTTGGTAAATCTTCTATTCTTGCCAATAATCGATCATTCCGTCTTAATAATGTCTTGCATGTTCCTCAATTACATAAACCGTTATTGTCCATTCGCCAATTTTCTAAAGATAATAACTGTTATTTTGAACTTGACTCGTGTGGTTTTCGTGTTAAGGACAATCAGACACGGGAGACTCTTATTTCTGGCAGTAACTCTGGCGGATTATACAAATTGTCCTTCAATTCCGAGTCCAAAGACAGTCCTCTTGCTCTTCTTGGCGAAAGATCAAATCAAGATATTTGGCACGCTCGTTTAGGTCATCCCTCTAGTAAAATACTTCAAGTGTCATGTCAACAATTTAGTTTACCAGTTAGTGGTCAAATATGTGACTCACACAAATGTCATGTATGCCCTTTGGGCAAGTCTAGCAAATTATCGTTTTCTTCTCGTACTTTTAATGTTGTTCACCCTCTCGATATGTTACATTTGGACGTTTGGGGCCCTTCCCCCGTGCAATCTATTCATGGTTATCGTTTCTACTTATCTGTGGTTGATGATTTTTCTCGGTTTGTATGGCTTTTCCCCTTGTTTCATAAATCTGATGTCACAAGTGTTTTTGCTAAATTTAAAATACAAATTGAGAATCAATTGTCTCGTCGCATATCTGCTGTTCACACTGTTAAAGCCCAAGCGATGGGGGTGAATTTTGGGCGTATGTTTACTTTTCTATCTCGAATGCGGGATTAGGCATCAACTTACGTGCCCTTATCTTTGCACAACAAAATGGTGTCGTGGAACGTAAACATCGTCATATAGTCGAAACTGGCTTGTGTCTCATGTCTCAGTCTAAGGTTCCCTATCAATTTTGGCTGGAAGCTTTTAATATAGCGGTTCATCTTATCAATCGTCTTCCCATGCGTCAACATAAATTCATTTCTCCTTATCAAAAGTTACTTTTAAGAAAACCAGACTATCGGTTTCTTAAAGTTTTATTTACTGTACTGTTTCCCACATCTTAAACATTATAATTCACATAAACTTATGCCCAAATCCATACCTTTGTATTTTCTTGGATATGACACTTGTCGTAAAGGTTACAGGTGCATGGATCTTGGAAGTGGTCGGGTTTACATCTCGCGGCATGTTGTGTTTGATGAAACACACTTCCCTCTCCAACGACCCATAACGGTCGAATTTGCATGGCGGCTTAGTCGCGCCATCTATCTCTCTGCTCGTATTACGGAACACTTTCGGCATCCTCTCTCCGGTGCCGCCCACCAACTGCTCCGGTTGGTCCGCCCGACTCGGTTCGACCTCACACTGCCCATATGGATCCTCATGTGTTCTCTCCGCCGGCTGCTTCTCAGTCCCCACTTGAACCGCCTGGGTTCAATCATACTCCGGTCCCATTCCATTTATCTCCAGCGACTTCTCCAGCCCCCTCTCCCATTGGCAGCGACACTAGTGTTCGTTCTGGATCTTCGACAACAGGCACATCTCCTACCACCTCGGATTCCTCTCCTCCTCTTCGGTATCGTAGTGTTGCGGAGCTGCTAAATACATCTCCGTACTCTCTTCCTCATGCATTACTTGGCTATTCGCGGTGATCCCTCACCTACGAACCTCGCACGTTCAAACAAGCATCTCGGTTTCCTCATTTGGCGTGCGCCATGACAGAGGAAATCTCGGCTCTTCACAATCGAGACTTGGCATCTTGTTCCGTTTGATCCACATATGAATGTGGTCGGTTGTCATTTGGATCTACAAGGTCAGCGTAAGGCGGATGGGTCTCTTGGCGATATAAAGCTCGTGCAGTGGCACGAGGGGCTTCGATCGGCAAGGCAGTGCGGATTATGATGAGACCTTTAGCCCAGTGGTCAAGCCGTCTACCATTCGTACCGTTCTATCTGTTGCTCATTCTCGTCATTGGGATATCAAGCAACTGGATGTTCGAAATGCCTTTTTGAACGGTTTTCTTCAGGAAGAAGTCTACATGAAACAACCACCTGGGTTTGTTGACGAGTCATCTCCCAATCATGTATCTTGGGTTGGATAAGCGCTTTATGGTTTAAAAGCAGTCTCCGCGTGCTTGGTATCATCGTCTTGAGGACTTCTACTTGGGCATGGTTTCTTGATAGTCGGGTGATTCTTCTCTTTTCATCCGACACAATGGCTCATCAACCACAATTATCCTCGTCTACGTCGATGATATTATTGTCACCGGCTCATCTTCTTTGGTTGTTTCTTCCATCATTGATGTTATATGTGAAACGTTTGACAGTCGACGGTTGGGTGATTTGAAATTTTTCTTGGGGATTGAGGCTACTCGTGTGGGTAACACACTCCAGCTACACCAGACTCGTTATGCTCTTGACCTCCTCGAGCGATTTAACATGACGGTAAACCTATGTCAACCCCTACGGCCCCTCACTCTAAGTTGAGTGCGTTGGAAGGGGAATTGTTGACCGATGCTACTCAGTTTCGCAGTATGGTAGGAGGTTTACAGTATCTTACCTTAACCCGTCCTGACATTGCTTTTTCAGTTAATCAAGTTTGTCAGTTCATGCACCAACCTCGGTGAGCCACCTTGGGGCGCTAAGAGGATCCTTCGGTTCATCGAGGGCACTCTACGTTGGGTCTCACTATCTATCCTTCGGCCGATACATACGTGACGGCATATTCGATTCGATTGGGTGGTGACCCCGAATGATCGGCGATCGACAACGGGTGCGTGTATATTCATCGGTCAGAATCTTGTTTCTTGGGCGGAAAAGCGACCCTCTTGTATCGCGGTCTAGTAGTGAAGGCGAGTAGTGCAGTGCCTCGCAACTACTGACGGTGAGCTTCGGTGGTTTGCCTTCTTGTTACGTGAACTCAACATCCCCTCTCTCCTCCGTCTTTATATTGTGACAATATTTCAGCACTGCATATGGCTCGTAACCCAGTATTTCATGCTCGCACTCGACACATTGAGATCGATTACCACTTTCTTCGTGAATTAGTTACGTGTGGTTTTTTAGCGCTGCGATATGTCTCGACAGATGACCAACTTGCGGATGTCTTTACCAAAGGTTTGGCCAAACCTCGCTTCGATCACTATCCGTTTGTCTTCCATTTGGTCGTCTAGCTTGAAGGGGGGTATTAGCATTAACGTGTTAGGCTAGTTTTGTAATTATTATAGCCTTTGGGTATATTTGTAATTAGTTCCTTTAATTACTTTAGGTTACAGTAGGTATATATATTTGTAACCCTTGTAGCATTATTAATTAATCAATACAGAAGGCTTCCAGCAGCAGCCGTGTGCCTCCTTCTTCTACCTTCTTCTCTTCATTAAACTAACAGATAGGTCCCAGTCAAAGCTATAAAAAAAATTAGACAATGAATTCTCTTCGGGTGAGAACCAAACCACACTTGGAACTTGATAATAAAAATAAACTCCCCCCGACACAGTAGAATTATCCCTCCTTTAAATAAGAGATCAATCCTTAAACTACGTACACTACTCTCCTACAAACTAGGAATACACCCCATTACCACCCATGATAGATCCCACTTTCCCACCTCCAGTAACTCCCAATTTCCAGCAAATAACAAACAATTGCAATTAATTAATAAAGTAACTAACTGACAAATAACATCCTAGGCCGGTGACTTTTGAGTTGGCTTGATTTATGTCTACTATCTCGGTTCCTTTATGTCCACGTAAACCCAATATTGGTTCCAAACTACGTGGTTCTGACCTTCATGGTTTATCATTCTCCGACGTGACTTCCAACATCAGGATCCCCTTATTTTATCGGCGATTGGGTTTATGTGGTTGCGTTTGATCATTTCCTCAGCGTCTCTCTCGTTCTCTTATCTTTAGTGGATTTCACTCAAATCCACGGTGGTTATTTTTTCTTCGTGATATCCCAGTTTTTAAAAGTTTGCGATTTATTTTGGATTTGAAGTCCACCCCCAAACGGCTTTTCACGCAGTGGTTTTCCCTTTCCCCTGCACTGTGTGTTTTAATTCTTTTTTTACCACTAGTAAGGTTCACGTGTATTGCACATGGTGTTAATGATTTTTTAAAAGTGATTTGTTAGTTCCTTCATTTTTTGTTGACTTTTAATTATTAGATTTTTGTGTGTTTTAATCTTTATAGTTTTTGAGACTTATAAATTATGTTGTTGTATGTTTAGCATTTCTGATACTTTGTTTTTTGGTCATTTATAATATATGTTTTTAGTCATTGTATAGCAACGTATCCTACACATTTGTCTTTTTTGTTGGTTATTTTTAAATATATTTTTTTAATACCAAACATGAATTCATTTATTTTTATCAGTGTGTAAATTGAAAACAATTCAAACTTACTATTTTAGATAAACACATTGTTGTTGGAGACTTTGCTTATATCGTTTCTAGAATTTATGACTCTTTAAAAAAAAATTGTGTTAGAGAATCAAACTCTCAACCCCAAAGTATATAGTTGCGTTAAAAAATACAAAATTCCACCAAAGTATCTATGAAGTCCTATTTTTCCACACTCAACCTAAGTTTTGTGTCATTTTCATATCATTTTATAATTTTTTTCCTAGTTTACCCCCTAGCCACGACGAAGGTTACCAATCTGACATTAAGGTGCACATGAGATTTCACGTGTAGGACATTTTGGTCATTTTCTAGCAACGTTTTCTCTGCTTTTATTACCCAAAAAGAAACTTCTTTTTCTTCTTCTCCAACAACTCTTTCTATGCTTCTTCTCCATCAATGACCTCTTATGTAAATTTTAATTGAAATAAAAATCAAGAGTGTATGAATCTTTTATTCAAAATTTTATATTGAAAAATAAATAAAAATAGAGCGGAATCATATCAGATATCAGAGAGATATAACTGAAAATCAGAGAATCACAATCAGGTATCAAGACCGCCACAAATAAGAACCCACAAAAAATTAAAGTTGTCACAACCCCGTGACATTTCTCCCTTTCTCTCTCGTACAACACAATACACAAGCATACACCACGAATTTCAAAACTCATATTTGAACAAATCACAAATGTATACGACAAAGATGAAGCACAACATGGTTCAATCCGTCTTCATCGTCCCTAGCTTCAAATCTAATAAATTTCTCATCGGCACCGTTGATATTGTTTATAGTTTGATTGGACCAAATTATTGATCTTAAACATTATTCGTCATCGTGTCTATCACTACGATTACCAGACATGACATCATCACCAAATTTGACATGAAATATGCAAATGCTACAAAATTACGTTGAGGGCCAAAGTGGATTTGGTGGATACTTAGGGGGGAAATTTGTATTTTGGACTACTTTTGATGGGGCCAAAATATGATTAGCTCTCAAAATTACACAATAAATCTCACATTGCACCCTAACTTACGAAGTGTCTCACTTCCATACCTTATTTTTCTATTTGTCCCACTTTGCCCCCTTCCGTCTGTGGGTGTTGAAAATAGTAACGGAAAATTGTATGTGCATGTCACATGAAGATTATTTTGATCATTTTTCTTGGGGTGCAAAATGGGATTTTGGTTATAACTTCAATATTTAGTTACACATTTAGTATTTAAAATATGTTTTTTAATAAAAATAATAAATAATTGTTTCAATAATCCAAAAATAATTATATGGCCAATTTACATTTCCCCCCGCAAAGTATCCACAAAATCGCATAGTGCACCCTAATCTAAGGTTAATTTGTCCCATAATGGTTAGGGTGCACTATGCGATTTGGAGGGAGTGGACAAAACTCAGATCGGGTTCTGGGTTAAGTTTTGTTTTGGGGACGACTGAAGATCGGAAAACATGGTGAGTCTTTTTTTTAGATTTTCTTTCAGCAAGAAAAAAAGGAATGTTGGACCCCGACTCCATTTTTTTTAACATTTTAACTTTACACACATTTATATAATTTTTTAGAAAATTATATTTTATTTCTTAATTTTATTAGGCTAAAATACATTTAGCACGCCCAAAGTTTACACCAAATTCCTAATATTTCTCTCGAGTTAACACCCACAAGGAAATGTCAAATTAACGTGACTTTTCTAACGGCTGTGGTTATGGTGAAAAATAAGAAAAAAAATAACGTTAGATACTATTATATGACAAACCTTAGGGTTGAGGAGCACAATGTGATTTGGTGGATACTTTTGAGGGGAATTATAATTTGGTATAATTATAAGAAAAATGTTATCCTTACAACTACTTATATTACTTTTCTTACAACTAAGTTTTGAATAACTACAAAGTTGTTTTGGACAAAGACATTTTTGTTCTTTTTTTGGGTTTAGTTGTAAAAAAAGTTATAAAATTAGTTGTAAGGCTAGCAACGTTGTTATTATAATTTTTCTAATATTTAAATTAAAAATTAAAAAATTGCATTATGCTCAAAAATGAAATTTAGAATTAATTTAATTTATTTTATTATCATTAGCTTTCTTCCATCAACCTCATCATTCATAGACCCATCACCATTATCACCTCAAATAACACCATTAACCCAAAAATTAATTTTTGATTTTATTTTTTTGTCTAATTCTTTACTCATTCGTTCAAATTAACCTATATGCAAAACTCGTCATTTATAGACCCACCACCATCACAACCTTAAATTCCACTATTTACAAATACAAATTAATTTTTTTGAATTTTCAAATTTGAAGATTGAAACTCAAACCCATATGAAGATTTGAAAAATTGATGATTTGGAAATCTAATAATATCATATTCCACTTAAAACATCATTGTCATGCTTACAATCACCCCAAACACCACTCATAAGTCATAACCACCACTACCAGGCACCAGCATCCATGCAATCGCCGCCACCGCCATCGCCAGTCACCACCATCAAAAAAACACGTTCACCTTGCTTTGCTAAAACAAAAAAATAAAATATCTTTAACTTCCGTTAAGTCACCATTAAAATTGGATGACAGTTAGGGATAGTGACGAAATTGCATATATCTTTAAAAGTATAATGACAATTTCGCTCGAAAAAATAGTACAGTGGGAAAATGTAAAAATTAATCAAAGTATAGTGACAAAATTGACCATTTTTCCCTCAAAAAGTTAATTTTTTATTTGATTTTATTCCTTTTTTTTTAATTATTTACTCCTTCCTTCAAAATAACTAATTTGTAAAACTCATCATTTATATACACATCAACACACAACTTTAAATTTTACTTTTTACAAACTCAAATTCAATTTTTTTAAATTTTCAAATATTCAAATTGAAAACAAAACTCATGTGGATATTTGAAAATATAATGATTTGGAAATCTCACAATATTGTATTTCATCTAAACCACCACTATCATCCCTACATTGCCGCCACCACCGCCCCTAACACCACCATCCCTACAGTCGTCAGTATTATTATCACCACCACCACCAAAAAATGCATTCACCTCGCTTTGTTCAAATGGAGACATATAATCTTTTTAGCTTCCTATTAGTCGAACTTTTTCTTAGAACGTCTCATATTTCTTAGTTCCTATCCACTTTCGGTGTCAAATTACTAAGTAAGGAGATAATTTAATTAATTTTATGATATACTACTTGAAAGGATGTCGGTTGGTGGCAGTATCTTCCAATAAAATAAGAGTAGCAGTAAAAGAAAAGAAAGTTAATAGCCAAGGGAGGGAATAGAAAGATTCTCATTTGTAACTACATCGGATCCTATGAAGAGGAGCAAGCAAGTTAAGAGCAAAAGAGGTTTGAGGTTTGGAACTCAGTTATGGAGAGAAGTAAAATATTTGAACCCAGTTATTTGTGATTAATACAATTGGTTTTGTTTGTAATATCTACAAGTTTGAGAACAGTATGATAGTTTTAAAGGCTGCTCGTAATAGTCTGAAAATTCAAAGAAGTAAACTGTAGATTTTAGTTTTTTTTCCTAACAAAACGCACAGATTCATCAAATGGTTCTTTGTTTTTTTATCATCTTGTTGACATTATGACTCATTTTCTTAACTCATTTATCTTATTTTATTCATGGGTAATAACTAAACATACTACAAATTTACTTAATATCTCGATACTCACCAACAATTCTATTATTATAGATACAATTTTTCATATAAATCTAATAATGTCTTTCCCGAATATATTTAAAAAAGTAAAACCATATTATTTTTTAGTTTTGAATAAAGTTTTAGTGTCTCGACTGAGTAAGGGTATTTTTGTCATTTTAGAAAATATTAGGCGACATTTGTAACAATAATAGTAGGCGGGGGAAACTGAAAAGAAAATCAAAATCCAAGACGAAATGAATATAGTAAAAAATGTAGGACCTAACTTTAAAATAGGTATAAGTCAAGGGATCAAATTATTATTTAATTATTTATGGAATTAATTAGCCTATGACAAATTTATTTTTTTGGTCTTAATTAATAGTGAGTGATTTATTATATTTATGGCTATTTTTTTGCAATCATTATTGTTTGGAATGATAAATTTACGTGTATTGTCATTAACAAAACGAACAGATTCATCAAATGGTTCTTCATTTTTTTCATCTTCTTGACATTATGACACATTTTCTTAATTTATTTCTCTTATTTTATTCATGGGTAATAACTAAACATGCTATAAATTTGCTTAATATCTCGATACTCACCAATACTTCTATTATTATAGATACAATTTTTCATATAAATCTAATAATATCTTTCCCGAACATATTTAAAAAAGTAAAACCATATTATTTTTTAGTTTCGAATAAAGTTTTAGTGTCTCGACTGAGTAAGGGTGTTTGTGTCATTTTAAAAAATATTGGGCAATATTTGTAACGATAATGGTAAGAGGGGAAAACTGATAAGAAAATCAAAATATAAGACAAAATGAATAGAATTAAAAATGTAGGACCTAACTTTAAAATAGGTACAAGTCAAGAGATCAAATTATTATTTAATTATTCAAGGAATTAATTAGTCTGTGACAAATTTACTCTTTTGGCCTTAATTAATGGTGAATAATTTATTAAGTTAAGAATTAGATTTGTTTATACATTAAGTTCTAAGAGACAATCTGAACTTTTATAAGTAGTTAGATTAAATTAGATTAATTGGAGACTGTCGCCGGATGACTTTTCCCTTTGTTGGTTATAATTTGTTTGGTTTGCCATCCTAGATTGGGGTTGTTTGGTTACAAATAGAGGTGGCAATTTTTGCCCGCGCCCATTTGCCCGCCTAGATCGTCCAGTAAATAATGGGTATGGGCACATCCAAAATTTTACTTGGGCACCACTTGGGCACCCATACTAAAACTTATTAACTTTCTCTTCTAATTTTGTTTTATCAATTACATACATAATTATAAAATACTTAAGATTAATAATGACATTTAATATAATTAATATATTTATATTGTACACTCACTCTTCCAACACACACACACACACACACACACACACACACACACATATATATATAGTACATCCGCCCTTCCAACCGCCACCGCCACCCCAAAATTGCAATGCAAAGCAAAACACACACACACACACACACACACACACACACACACACATATATATATATATATATATATTACACCCGCCCTTCCAACCGCCACCCCCACCCCAAAAATTGCAAAGCAAAACACACACACACACACATATATATATATATATATATATATATATATACACCCGCCCTTCCAACCGTCACCCCCACCCTAAAATTTTCCTTTTATTAGTGTCATATGTGTTAAAGAAAAGAGAACATAGAACTCTAATACTAACTACTCCATCTGTTCCACCTAAACGTCCACGTTTGAAAAGTTAATTAATAAAAAGTTATATTAATATAATTGGAGTTAGTCTTAATTACAAAAATATACTTTAGCACAAGCAATATGTCGGTCTTTTCCAATTATTGTGATTGTAATTACATATATATATGGTTAGTTGTAACTTTTGATAATTTTTTTGTAAAAAAATTTATTTTTTTGTAATTTTTATATTTATTTGATAAGTGCATGTTAATGAGTAAATGGGCGCCCATGGGCGCCCATGCCCATTTAGTGCCCGCCCATATATGCCCATATTATTAAATGGGCACTTACTTGCCCGCCCATGCCCGCCCATTTGCCACCTCTAGTTACAAATTATCTTGACAGTGGAGCAGAGAGATACTCATTTGTGCTGGACAGTTAGTCCGATCAGTTTGCAATGGAGCGTAGTTGGTTTCGTATCCGTTGGAGGAGTAGAGACTAGTATGAGTTTGTCCCGACAATTTGGTGTTGGAGCATTTTTGGTAGTTATGGCGAGTTTATGACGGTGCGGTTTTGTATGTTGGTAACGTGTGGATGTACGTGGCTGGGTCATTTTTCCTGTTCCAAAAAAAAAAACTCTTTCCCCGAAAGTCCCCACACCCCAGCCTCATGAGAATATGAAAGAGAAATTGTGGGTAACTTTTGATTTAGGAGGTGTGGAGAGCGGAAGTTTCTTTTATTTTGGACTATTCTTTTATTGTAATTTTTCTTATTCTTCTTTGCTTTGTTGTTTTATTTTGTGTAGCTTTTATTAGTTGGTGTTTTTTTGTTTTTTTTTATTCTATGACCAAATAGGTTAGGTTTTTTAAGGCACCTATTGTTCTTTGTTATTTAACCTTAGGGTGAGTTAGTATTAGATGACTAACTTTTGGATCAAGGTCGTAGCTTATTTGTTATGATACGTTTCTCTTCCAATTTTTTTGATATTAATGATGTCTTTGTTGGTAGCAAAAAAAAAAAGTCAATTACCATTAGAATAGATAGTCATATCAATTCCTTTTTTTTTTTTTAACCGGGTTGAATCCTAGGATAGTAGTTCCGGTCCCTCATTGCTACTACCAGGAAAATCGCGAGATGTGCCCGAAATGATACAGGGTTTGAGAACAGTGCAACTGATAACACATACAAGGTCCAACCTCAGAGAAAGCAAAGTGCTTCCACCACGTATCGAACCCACGCTGCATGCCTCCAGCATCTTATGTCCCCCTCCTTTTACCACACGGCTATGCCTCGGGGGACGGTCATATCAATTCCATGATTATACTAAAACAAGAGAAACGTTATTTCCACTATAATTTTTGCTTATCCATTACATCTTTAATTATTGTATTAAATAAATACATATTTTGACAAAACTACCCTTTTTTAAGTTGATTAATCAAGTTATTTTCTTAATTACCTTCTAACGTTATTTTTCGATCAAACATCGATGGATAACATAATTATTCTATATATATTCTTAATATTTTAATTCTCAACAAACAAGGTAATATTTTTTTGTAATAAATATGTTTAATCAATTTTTCTAATCATTCATGTTTCATATTCCATTATCATAAAAATAATATGATTAATAAATTTTCTTCCAAACTTTTAGAATATATTTGATATTTTATTATCAAAAATTAATATTGTAATTTAGTTTAAATAATATTATTTTAAAATATCAATTCAATTATTATGGTAGGTATCAAACTGAATATTGATTTCAATCAACTCAAGAATTAAATTTTTGATTCAATTATAAAGGTAGGTAAAAGATTTAAATATTACGATACTATTTCATATTATGAATTTAATATTCAATCATTTTTTAACAATTTCATCCTTTAAATTTCACTTTTAATTTTTTCCATAACCAATGAACATATATTTACTCAAAGTTTGGTAGATAAAAAATGTCCTTACGATATTTTTTTATTATACGATATAACTTCAGTCATAAGATTAATTAATAAAGTCATTACAAAAAGTAAAAATAATAATATAATAACTATATTATTCATAAATGTTTGAACTAAAAAATAATATTAAAAAATAATTAGAAAAGTAACTTGATTAGTCAACTTAAAATGGACAAATATTTAAGAGGTAATTTTGTCCAAATATATATTTATTTGATACAATAATTAAGGATGTAGTGGATAAGCAAAAATTATAGTGGAAATAGTCTCATCCTAAAACAAGTAAGAGTTATTTATATTTTAATTAAGTTATTCTTAATAGAGTACGTCTAATATGATATCGTCTTACAGATCTTAATTCGTACGACGAAACTCAACTCTCTCACAACATAATTCATCAATACACGGTAGATCGGATCCAAAAAATTTGTCTTACTTAAAATACTTCTAAAATCGTTTTTCCTAAAAAAAAAATCTTGTTAATATTGTTAATCAAACAAGACATTCTTTTTTAGGATAAGGAGTGCTACTCAAAGATGCATTTGAATTTGGAGAAATTATACTCACTTTGGAAGAAGAAAAAAAACGAGTTTATTTTCTAACATCAGCATAGTCCAATCAATGGAACCTCAAATTAGCATAATGGAAAACATAAAATAAAAAAACTCAGATACAATTGAATCATATTCATATGTACTCCCTCCGTCCTTAAATAATCGTCCTAGTTGATCCGGCGTATAATTTAAGAAAAAACAATTGATTTGATTATTTATATTGGTTTAATGTGTAGTTTCCTCTAATGTTCATGTATATGTGGCTCATAATTAAAGTAAAGTGAAAAAGTAAGGATAAAGTGGTAAAAGTGATGTTCCAAAAAAGGTAAATTTCAAAGTTAACAATTATTTTGAGATTGACGAAAAAGGAAAGAAGGACGATTATTTAGGGACAGAGGGAGTATAACTTATGATTTTCTACCCTTAGAATAATATCGACTCTATTTTAAAATATTTAAAAAACAACTTATATTTGAGCCACCTTTATTTTTACAAAATTTGCAACGCTGCAACCGAAACTTTAAAATTAGTATCTTTGTCACTAATTTGTGAACCGACGTTTGTTCAACCGTTTAATTAAAGGGTGAAAATAGAAAAAATAATATTAAAAACGTTAAAATTATCTTCAAAGATGCAAAATGATCGAAATCCAAAAAAAAAAATCAAAATCCCACAATCAAATACTATCTAATTTTCAATTTTTGTCATCGAAGAGTTGGGTGGACGTCTCTTTCTCTGTTCAAACCTCCATATGTAAAACAGAACACCTAAACGCAACACCTAAAATCCTAAACGCAACACCATATTAATAATCAAATTACCTAACTACCCCTCATTAAAATAATCCACCCACCCACCCCCCCACACCCGCCCCCCGACTCTCTCCCCCCCGCACGTCTCTCTCTCTCTCACTCACCCGCCCCCTACCCCCTGCCCATCTCCCTCTCACTCTCTCTCTCTATCTCTCTCTCTCTCTGTCTCTCTCACTCACCCGGTCTCTCTCTCTCTCTCTCACTCGGAAACCATCCCTCTCTGAGAAACCAGCCCCCCTTCTCCCCCATTTCGAACGTTCCCTCTCCCTTGCTTCTCCCTCACGAGCTCGGCAGCTCCCATTTATGTTCCCTCTCCCTCACTCACTCCAACAAACCAACCTAGATCCACCCTAAACCAAACAAAAATCTCTCACTCCCTCACTCCAGGTATGTTAATCTCTCACCTCTTCTGTTTCAATTTGGAATAAATTGCAGATCCGGGACGATTGCTTCAATTTGGTTTTTTTTAATCTGGCGTAAAAGAGCCGCGACTCACCGGCGGATATTTGACAAAACTACCGCTACTCACCAGCGGTAGTTTTATAAAACAGCCGCAACTTAATAGCGGTTGTTTTATATAAACACCGCTGGTGAGTAGCGTTAGTTTTGTCAAATATCCGCCGGTGAGTCGCGGCTCTTTTTGAAAAAAACGTTTTTTTCCGAAAAAAGAAACATGTATTTTTTTAAAAAAAACCTTATTTGATGTATTCATTTTGGACATGATTGTTAGATAAAAAATTTGTGAATTTGTGTGTACATAATTGTTAGATAATTATATTTTGTCTATTTGGGCTTATTGTCATGCATTTACTATAATAACACTATGATTGTGCAAAAGTAAGAAGTATTGACCCACTACACTTTTTGAAACTTAACAATTAACCCCTACAATTTTTGTAACTTAACAATTAACCCCCTAGACTTTTCGAAATTTAACAATTCACCCCCTAAACGCTTTGAAACTTAACAATTCAATCCCTACACTTTTACAAATTTAACAATTCACCCCTACACTTTTTGAAACTTAGTTACAATTAACCCCCTACACTTTAACAAATTTAACAATTCACCCCTACACTTTTTGAAACTTAAAAATTCACCCCCTACACGTTTAACAAATTTAACAACTCACCCCCTAAACTGTTTCAAACTTAAAAATTAACCCCCTAAAATGTTTCAAACTTAACAATTCAACCCCAACACTTGTACAAAATTTAACAATTCACCCCCTGCACTTTTTGAAACTTAACAATTCAACCCCAACACTTGTACAAAATTTAACAATTCACCCCTGCACTTTTTGAAACGTAACAATTCAACCCCTACACTTTTACAAAATTTAACAATTAACCGTCTACACTTTTTGAAACTTAGTTACAATCAACCCCTAAACTTTTACAAAATTTAACAATTCACCCCCTGCACTTTTTGAAACTTAACAATTCAACCCCTAAACTTTTACAAAATTTAACAATTAACCCCTACAATTTTTGAAACTTAGTTACAATTAACCCCCTAAACTTTTACAAAATTTAACAATTAACCCCTACACTTTTTGAAACTTAGTTACAATTAACCCCCTACACTTTTACAAATTTAACAATTCACCCCTACACTTTTTGAAACTTAGTTACAATTAACCCCTACACTTTTACAAAATTTAACAATTCACCCCTGCACTTTTTGAAACTTAACAATTCAACCCCTAAACTTTTACAAAATTTAACAATTAACCCCCTATAATTTTTGAAACTTAGTTACAATTAACCCCCTAAACTTTTACAAAATTTAACAATTAACCCCTACAATTTTTGAAACTTAGTTACAATTAACCCCCTACACTTTTACAAATTTAACAATTCACCCCCTGCACTTTTTGAAACTTAGTTACAATTAACCCCCTACACTTTTACAAATTTAACAATTCACCCCCTGCACTTTTTGAAACTTAACAATTCAACCCCTACACTTTTACAAAATTTAACAATTAACCCCTACACTTTTTGAAACTTAGTTACAATTAACCCCCTAAACTTTTACAAATTTATCATTTCATAACTTAACTTGTATTTATTTTTTTGTAATAGATGGATTCCGAACGTCGACGAGGGAAACGTCCAGTACATGCAGACGATCAGGGTCGACTACGTAATAGGGTTGTGACTGCGTCAGAACGCAGGAGAGCTGCTAATCATCCAGGACATATATCCACTAATGAGGGGGATGAGGGTGCTTATGCACGGACCCCTATTCACGGAGATGATAGAAGGAGTCCAGACCCCACTGATATTCCATTTGAGGCTCCTTATAATGCTCCATTGAGGGGGAGAGGACATTCACCAATTACGAGAGAGGATCAGCAGATGGAAGCCGAATTAAACATGATGGGTGGTATGGGTGGCATGCCTGGTATGGGTGGCATGCCTTTTATGGGTGGCATGCCTGGTATGGGTGGCATGCCTGCTATGGGTGGTATGGGTGGCATGCCGGGTATGGTTGGCATGGGTGGCATGACTGGCATGAGTGGTATGGGTGGCATGAGTAGTACTTCGAGCATGTTACACGGGCGTGGGAAAGGTCCAATGAATGCTGATGTATATACTACAATACGAGATAGACACCGGTTAGTTGATGAAGAGGACGATGAGGAGGAGGATTTGGGTTTTGGTCGACGACAGAGAGCGGGCAGAGCACATAGTAGAGGCAGAGGTAGAGGCAGAGTAGGAGGTCGTGGTGATGGTGGTGATGGTGGTGATGATGACGATGATGATTCGATTTACGGTGGCGATGTCTATGGTTGGATGTTGATGGAGCCACATGGAGGTGGACCCGAGAACACTGAGCTACTTTCTGGATTTCTTGGTCATATTGCATCTGCAATATGGAATGGCGAGGTAATTAATTATATTGACCATGATAGTATTGACACAAATTTATTAAATTGACTACGTAGTATTGACAAAAATTTATTAAATTGACTACGTAGTATTGTTTTTATATTGATGAGAGATTATTTTATTATGTTCAACAGGAGAGACCGGTATTGAGTTGTCATAGCTCCGTTGACCGCCGAACAACATTGCCTTGGACCATAAATGATACGAGAGTAGTATTCGGCTTGCTCACTATGAGTAACTTGGGACACTTGAGGGAGTGCATGTTGCAAAGACTTGAACATGCCATTGATATCAGCCTTTGTGGAAAGGTGGCACCCGGAAACCAACAGTTTCCATTTACCGTTCGGGGAGATGACGCTGACGTTGCACGATGTGCATTACATTTTACACATCCCAGTGGTTGGGAAACCCATTTTGGCAAGTACGGTTAGCCCAGATCAAGTCATCTCTAGCCATTCTCCTACGCTTGCCTACTACCGTGGTGGACAAGTGAGGTGAGGGAAGTGGTATTAGATTTTTGACATTGCAAGAATCTTTGGGTGGCGAGACGTGTCGACCGACCGAGGACGGTTGGTTATTTGTTGTGGTTCTTTGGGGACGACGTTGTTCATGGACAAGTCGTCGAATCGGGTAAATGTTCACTTTCTACCGTATGTGCCGGATATCGGTGATATGCCCAATCACGCTGGGGTGCAAATGACTTTATCCTTTCTATACCGGCTCGGTATAGCATCGAGGATTGGTTGTAGACAGATGGCTGGGTGCTTGTCTCTTCTACAGGTATAAAAATAAATTGTTTAGATACTATAAAATTTACATTTTTTTATTCGACGCTATTATATTTGATGCTATTTTATTTGACACTATTTTATTTGACGCTATTTTATTTTATTGTAGGTCTGGATATATGAATACTTTCCTCAATTCAGACCAAGTATTTCAGCGACATGGACCTCTCGAGAGCCATATGCTAAGAGATGGACCTCTACTCTCGGTGGAAGAAGAATGATCCCGATACTCTAAAAGAGTATCGTAGAGTCCTCGATCGGATGACTGTTGCTGCCGTAAGTATTTATCATTTATAAATAATGTATTAAATAAAAGGTTGGATATTTATATTAATATTTATTTTTCCAGGTGACTTGGACTCCTTTTACTCGTAGACCATCACATGAGGTACCGATCGCTTTGTTCTCTGCATAATTCATTGCCGTAAAATCACTGAGCCATACATGCCCGATCGTTGCTTGAGACAGTTTGGATATATCCAAATTATTCCCGGTCATGTATTCCGCCCGACAAAGGTTTATAGAGGTCCAAAGCCGTTGAAGTACATTTGTGTCCACGATGAGATGCTTCGCAATTTCCAACAATGGGAGCATCATTCTATAAACCCCAAGAGGGCTGGAACGGGTGTAGCCAGGATTCCATCCACCACCGTAGATGGTTACGAGCAGTGGTTTCGGGAACGGACACATTATCGTGTGATGCCACCAATGATGATGATGATGATGATGAGATGATGATGATGATGATGACGACACCGAGGAGATGGGGGATCATCAACCATCGTGGATCACCCACGATCGCATGCAGCCGCCACAGAGGGCATCCCAAAGGCCTTCTCATCCATCGAGAGTTGCTGAGGCATTTGCACGTAGATCGGCTGAGGATCGAGTCGCAGGCGTACTTCCTCACCTTAGGGCACTCCATCGGTCCAAAGCGAGATTCACTTGTGGTCCGTGGTACTTATATGTCGATCGTTGACGGTTATTCAGCTTGAGGATGTATTGTGATATACTATATGTTTATGTGATATACTTGTTGTTTGTGTTGTGATGCATTTACTATTCACCCCTACACTATCGAAATTTGACAATTCACCCACTACACTTTTCCCAATTCCGACTTATTTACAAACCCTCTCATTGCATCGACAATGTTATTATTCTTATACTTTTTAAACTCGGTCTTATTGTTATTTATATTTTTTTATCCATTTAAAAATGTATTTATTCACTCTTCTCTATAAATAAGAAGAGTCATTCACTCTTGATAAATAAGAAAAGGGTAAAACACGCAATGAGGATGCTATCATAAAATAACAATGAGCCCCAACATTCTACCAAAGAAACAAGAAGCAAATTCAAAATCAAAATCGAAATTAAACAATTAAGCCCCTACATCACAAAAAGTATATCGATCACAATTAACCCTCGTAATTAATTAATTAATGTTTTACATCACAAGAAGTGTAAAATTAATCTACTCTCTACACTAAGGTAAGTAGTAAATCGATCATGCCAAATTGGCAGCCAATGTCGTATCGTTGGGTCACAAGATATGTCCCACCTCGGAATAATAGGCAGACGAGGCAGGGGACTTGAAGGCTTCATCCCAAGTGCTATGAAATGGATACAATTCACCCACCCAAAGTCAATACTTGTGGACCATGGTTGTGGCGGTTGTCCATCAACATACCGTGCTTGCAACGGTAACCATGTATTGCAACCAAGCGATATATTCGACAAACAAGTCACAATCCTCTGATACCGTGTAGCAATGATAAAACCAAGCATGCCCAGATTTAACCAATGCTCGCTTGAGCCGGAGAGGTATGCCAATTCAGACATACCACTGATCCTTCAAGGTCACCTTCCAAGAAGTTGATGGCTGAGTAGAAGTCCCAATAGTCAGAAAGTTCCTGCATCAAGTCATTACGCACCTGATCCCATTTTTCTTCGTCGTGATAAATAAAGTGGGCAATTACTCGGAAACCACAATTTCCATCCGCTTTGACATCTATAACATTTGATATGAAAGTGATCATCAATGGTGGAAGGTGAGAGGCGTATGGAATTGAATTACCCGTCGATGCTAATGAACTACGTCCTTTTCCTCGACCTCGACCTCTACCTCCAGATTGTCTTTCTGGTTGACGGTTAGCATGTTCATAACCTGTTGAGGCGAAAATTATAAAAATTAAGCCATAAATCATATACTATACACAAATGTAAAAAGTAATGTGACATATACATTTAACATTGTAAAACCTGAGAGGTCTCTCTTTGTCGAGTTCTTCTTTGGACGCCCTTTGTGCCGCACTATTTCTGGTTCCTCAATGTTAGTTGGGGGATGTACAACATCGAAAAACTGTTTAGCATAGTGATATTGTTGCGATTCAGAAGTCCCGTCCATATCTGATAATAGGTTTTTGATCAAATCAGAAGCAGATTCCCTTGATGTACTCATATCTTGAACTCCGCCCATAGACAACGTCTTCCAAAACACATGGATTTGATGGGGTTCAATCGACATTTTCCCGAGACATGTGCCACATTTCGCAACTACATGGCAAACCGTAACTTGTCCTCAACAAACACCCACACCTTTTAGAATCACCCTCTACTGCTCCTCTATACATTGTGTCGAATTCCAATCGTATGCTAGCAACTCAAGGGCATGAGAAGATACCTTATATCTTAATCGACGGAGAATAAACATTGAGGATGTCAAAGGATGAGCTACATTCAAATTCCTTTCAAATAGAGCCAAGATCTCATTGAACTGCAGCTCGATAGCATCGTGGATTTGATCGAATATATGATCGAAACCCCCAGCTGACGTGCATAACCATCTTTTCAACTGGGAGTGTGCACTCTCAACTCAGAACATATTGCACGCTTACAATAAATATATTGCATTCATAAACAATAAATATATTGCATTCATAAACAATAAATATATTGCATTCATAAACGTATAAGTTGTACCTATTTGTCGTTTGATTACCGAAATGCATGTATTGTTTGGTCCAAGCACAAACAAATCTATCCTTATAGGGCTCCAACCAAGTAGAATTAACATATCGAACAACCGCTTGAGTATTTGCCCACGCTTCTTCCATCATCTCGACAATGTTCTATGTATTCTTCCTCGCTCTTGACTCAACTATATCCATCCACCTCTTCATAAATATTGCAAGATATTTTCTACTTCTCAACAGGGTTCCTTACATACTTCGACATCCTTTGCTATGTGTCTCTTACACAACATATGCCGAGACGTTGGAAAGTAGTCCCGTATTCCCGTATTGCATTCATGAGCCAATTCCTAGCCAATTCCCAATGACATCAATGACATCCGGTGGGCGAACATGAACTAATAAAGCACGCAACCGATGTAATGCCCAACCAAATGTTTCACTTTTCTCATTCTTCAGAATGCAAATGCGACATGAAAATTCTTCCCCACGATCGATAACTCCAATGATTTCCAATAACGGCAAATCATATTTATTAGTCTTGTATGTTGAATCCATAAGGAGAACGCACGTACGGAAATAAGGCTAACATCTCTTCAAATTTTCTGATGAGCAAACATAACATCACCAATAAAGCTTTGTTTTTTGGGCAAGTTTCTTTGACGAACTAAAATATATCCAAGTCGACGATCTCATCTAAAAAATACTCCATTTTTGATTTATTTCCCATCTTCTTCTTTCTTATACCTACCAAAGCATTCTCTACATGCTTTCGCGAACTTCTGTTATCAGGATTTTCCTTTTTCAATAGATTCAATATCTGTTTCGGCTTCACATTAGCACTATAAAGTTGATCAACCCTTTCAATCTCAGCCTTTGTCAACTTCGATGCAGAAGTGTGCCATTTTTCTCCCATTGAAAGTGGATGGTTGTGAGCATTGTTAAACTCGCTAACTTTAACTCTCCAACCATCATCTTTTATTTCCTGCAAATACACTTCAAATTTACAAAGAAGCTTCTTCGAACCATTTTTCTTCACATCATTCAAGTCATTTTTACCATCGTACCGAGGTTTTCCACCATTCTCACAACTCAACCAAATTTTACGAGTCTTATCAAATTTACTTTTACTTCTAGACACATAAAAGTACATATTCTCAAGACGTCCAGATCTCTAACCCACTTTTCTCGCCGCTCGATCAATAAAATTTTCATCCGTCACAAAAAATGAGATACATCCGAAATAAATGATTCTCGTTTTGAACCGGTAATCCTATCAACAAACAACAAAAAATCATATTAACCGCTTAATAATGAAAAAAAATTCCACAAAAATTCCAGCAAAATTCACTGAAAGAGCCGCTACATAGTAGCGGTTCTTCATGTAAACAGCCGCTAGTCAGAAGCGGTTCTACTACAAAACATCCACTACTAAAAAACGGACCAACCAAAAAATAACCGCTTCAAAAAAACGGACCTACCACAAAACATCCGCTTCTAAATCGCGGTACTTTTGCAAAACATCCGCTGGTCAGTAGCGGTTCTTTGAGTGTACATCCGCTGTGACCTAGCGGATGTTTTGGAAATGTTCGAATTTTTTTTCCGAATTACAGTGCAAATACAATAAAAATCAATAAGTGTTGCGTTTAGGGTCACTCACCTGAAAATAATCATCATTGTTAGTAGTTGCATCTTCGTTAGGATTATAATCATAACCCATTATGAGTTGGGTTGGATGCTTTAGAGAGATTTTGAGAGAGAGTGAGTGAAAGATGAAGGGTGTTAGTTTGAGAGAGAGTGAGAGAGAGAGACCAAGTGAGAGAAAGAGAGATTTTGAGAGAGAGAGAGACCAAGTGTGTGGGGGGGGTGGCTGTGTGGGGGGTGGGGTGGGTGTTAGTTTAGGGAAGGAATTAATAGGGGTATTTATGAAATTTTAATCTTTAAATGGTGTTGCGTTTAGTATTTAGGGTGTTGCGTTTAGGGTGGCTCTATGTAAAAATATGTAAAACTCCCAGCACCCCCAATCGGCATTCATCTTCCCTTTTTCCCACCTATATTCACAATTTTTGAGAAGAAAATCAGACGAACACAATACTGGTGAGGGGGCGGCTGTTTGATGAACCCTTTGCAGCGTAAACAATGGACACATTTCCAGATTTCTCCGACAATTCCAAATTTCTTCGATTTTGATGTGATTTTTTATTCAAATCTCTCTCTCTAAATGGGTGTGAGCTAGTGAGAGAGTGGATGAAGACAGTGGTGATGTAAAGAGGGTGTGAACTGGAGAAATGGAACAGAAGATGGGTAGATGGAGGGGGGCGACGGTCGTGGGCGTGTTGTTTGGCTTTCTTTTTATTACATTTTGACCTCTTCTCTTTGTACAAGTGACAAGTGACGCATGTAATTTTTTTTTTCAATTAGAGACATTTGGATTTCTAATATTACACAAAAAAAATGCATTTAGAATGGTACAATAGATATTGGACATAACTTAACAGTTAAATCCAACGTCTATCTAAAAAAATTGTTAATTTGTTGCCTAACTAATATACAGTGTCAAAAATAACAATTTTAAACTTTCGTGGCGGCATAGCATTGCAAGTTATTGAAAAGTTGGACGGGTTGTTTTGCCAAAAAAAAAAAGTTAAAAAAATAGCCTTTGTGAGTTTATTTAAACTAGAATGGTGAAAATGCAATTGACGAACAGCCTACTTGTTTAACCTCTTTTGGATTTAATTTTTCAAAACCTCTTTTAGATATGCAACATAAGAGATGATTCCTATGACAAAAATTACAATACTGGATAAATTTTCAAGAAAATAAGCTGCCCCCATAAAATTACCAGACTGTAAAATGTATCAGAGCTCATTTTGGGAAAGACCTCTTGTATGTCTTCCTTCGATTTGAGGTGGTCATTTCCATTAGCCCAAAAAAGAACTTTCCTACAGAGATTTTACATAGAAAAAAAAAAAACTCTTCTCTCGCCCCTTCTAACCTGAAGACATACGAAGTCGTCCTACTCGAGACACGAGCACTGGTTCAGTAATCGAAGCTTTATTGACAGAAATTTCTTCTAAACGTTTCCATGCAGCTTCCCGTCTAGCTTTGACCTCATCTTCCTTTGCTTCGTCTTCTTCAAACTTCAGCAAGCAATCATTGAATAGATCAGTGTCAAGATCAAAGAAAATCTTGCGAACATTTAGTGTCAGACCATGGATTGCTTGATTCCAATGCTTTCTACCGTTTCTCTCCAGTGCTGGGAAGATAGTGGGGAGTATAACCTTGCGATTTTGTCTAATTAAGTTTTCGATGTGATCATTGTTCCATAAAAATAACGCTCTCTCAGCTACCTGAAGGG
The DNA here is from genome assembly GCA_013146195.2 of Codonopsis lanceolata. Lineage (NCBI taxonomy): Eukaryota > Viridiplantae > Streptophyta > Magnoliopsida > Asterales > Campanulaceae > Codonopsis > Codonopsis lanceolata. Next base: position 68,838,899 of record CM028377.1, on the reverse strand, counting down.
TTAAAAGAAGACAAAAACAAGTCAGTCATTAATGTGATTAGGAATCAAAATGGCCATACACACAAACGCAAAGCATCCAGAGAGAACAATTGAACAATGCAGTTGGAAAACAAAGTATTCCATATTTCTTTCTTATTTTCTTTTGCAATTTCTGGACACAAGTATTTCCAGTGTTGTATATATACAGACACAATAACCATAATAAACAAATGTATGAACTTGCACATTGATCAGCAACAAGTAACAAAATGTTCCTCTCAGTCATCAAGTTGGCCTCCACCAACACTTGCACAACACTACATCAGGTTGCACAAAAAAGATTTCCAGAAGTAATGTTCTTTGAGATAATTTTCATTGAAAAAGTACTTAATCTTCTTATGTCTGACTAGTGCATGGAAATAGGCACAAAAATGCCCACAAGTCATTTTTACTGAAACATAATGAGGAGAATAGCCTTTAATAGAGGTAAGTATAGACAAATGAGTGTGTGTGTGTGTGAGAGAGAGAGAGAGGGAGGAGCTTTATTTTCCGGAAAATGACTTGCAAAGTATTTTCAACACAAGAAAGAGTGGCTTTTCTTTGCCGTGAAGAATATTTTACACTTAAGACTCATTTTCACAAAACTACCAAATACCGGTAAATTTGGAAAACATTCTCCACAAACCATTTTCCGTTAAATAAACGAAGCTACAACAATAGAAAACCAAACAAACATCCACGACTAATTCTTTCTTTTTTCTTTTTCTTTTTTTGATAAAACATACACGACTAATTCTTGTAACAAAAAAACCAACAAATACTCGGAACAAATTCAAGAAAACAAAAGTTATCACCACAGCACCAGTTTCAACAGCAAATGAAATAGGAGAAACCTGCACAGCATTTCTACCTAGAGGAAGTTCCAAAACAGCGATTAAGCTGACTGAACCCTAATCCTATAACTCTTATAACTACTCATCAAAACTACACCGCAAATCCCAATAGTAGCACCCTCCTAACTTAACAAAAGGCCATTGAAGCATTGCCAACTTATTAGCTATAACAACCAGGCCTAAAAACATAAAAGGTCAAATTTTACGCTTTACTTTTGTGCCATGATGTCACAACGATGCCAGCTCCCTAATAACATCCCCTGTACAAGCACCCACTTTGGCTATTAGCTAACACAATTTTTTATTTCTGTCAATGAAATTCAATCTCAGCAATCTAGCTCTATTCCAATCCTCCTTTCCTTGCCAGGGAGTATAAGTGATCCGAACCAGCCCAAGCAAGCCTAAGCCTGCCTTTGCTCAAGGAATGTCATTGTAGAGACAGACTGATCCACTCTATTAGTAACAGAAAGCTAGATCAGAACACAAAGTCTTAATCCTGAGCGTACACTAGCTATCTGCAAGCCTACTTCAGGAACCCCATTTGTCCATTATAACCTTCTTCATATTGTGAAGATGCTCCAACAAATCAAAGGAAATTCCCTTTATTACTACAATCATTTGACATACCTACAACTTAAAGCTTACACTATGTTAACTTCAGCACCGCGATCTTCAACAAGTTTGAAGTGTCAATGCTCATAAAGTCTATTGCTCACGAAAAAATAAGGTATCTAATAGATATTCCTCAAGTAAACATACTACACAGATGTCAACATAAACAAAAGGAAAGAAAAAATGCGTCCACAACAAACATCATACCTGAAAGTGCAAACTCTGCAAGCAACGGGCAATTTGTTTAAACAAAGGCACCATACACCGCTGGAACTCCGGTTGCTGAGTTGCTTCTAGAACTTCCTCCAACTCACTCAGGAACATGATTTCCTTAGAACTATTGGTGATCGGCCAATACTTTAATAAACCCCTTATCACAGTGTCAGAAAGCTTGCCATCTTTCTCAACAAATTGTGTGATACAATATGATAACTGCTGATGGTACATCCCTAAACATTTTGGCTTGTGCAAGGGCATCAGAGCCCGAACAAGAAACAGTTTGTGTTCTTCTTTCAGAGGCAAAGCAAACCCGTTTATTATACTGCCCAAAATTTCAAGAAGTTCGGCAATCCCGTTGTGCTTTTCAGTCTCGAAAACAAAACGGTAAAATATGTTATTGATACATTTCCTGATGAAAGGGCGATGTACCATAAACTTACCATAAACCCGATGTAGTATTGTTTTTAGATATTCCCTTTCTCTGGGATCTTCTGAATCAAACAAATCTAACAGCTTGAGAACAAAGAAGTGATCAATGTGCTTTTTAGCTGATTTCGCATCAGTTTCAGAAGAGGCAATTAACCTGAGAAGAAACTCGTAAACAATCTGCAAGTGGGGCCATGCAGGGTCCATAGAGGGTTCATCTTCCTCCAAATCATAGGATTCTAAGACTTTGTTCTCACGTGGCCGAGGGGTGAGTTCCCTAAATAAATTAGCAGATATCATCTTCACAATTTCTTGCATGACTGTTTCCGTGAATTTGACATTCGCAGAAGTCACGTAATCCACTAGCTCTAACAACATTTGTCGCTTGATCTCCTTCTCTTTAAGGTTCTTTGTAGGGTCACTGAAGTCAAATGCCACGCAGCACATGCTCAACTTCCGAACAAACAAGATCTGCTTCTCACTACTAGGAACATCCCTAAAACTGGGCAGTGCTTCATAAACTGCAATTCCCAAACTCCCGTTTTGAAATTTCTTTCCTCCTGGATTATACCCAATATTTGAGACTGAATAAGGGGCTGATATGTCTTCATTGACAAGCTTTTTTGAGAACTTACTTCCTGCAGGATCACTTTTCTTTGAACTAGAAGAGCTTAAAGTGGGGGTTGGAGTTCCAGTAAATTCCTGGCTTTTGGAAGACTTGGAATGTTTCCGGGGAAGCTTACCAAGTATCGTTTTGATCATATCTAAACTTCAAATTTACCAACACCAACCTCTATAAAACCAAAACCAAAATCCCAACTCTTTACCTGATCCAAGCAATCACTCAATCCAATGACATTCAAAACAGACCTCGTCAACACAAAATATTGAAAATCATAAAATCGACCGCAATTGAGGGCTCACCCTTGCTAAACAAAACAAACCATCATAAACCCTTAAATTGGTAAGAATCAAATCAATTCTAAGAAAGAACCCCCAATTCTGAGCTAAACCCACTAATGTCTCAATCAGACCAAACAGAAACCCCTCTTCATCGCCATCATCACGCCCATATCAAATTTCCACATTAGATGTGTTGCTTTTTGATCAAGATTAGATCTTTTTTACTTAAAACTCAAAACCCGTTCGTACTAACCCACTTGCAAGTCAAGATCATCAAACAAATTTCAACATCAACATGAAAAGCACCCACTTTTTTTCCACTCATTCTCCACTCCCTCAAACATAAACAAAGAAGAATCACCAGCCACTTTCCCACACTATCAACAATCCCTCAAATGTATCACGAAGGGGGGCAAACAAATTACTAAACCAAAATCAAGGTTATACAGAAACACAAATAAAATCGAAACTTTCTAATCAATAAAGATGCTTAAAGAGAGAAAAGGGGAGAGAGAGAAGACGATGATGAAGATAATGCTTACAAAGAAAGAAGAACACAAAGGGAGTCTACACAAGCCGCCCAGCGCTCACCGAAACGATCTTTACTTTTCTTTTCTCCCTTATTGTTGTTGTTTGTTGACTCTGAAAATTCTTATACTCTTGAGGGGGGCCCAGTGATTAATTTTGTTTCTTTAATTAAATCCAGACTTACCTAGTCCCATTTATGGAATAAAAGTCAAAAAAAAATTATAAATGGAAACATCATTGAATAATTCGCCACCCCGTTCAAAAGAACAAGTCCTATCAAGTTTTCTGTAATTATTTATAATTTCAGATTGCATGATAATCGCGAGTTTCTCTTATAAGATTAAACTTAAAAATTTAATCTTATTCAAGGATGGACTCGGAAAGCACGGCTCATTAACTGAACCCAATTCAAAATGATATACAATTGTCAATTAAAAAACTTGTTGGATTTATATTTGAAGAATCATTGACTCAAAAGACAAACCATTAACAAGAATTGAACATATGTGTTTCTCAAGTTGCTTCACTGGATAAAGTAAAGGAATCCGAAAGCCACAGAAAGTGACTTTTGTTATTGCGTTCTGTTTGGCACCTACTATTTTAAGTTTGTTAACACTTTCACTTGTAAGTTGTAAAATAGATGCTCCAAACAGGCCTCTCTTTACACAACATATTGAGCATAATTATACTTCTCATCTGAAATTATTTGAGTGGGAATTCCAAAAGCACATGAATGGGTCTTTTTTGTTTGTTTAAATGACTGGTTACTGACATTACCCATACCAACTATCTTTTCAGTAAAAGATAAGACTTAAAAAAAAAAAAAAAGTCCACAAAGTAATTAATACACCAATGGCTTTAGACTTTCTTACGAATCTTAATTCGGAGTTTTCTCAATTCACCAAAATATGGTGAATCGTATAAAAAAAGATTCGTCTTACGTGAAATACTTATAATGTATAATGTATTAGAGCTAGAGCAACGGGAGTATCTACAAGTATAATGTATAATACAAGGGTAAGCCTCTTGTAAGACAGTTTTACTAATCTTTATTCGTAAGACAGAATTCTACTTTTTACAGCTTAACCCATCAACACACAGTAGGTCGGCTAAAATGATCTACCTTATAAAAAATATTCGTAAAACTGTCTTACCCAAGTTTTTATAATAATGTAAGCCCAAATCAAATTTGATTTGATTGATTTGAGTATCAAATTAATCAATACTCAAATCATCCACCATTTTTTTCTTTTTATCCTGTTCTTAGCATTTTTGCAATTTCTTTTTTTTTTTTTTGTAAAAGAGTACACAATTTTTTTTACAAATAAATATTTGGTTTGCCTCATTTAAGTACCAAACCAATTTTAAAGATAAAAAAGATGAGTATGTAAAAGTGTTGGAGTTTGTATCACCATTAGAAAGTTTTTTTGTTTTAAATCAAATTAATTATTTTATTGGTTTTAATGAGTTGAATATGATTTTTGTTTGATTTGAGCAAACCACTGAACATGCTCTTAGGACATCTCTAACGGTAAACTTTTAAAATTATTTTTTACTATTTTTTCATACTATGTCACCCATCACATCAAAAAGAAAAAAACTCATCGAATTTTTTTCCACAATGATAAACTCATTTTTATTTCTTTTTCCTATTTTTTTTTTCTCTACGAACCTTTCCTCCTTGTTTGGGAACTCGGTGATCATTTTCTATTAATGTTGACATGGCCCACAAATAGTAAGTTATTCCCTCTTTAACATTTCAATTTTAACCACATATGTTGTATAACTATACTAGTCTTTTGTTCGTGCTATGATACGACGCGAGTATGGAAGGATGTCAGTATTGGAACAAAGAGATTAAGATTGCAAGCCCTAGACTTGAAAATCAGTGTTTATGTGTGGAAGGGGGAAAGAGCTCTGCCGAATGTTGAATCAAGAAAAGGGACATGAGAGAGCCAGGGAAGAGAGAGATAGTTGTGAAGCGAGAAAGGAGGGGAAAGAGAGGGGAAGTTAGAGATCGGCAGGGAGAAGTGGGGGAGTTGGAGAGGGGTTGCATAACTGCTCGTCGCACGTGTGAAATCTAGACGAAATTGGAACCGTAGGATATCGGTAAATGAATTGATCTCAGCCGCTCTTTATCCCAAGTCAATTACGAGCGTGTTTCCCAAGCTGTATTATAATATAGATTGACTATGTACCAACATTTTTGTAATTACAATTGAGACTAATGATATTTATACACTACCTTCATCGGAACAAACAGTATATCATACTATTTTAGAAAGTTTTACTTTAAAAGTTTACTTTTCAAAAAAAAATATGAGTAGGTCTCATGTTTTGTGAAATTGTTTTACGAATCATAATTCGTAAGACAGAGCCACACTTTCTCACACATCAACCCATTAATACACGGTGAGTCGGATCAGGGAGATCCTTTCTTACATTCGTAATACAGTCTTTGCTAAGTTTTTTGTCAAAACATATTTATCATCTTCATAGCATTTCAACTTTACCCTTCATAGTTAGTATTAACATATTGATTATGCTCAAGTATTTTTATATTTATGATCAACTTTAATGTTGGTTATATATCTCTAAATAATTAGACTTTTCAAAAATATATTGGCGCACTCGCAAGGGACAAATCAATTCGATATTAACACCAAGCATTCATGGGCGTAGAAGTGTTCTATAACCACCGATAACTAAAGATGTTTTTTTTTATTTTGATTGGATGTGATTGTTGTGTTTTGTTGGTAAAATGAAGTAATGCAATACGCAAAACGACATAATGCAACAATACTGTTTGGTAGATGGTTTCTTCTACAAAATTGTGATAGTAGCAAAAAGTGGTAAAAACTTAAGACTTGGGTTCTTGCACAAAACAAAGTTTCTAGCATAGCTTGGGGATGTAACTATGAGCAATGAGTCATCATGCATCTTAGCTTAGTGAACCTATCGCTCAAAAATGATTTGTGTGCCTAATTTTATTGAAAATGACAAAGGAAGAGAGAGAGATTTATTTATTCATTTCTAGAACTATTAAAAGTGATCTCAGACTAATTCATCTAACCCACTTTATATGAAACTAACAATTGAGACGGTAACTATTATAAAGACTATAATGCCCTTTTGTTAACTATTTTAACACTCCCCCTCAAGATGAGAGTAGATCTTCACTAGACCTATCTTGTGTTTCATTGCTTGAAACATAGCAAGTGGTAATGCCTTTGTCAAGATGTCTGCAAGCTGCTCAGTTAACTTCGCATGCAATGTCTTGAGAACTCCTTCTTGTATCTTTTCACGCACGGTGTGGCAGTCTATCTCGATATGTTTTGTTCACTCGTGATATTTGGGATTTGAAGCAATATGTCCAGTAGCTTTGTTATCACAAAACAGTACTATTGGTTTCTCATGAACAATTTGAAGATCATACAACAAAGATAACAACCAAACTATCTCACACGTTGCATGTGCCATGGATCTATATTCGGCTTCCGCTGATGAACGAGATAGTGTATGTTGCTTCTTCGATTTCCAAGTGATAAGAGAGTGTCCAAGAAACATGTTGTAACCAGTAACAGACCTTCGTGTATCAGGACATGTCGCCCAATCTGCATATGTAAAACCTTTGATTTCAAAGGCAGATTTGCTGTCTATGAATAGACCAAGCCCCAGAGTTCCCTTAATGTAGTGTAGCATTTGGTAAGTTGCCTTCTAATGTGTATCTCGAGGTGCACTGAAAATTAAACTGGCTAAGTGTATTCACCGAAAAAGTTACATCTGGTCAAGTAAAAGAAAAATATAATAATCTTCCTATTAATCGTCGATATACACTCAGATCATCTAGAAGAACCCCTTCATCTTTTGTTAGTTTTAGATTATGATCCATGGGAGTAGATCGTGGTTTGCAACCAAGTAGCCATGCCTCTGTAACTAGATCCAAAACATATTTTTTTGTGATAAGGTGATGCCTTTTTGTGATCGTGCAACCTCCAAAGTCCAAACCAAGGAAATAACAAAGTGGGCCAAGATCTTTCATCTTAAAATGTTGGAAAATAGACTACTTAAGTCGTGCCACTTCCTGATCATTGTTACTCGCTATTATGATGTCATCCACGTACATCAGTAGAGCTATAAAGGACTGCCCGGAAGTGTATGTAAAAAGAGTTTGATACGCTTTTGAGTTTTGACTGTAAGAAGCCTAGCTTGAGCAAAGCATAAGAGAACTTGTCATACCATTGGCGAGAAGCCTGCTTTAATCCATACAAAGACTTATTGAGTTTACAAACACTTCCCTTTGATAATAAAGGCTCCCCATCACTCCCCCTCACCTAGAAAACCAGGTGGTAAGTGCATGTAAACCTCTTGATGTAAATCTCCATGGCCAGCCCTGTGAAATTGGGGGCCTAAGGCCAATTACGTCGAATGGGGCCTTCCTTTGTTGCATTTTTTTTTTTTTTTGAAAAATTAAAGAAACAAACATAAAATAATAAAAAACACTTCATCACAGAGTCATGGATATAAAACACAAAATATTTACAAAGTACTATTTAAATGTCGCTCTTATAGCACATTTAGAATAAAATCAGTAATCAAATTATAATAATCAATTTTTTCAACCCTATTCTTCTCAATAGATATCATAGGATTCATAGCTAGTCCATTCAAGCATTCCTGAGATATTTTCATGATGTCATTTTGTCTTCTTACAATAATTGAAATCAAAGCTTACGAATAACTAATAAAAAGAATTCAAATTTCATTATCACTAAAAAAAACAAACAATTTTCTATGTATAATTTCTCTATTTTAGTATATAATTATAGTGTATGTACAATTTTTTCGTTAAAATAAATTAACGATTACTCTTAATTTCTCTATTTTAGAATTATAGTATATGTTCAAATAATCAAATTTCAATTAAAATACCGTCAATTAACGACAAGTCGCTCATTCACATACTTAAAAGCTCAAAATTTTCAATTATATTATCAAAATACCAATAACTCATAAAGTAAAAAAAAAAACATTAAAAAAAACATAATATTTTTTTTGGGAAAATGATAAAGGACCGTAGTAGAAATCTTACTTTTGTGTTTTTTCTTCAAATTATAGAAACTAGAAAGAGTCAAGCCGATGTAGGCTATCTCTGTCGCTCATTGTCTCACTCTATTCGATCTGTTAGTGTTAAATTAGGGGTATTTTTTTAATACTCCCTCAGTTTTCAAATTATTATCTACATTTCTTTGTTTGTCCGTTCTTAAATAATTGTCTTATTTCAAAACTTTCTTTTTTAAGAAAATATATTTGTCACTTTACCCTTATTTTTTCTATCTACTTAAATTATGACATCATACTCAAGAGCATTAAAGGAAAACACATATTTCACCAATATTTATAATCCAGTCAATTCGTTTTTCTTAAATTGTGTGCCGAATGAACCCGGACAATATTTTAAAAACAGGGGGAGTAATAGGCATGGTTTTTTTTTAGATTTGGGGGCCAAAAAAATATGAGATTTTTCGGGGGCCCAAGGCCATGGCCTCACATGGCTTGTGGAAGGGCCGGCCATGTCTCCATGAAGAAAAGTGTTATTTACATCAAGCTGATGAAGATTCCACCCTTTAATCATATCGCAGCAAGTGCATGGAGAACTTTGACAGTCCCCATTTTAGCAACGGGAGAAACCGTGTCAAAATAATTGTTGGGTCCGTAATGATGCTCAAATAGGCTAAAGGGGCGGTGAATAGCCTATGTTGCCGATTTAAAACTTTTCTTTTTATATTCATAAAGAGTAGGTTTTAAAGGCACAAGCAGTCGGCATAGCGAGCATGTCTGTTGGTAACACAGAACAGCTGACTTGCTCTAAGTAAAGTAATGAACTCTGCTGGCGGACTGCTGGTAAATCAAAAGCCTGGTTAAAGAGTTATAGCCACGGAAATTGTAAGGTTTGGATTTATTGAGGAAGTTTTAAATAGATGTACACGAATATATGTTCAAAACAACAGCACACTTAATCCTTCTTCCAAATGCAGGTTTAGGAAGTCATAAAAGAATAGTTTTTCAAGAGGTAAATCAGTTTGTAAAAGCTCATAGAGAAATTAAGGCTGAATATTGAATAAGATATAATATGAAAGAACATCTGAAGTTTATTCAAAGACAAACTTACAGATTACATCAACTTAGACTCTCTATGTACATTATATATCCTCATGGTTCCAAACTTTAATCATTACTTAATTATCCATAAAAGGAGTTCTTAAGTAAAGATAGCAGTAGGAGACGACAACGAGAAATAGATATAACGTTCAGATAATAGATATCTGAACAACTAAGTGTTGAGCACTTGACTTCCTATGATGATCGATCATTGCACAATCAACATCATTTGTAATGGAATACAAATCTGAAGATATAAATGCAATGCATACAAACAGCTCTTCATCTTCCTTGGGCAAGATCCAAAATCTATCTTCAAATCGATCTTAAGTACTTGGTCTCTAGCTTAGGAATAAAGTCCTGAAGCTCTGTTAGAGACTGAGATCTTAGAAGAAGGTTGAAGAACTCAAATCAAGAAACAGGTTCTTGATCAAGACATCGATCTCTGTCTTGAGATATTTCTGATCTCTCTCTTTTCCTTTTCCTATTTCTTCTTATCAATCCACATAAAATGTTTTGCTAAGGTCTGGGTTCTTTCACTGCAATCTTTTGTGGGGATATAAGTGAATCGTTGTTGAAGACGATTTCCTTTGTAGATCTCACAGTCTTGTTGAACAGATCAACTTGCATATGTGTTTCACCCACTTATGCATTCGATCTGTTGATTGATTGATCATCTTATTTGTTGAAAAAGAGAATAAAGGATTTCTTGTATAGACATGGGACTTTTTGATCGTTGAGATATGTTGATAGATTTTCTATCCGTTTTGAATAGTGTTGTCGTTGATGACTGTTGGATAAAGATGTTGTTCGTTGGATCTCTAACTATTGAGTAAAGACCTTGTTCTGCAGATCCGTGAACTGTTGCCCATCAGACTGAATTGATGTATCTCTGAAAAGTAAGTCTGAAACATAGTGCACTGATGGGTGGTTTGTCCAATAAAGTAGATTCTTTTGACTTTCCAACACAAGTGTAGAGAGAGAAGATCTTGCAGCATCTGAGATGTCAGCCTTCATAAAGATCTAAATGACTTTTGATGCTTGAACATTTTTTTCGCTTTTTAATCATCTGTAATCTTTTCTCTTTGTAGCACGTGCAGAGCCAAGTCTGCTGGTAAGGTGTTCATTACTGAAGGATGAGTCTTCCAGTAGTGAAGACTGCTAGCTTTTGTGGTTACGGTATGAACAATCAAACCATAGCATGTCTACTGGTGATGAGTCTTCAAGATATTTTTGCGCTTATGGCAAGTCTGCTGGTGACGAGCCTTTAGAAGATTTTTCACGCTCTAGCAGGTCTGCTGGTGCTGATACACATGAATCGCTAGTCTGTTGATCATCAATGACAATCCTAATCTAGACCTATGTGATTTCAAACAAGTTTCCACACTAACCGGTACGCAGACCTTTTAGCCACTTGTTATGACACACGGTAATGGGGACAAGCAAATTAAAATATTCGAAATATACAAAGAGATAAGTTGTTCATCAGCATGCATATTCTAACAATAATCAACACCCTCAAGTTGTGTGATGCTACACAATTTGGTCTTGGGACGTTCCTTGCGGTTTATAGGATATCTGGGCTTATGTGAATGTATGATCCTGTGAAAACCTTGTCAAAAGAAGAAAATCTTAGAAAGAATGCAAGGCAGGGCCTCACGAAACCCCTCAGGCGTGAGAATAATTCTTTAGCTTGTGGAAAGCAAAATGACAAAGTTTTGGTGTGTAAAAGTGTGCGTACCTTTCAAATGTAACTTTGTGAGGTATATATAACCCCTTTTGGAGTGAAATCCGGGCTGAGTTATTATGATGGAGAGAATTTAGGACTTTATGACCATAAATGCAGGTTGACATGTAACTGACGGAATCATGGCTTGAATCTCGAGCTCGGGAGTTATCTGCCAATTAGGCTCGGGATGGACATCAGGTCTATTCGAGCAACCATGCTCCCTGCTCGCTGATTGATAGATAGACTCCTGCTCGGGATAGATGTAAGGTGTTTACCCCGCGGTTATCCTGCCCGGGTGACCTCTTTCCTGGTCTCTAACATGCATGTGTTTATCACGTGGTGGCACATGTGCTTGGCTCGTGACCAGGATTTGGGCCGAGCTCATCATTGTGTATACACTTTCGCAACCAAACGAGCCTTAAAACGCTCAATGCTCCCGATCGAAAAGACAAACTCAGTTTCCCAGTTCCTACAAACTCTTTCCCACCATCATAACCCTTCTTCATCCTCCTTCGTCGGACCAGTGTTTGATCCATCCTCTTCACAAGTGGAAGAAGAATTCGATCCCACAGAAGCTTTCGAACATCTGTTCATGACAGAACATCTGCTTTGTGTTTGATCTTGTATACCCATTTACATCCAATAACATGTTTCCCCGGAGGTAAAACAGTCAGTGTCCAAGTATTATTATCCTCAAGAGCATGCAACTCAGTTTGCAAAGCCTCACGCCATTCAGAAATAAGGTTGGCTTGAGCGAAACTAGTAGACTCTTGAATATTAGATAGAGCAGACACAAAACCACGAAGGGAATGTGAAAGACGAGCATAAGATAGAACGTTGGACAGTGGATAAAGAAAAGAAGCTGAATTACAAGCATAATCCTCAAGGTAGGAAGGCTTAGTAATTACCCTGCCTGTTCGAGTTTGATTAAATGGTTGGGAAATAGGTATGGAAGAATCCTCGGTGGGAATGCAAGGCAAAACCGCAAAAAGAAAAATGCTATCAATATTGATTGAAGGAGAATTTTCACGAAATGGGAACTGACTTTCCACAAAAGAAACATCACAGCTGATGTAAACAGAATTGGTGGATAAATCAAGTAATTTGTAACCTTTATACCCATATGGATACCCCAAGAACACTGACTTAGTAGCTCGAGGAGAAAATTTACGGCGATCAGCCGATCACGGTCTAGAGTAGAGCCATAGCAAAAACAAGACGGATATTAGAATGAAAAAACAATAAACAATTGATGAGGTATGTGGAGGTAAGAATACAGTCACCCCAATAAACAAGACGGATATTAGAATGAAAAAACAAGGAATGTGCCACATTCAAAATGTGTTGGTGTTTACGTTCCACACGACCATTTTGTTGTAGTCGTCCAATATGTGAGTGTTGAGAAAGAATGTCATTTTTTTGGAAGAAATCTGTGAGAAATAACTCCGAAGCATTATCGGATCTGATACACTTAATTGCTACCCCAAACTGATTTTTGACAAGGGTGAAAGATCAAGGAAAGATGTCTGCAACTTCATTTTTTCTAGTAAGAAGAAAAGTCCAGGTATAACGACTAAAATCATCCACAACTGTAAGGAAATAACAATGTAGCAAACCAAACGGTTCTGTTGCTTTGCTGTGAGAAATGTGTGAAGACAACTTTCGTTGTTTTGCTAAAGGACATACATCACAATGAAATGATTTATCAACATGTGAAATATGTAACTGAGATTTAAGAATTTCCAATCAAGGAATAGAAAGGTGACCTAATCTATCATGCCACAAGATGCTGGCATTGACATTATTACAAGAAGCTGAAACAAACAGAGGTTGCGACACTGATGAAGAAGAAGAAGAAGAAACAGGATCCAACACATACAAGTTGCCAATCTTCCTACCCGTCCCAATCGTCTTCCCCAGAGAAAGAGCATGTATAAGACAACAATGGGAGAAGAAACTGACTGAGCAATAATTGTTTTGTGTGAGAGAGGCTACAGATAAAAGGTTAAACTTAAAAGTTGGCACTAGCAAAACATTAGACAGAGTAAGACCATTTCCCAAATCTAGTACCCCTACTAGATCAACAATTATGGTCTGTCCAGTAGGAAGAGTGACTGTGGCATTAGAAACGGGGAAAGAAGAAGAGAACAAATTCAACGAGCAACATACGCCCGTATCTATCACCCATGTAGACAAAGAATAGGAGGGGATTTTACCACCGAAATATGATATTGAGGCTTGTTGTTGTTGTTCCGTAGGAGAGAGGCTATTATTCTGCATTTGTGTGCTTAGAAAGGTTAAGAGTTGCTGATATTGCTCTCAAGTCAGCATTTTTGAATCACCACAAATCTTAGAATCAGTAACAGATTGAGAATCTTCCTTCTCTGTGTATGAAGTTTGATGAGCTTGCCCTCGCATGCCACCTCTCTTCGATACTGTGCCTCTACCTCTACCGAATCCTAGCGGAAAACCACAAAGTTAGTAACATGTTTCCATTGTGTGATTCTCTTGACCACAATGTGCTCAATTCGGCTTATCTCTTCGTTGTCGATTAGCATTTGGCAGCGTGGATACTGAACTAGCAATTTCAACAGAATCAGAAGCAATTGAAGCGGTATTATGAATAATACGCTGCCGCTCATCTTGAATTACTTTGGAAAAGACCTTAGTAATTGAAGGTAGTGGATCTATCAAAAGGATCTGAGCTCGCGTACGATCCCATAAGAAACTGCATCACACATTCCTGCTGCTGGAAATCACTCCAAAACCTTATTCCTCCACAACGACAATCAGGCAATGGCATGGCTGATATCCTCTAAGCTCATCCCAAATCGTTTTCAATTTTGGAATAATAACTAGTAACATTCATAGATCCTTGTTTGAACATCATTAAATGTTGTTTTAGCTGGAATATTCTGGTCGCATTACCTTGAGAAAATCGTTCTGTAGCCAACAGATCATCATTTTCTAGAGCTGTAATCATGGCTCTACTCCATGCGTTGTAATTTGAACCATTGAGTGTGGAGGCTAAGATCAAACCAGGATGATCTCCATTATGAAGATAAAACGGATGCAAGGAAACATATAAAACGGATGCGAGGAATCATCCCTCGAAGGAGTAGATTGAGATCCGAAAACAATTTTACCCGTCATTGTTTGCTTTCACCATTGCATTGTTGATGGAATCATGCACAGCTAAGAAGCCAAAATATGCCTGCTCTGATACCAAATTGAAAAAGACAAAGGAAGAGAGATTTATTTATTCATTTCTGGAACTATTAAAAGTGATCCCAGACTAATTCATCCAACCCACTTTATATGAATCTGACAATTGAGACAGTAACTATTATAAAGACTATAATGCCCTTTTGTTAGCTATTCTAACAAAAAAGATTTGTGTGCCTGATTTTACTCGCTATAACCTTGAATGATGAGTAACGTTCATCCTACCATGTTTCACTCAATACAAATTACACGGCCCTAATTTTACTCCACACCCATCTTATAATCAAGATACGCAGCCCAAGAATTGCATGTATAATGTATTCAATCAAGTGAAAATGATTTTGCTTCCCAAGTTCCAACCAAACATGTAGATATGAACAACATATCAACTCAAAAGTATTCTTACGACTACAACTCATTATAGATTAATTAATATTCCCCTACTTTGAGAAAGACTGGCAGCTATCCTCACTTTTTCTTTTTTCTTTTGCTTGCCTGAAAGACTCTTTCTCCCAAAAAAAGGATGAGAATTAAATATTTCTAATTGGAAGCCAAAATTTGCAGAGGATTTGTTGAGAATACGATTCCCTGCTGTAACAGAAATGCATCTCTAGCTAGAGTAAACTTTGCTGTCAATAAAAGCTTGGATAGACGGTTCCCTTCCGAGAAAATCTGATAGAACCTCCATAGGGTCCTTCGAGCCTCCAGGAGCAAATACCTATCAACCAATGAAAGCCAGGCAATGGAGAAAGTTTTAAATTTCTCGTAGTATAAGTTATCAGAGATGGTATACAACACATGAATGCTACGAGATCAAATTTGGATATATTCTGCATTGGAAAAAGACAATGTATTCCCAATAAAATGTATTTCTACATAAGTTCTGAACAAGTGCTCAAGTCTAAAAAAGTTCGACTTTCAAGTCTAAAGGATAGCCTATTCCTGGTATAAAATCTTTTTCCAGTTAATGTAGGAAGAGTTTCTTAGTAAAATTTGCGAAGGGCATTTTTGGGATATCAAATACTTCTTAAAAAGTTTGACTTTCAAATGTAGACTCTTTGCCTTGCTCCAAACGGAGGGAGTATAAACTTGTGTCAAAAGTATGAACAATGGTGTTGCAATTGTAAACCAACAATCAAACAAACTCCATTGACTTGAATTGATTACCTTATTCCTGAATTGCATGCCTGCATATTGGTTGAATATGTCATCCCGGAACTTTGATGCAAAGATATCGGCTGCAAAAACCTAATAACATATTTGTAGATTTATCAAATGGATCAGAGACGAAGGACATGTTGGGTTACCTCTTGGTAATCATTAAGATTCAAAGGCAAATTTTTTGGGGCAATTGGAAAAGGATAATGATTGACACTTCAAAATTTGTTCCGTCAAAACTCTTATTGGAGAGACATGGGTGGTTGGGGGAGTATGTTGTTCTGGTAGGTCCCATATATGTAACTGCCTACTTAGTGAACACATGATCAGAGAGGCTTATGAATTGGGTTAACCAGATTTTCTACAGTGCCCACTTAAAATAAACTTAAATGGTGGCAAACGACAACTATGCAGAATGAGGACGAGCATTTGGAACAAAGATTGTATGATGAAATGTATTGTAGTGTACGATAATGCGACTCAAACCTCACTCCATATGCGACTGTAGCAAGCAGCTTCATAGCCAATAGCAGTCCGCGGGAAACATGAAGCTGGGTTGGTTCCTTCTAACATTGGCAAACCCAACATCACCTGGGAAAGAAAGCTATATGTAAATATAGTAACCAAAGGCATGCATTTCAAATAAACTGTAGCACCACATTTACCTTTGGATGGAGATGCTTGAATAATCCAACAATGTCAACATTTTCAGTAGAATGTATAATCTGATCAAAGAGACCTGAAAGACACATTTTTTGAGCTTAGCCAAACTAGGGGGACACTTTTGTTATAACTTAACCTAACTAGAGGCTAATGGCATTTAACCACACCGTAATTAAACATGCACAATATATAAGCAATTAGTTACATTTCACAAGAAGTAAAATAGGAGGTTGAGATTTATGCATGACAATCTGACAAGACAATGAAGATGGAGACGAGACAAAAGTTAGATATACCTAGTTAAAAGTTAAATGATTCATTAAAGTGAATTTCACGTGCAATAGACAAAGAAACACACAAGGATAGCAAGTGTTATACAAGTTTGTGCGGTGAGAATAGAGGATGTAATTGACAAGTCTTAGAAAAACTATATTCCGGATACTATAACATTCACATAGTAAAGTAACCAAGTGAAAATGACAATGTATCTGGCCATAACAACCACTATCCTGTAACAACCTCAGACAGTTCTCAAAACGGAGACCAATTTTCAGAGAGTAGAATTAACTTACTGTAAAGAATCTCTTGCTTCATCTTGAGCGCTGAAAAGGAACGTCGCCATCTCTTAAGCGAATTACACATTTCATCTTTGATGGGCTTTGTGATATCCTGCATATTATAGGCGTAGAGTAACTGGTAATATAATAGCCGATTCAACAGGATATGTCCACATTTACACTTTACCTAGAGAGAGAGAGAGAGAGTGTGTGTGTGTAATGAGAAAGGGAGATCTTTGCAACACCTAACGATGCAGAAGCTCCAAAACAATCAAGGTTCTTTCGTGTAATACCACATACCAAAAAAAATCAGAATATACTAAATCTGGAGAAAAAGAAAACAAATGAGTACCTGATGAAACCCAGATATCAATTTAAGAGCGGCGCTTTCATAACACCTAGGCACAGAAATAGAATAGAATTAAAACCTGTGAAATCTTGTCTTCCACACTGGTATAGGTGAAATCGCTTTTCAGCACTTACCAATTCTCTAGCACCTGAGACGGAATCTCCACAAAGTCAGGATCAAGGCGCAACCCAGAAAATCTAGCAAACGTTGCCCGATTGCACATATGATGGACCTAGCAGCTCAACATTAACGGAAAAACGTCAGTCCAAATAAGTATCAACGAAAGTCCCACTGGCTCAGAAAAAAAACTGATGCTACTTCCCAAGAAAGTTCATTACAATGCTGACATTAAGCATGACTACCAAGTGTAAAATGCATGCGCAGATAGTAAAGAGCAGAAGTTGAAGGTCAAAATGAACTAGAACAATATGAAATACCATTTCTGAGTAAACATAATGCACAAGGTATACTGTTAATGCCACTAAATTTCACTTAGAAAAATTAACTAGCAGAAGCCAACTTTAAGTGACTCATTCAGGAATAAGGTGATGAGATAAGACCTCACATTTCGCAGCCAACCTCAGCAAATTAGAGATGGAAACAAGATCATAATGGGGTTGTACATCATCATTCCTTAAGAAGAAGGCCAACATACCACGTGACCAAACTCATGGAGAAGATTAACCACTTCAGAGAATCGTAGTAATCCAGGATGACCATCAACCTCCTTTTGAAATTGGGAAATAAGTAATGCCACGGGAATCTGAAACAGATTGATCAGTAAGAATCGATAAAAAGTTTAAATGAATAAAATTGTTTTACAAAGGATTAATATATGATTTGGTTCCTAAACTTCACCTTTCTTCCTATAAAGGTGATAGATGTTTTTCATTTCCTATATTGTCCGTGGACTTCACTTTAACTTGCATATTTATCCCTCAAACCGTTATCTCAAACAAAATCATTTAAAAAATAAAATGACAAAATTGCCCTCACTTAATTTTGATGAAGATCACGTGGCCAATTTGTTTTTGTCAGAAAAAAGATGGCCATAGTTTTGGATTCATTCTATCCACTCTAAACACCAGTTTTGACCAAACCCATCACCTCAACCAAAATCTCTCTCCTCCATTCCCACCATCTTTTTCTATCCTAGAATTTTTGCTCTCGTTTGATAAACCCAACAAATGAAATCTTTCTCTCTTATCCATTCCCACCATCTTTGTTCCAGTTCTTTGACGAGTGCTAAGCAAGGATGTAACTGTTGCCAAAAACAATTTATACAGATGATAAGTAGATGTTGTCATACATGAAGACATAATTAGCTATCCTTGCATTTCCAATTACAATTTGATGATATATGGGTCTAGAGCAATTTTTCTGTCTAGCCTGTGTGTTTTCCTCATTTGCTTAAAAACTGTTATCAAGTTAACCTTATCCTCAGAAGTTTGCATTTTCAAACTGTAACACCACAGGAAGTTTTTTATGTAGTGTTTAACTTCTTGTTTGGATTCTTTCTATATTAAGGTTTCCATAAGATCGATTAGGCTTCTTTTGTAGCTTCAAGATGAATTAGATCGCTTAAAATTGAAGTTAGTGTCCAAGATGAATTAACTTATGACATCAACCTTGGTTCACCCAAATTTTCGGCATCTTATCTTGTTGGTTGGTGGATTGGACCTATTTATTGTTAGCTCTAAAAACTAATTTCTTATACGCATGTTTTCTTTCCATGTGTAGGAAGCTTCACAGGGTGTTTCTATCTATGAGAAACCTCAACAGAGATTTATCGATTATGTATCTTTCAGAATACGCGATAAGTCTTTGTCAGATTTCAGAAATTGCATAGGCATAGCGAGGGGGTTTATGCATGCCTTGGACAATTTGGAAAAGGGTTATACTTCATTGGAAGCTGTCTTGTTATGTGTACCCGATGGCTATCACTGCGTTGATCTGTCTCTATATAAGGTAGGATAAAGAGTTTTCATTCTAATTCCTATTGCTTTCTGTAATTGGATTGTTTTGTAACCAGTCATCACTGAAAACAGGAAAGTAAAATTGTTCTGTTACTGAACGACACCTCTACGGCTTCTGAAAGCTATGGGAACTCTTGTATGATGATTGTGCAAGCTAGTAATCTTCCATATATTTTCATCTGTTGCGAGAGCCACTAGTCTGAGCTGTTGGAAATTGCTTGAACTTAAGGTATTCAGGGTATAGTAGCACTTTTTGTATCAGAACATTTCAAGCTCCAGTACGCCATATTCATCTGTATGCTTGATTGTGTACTCTTACTATCTCAAAATGTAAAAAAAATAGTGTGTGCGAATGTATGTTTCAGTGATTAGCGGGAATGGGGGGGGGGAGAGAACGATGAGTGGGGAAAGAATTATTTTAATTCTATTTCTTATTCCTTTTATATTTAATTTTTGAGAGAGAGGAGTAAAAGATTTTTTTGGTCCAGCTAGACAACCCACTTAGTAGTAAGGGTAATTTTGTCATGTTCATAAATATTTAACGATTATGTTTGAGATAACGGTTTGAGGGACAAATACGCAAGCTAAAGTGAAATCCACGGACCAATATAGGAAATGAAAAATATCTATCACCTTTATAGGAAGAAAGGTGAAGTTCAGGGACTAAATCATATATTAATCCTTTTACAAAACAAGCATTTTCAATATTAGTAAGACAGTGAGATTAAAATGTACACCAGCAAGCTCTTCTTTGGGGAAAAGAATGCCTTTGACTTTATAATAAAATGTGGCAACACAATGTAGGGAGAATTTCCCTTTACCAACTCCACATTGGTCTAACCATGTATCAGATGGATCAAGAAGAGATACAAACTCCACTACATGTATATTAAAGTTTGAGAGATGGAGTTCAGATTAAAAAGTAAAAGAACGAACCAGAATGTTCTTTTCTTTTTCTTTGAAGGAAGGTATCAGAAGCTGGTGAAAGCAACGATTATTATTACAACAACCATGTCCGTCCTTATCATTTATAGTATGTCTTACAGTCTATCTAAAATGGCAAAGAACACACTAAGCAGCCATCTACCTCATGCACACCCTTACCACTCCACCAACGTCAAAGAACCTAAGTGAGCATTAACCTGCAAATCTTGTGTGGCATGAATACAGTACCCTCTAACTCAGAACCAAAACAATGATGTTAAAGAAGCTGAAAGATAAATCTTGTGTTATTTTTTAGATGAGTAAAATTAATAGTTCAAAGTATGAGATATTGAGAAAGCGTGCAACCATGTCAACTGGGACTTTGTGCTGTATATGATGGATAGAATGGGGTTCGGGGATAAATGGAGGAGGTGGATTCGCTTTTGCATCTCTTTAGTACGCTTTTCAGTTTTGGTCAACGGGGAACCTTCTGGATTTTTTGATAGTTCAAGGGGCCTTCGTCAAGGTGATCCATTATCCCCGTTCTTGTTTATCCTTGTGATGGAGGCCTTGAGTAAACTCTTGGAGAATGCAATCCAGGGGGATTTATCGACGGTTTTAAGGTGGGAAGGGGAGGTGTGATGGAGTTAGAGGTTTCTCACTTGCTCTTTGCAGATGATACCTTGGTTTTTTGTGGGGTGGAGAAGGCCCAACTGGGTTACCTTCGCATGGTGTTACTGTTTTTTCAAGTAGTTTCGGGGCTCAGGGGTGCATATCCTCAAGAGTGAGATTATTCTAGTAGGTGTGGTGGATGATATTAGGAGCTTAGCGGGCTTTTTTGGGTGCAAGACCACGACTCTCCCTTCCTCATACCTTGGACTACCTTGGACTTCCCATTGGTGCTCCAACTAGAAGCAAAGCTATGTGCGTTCCGGTAGTCGAGCGATTTGAGCATCATTTGGCGGGTTGGAAGAAACAATTCCTTTCCAAGGGGGGTAGGTTGGTGCTAGTCAAGAACACTCTTTCAAACTTACCGACCTACTTCCTTTCTCTGTTTGTGATGCCTGCCTCTATCTGGAATAGACTAGAAAAATTGGAAAGAGATTTTTTATGGGAAGGCCGGTCGGAAGAGCGGAAATTTCATTTGGTCAATTGGGATAAGGTTTGTGTTAGAATGCAAGAGGGGGGATTGGGGGTTAGAAAAAAGTTTTTATTGAGGCATTGCTGAGGAAGTGATTGTTGAGGTATCTCACGGAAAGGGAGGCATTGTGGAGGAGATTGGTGGTGAGTAAGTATGGCTTGGGGGATCATGTGTGGTTTCGTTTAGAGGTTGTTGTAAAGCTTGATATACATTGTTAAGCCCCTATCTAACAGCTTAAGCTTTTAGATGAGTTGGTTACTTAACATGGTATCAGAGCTCTGGTTTGGCAAGGTCGTGGGTTCGAATCATCCCGCTTGCATTTGTTACCCGGAATATTGTGAGTGCATGTTGTCACTCTGTTTGCTTTGTGATGCCCTTGGTGCGACATGTTTGTGTATCTCTCCACGTGTGGACGGGTCACACGTGAGGGGGAGTGTTAAGCTTGATATACATTGTTGAGCCCCTATCTAACAGCTTAAGCTTTTAGATGAGTTGATTACTTAACAGTTGTTTTGCCTTTTGGGGTGGGAGTGTGGAAGGGCATAAGAAAAGGGTGGAGTTCCTTTGAGAGGTCCCTTGCCTTCGAGATGGGAAGTGAAGAGACAGTTTTTGGGAAGATAGATGGTGTGGCAAGAGAAAGCTAAAGGTGGAATTTCGTGCGTTGTTTGAAGTCACTAGGGATAAGGGCTGCTCGGTTAGCTCCGTGTTGTCAAGGGAGGATGGAAGACTTGCATGGAGTCCAGGAAGAATTTCCATGATTGGGAGGCGGATTCGCTGCTGCGATTTCTTGAGTTGTTATGCTCAAGAAGATTGCTAGGGCAGAAGATAGGGTGATCTAGAAGGCAGCTAAGGGTCATATTTTCACGGTTAAATCTAATTACTTGAAGCTATTGAATTGTGATAGGAATTTTTTCCTTGGAAAGCAGTGTGGAATTCTGTAGCGCCCAAGAGAGTGGCCTTCTTTGTATGGGTAGCCATGCACGAAGCTATCCTCACAGTAGATAATCTCCAGAAGCGGAATATTTCTTTAGTGAACATGTGTTTCATGTGCAAGACAAGTGAGGAGAGTGTGAACCAACTGCGATCTGTGGAGTTTGATGCTGAGTCTTTTTAAAGTGCCTTGGGTGGTGCCGAGATCAGTTTCTGACTGTTCAGGTGTTGGTCTTGGTCTGTTCGGCGCAGAAACAGGAGCATCGGGGTTTGGGAGGCTGCCCCTTTGGCAGTTTGTTGGATGATCTGGAAGGAAAGAAATCAACGGGTTTTCGACAACGAGGAAAATTCTATTCCGGTCTTGAAGAATTCTCTGCTACGCACTCTCTTCTCTTGGTGTGTAGAGGCGGCGAACTATCCACTTGGTTCGAAAATGACTTTTGTAGAATTTGTAAATAGCATATCTATCGGATTGTAGCTCTTGAGCTTTGTCTACTTCTAGTGTACTAAGGACGCGCCACCTTATTTGACGCTCATATTTATTTACTCTTTACTTATCAAAAAAAATGTAGGACTGAATGATAGTAAGTTAGTCACCTGTCTTACACCATCGTAATATGAACCATTTTGAAGAGCTACAACACAAGTATGACCATACTTTCCTTCCCTGTTAGAAACGATATATTTACAGAAAGAATGCAAAGTTTCAGTTCTTCTATTGTACCCAAAAGTGCAATTAATAAAGTAATGACTACTACAAGTGGATAGTATGTAGATCAGAACCTGGAGTAAAGATCAAGGTAAAAATAACCAAGCGATTCACTAGAACCCAGGTCAAAAACTGAAAAGAGTTGGACTTCCCTGTGCCAAACCTCAGCATCTGCTATTTCTTCAAATCTTAAGCCTGCCTCAGACAATGAAAAGTTGGAGCACATTAGATTAGTTAAGATATGCTTAATCAAGCTGAAAATGAACATAATAATCACCAAAAAGGTCTTGGTATATTTTGAATATCCCCGATATAACCAAACTGATAGGGAAGTACTGCTTGACAGCTCCAAAGTCCAGATCAAACTGTTCTTCTACTCTCTTCACATAGTATGGTAGATCTTCAACTCCAAAGGGAACATCTCCTTCCTCTTTCTTCTAAAGTGCCAAAAAAGATTATCATTGACATGAAACATACCACGTGAGTTATAGACCAGAAACCGGAGAACGGTAAACTTCAAGCCTGAAAAGAATGCAAGTCCCAGACTCCATATCAGACATGCTGTAACTAACCTTCAAGTCTTTGAGCACATTAAGTTCTTTAGTGGCTGAGTCAGTCAAACTGGCAGAGATGTCTTCTAACAACTCAAAAACCTGTAAAAAAACAATGCCCGTTAAAGAAAAAGAAGATAAGCATTAGCTTCCCCAAGGTTAAAACATATTACACATGGAGATGATGATAAAATATGATAAAGGGATTTGTGTGTGTGCGTGTTTTTTTCCACCAGGCAAGTGCATTTCCTTTTTCATAATTTTTGGTCAGTATGGAGTTGAATAATCTTTTGCTTAATGAATAATCTTATGGTGTTGATAATGATGGACAATGCTTCTCATGTTCTCTTGAAGGATCTCCAGTCACTAACCAAATTAGAACATTGCAGTAAGTATACAAATTACAAAGACGTAGTATTACTGCTGATTTACAGCCAAAAGATGAGTTTTTCACAAGCCACATTAGAAAAATGACCTCTCCCTTGACAAAAGCTCTTGGAAGATAAAGTTTTCTGATAGGTAAGTGTGGCCCCTTGTTGGTATAGGGATTGGAAGTTGGAACTAAGGACCACAAGGTCTTTGCCTGAGTGCCCTTTTAGCAAAAGCGGAATCACAGTTTGACTCAATCTTCGAGGCACTACCTTGCCAGTTAAAAGTACGAACTGGAGGAGCAACATATGAACTTCTTAATAAACTGAAAAAATGGGAAATTAACTCTTTAAAAACTGTCATTTCAACATTAGGACAATATTACAATTCAGAACAAAATTATTATGTAACACAAATTTTTTTCATTCAGATAGGACTAAAACACTGGATTATGAAAGGCAATCATTTGAGAAAAAAAGATAGAGAGGCCAGTTAAACAGTCTTTAAAATGGGAACTTCAATTGAGGCTGAATTGTGTTCTTAGCTTTTCCTCGATGTACTACTCAGTATTCACTCCTTCCATTTATAGAGACCCTTTTCTTGTTTGGATACCCCACAGTCCATACTTCAAATTAAGCTCGCAATTTCCATCTTATTCATTTAGCCCTCAATTATCAAAAAAGTAATTTGAGATATTAATGGGAAGCTATCTTATAAAACCACTCTCCAAGCTAGTAATATAATGCTAAAATTGTCTACTTTTAGAGAAGCACATGTCCCATTTAGTAATTAGTATAGGTCCTGTAAAACTATCTCCGAATCAGAGTCTTCAGTTGCATAATCTTTTTAACTTCCTTAACTCAGAGTCTTCAGTTGTATAATCTTTTTGATATCCTTAATGATTAGACAAGAAAAAGGGACCTTCTGTTTTACGGACTTGGAATTTAAAAGGCCAGTAAAGTTTGCCCAAGGCACGGAGCATCTGAACTATTTGGGGCCATCTTTTTTTTATCTGAACTATCTGGGGCCATCTTGTAACTCAAAATACATATTTATAATATATATGAATTGGAATTACCTTTGAAGATGACTTAGCCATTCTAAGATCAACCGCATAGTCAGCATAGTTTGAGTAGCCAAGCAATCTGGCAGATCTATGCCGCAACTGAACCTGAACAGTACAAAAATAAGATTAAATGCAGCTGGGAATCAGGAATTACCAGACAAGATTGTAAAGGTCAGAATCTGTGAGAACATAATAGGATCGTGTAAAGAGCCGGTTAACCATGACTTAGTGATAAAGCCATAAAGCAGTTTCTATGCTAAACAATAAGTCAATAACTATATGCCATATGATTTAGTTATCTAGTATATTTTGCATTCAGCCAAAGAAGCTCTTGTAAAAAAAAAATCTTCGGTCAAAGCATTTCTTGCTTCAACTTGATATCCTAGAGCACTACAATAAGTGCAAATCTGGCAGAGCATGTTGACTAGTTATCGGTCAATGAATTGTCCTATGAGCAAATATTAGCCGGTATTAACTTATAGCCTATGTGTAACACCCGAGGTTTTAGTAAGCTTAATTATCTCATAATAATCTACTTTGGTGCATGTTATAATTGACTGAGCAATATTTTATTGACTTTCCTTAATTATATATTTATATTATACCAAATAATATAAATATTAGTATTATAATAAATTTAACTAAGTTACGTTGACTATTTTATAGTATTAAAATGTTATGTTGACCGAAATGTTATAATTGTAATAACCAAATTGTTAACATTTGGGAACTAATTTTATATTAATTGGTGTATGTTGACTAGTCAATGTATTGTTTTAATTTAAAATATTACCTTTACTAAGTAACAATAACATTATATATTATATTATTATTATATCATTCCTTAATCTAATGTTGGAAACTTTAGTTAATAGGAAAGACTTTCATACTAATTTCATTCCTTGTGTTGTGCACATAGTTGAAAAATGAGGAAGGCGAGGGGCGGGCGAGAGTCAAAGTCAAAATTTGAGGCAAGAAGCGAGGCGCAAAAAAAAGAGCAAAAAGGCGCTCACGGAACAAATATTACGGAAAAATTGACATTTCTAATCTTAAAAAATATAAGAATTGTGGAAAAAAAATTAGCAAACACTACAGAGCCTACTGATTCGATAATAATTTTTTTAAGAAACATAAAGTCTGAAAAAGTGAAAAAACTGAAGATAATATTTTTTTAAGAAACAGTATTAGCCCAAAAAAAATAGCAGCCAGTATCCCAAAAAAAAAAAACTGGAAGATAATACTTTTTTTAAGAAAAGAAAGTGTGAATTGTGAAAGTGAAAAAATCAAAACAAATTGTTAAATTATTAAATTCATAAATTGTTAAACAATAACTAAGTAACATAACAATACGTAAACTAACCAAAAATCGAAATGGAAGTCGAACAGAAGAAGAAGAACAGAAGAAGTTGAACTAAGAAACCTGGAAGAAATGAGAAATCTGGAAGGAGTCATGAGTCATCGTCTTCGTCAGGTGATCAGGTCAGACCTCAGCCTTCGTCTTCTTGTCTTCGACTCTTCGTCGAAATCGAATAGCAATACGCGATTCGTCTTCGTCAGGTTAGGGCTCTTTTATGCCCCATATGCTACTGTGTCGTTTTGTTAAAAAAAAAAAAAACCAAACCCTAGTCTACACTGTTCGTCGAGCGCCTCCATCACTTTTTGGTCGACTTTTGACTTTGAAAAAGGCGCAAAAGTCGATGAAAATCGAAGAAAGTCGCTCACCGCCTGGAAACCATGAAATCAATCGATGAACCCTCGACTCCTTGCGCATTGCGCCTCAGGCGCAAGAAGCGCACACCTTTTTCAACTATGGTCGTGCATGACTCGGCCGCAATTGTTGACTCAACATCTCATGCCATTTTGTATTTAGTATAATATGTAAGTTGCTTGCCTAGTCTTTCTTCTTCATCCGCATTCAGCTCGTGTCGACTTGGTACCCGGATTGTTAATAATCTAATACT
Source organism: Codonopsis lanceolata (assembly GCA_013146195.2). Taxonomy (NCBI): domain Eukaryota; kingdom Viridiplantae; phylum Streptophyta; class Magnoliopsida; order Asterales; family Campanulaceae; genus Codonopsis; species Codonopsis lanceolata. Next base: position 68,811,869 of record CM028377.1, on the reverse strand, counting down.
CTTGAAAGTGATCGAATGATGAGAACTACAACAATGGGTTATAAGGTCGGAAATGAATGATTGGAGATGTATCTCAATCTTATATCCTTAATTATGTATTTCTACATCTATGTGACAGTTTATTGATTAAATGCTAAATAACATGTTATAAACTCTCTATATATGAACTGTCATCATGGCACACTTGATATTGTGCATAGCCTGCATAAGTATAGTGGAACCTTATTGATTTAAATCACATTGCTTGTTTATTTGTTTTCCTTAGATCACAGCCAGCCAAGAAAGTGATCGTGAGTTGTTAAGGAGTGCCAGCGAGCAGGTGGTTATTATTTTGGGTAGTTGTGGGTTTTGTCGACCTACCTTTGTATAGAACTCTCAGTTGTTGTATACCTTCTTTTGGTGAAGACTTGTCCTGTTGTGTATGGTTTGGTTGGAGTTTGTATAACTCTGGATAGTACTTCATTTTGGTTTGTTGTATATAGTAGCGCAGCCTGGTTGTCACTGCTCTTCCGGTTGTTGTTGGTTTTTCTGTTTTATAGGTGGTTTAGAGTTGATAGCAAACCCATCATGCCCGATTTTAGACTCCAGTTCGGTGGTTTTAATTTTGGGGCATGACACTATGTGATAGAAATGTAAGTGAAACTAGTCAACAAATACAGTTTATCAGACCATAATTAAATTTTACATCAAAATCACATCTGCAGTCCATGTTCCCCTTTATTTATTTTCATGCAGTACAAACCATGTTCCTCCCTCCCTCCCTAGCCTATGTATTTTAATGATAGGAGTTCTAGATCAAATGTCTTCGGTAGGACTTTTGTACTTGGGTTCATTTTGTTTATGATGGATGACAACCCTTATAGTTTACTGCAAGTAGAGTAATCTCAATTTTAGTATATTTTTTGTCAATGTAGGAATGATGTTAAAGCACCCCTTGAGCATCTTACTGGGGTCATTTTGTTTCCTCTGTGCAAAATCAGCCCTGTATACAGAATCACCTATCTGTTAGGCAGTCCTGCTGAATTTGGCAAGAACACAAGACCACAGTTAGTTGTAAAATTTCAAAAATATGGACTCCCCCGATAAGTTTGATATACATTGTTGAGCCCCTATCTAAAAGCTTAAGCTTGTAGATGAGTTGGTAACTTAACATGGTATCAAAGCTCTAGTTTGGCAAGGTCGTAGATTTGAGTCATCCCGCTTGCATTTGTTACCCGGAATATTGTGAGTGCATTTTATCACTGTTTGCTTTGTGATGCCCTGGTGAGGCATGTTTGTGATCTCTCCACGTGAAGGGAGTGTTAATTGTTGAGCCCCTATCTAATAGCTTAAGCTTTTAGATGAGTTGGTAACTTAACACCCCCCCCCCAAAAGGTTCTTTAGATAGACCAATTTTCTGTCCCTTGCGACCTAAGTTAAACATATTATGATTAGGTGTGCAGCAAAAAGTTATTTTATATATACAATTCTTCATGAGTGCTTTTGCTTATGCAGACATGATGTCATTTTTACATTCTTCCATTCTCTTTCTTGCAGAGTTGCACTACTCTGAATGTAGTTCCACAGTCACTAATATTGGCACGCTCTCAGAACCAGATAACTTTTTTTCATTTATTCATGCTTTCTGAAACAAATTCAAAAACCATCTTCTGTTAAGATTGCATTTGGAAATTGTTTATAATTTTTCAGTTCATCAAATCCAGCTCCGCTCAAAACTTATTCACCAATTCAAAAAAATGTAAAATCGATGATGAAGAAATGTAAAATAATAAGGAAAATAAATTTATCATAGATTTAATGATCCATCCAGATAAAGCTATAACTATCAAGACAAGTATTTTAAGAATTTCATTCAACTTTAAAAATTACCAGTTTCTCTAAGAGAGAGAGATTGGCTTCACATCTCCTTCCATAAGCCACAGCCACAACCTTCCTGGTCAATCCTACCTTCACAAGATCGTGTAGAAATTGTAAAGAGCTCTTCTTTTGGGGCCAGGGTACAAAATTTTTACTACCTACCAAACAAAGAGTAAAGCATAGATTTGACAAGCATATTAAAAGACAGCATGGAAGAAACTACATCACTAAGGACTTTGCAATCAAATAACAGGAAGTTATCAAATTCTAAAACAGCCACAAGTCAAATGGATTGAGCATCGTAATGTTAAACCTCCAAGTGATATATAATATAGGTATTATGACCAAGCTTAACCTCCCATCACTTAGTATTAGGTACTCCACTCACAGTTCAGCGAATAACACTTTTTTGTTACCTTTGATGAGAAAAGAAAATTGTCTTCAGATAAGATAAAGGATACAGGAGATAGAATAAAAGTCCACCAAAATGTAATTTAGTGTAAAACCAGCAAAAGAAATAGCACAAATCAATGGAGGACATCCCAAATCCCAATAAATTGGCCATAACAATGGGAAGGAAAACACCTTCTCCTGCGTAGTTAGATTCAAAGAAGACAAATACAGATGATGGTAAAGGCATCAAGCAAAAATCAACGACTTTTATCCTCCCCATTGGTACAAATAAGTGGCAAGATCTCTCAGAACCTATATAACTGTACCTTACATAGCTCTAGCACCGGCGATACATGATGACTTTTCAAACTGATCTTAAATTTATCATTTCCGGCTTTGTCCAAACTCTGCAGAAGAACAAAATTTGAATTCATAGAAGGAAAAAAGAAAATCTGAATAAACACTGGACATCAAATGATCAAGAAGTAGCAAGCAAACTTAAAGGAGAGGATATGGCTTTCTAATGTGTATATTTAGCAGCATCTGATGAAGCATCAACCAATCAATTCACATAACATGAAAAGGAAACAATTTGAACTATACGAAGAAACAAGGGGATAGGTTTCCAGATATGATTATTTTGATGAATAGCAAGAGAAATATACAAAATTTACCTTAAGAAACTCTGGTGGTAACCCAACTAACTCAGTCTCACTGACAAGAAGAAAAGTAGTATCATCATTTAAATTTTGGATATATCGCATACTTAGCTCATCAATCTGAGCCCTCAAACGCTGCAATTCCTCCCTCTTGGTTAAGGTAAGGTTCATTCCATTACGCTCAAAGTCTCTAATCTGTCACTGAATAAAACACAATAAATATTTGAACTGAAAGTCTGATAGAGCTTAATACTTTTCTTCAATCAGAGATAGAAACAATGCAGGAATGGATCAATTACTTGCTTATCCACTGAGCAAAAAGATAAATCAATTTCTTGGATATCCAGACATACAAGCATACACGCAATTGCTTGCAAGGAGACGCCAAGGAGATCGGACGAGTATTTGAATGCCAAAAATGTACCACACATTAAAAAGAATGGGGAAAGTGTGCCACTGGATAAGACCAAAGAGTTCACTACATATTTTGAAATATGTAAAAATAGAATAATAAATAAAAACACACACGCACGAATAGCAAGCATATTTGAAAGTTGTTTAGTCTAGGAAGCTTGGTGGGGATGTGGACCTCAAAAGAATGTTCGAGCCCTGATCAGATCATCCGTTCCATATTTAGAATATAGAAAAGGCACAACTCATTCAATCTACCAAAGCAGATAGAAGTTCTATCTTTTGAGACGGTAAACCCACATCGGGAGAAACCACGCCTTGCAAACAATTAATAAGATCCGGGGGCCGCACCTCTCAAGAGACAATTGGTTTTGAGATGGACCCGCAAACATTAAGATAGTCACACAAAAAAAAGGCATAGATTAATTTTTTCATCTGACAAGGAAGCTATGGGCTTACTGACCATACAAAAGGATCCCAGTGTCATCAAGAAGCATTGTGCAACATTTTAAATCCTAACCATTCAGTGTTACCATTACAATTGAATGACATAATTTTATCTCCGAAACTCCATGCACCCCAACAACAAAAAATTAATCTCCGTCACTCCTACAGATAGCTTACAGGAAACATCTTCAGTTTTAAAATTTGAATAGCTAAAATCATTAAAGACTTAGGGAACGCCCGTAATTTTGAAATAATAGTACTTTATGCTAAACATATATTTATTTAGATTGCTGTGTGGCTACTGTTCTTATGTTTTACTATTTTCTAAATGATAGACTCGGGATATTTTAAACCTAGAATGTAAGTAATTAACTGCATGTATCTGGTTGAAGAGGTAAAGCCCGGCCTAGTTTAGGGATCAGAACTTGCACCTTGAGGATATTCTTTAAAGGCCTCGGCCATATCACCCACCCCCTATAGTCTTATTTGTGACGGGTCTTACCAGACCATTCATTTTGCTAATTGATTTTATTTTTAAACTCCTAAACATAACAACTCAACTAAGCATTATCGCAGGGAAAGCTTTGAATAGTCTAACAGCTAGGGGACGTGAAATAAAAATAAACACGTCGTGGGAGTAGCAAATGTTCCAAAGCAGGAATCTATTGCCGTATCTGCAATCTCTCTCAAGGACGATAACAAGAAATAGAAAAGAGTCTGCTTGTCAAATCTCCAAATTTCCATATGATTGTTTTCAATATTTTGTTCACTAAAGTTTATTCAACCTATACTAATTCAGAGTTAGAAATAATATCATTCTAAGACTCTAAGTACGACTGCGGTTGAACGAAAATATCTTTTCTCACTTGGATTTCCAATATGTTACAGCATTGAATTCAATAAGTAGATCAAGACCACTTTATATTATAAGATTCCAGAAACTGGTCATAGCACATGGTAAAATATACAAGTTCATACCAGGAACTGAGTGTAGCGTTTAGCTTCCAAGCTCACCCAATCTCCTCTTGCTGCAAAAGCTTTGATGACACGGTACACATCTTCACGTTGGCTGAATAGCTTGCGTGAAATAAAGCTAAATTAATCATGCAGTTATTAATATACTTTTTCCGTCAAGTTTAAATATCTCTAGTTTCCAAAGTATGATGATAATACGACAAAGTAAGAGTGTATGATAATGCTGGCGGCAGTCATCCTCCAGCATGCACACAACGACTGGCCTCCTCTTTTTATTAATACTTTTTTTATCTAGGAAAGATGACTAACTAACTGTGTTAATGGCCCTAAAGACCATTTGCTCGGAAATACTGGAATACTATTCAGTGGTATGCTAACTTATTTTTTTCCTTCTCTCTTTCAGTTAATTTACTGCAAGAGAGAAGTAAATATTATTGGTATGATCAAAGCATGATATACATTTTTTGGCCCTCCCTCTAACAGCCTAAGTTTTTTGATGAATTGGTTAACTAACATAGTACTAGAGCTCTAGTTACACAGAGCTGGAGTTCAACTTATCCCACTTACATTTGTTTCTGCAGCTACTATTAGTGCACAAGTTGACGTCGTAATTGTTTGTGATAAACCTCGATTTATCACCTTGTTTTGATTCTATAATGGTCCATAGTAGTCCATTATACCATTTCGCCATTAGACGTAACGTATTTTCATGTTCTAATAGTTAATAGTAGTCCATTATACAATTTCGTCATTATGCGTAACGTATTTTGATGCACTATTAGAAAAATGGCATTTAGCAACGAAATTTTCTGTTGCTAAAGGATAGATTCCGTCACTAATGGCTTCCCAGCGGTGGTCCGTTGGTAATCACGCGTCACAGATGTCCGACGGGTCCATTTCCGTCGCTAAAGGTGAATTCCAGCAACAGAATATTCCGTCACTAAAGGTTAAATTTCAGCGACGGAATATTTCGTCTTTGTATATATATATTTTTAGGGTCCACGACGAGGCCAGGCGTATTCTACACGCTCAGATGTTTTGAAACCACCTTTTTTTTATTAACAAGGAAGAGTTCGAAACGGGGTTCTCACATAGGCGTAACGTATTTTAATGTTATAATGGTCCATAGTAGTCCAATTATACCATTGCGCCATTAGGCGTAACGTATTTTGATATTATAATGGTTCATATTAGTCCATTATACCATTTCGCCAATAGACGTTACGTATTTTGATGTTTTAATGGTCTATAGTAGCCCATTTTACCATTTCAACATAAGGCGTAACGTATTTTGATGCTATAATGGTCTATAATAGTCCATTATACCATTTCGCCATTAGACGTAACATATTTTCATGTTATAATAGTTAATAGTAGTGTATTATACCATTTCGCCATTATACGTAACGTATTTTGATGTTATAATGATCCATAATAGTCCATTATACCATTTCGCAATTAGGCGTATCGTATTTTGAGGCTATAATGATCTATAGTAGACCACTATACAATTTCGGCATTAGCCGTAACGTATTTTAATGCTATAATGGTTCATAGTAGTCCAGTATACCATTTCGGCATTAGGCATAACGTATTTTGATTCAATAGTCCATAGTAGTCCACTATACCATTTCGCCATTAGGCGTAACTAGTTTTTGTACCCGTGCGTTTAAACGCACGGCATATATGTTTTTCAACTAAATTATACATACAAAATTAAAAGTATAAATTAGGGGACACTGCTTAACTAAAAATATATAACAATAAGATTAGTCATTATAGAATTTGAAAATTAATCATTTTCTACAACATAATTTTATATATGATTATTCAATTGAAAAAAAAAAGCAAACACCAAAATGATCATTTAGTCACACTATGATTTCGACATAGATCAAATAATTCAAACTTTAACATTACTACATCCGTCCCAGAAGAAAGGATGACGATAATTTAAAAATGGATGAAGATTTCATTTCAATAATTTTTGGATGGACACAAAGGGAACGCTGAATAATAATTTTTGGTCGAAAGAAGTATATATTTGCTGATTAAATATTATCTAATAGAAAAAGGCAATAATATGTACAGTTGGCAAAAAAAATCATTAAATACCATGTTAATTACGTGCTCTCTCCGTTCCGGGTAAAAAGTCATTGTTTGAAAGTCATACTTTTGAAAAAAATGATACTTTTAGTAGTCCATTAGTAATAAAATGAATAATTGCGGGCCGGTTCTTTATCTGAAAATTATAACCTCCCTCTCTGGTGCACTATTTTTTATCCAACCTCGTAAGTCCTTTTTTTCTTCCTAAAATGCCCCTCCTCCTGTTGATGAATATCAATCACCAGAGTTGACACGAATTCAAAAAAAAAAATAGATCTAAAAATATAGGACTTAACATTTTAATTAGTTCTATTTCAATTTTTTTCATAGATATGGATAATTTGAGCTTGTTAATTTTAGAGTTGGAACTTTTCTAAATTATATATTGAAAAATTATTTTGATTTTGTTAATTTATTTTTACATCCTCTAATTTTTCGACATTACTTAAAGCACAGATGTAGATCTGAAATTTTTAGATATGTAATCTATGAGAAGTACATAACTTTATTTTTAAGAAAATAAAATTATAAATATAGATCCTAACTTTCTAGATCGATTTAATTTATTTTTTTAAATATCTGGGTAAACACTAAGTCAAAGTATTTTAACAGCGAATGAAGAATTTTTTTTGAAATAAAATGCAAAAACTAAACCATATATATTGGGCAAAGAATACAATATATATTTCTCATGTACAATAGGACTTTTGAAATGTGAATGATGCTCACAAGCATGATTGACACAAGTATCAAGGAATGTAAAAGGTCATTTTATATGGATTAGTGTGAAGTGTAATGACACATTTAATTTTTTTAGATAGCATGCAAAGTTGTACCTATATTAATAAATGGAGGACATTCTATTTTTGGAAAGAAAGTTTTGGCGGGATATTTCCTTTTATAGATACATATGCCTTTATATATATATAGATGTATTTTCATGTTATAATAGTTAATAGTAGAGTATTATACCATTTCGCCAATATGCGTAAAATATTTTGATGTTATAATGGTTCATAGTAGTCCATTATACCATTTCGCAATTAGCTAAGGTGAGTTTGTTATGTTATTGGTATTAGCAACATCTTGCTTGTAGCCACAATATATCTCTAGTTAATTTTGTTGCAACAATTGGCTCCTCATCAAACGGGGTAGGCATATAACTCTTCACGCACAAAAAACAAAAAAAAATCTTCTCAACATCTATAGATAAAATACATCAACAATGTAATGGCGGGACCAGCCCCAGAGAAGGCTAGCAACATAAAACACGCAACGTATGAATTCTTTGCAATATACTGATATAGTACTACATTAAGCAATATTGCCTGCATTATAGAAGTCCAAACTAACCAAACCACACCATGCATTGTAGAAGTCCAAACTAACCAAACCACACCATGAACAGATACAAGCCAACATAGATATGGACCCAAACTACGATAAGAAGGACCAACTCGATTAGAAAGGATATGACAACCCCCACCCTCAAATAAAATAAAAGTACATGAATAATCTTGCTGGGTTGTGTCCAAAGCAAGATTGTACTTTTATTTTATTTGAGGGTGGGGGTTGTCGTATCCTTTCTAATTACCACCATTCACCTTAATTTTGGTCTTCTTCGGGAGTATTGCTAATAAAAATGATGTTAGTGCATCTTCAACTATCTCACATTGTATAATTCTCGAATTTAAAATTTGTCTTCATTAAGATTATCCTAAACTGATGTTCTATTATAATTATATCTTGCTAGGTAAGATAAATATTCCTAACCCACAACCAAAGACAACTTGTGGGCCAATGCATACCACAGAAGAAGTTGGGACTAATTTTATACCGACTTCTATTTTTTTACACACAAAATACTCAACTCAGCCTTTGTCTATCAGCAACCTGAATCATTTTACGCCATTCGGTCTTAGGATTCATGTTCATACATATTTGACAAAGTTTCACGCCGGCTCTCAAGCTACCTAACGCAACACCCCTCTCTCATCCGGGTCTAGAACTGATTGTACAAGAGTCTAAGCGACACAGACAGAAATTTTACAGAAAACTAAAATCTTAAAATAGAAGGTCACTTTCTGACCAACCAAATGTTGTATAAAGGATGCTACTTGACTCATATTTGTCCTAAAGATGAATCATCTATAGAAAGTTCCATCTCTTAAGTTTTTCTTGAACCTACTACTGAAGAGCACAAACATACATGAACCTAATATACTCTCAACTCAACTAAGCCCTTTTCCCAATAACTTGGGGTTGGCAACATGAATCCTTTTCCGCCATTCGTTTCAGTCCAAAGCAAGGTCATCACCCACACCACACCCCTTCATATCTCTCTTTATTACGGATGACCATGTTAGTATTGGTCTACCTCTTCCCTTATTTCTAGTCGGATTGATGTTAATACACTCGTATTTCCTAACAAGCGCACAAATTGATCGACGTTGTATGTGACCAAACCATCTTAGGCGATTTTCTCTCATTTCTTCTGCTATTGGGGCAACTTTATTGTTTCACGAATTTGTGCATTACGAATCCCATCTTTCTTAGTTTTACCACATATCCATCATAGCATTCGCATATCGGCTACACTAATCTTATTAACATTTCAGCTACAGAAATATACAATAATAGGGCTACACCTGCAGCATGAATCGTGTGCATCTATTCTCTGCTCTGCGTCAGCACTTGCTTTCTTCACATCTTCTGAAGTGGACACTAGTTTTGGAAAAATGCAAGACTGTACCAGCGGGAACTGCTGTGTTTCCAATTCCGCCAGTGGTAGTATCACGTTCGTATAAGTGACCTGCAAAGGTGATAAAGCCGCAGCTAGGAGCATCTCAATAATAAACATTTACACAACAGTTCCAAATGCAATATAAACAAATCCTCCTTTGAGTCCTTTCCTAACTTGCTTTAAACATAATAAAAGAGAGAGTATACAGTAGAAGCAACAAATTCCTGGGATAAATAACTTCCAAACGTCAAAGAAAATGGAGGCACAGCTTCCAAATAAAATTGGCCCTAAATATGTTTACATGTGTCCAGGAAATGTAAGTCCAGTACTTATAGTTCTCATTTGGTACACTTCTATATTCCTTTCAATGCTATTTTAGCAACCACGGAATGAAATTTACATTAAAATGACAAGGGATTGAATTACCACTCTAGCTTAGTAGCTTACCAAATGGGCATCCATAACTCAGCATTATGCACACATATTTCCTTATACACAAACCAAGAACCATCAGTTCTAAATTTCTAATCATACTATTAGATTGGGCAGCTTAAATTCACATCAAGTATCGAACACATGGTGCGAATGAATTGCTAGTTATTGGTATCTTACGATACGCGATACGAATCCTACAATATCATACAAAAATGGGGGTAATCAATACGCATCTTAGTTGCATATCCCAATTGACAATGTATCCTCGATACGTTATTTGTATCTTGCAATACAGTAGCGTCTCTCACGATACAATGTAGTATCTTAAGATACGTTATTGTCTTATAATATGAATTTGCAGCAAATAAAGTTATATTATAATTCTAAAAAGTCACCATTTCTTACAATGTAGGCATTCATAAACTGTCGAAGCTTTCTAAAACTATATTATTTCTTCAAACACTTTTAGATTTTGACTAGATTGGAAGATTGATCAGTGTTAATCTGTGAAAAACATGATCGTTGTGTCTTAAATTATAAATATAATTCTTCTAATCATTAGCTAGTTGTCAAAGTTCTACGGATACAAGAATATCTACTTATGGTTCTTACTTTCTATAAATATTTCATAATTTTAGATGGTATACATAATTATTTATTATGTATTTCTAATTTCTATATGCAAGGCGTCCCAATACATATCATAAAAATGAAACTAACACACACAATACGTATCTCGATTCAACAAATGTGAGCCTTACTCTACAAAAGATTACCTTGTCAAAAGGAACTGAAGCTACTGCATCATGAACCTCTTTGGATTTAGCAATTACCCTGTCTGCTAATTTAAGAATCTCGGATGCAGATAAATTTACTCGAACATAAGATCCCCTAAGATCTGTAAGCGTTTATTAAACCAAAAATATAATGAGCATAATAGATAATTCACCTAAAACATGATTAAAAAATTTCAAAATTAATGTAGCTACCAGTTGACTTCTAAAATATGTCGTACGAACAAATTGTACGGCTCGACATTTACATTTATACATAGAAAGAGACCTTTCTTCTTGCGACTTCTTCTTTTGGAGTTGATTGCAGTGATGGCAAGGTTGACGGCGACGGTGAGCAGGGCAGCTGCTCCGGTGATGGCCAACAGATTGTTTCTATCTCTCTTTTGTTTGCTCATTCTCTCTCTCTTCTCTTCTCTCCCCTTAGTTTCTCTCTCTGCCTCTCTCCCCTCGGTGACGGCCGGCGGCGAGGAGATTGACGGATTTTGAAAATTGAAAGCCAACTCTTTGTTTTTCTCGCTCACCAAAAACGGCAAATGGGAGGGAAATTTTTTTGTGTAGGTGAGGGGCGGAAAATAAAAAAAGTTCGACGTTTTAACGCCCGACAAACGGCGACGTCGTCCATAAAATGAACTGAATAAGCTATTGGGCTTGTTGGGCTTTGGGACGTCGTCATGACTCATGATCTAGTGATCTCCCAAAGGTTTATTTTGGGGGTAAAATGCAGTGCCACCCCCTAATGTTTGTCCGGGTTTAAGAACTTGGCCCTCTTCTTTGTCATTCCTTCTTTGACTCTTTCAATTTCCGTTAGGGTGACCAGAGCAGTGAGAGCACTATAATTTTTATACTCCTTTGTCCCAAAATTAATGTATTCTTTTTATTTTTAGTTGGTCCTTAAAAAATTATTTTGTTTATAACTTTTCTTTTTATGACAATATTTTTACCATTTTATCGTTAATTTTTTCTAATGTAATTATGAGTACTAAAAGAAACTACACACTATATTCATACTAATAATCAAGATAATTATTTTTTCTTAATATGTGTGCTAAGTCAATTAATTTTAAAACAGGAGAGTATTAAAAACAATAACATGGACATAGATAAAGGTCGTATGACCAATTAATGATAAATGAAAAAGGAGGATTATTGGCACAACCATTTTTATTATTATGGCACTATTAAGTGTTATTTTGTACTAGATCTTAAAGAGTGATTCAGTGGTAGAGTTGGGGTTTACAAAATATGAGGTCTCAGGTTTGATTCCTTCTCATACCCTCTTAAAGAAAAGTTCTACAAAAAATAATTTTAAAAAAATTGTTATTTCGTACGTCATGTTTTGATGTTTCTTGTACTATATTTTTTAGAGACTCGGTACAAATTAAAGCGTTAATAGTCTTATCACAATAAAGGGAAAAAAAACACAAATGCAAAATAAAACACTTAACCAATAGCTATTTGATTTTGCAACTTATCATCATTGTAGGATAAAAATAAAAATTGTCATAAACTTGAAACAATATTGCTTTTATAATTAATATATAACTAGTTTTTGATTCGTGCATTAAATACACGATATATATTTTTTACAACTAAATTATACATAGGCAAAATGAATAGAAAAATCAATCAATGGAAGTGATTTCAACTGCTTAATAAATGTTTTAGTTTTTGTGCTTATTTATCATGTATCAAATATATAATTAATTTGTTTCTAAAAAATAAAGAGTAAAAACTAAATATAAAGAGGTTTCGTAAATTTCAAAAAAATTTGACTAATCAATAAATTAAAGTTTTATATATTTTGGTTTTTAAAACCTATTGATTTGGTCATTCGAGTCAAAATAACCTTACTAAGTTTTTTCACAACTCTGCCATCCCCCTCTATTCCACGCCATGACCGCCACCCATCACAAACAAAACATGAACATCCAATTTGAATGAACTCCGTCAGCTTCGTTCTCTAAATCCTCTGAATCCCCCGCTACCCCGCCCCACCCCACCTTTGTCTCATTTCTTTAAGAGGTGGTCTCCTGTAAGACGGTCTTAAGACGGAGCCCCATTTAAGAATTCGCGGGTTAATAACTAAATATGTTAATAAAAATCATAATTGTCTGTTTGGCAAGATGGATAGGCCCGCGGCATTAAAGTTTTGGCGGTTAGAGGTCGGTGGTTCGAAACCTCTTGCATAATTTGGTTTTAATTCTTTTTAATGAGAATAAATTTTCAAGTCATAATAAATTAATAATACGTTATAAACAATCATAAAAACCAATTTGGTGAGATGGTTCACAACAAATTTGGTTGGTTGTTGGAATTTGCATGGTCTAAGGTTCAAAACCTCTTAGGTTTGTTTTTAAGTTTTATTAGCAATATGTTGACATTGTTTACATTTACGATCAATAAGAGTGTTACTTTTAGGCTTGACGTGTGTCACTTTGAGAACAAAAGTGTGTCACTTTTGGATAATTGTTGCCTTAGGTCTGATTAAGTTTTACTTAGTTACTTTAAATCAGAGTGTCACTTTTAAATATAGAATGTGTTACTTTTAAGTTTTACGTGTGTCACTTTTGGCAAAAAAATCATTTTTCATCTTTAAATTTTTATTCATTAGTGTCACGTTTAGTATGTCACTTTTATGTATTAATTGTGTCACTTTTAGGCATTAGGTGTGTCACTTTTGGTAAAACAACTTATTTTTATAATCATACAATTTGTATCAATAAGAGTGTCACTTTTAGGGTTGGAGTGTATTACTTTTAGGACTAAAGTGTGTCACTTTTGAGCTAGTGATTTTAACAGCAATAACCAATTGAACACTACTGAAACATATCTTCTCATTCATAGAAATGTATATAATCCCAAGTGTCAATCGTTAAAAACACAAGACCATAACTTTTTCAAGGTAAAGTATATGTTTCTTACTCAAACATACTAAATTTACTGAAAATATGTCTAAAATAACCGAGCATTAGGAGTCTTGGAACCAAATTCCTTGGCTTGATGGAAATCAGAAAAATCAGTAATTTTTTCTTGCCCTTTTCAATACTTCCCGTAATTCTTTTTCTCTTTCCCTTCGTAACAGAGCAAGCATGATCTAGGCATGTAGAAGATTAACTTGAAACACGATATGATTCATTTTGGTTCGGTAAATTCTTTAAGGAAGAGTGTCACTTTTTAATATTAAGATTGTCACTTTTTAATATTAAGAGTGCCACTTTTTAGTATTAATAGTGTCACTTTTTAGTATTAAGAGTGTCACTTTTTATTATTAAGAGTGTCACTTTTTAGTATTAAATGTGTCACTTTTTAGTTTTAAGAGTGTCACTTTTTAGTATTAAATGTGTCACTTTTTAGTATTAAATGTGTCACTTTTTAGTATTAAATGTGTCACTTTTTAGTATTAAATGTGTTACTTTTTAGTATTAAATGTGTCACTTTTTAGTTTTAAGAGTGTTACTTTGTATTTTAATAAAAATTATAATAAATTTTCATTTATAGTGTCACTTTTAACATTAAAATGTGTCACTTTTTGTGTTTTTAATGTGTCACGTTTGATTTTAAATGTGTTATTTAGCATTTCGTCAAAGTCCGTTAGGATCTGTCAAGTATCCCAAGGCAATTGATGCTAACGGGGCTAACAAACATTGAAAGTGGAGGGGCACCAAGCAAATAGAGGAAATGAGCATTAAAAAAAATTCATTGCTGAAGGGAGTAGAACCCTAGACCAGCGCGCTTTAAACCCTTAAGGGCTGCCACTTTACCAACCTATCCAACAAACTTTTGTGATTTATATTAACAGGTTTTGTTATTAACCCGCGAATTTCTAAATGAGGCTCCGTCTTACGGATCCTAGATCCGTAAGACCGTCCTATACAAGTTTTTGCCTTTCTTTGAATCCCCCTATTCTACTTCCCAATTTGAACTAACCTCACCCACGAGTTTGACGTTGCAAAAAACACAAACACACATTTGTTCAAAATGTCAAAGTGACCTTCCAAATCCTTGTGGTGAATCCCAGTTGCCGCCGTCGTAGCTCTCACCCTCGGGGATTGAATCGAACGGGTAAGCATATAATCAATGTCAACAAATTGGTAGATCGAGCCACCTCAAAATTGAAGAGAGAGATAGAGAAACCAAGATCTATTTTTTCCCAATTAGCTCAATCCCCAAATTTCCTATATTACACTCAAAAAATTGCTTTTAAATGACTTCCATTTTTCCAATTTATCAATCCCAGCCTTTTTACGCGAAACCCAATTCGTATCTAAACCAAAACAGGGTCTTTTTTCTATGTACCCATTTAATCTAGCTCGACTTTTTGGTGTTGAAGTCCAAGAAGATGATGGTGGTGGCAGCGGCTGCCAGTGCATCGGCGGCGGCGACGAAGAGAGGTATCTACTGGAATACAAAAGAGGACAAAGGGAAGGGGGTTGATTGTTGACGACAGAGGATCAAGAAAGAGAAATAGGGATGTACATGCGGTCTCGTTACATTCTGTATGGGTGAATAAGTGGTTTTGGGGAAGGTGAGAGCAACCACAACAACACCAACTACAAACTCTCTAAAACACATTTTAGAGATTTTTAGCTCCAATTAAGCCTACAATGGGAGCCCAAACCAACTCTCTATCTCCAAAGTCAAGTAAACAACTCTTCTAATTTGAAGAGTTATTTAGCTTGAATAGTAACATATATCTCTCTCCAAATACAAGGTTGCTAGCATTTTCCAATTAATATTTAACCATGTTAAAATTTATTTTATTAAAAATTAATTACGTCATTCATTTCGGACAAAGAGTTCCTGTTTGAAAGTCAATTTTTTAAAATAAAATGACACTTTTAGTAGTCTATAAGTAATAAAATGATATTTTTATGCCTTCATTTTTTAAAGTAAATTTTTTAACTGAAACATTTCAAAATGGAATAGTGGACTCTTTACCCAAAACGGAGTGAGTATATCACTTTCTTTTTCTTTATGTTTTTTTTTTCGTTGCAAGCAATTGAAACATCCCAAAAATAATTCTTTTTGTTACTACATTATCATAAAATTTTATTTATCAATTATATAGATCTAAAGAGATACATATTTTATTTACTCCCTCCATTCCGGGCAAAGAGTCAACTAATTCACTTTTGGATGTTTCACTGAAAGAGTTTACTTTCAAAAATTAAGGCATAACAAAGTCATTTTATTACTAATGAATTATTAAAAGTGACATTTTCTTAAAAAGTTTGACTTTCAAACGGGAAATCTTTGTCCGGAACGGAATGAGTATATTTTATAAATTTAAAATATAAAACATTTCATCAAATTGTGTTGGAAAAATAGAAATAAAAATGATGAAAAATATATTTGTAATTAGGTTTGTTAGTTGATATTTGAGAGATTTTAAATTTTAGAGAAATATAGAGACTACTTATTGGAGTGGATTCTTTTTTGGAGTGTTGAAAAAGTGTAATTGATACAGAAAAGAAGGTGTTTGAAGAGTGGTTTAGAGATCCACCATTGTGGATGCTCTGAGGAATGATCGACTATGGAGGAGCTCGAGGCTATTAGA
Source organism: Codonopsis lanceolata (assembly GCA_013146195.2). NCBI lineage: Eukaryota > Viridiplantae > Streptophyta > Magnoliopsida > Asterales > Campanulaceae > Codonopsis > Codonopsis lanceolata. The sequence goes on along the minus strand of CM028377.1, from coordinate 68,795,492 downwards.
AAGAAAAAAAACTAACTTTTGAATTGACAAATTAATCTCTGTATTTTGAAAAGAGTAATACTAGAGTCACTCAATGAGCACTTATTTAGAAAAGCCAATAGCACATAACAACTTCTTAGTTAGAGTAGTTTAGTCATATTGAAAAAAATGATGGTAAATGAGGGAAAATCTTACAAAAATAAATTATAGTCGAAAGACCAAATGAATAGGTTTTAAGTATTCAGAACGAAACTTAAAATTTGATATAAATTGAGGGACTAAATTATATATAATCCTTGTTTTTATAACAACCAAATATTTGTCTCGTTTCGGTTAAATAGCTTATCATATTGTTTTGAAATGTTTCATATTAAGAGTATATTTAAAAAAATTATACTTAGAATTTTCATTATATTTTATTTTTATTATTCACATGTGTTATAATCATATGGTTATTTTTACATATTTTTATAATTAAGACAAATTTTAATTATATTAATATATTTCTTAATTATTTTATTTTTCAAACGTGATCTCTTTCGGTGAAATGAAATGAGTAAATTGCTTTGTGACGGAAAAGACTTTGTTTTATCAATAAAATATTTCAACACGAACAAATGAAGCATAATTTACATCAACACGAGTTAATCATTTCATGGCATTACAGTAATTTAGACACACGTACGGCCATTTAGTATTAACAAAATAATATAACATGGTATTTAAAAAAAACAAAAAACAAAAAACAATAGAAAATATATTATCCCCAATTGTTTGGTGAAAGCGATTTATTCGATCAATATGTAAAAGGGCCCAACAAAGAGGGTTTACCTACCAACACTTTTTGTTTCATTAACATTAACATTAACATTGATACTTGAATGAAGGACGAACACTGTTAGAGGAACTTGGTTATCTTTGGATTTCTATTTTTATTTTTCATTTTTTCCTTAAGAGAACGTCGGGTGAAGAAAGAAAAGAAAAAAAATATATCAAAAAGTCCAAATAAAATTTTCTTATCTAAAAAGTTTCAAAAATAATTTTTCTATCTAAAAAATTTTAAAGTTAAACTTTTAGTACACAAAAGTCCAAAACTTAACATTTTCATTAACATCGTTAGGGAATAAGGTTTTATTTGAAATAAAATATATATTTAACTTTTAAAATGTCAATGATTTAGTACTTCGGATATAATAATAATAACAATAGACAAACTTTTAGTTATAGTATTAGTATTTGTAGAAACTAATAATATTTAGGAATAATGACATACCAATTCATTGATTAAATCACCTATTTATAGGGAGAGATACAATTAGGGTTACACTTGGAGTAGGGTACAAGAAACCTATACAGGAAGAAACCTAACAAGGAAAGAACTCTACAAGGTAATTACCACTAATTACTAATTACAAATAAACAAGAATAATAAGAAGATATTATTCTCTAATATGCCCCGCAAGATGGACGTCCGAGAGAAGAGACCAATCTTGTGAAGTAATTGATGAAACCGTGGCGGCAAGAGGCTTGGTCAAGGCATCGGCCAATTGATCGTACCGGAGACATGACATACTCGCGAAGCCCATCACGAACTTCTTAGAACAAAGTGAAAGTCTAGAGCCACATGCTTCATGCGAGTATGAAAAACCGGGTTCGGCGAGACTTCGTGGCACCCACATTGTCACGATGATGACCGGTTGAGTCGAGGAGGTGAGACCCGGTTCGCCGAAGAGACACAACCCAGGACCTCGGCGGTGGCGCCAACTGCCGTTCAGCCGGTCGAGCGAGCCACCGTGCGTTGTTTCTTGGAGCTCCAAGAGATCGGGCTGCTTCCAAGATAGACAATATAGGCACTGGTGGATGTGTAGTCATCCTTGTTGCCCGGCCATCCGCATCGATAAAGGCATGGAAGCGAGGAGGGGACGATGAAGGAGGATGCCGCATGGATAGTACCACGAGATAGAAGAACTTCGCTGACCGCATTCCGGTGCTCGGTGGTCGGTCGATGCATGAGCTGGGAGAGTTTGTTGACAAAGAAAGGCAACATCAGTCGAGTAAGAGGCAGATCTTGGAGACTCCCAACCAGTGCTCGAAATTCAGTTGGATCTGAGAGAGCTGTGCCAGCGTGAAGAGTCAAGGTGGGAGAGGTAGCAAGGGGTGTAGCCAGGCGAGCATCGGTCATCGGTGAGCAAGGAGGCTATGTACCCACGCTGGGAGAAGCGAAGACCACTAGGGCTTGACAACCTCAACCCAAGAAAGTAGTGAAGATCACCAAGATCCTTGAGAGAGAAGCGATTGGCGGCGAGAAATGAATGTCACGAGCTGGTGGTTCCAGTGATAATAATGTCATCCACATATACAAGAAGATAGATGATGGTGCTCGCAGTACGAAGGATGAACAGTGACGTGTCAGCCACCGAGTTGGTAAAACCTGAGGCAAGAAGAAACTGACGCAGCTCATTATACCATGCTCGAGGAGCCTGTTTGAGACCATAAATGGCTTTGTGAAGCCGACACACATGATGAGGTTTGTCCTTATCTATGAACCCAGGTGGTTGAGCCGTGAATACCTCCTCGGACAGATTGCCTTGAAGAAAGGCATTGTTAACATCCAGTTGGCGAGTATCCCATCCTTGACTAACGGCTAGAGAGAGAACAAGACGAACAGTAGTTGGCTTAATCAACGAAAGTCTCGTGATAGTCAATCAGTCGGTGAAATCCCCAAGGCGAGCTTTGTAGCGGTCAATGGTTCCATCAGCATGTCGTTTGATGCGGTAGATCCACTTGCAGCCAACAATATTGCGAGCATCTGCCGCAGGCACAAGTTCCCAAGTTCCATTGCGAGCAAGTGCATCAAATTCCTCAGACATGGCCTGACGCCACTTCCCATCTTTCAGAGCTTGAGGAACACTTGTTGGTTCACTGTCCGCTGCCAGTTGAGCCGAAAGACTCAGTTTGCTGATGGGTTTGTAGATATTGTTTTTAGATCGAGTAACTATGGTTGAGGATCCAGAGCGCAGGAGCAGGTCGGGCGGACACGAGCACGGACCAGTGCAGCACGAGGGGCAGTCACAGAGCACGGTGTCGGGCACGGGAACAGGATCAGGTCCAGCGGGCATGGTGCAATCGGGAGTAGGGCCACCCTCGGGCAGGGAGCTGGTAGCCGAGGAAGGCTGAGCAGGGACCACAGTCCTGGTAGCAGGCAGAGCTGGGGAAGGCTGGGGTATGGGTGAACTGAGATCAACCACATTCTGATTAGTGCGAGGAGACACTGGCGGGGAGGCACTAGAGCGAGCAGCCGACGGTGTGTATGAGGGACCGAGCAGATCATGAGGGGATAGCCAAGAGGTACTATCATAGGTTTCGTCCAGAGCATGACTAGTGGCCAAGGTGGACATGGGAAAAACCAACAAAGCGGACATGACGAAATGAACAGTTTAGTGGTACTCGGATCATAACAAAGATAGGCACTCGAGTGGCGAGTAGCAGGAAGACACATGGGGTGGAGCGAGCATCAAGTTTGTGGCGGAGTAAGGTCGAGCCGGGGTAGCAAAGGCGCCAAAGGCCGAAGTTTGGAGTAGTTTGGCGGGGAGCCAAAGAGTTTGTGGTAAGGAGGCGATGAGCGAGGGTGGGTGTAGGTAGGCGATTTATGAGGTAGGTCATTGTTTGGAAGGCAAGCGACCCGGAAGAGGCGGCGGAAGAGATGCTCGAGAGAGAGAGAGGCCGTTTCAACAATATGACGGTGGCGACGTTCGGAGAACCCATTGTGTTCCGGGGTGTGAGGGGGCGAGGTGAGATGAGAGATGCCATGGGCGGATAGGTAGGCGGCCAGGCCAGAGTCGCGGGCAAGTCCCATGTACTCGCCGCCATTGTCAGAGTAAAGAGTGACAATGGTTGTTTTAAAACGTTTTCGACCGGGGCTTTAAATTTGGGAAAGATGGTGGCGACCTCGGACTTAAATGCGGCGGGTATAACCAGATGTAATGAGTAAAATGATCAACAAAGATCACATAGTATTTGAACCCATCAATGGATGGAATGGGCGAGTCCAAACATCGGTATAAGCAGGTTCTGCGGAGGAATAGTAGACACAATAATATTCTGATGAAAAGGGAGTTTATGACTTTTATTAGAAAGGCAAGCATTACAATAAAGAGGACGAGTGCTAGTAGTGTCTAAATCTAAACCTAGGCTAGATAGGAGCTGTCGTTGAATAGGACCAGACGGATGACCAAGACGATGATGCCAATCCTGGTGAGAGACTTTGGAGCTGACACAAGCAGATGGGCGAGGTGGGGTAGTAGTGGTCGGCCATTCATACACAGATCCTTAGGCCGGTCGAAGTATTCTCCTGTCGGCCAGATCCTTCACATGAAAAGAAGTTGGTAAGAACTCAATGGAGGTATTATTAGAAATACAAAATTGAGATATAGATATAAGATTCTTTTTCATATCAGGAACAAAGAGAACATTATGAAGGGAAAAATTGTGTGTGGGTGTATGAAGAGAGGAGAAACCAGTTTTTGAAATTGATAACCCAGTACCATCACCAATGACTATGTCGTCCATGCCCGCGTAGGTTGAGTGAAGTGAGAGATTGCCAAGGTCGTTGGTGACATGGTGAGAAGCACCACTGTCGAGTAACCAGCTCGGTGTCCCCGTGTCAGCCGAGGTGGCGAGGTGAGCCCGTGGTTGCCACTTGGAGCCAATGGCCGAGTTGGGAGGAGCGGGCAGAGAGGTGGTGGCGACCAGTTGGAAGTTGGGACAGCGAGCAACCGAGTGGCCTTGTTGGCGGCATGCTTGACACTTGCCGAGGTATGGTCGCTGTGGGCGAGGAGCAGAGGCCGAGGCCTGAGAAGGCGGCCGAGGTTGGGACGGATGACGAGCGTCAGAGGGGTGCCGAGCAGACGAGCTATTGATCCTCGGGGCAGCAGGATTGGCGGAAGCAGGGTGAGAGAAGGACGCGGTCTGAGACTGTTTCAAGAGCAGCTCGCGATTGATGAGTTTTTCATGGAGCTCATCAAACGAGATGGGGGTGTCCCGTCCTTCAACCACATCCACGATGTGGCGGTAGTCATCATCCAAGCCACCGAGGATGGTCTCAATGAGGTCCTCGTGATCAAGTGGTTTGCCGAGAGCAGCGAGTTCATCAGCCCTTCCTTTAACAGACTGCATGTAGTCGGAAATAGACTGAGTGCCCTTGGAAGCTCGCTTGAGGTAATCTTTAATCTGCTTGATGTGGCCGCGGGTTGGGCGAGCATACGTGTGAGCAAGGTTTGCCAAGCATCACGGGTAGTGGCGGCTGTTGGATCGGGACGGGTGCAGAGAGAAGAGACAAGCAAAGCACCAAACGTAAGTTTGTCTTGTCGGATCCGTGGTTGGTAATGCGGGTTGGGTGTGGGGGCGCCCTTGGATGTTTGAGCATCCTTGGTGAGGACAAGTGGGAGGCGGACATGGATGTGAGCCGCCTACAAACTCAGAGGTCATAGCCAATGAGGGTGGCCTCAACTTGGAGTTTCCAAGCTATATAGTTGGTGGATGTGAGTTTGGTGATGTTGTGGTGAGAGATGTTTATGAGATCGAAGGTTTGTGTGGGATCAAGAGGGTTTTTAATGGTGATGGAGTGATTTCCGTTAGCCATGGTAAAGAAGGGTGAGGGGCGGCGGCTAGAGGAAGAAGGCAAGGGTTTAGGAGCAAAGCTCTGATACCATGTAGAAACTAATAATGTTTAGGAATAATGGCATACCAATTCATTGATTAAATCACCTATTTATAGGGAGATATACAATTAGGGTTACACTTGGAGTAGGGTACAAGAAACCTATACAAGGAAGGAACCTAACAAGGAAAGAACTTTACAAGGTAATTACCACTAATTACTAATTACAAATAAACAAGAATAATAAGAAGATATTATTCTCTAATAGTATTGTAGTAGTAGTAGTACTGTAGTAGTAATAATAATAATAATAATAATAATATGTACTAGCTAATATTATTATGAAAATTTCATAATAGTGTGAATGTTAACCTTTTGGATTTTTACTATAAGAAAATTAACTTTAAATTTTATGAATAGGTACTTATTTTGGGATTATTTAGGAATGGATTTTTTTAAAGAGAATTTTGGTAGTATTTAATAGAAATAATGTTGATAAAGACAATGATAATAGTATAATCGTTATAATAACATTATTATTATTGTTATAATAATAATAATAATAATATTCAATTCAATTCTTATCATATCATTGTCATAAATGAAAAGAAAAAATAAGTTTTCATCCAAATGAAACCTTTTAACATAACGACGTTTGTAGACACGTTAAATTTTGGAATTTTTAGTAATAAAATTCTATTTTTGAAACTTTTTGGATACAAACAATTTTTTTGGGACTATTTGGATATGAATTTTTTTAATATGACTTTTTGGTATTTTTTCCAATTAAAAAAAAACACTATTGTTACTTTCGTGAGTTAGTTTTTTTTACGATTCTTTTTCTTTTCAAAGATATGTTAAGTATAGTGTTTTTACTCTTGGACCAAATATAGGTGTTGGTTCACGTTAGACCACACATCGTGACAACATTTTCATACTTAGTTTAAATGTTTTTTTTTCTCTTTTATAATTATAATAGAAGTTAAATAAAGATATGAATTGACCGTACGTACCTTTCTCGGCCTCTTATTTGTTATTTAGGAGATAGGGACATTCGTGTTAACATTAGGAAAACGTTTTCAATCGTAAGCTAAATTAAGATATTAGCTTGTGTGTGATCATACAATTGAGAAATTGTTCTCAAGCGTGGGCTAAATATGGGTGTTGTTTCATGTTTGATTGTTAAGTTATAACGGAAAATTAAATTCGGTGTTTACTTTGTTATAATATATTTGGGCTCTTTGTATGATGAAAATTTAAAGAGCTTGCTGACTATGCTTTTGGTCAACATGGAGAATTGCAAACAGAAATTTCCCAAAATATAGAATTAATTGGAAGAAAATAAATAATACGCGGTTGTAATCCAAATTGAATACTTTTTGCACCCCATTCCCCCACAAGATTGAGTTTAGAAGTCGGCAGAGAACCCTTTTTTTGCAGTACGCGTGCTTTTAGTTGATGTTTGAAAATTTTGGTAATTGCTATATACTCCCTCTGTCCCTAATTTATTGTCCTGGTTGATCCGGTACACCGTTTAAGAAAACTTATTTGACTGGATTATTAATATTGGTTTAATGTGTAGTTTCCTTTAAAGTCCATGTGTATATGGCTCATAATTAAAGTAGAGTGAAAAAATAAGGGTAAAGTGGTAAAAGTGATGTTCTAAAAATGTAAGTTTCAAAGTGGACAATTATTTTAGGACGGACGAAAAATGAAAGGAGGACGATAATTTAGGGACGGAGGAAGTATATTTTTTTAATATGAAAAACTTTATTGCCATATAGCATCCTACTGTTTTATTAGGACAGGGAAGTATAAAACCAAACTTTTTTATAGCTTTCATGCCAACTAAACACATCTTTTTACCATCTTAAAAATACTTCACGATCATTTCCCTTCATGCACTTCATTTTACCATTTAAAAAATAAAAAAGACCATAAGCTTTCCGATAACTATTTTACATTCATCCCACATAAATTTGACAAAGACTTATGTAGGACGGTCTTACGAAGCCCCATTTAAGAATTTACAGGTTAATAACTAAATATGTTAACAAATATCACAATAGCTGGTTAGTCAAGTTGGTTAGAATAAATGATTTAAGGTTTTGCACAAAGTGGTCAATGGTTTAAAACCTCTCAACTGCATTATTTCATTTTAATGCTCATTAATGAGAAGTTCTCTATTTGCTCCGGTGCGTCTGTACTTTCAATGTTTGTCGTCGAAATTCTTATGTTTTTCATACCTTGTAGTTTAATCATTTGTCAGTTCCGTTAGCCATCAGTTAGCATCAATTGCCTTGAAATACTTGACGGATCCTAACGAACTTTGACGAAATGCTAAATGACACATTTAAAGTCAAACGTGACGCATTGAAAGCACAAAAGTGACACATTTTAATGTTAAAAATAACACTATAAGTCTATAAAGGGAAATTTATTATAATTTAATTAAAATACAAAGTAACATTCTTAATACTAAAAAGTGGCACATTTAATAATACTAAAAAGTGTCACTTAAAAACTAACGGTGATTGTCAAAAGTGACACATTTAATACTAAAACGCAACACTTTTAATGCTAAAAAGTGACATTTTTAAGATCAATAACGACGATTTTTAGTTATAATGTAAAATGATATTTGTAGGGTCAAAAGTAACATATTTAATTCTACAAAATGACACTTTTAATGTTATAAAGTAACACTTTAATGTCAAACGTGATTGTTTTCATTCATAAAAAAATGAGATACATTTCAAAGTGAAAGTAAAACATTTAAGACTAAAAGTGACATATTTAAGCCCAAAAAGTAACACTTTTTTAGGGAAAAAATTATAATTTTCATTAAAATGCAAAGTGACACTTCTAAGGCTAAAAGTGACACATTTTATACTACAAAGTGACACTGATAATAGAAAAAAGTGACACCCTGCATATATAAACATGAGGGGTGATGCTATAATTTTCAAAAACTAAGGGGTTACATTGAGATTTCTGAATTTTACCCCATTTAACTTGAATAGATCTATTTTACGATAAGGATCCGTAAGAACGTCTTACAGGAGACCACCTCCATAAATTTTATGCCATTCAAACAAAGCTCAAAAGTAACACAATCTATCTAATTTATAATTTCGTTCTGACCAAATAATTTATTTTTTAATTTTTTAGGTTAGCTTGATTAATACTTGGTCGAAGATTTACATAAGTTTATTTGTTTTTACATAATCATAAAAGTTGCAATATATAATATTCTATACGTAATTTCTAATAATGAGATTTTATTTCCCGAAATATAACTAAGGTTCGCCAAATTTTAATTAGATTTAGACTGATGTTAAAGTTTAAATGTTGAAAATGAACATTTTGCATGGTGTGGTGTGGAGAGAATATTTGTTTTAAAAATTGTTTTGTATGGGAACATTATGGGGTTATTTGTCAGCACTCAGCAATGCTTTAAAAAAATTAGATGATCCAAAATTCTAAATTTCTAATCAGTTGAAGTAGACTTCTTATACGAACAGGTAACGTGCACGTTGTTTTCTTTGGTGCTTGTAAATTGTTAGAACTTAGAACATTGAGGTTACAAACAAGAGTGACCCTAAACGCAACACCTTAAATCATTAAACGTAACATCATTTAAAGAATAAAATAACGTAAATACCTTTATGGATAATTAATAGGAAATGTTACAATTTAATCCTTTTCATTTCCTCTTTCAACCAACCACCACCCTAATACTACTACCAACTTTTAAAATACTCTCATTACTCTCAATCTAATCCTCCCTCACAATTCTTCATCTTTTAAAAACAAAACCTATCTAAAACCCTCCATCCAACTCATAATGGGTTATGGTTATAATCCTAATGAAAATGAAAATGCTAACAATGATGATTATTTTCAGGTAATTATAGATTTTTTTAATGTATTTTCACTGAAATTTGGTTAAAAATTCGCAACATTTCCAAAACATCTGCTAGGGCACATCGGATATAAAGTCAAAACACCGCTACTGACCATCGATTGTTTTGGTAAAGTACCGCGACTGATAAGCAGTTATTTTGGTGGTTGGTCCGCTTTTTAGAAGTGGTTGTTTTTTGGTAGGGCTGCTTTTTAGTAGCGGATGTTTTTGTGAAGGACCGCTTCTTACTAGCGGCTGTATATATTAAGAACCGCTATTATCAGCGGCTCTTTGATTGAATTTTGCTGGAAATTTTTTTTTCATTATTAATTATTAATATGATTTTAGTGTTATTTGTTGATAGGATTACCAGTTCGAAAACGATAATAATTTATTTCCGAATGTATCTCTTTTTTTTGTGACGGATGAAAATTTCATTGATCGAGAAGCAGCTGAAAAGTAGGTTAGAGATATTTGTCTTGGACTTTTATGTGTCTTGAGAGAATATGTACTTTTACTAAATTTGTAAACTCAAAAAGTTGTGTAAAACTAAATTTAATAACACTCGTAAAATTTTGGTTGAGTTGTGAGAATGGTGGAAAACATCGATGCGATGGTAAAAAGATTTGAATGATGTAAAGAAAAAAAGAAAAAGCTTCTTTGTAAATTTGAAGTGTATTTGCAAGAAATAAAAGATGATGGTTGGAGAGTTAAATGTAAGGGAGTTTAACAATGCTCACAACCATCCACTTTCAATGGGAGAAAAATGACACACTTCTGCATCGAAGTTGACAAAGGCTGAGATTGAAAGGGTTGATCAACTTTATAGTGCTAATGTGAAGCTGAAACATATATTGAATCTATTGAAAAAGGAAAATCTTGATAACAGAAGTTCGAGAAAGCATGTAGAGAATGCTTTGGTAGGTATAAGAAAGAAGAAAATGGAGAAATAAATCAAAAATGGAGTATTTTTTAGATGAGATGCGCCGACGGATATATTTTTAGTTCAGTCAAAGAAACTTGCCCAAAAAACAAAGCTTTATTGGATCGATGTTATGTTTGCTCATCAAAGGTCAAGAGATGTTAGCCTTATTTTCATACGTTCTCCTTATGGATTCAACATACAAGACTAATAAATATGATTTGCCGTTATTGGAAATCATTGGAGTTACATCTGTGGGGAAGAATTTTCATGTCGCATTTGCATTCTTGAAGAATGAGAAAAGTGAAACATTTGGTTGGGCATTACATCAGTTGCGTGTTTTATTAGTTCATGTTCGCCCACCGGATGTCATTGTCACAGATAGGGAATTGGCTCTCATGAATGCAATACGAGCGTACTTTCCAACGTCTCAGCATATGTTGTGTAAGAGACACATAGCAAAGGATGTCGAGAAGTATGTAAGGAACCTGTTGAGAAGTAGAAAATATACTGCAATATTTATGAAGAGGTGGATGGATATAGTTGAGTCAAGAACTGAGGAAGAATACACAGAACATTGTCGAGATATGGAAGAAGCGTGGGCAAATACTCAAGCAGTTGTTCGATATGTTAATTCTACTTGGTTGGAGCCCTATAAGGATAGATTTGTTTGTGCTTGGACCAAACAATACATGCATTTCGGCAATCAAACGACAAACAGGTAAAACTTATACGTTTATGAATGCAATATATTTATTGTTTATGAATGCAATATATTTATTGTAACTGTGCAATATGTTACAGAGTTGAGAGTGCACACTCCCAGATGAAAAGATGGTTATGCATGTCAGCTGGGGGTTTCGATCATATATTCGATCAAATCCACGATGCTATCGAGCTGCAATTCAATGAGATTTTGGCTCTATTTGAAAGGACTTTGAATGTAGCTCATCCTTTGACATCCTCAATGTTTATTCTCCGTCGATTAAGATATAAGGTATCTTCTCATGCCCTTAAGTTGATAGCATACGAATGGAATTCGACACAACGTATAAAGATTCCAGTGAAGGGTGATTCTAAAAGGTGCGGGTGTTTGTTGAGGACAAGTTACGGTTTACCATGTAGTTGCCAAATGTGGCACATGGAGCAGGAAAATGTCCCGATTGAACCCCATCAAATCCATGTGTTTTGGAAGACGTTGTCTATGGGTGGAGTTCAAGATATGAGTACATCAAGGAATCATACTGATTTGATCAAAAACCTATTATCGATATGGACGGACTTGAATCGCAACAATATCACTATGCTAAGCAGGTTTTTCGATGTTGTACATCCCCCAACTAACATTGAGGAACCAGAAATAGTGCGTCACAAAAGGCGTCCAAAGAAGAACTCGATAAAGAGAGACCTCTCAGGTTTTACAATGTTAAATGCATATGTCACATTACTTTTTACATTTGTGTATAGTAAATGATTTATGCTTTAATGTTTATAATTTTCACCTCAACAGGTTATGAACATGCTAACCGTCAACCAGAAAGACAATCAGGAGGTAGAGGTAGAGATAGAGGAAAAGGACGTAGTTCATTAGCATCGACGGGTAATTCAATTCCATACGCCTCTCAGCTTCCACCATTGATGATCACTTTCATATCAAATGTTATAGATGTCAAAGCGGATGGAAATTGTGGTTTCCGAGTTATTGCCCATTTTATTTATCACGACGAAGAAAAATGGGATCAGGTGCGTAATGACTTGATGCAGGAACTTTCTGACTACTGGGACTTCTACTCAGCCATCAACTTCTTGGAAGGTGACCTTGAAGGATCAGTGGTATGTCTGAATTGGCATACCTCTCCAGCTCCAACTGAGCATTGGTTGAATCTGGGCATGCCCGGTTTTATCATTGCTACACGGTATCAGATGATTGTGACTTGTTTGTTTAATATATCGATTGGCTGCAATACATGGTTGCCGTTGCAAGCACGGTCTGTTGATGGACAACCGCCACAACCCTGGTCCACAAGTATTGACCTTGGGTGGGTGAATTGTATCCATTTCATAGCACTTGGGATGAAGCCTTCAAGTCCCCTGCCTCGTCTGCCTATTATTCCGAGGTGGGAACTTTCTTGTGACCCAACGATACGATATTAGATGCCAATTTGACATGATCGATTTACTAATTATCTTAGTGTAGATGGTTAACAGTTAATTTTACATTTTTTGTGATGTAAAACATTAATTAATTAATTACGATGGTTAATTGTTATTTTTGCAAAGTTTGTTTGTCACAATAATTTTTTTCCGAATAGTGTATGGGGTTAATTGTTAAATTTCGAATAGTGTAGGGGCTTAATTATTAAATTTTGAAAAATGCAGGGGGTTAATTGTTAAAATTGTAAAAGTGTAGGGGGTGAATTGTTAGATTTGTAAAAATGTAGGGGTGAATCGTAAATGCATCACAACAAGCCGAAATAAACAAAATAAACTTATCTAACAATCATGTCCAAACAAATACATCACACTCCAAGTTCAAATAAAATACATCAAATATATCACACAAACATATAGTATATCATAATACATCCTCAAACTGTTGAATAACTTCGTCAACAGTCGACATATAAGTACCCTGGACCACAAGTGAATCTCGCCTGGACCGATGGAGTGACCTAAGTTGAGGAAGTACACCTGCGACTCGATCCTCAACCGATCTACGTGCAAATGCCTCAACAACTCTCGATGGATGAGAAGGCCTTTGGGTTGCCCTCTGTGGCGGCTGCATGCGATCGTGGGTGATCCACGATGGTTGATGATCCCCCATCTCCTCAGTGTCGTCATCATCATCATCATCATCATCATCATCAACCGGTGGCATCACACGATAATGTATCCGTTCCCGAAACCACTGCTCGTAACCATCTATGGTGGCGGATGGAATCATGGCTCCACTCGATCCAGCCCTCTTGGGGTTTATATAATGATGCTGACATTGTTGGAAATTGCGAAGCATCTCATCGTGGACACAAATGTACTTAAACGGCTTTGGACCTCTATAAACCTTCGTCGGCCGGAATACATGACCGGGAATAATTTGGATATATCCAAACTGTCTTAAGCAACGATCGGGCATGTATGGCTCAGTGATTTTACGGCAGTGAATTATGCCCGAGAACAAACTGATCGGTACCTCCTGTGATGGCCTACATGTAAAAGGAGTCCAAGTAACCTGGAAAAATAAATATTAATATAAATATCCAACCTTTTATTTAATACATTATTTATAAATGATAAATACTTACGTCAGCAACAGTCGTCCGATCGAGGACTCTACGATACTCCAACAGAGTATCGGGATCATTTCTTCTTCCACCGAGAGTAGAGGTCCATCTCTTAGCATATGGCTCTCGAGAGGTCCATGTCGCTGAACTACTTGGTCTGAATTGAGGAAAGTATTCATATATCCAGACCTGCAATAAAATAAAATAGTGTCAAATAAAATAGCATCAAATATAATAGCGTCGAATAAATTTTTTTAAATTTTATAGTATCTAAACAATTCATTTTTATACATGTAGAAAAGACAAGCACCCAGCCATCTGTCTACAACTAATCCTCGATGCTATACCGAGCTGCCGGTATAGAAAGGATAAAGTCGCTGCACCCCAATTGATAGGGTCATCTGGATTAAAGTGGTTTTGTATAAGTTTCTTGAAGCAATGGTAGAAGAGGTCCATAAAGGTAATCAGACGACTACTACTTTCTCAAGAGGTTGGAATTTCATAATCAATTATAAAAAATATATATTTTGACCCCAAGGAGTGAGAGATATGGCAAGGGTACTCAGGCAAAGACCTTGATATCCTTTGTTTCAATCCCCATACAAACAAGGAGTTACTCTTACGTATCAAACAAACTAATCAATGAGCTCAAGGACTGTAATATTACGAAGGCTCGGTGTACTAATAAGTTCAATAAGGTGAGGAAGGACTATAATATTAGGGTTCTACTTTTAGCATATATGTGAGTTTGAGAAGAATACATGGTTTTTGCCAACCCTCCTAATTCTTCTCCAAACCCATGTCCTCTTTCCCGCTCAGAGCCAAGGAAATATATAAGCGAAGCATTCCATAACAGTTTAAGTCTCGCCAATCAGTATATCTCCCAATCTCAAATCATTCTTTACTTGTTTAATCTATAATCTCTTTTGGACTCCATTTGTTACCCAACCTTAAATTACCTTTCTTTTTGTTATCACCACCATCTGTTCGATTAAATGTCTCAAAGAAACAAAATAAACAACATACAGTATTCTCTATTAGGGGTGAGCAAGTTTTTTTTTAAATCGAACCGGACCAAGGAACCGAACCAAACCAATGAAAATTGGACTGGACCAATTTTTTGGTTTGGTCTTGGTCCATAATTTTTGAAGAACTGAATAATTGGTCTGGTCCTGGTTTTGAGTTTTAAAATTGAAATAATTACAAGCCGGTACATTTTTCAAAACATGTTTTCAAATCAATCCAGTCATTTTTTAGACATATCTTTTAGGTACATTTTTGGAGTGAAAGTACATCATCGCTCTTTGTTTCGCATTTACCGATCGTCGACCTTGTAAAAAAAGCCGAAACTTTTTTACCAGTGATTGGGAGAGGGGAAAAGAATCTCGATTGATGAGTGAAATCAATAGAATGCGACGAATTATGTTCACCATTGGTGATGTGATTTTACCCGCTTGATCGAGGATGGAGATTTGGAAAGAAGACTGACGACCTTTATTTCGACATCCTAAAGCCTCATGGCTAACTTCCTCTACTACCGGTAGAATCCGTCTTCTGAACGTAATGCTCGCCTTCGGCCATGGAGGATGACGGCTGGGAGCGGCTGGAGCAGAGTAGAGATGGATGGCGGTCTTCATCAATGGAGGAGGACGCTGATGGGCAGATTACAGAGGGCGGATAGGGTGGATAGCGGCTTCAATGGATGAGGGAAGAGAGAGATATCATGGAGAGAGAAGATCGGGAGAGAGAGGGAGATAGAGAGCTAAGGATAAGATCTACATCTATTCTTTCGGGCTTTCTACCTCTTCCTTCCGACGGAGGGGATAATTGATGTATTCCTGAGATCACAACTCATAGCAGACAAGGTGATCATCGAATCCTTCGTTCACCTACCTCGAGGATGGGTTTCAGTATTTCGGGTGCACACGCGGATCTATTTTTGGTATCAGCAACCTGATGCCTGACATCAGGTTGATTTTTTGCATCAGGTTGATTTTTTGCATCAGATTTTTTTTTGGCATCAGATTTTTTTTGGCATCAACTTTTTTGAATTTTTTTAGGCTGGATCTTCATTAATGGCATTTTTGTCATTTGACAACTAATTTGTAATTACATGAAATGTCCAAAAAATTGATGGTCCTAGATGAAAACATGTTTCTAAAATTGTACCCACTTGAAATTTGCCCTTTAAAATTTGGTTTTGGAACTGAACCGGACCAATATGTACATTATATTATTTTTATTTTTTACCTACAAAAAAAAACCTAGATGAAAAATATAAATAGTTACTTTAGATATTTGTTGTGCTGCTATTATTTTTTTCTCTTGTCCATTGTCCAGTGCGTCATCCCCTAACCCTTCTCCAGTTCTCCCTCACGTTCTCCCCTTAATCTCAATCAAACGCAAAAACTCTAAACCCTAAATCAAGCAATTAGCCTTGACCTTCGCTATTCGCCGCCACCTTCGCATTAATTCGCCACGGACAGGACAGTGGACAAGACTCAAACCCTTCGCAGTTCGCCTCTCTCTCTCCCTCTTTCACGTCTCTCATTTCGTCGACTTTGGGTGGGTTCTTCCTCGTCTCCTCACAGCCACAACCATAGGTACCAAATTCTCTCTGTTGATTTGAATCTCGTGATCTAGGGTTTTGATTTGTTTTTGTGTTGATTTTTTACCTGGTAATTCTCTGCATTCCCCTTCAATATGCAACAGTTTCTTAGAGTTCAAATTCTGTTATGAAAACTATGTCTCTTTAGATTCCAATTGTGCAACAGTTTTTTTAGATTTCAAACCGTCTCTTTGTTGTTGAGTTGTGTGAAAGTATAATATCAATGTAGGATATAAAGGTCTGTATTGGCCGATGTAAATGTTTATGAAGAATGTTTTATATTGGGTTGTTGAGTTGTGTGAAAGTATAACTATCTGTTTTCCTCTCCTTAGCCATTGTATCGCCAATTTGTTTGATTTGGGGGTTCTACCTCGATTGCCTACTTTGAAGTGGTGTTTCTTCAAAAATCTTTCTAGCTAAGGTATGAATAGATTTCTTTAGTGATTTGACTTAAGCTGTACCAAGTGGCTATAACAAAGAATTCTAATTTGAAGTATAGATTGATTACCACTGAAAATGATTTTTCATTTTAATTGAACTATTGGATGGGTTTTCTATGGGCCTACTTATTATGCGCCTCATATCATTTATCGAGTTCAACATTATTTCTAGAGAAGCATGCTCTCTGAGGCCTAAGGGCAATGCAAAATCCTTGCAAGAGTGGAAGTGTTCGTAGTCCACGATTAGTAGATCCCTCGTGGACTTGTGGGGGTGATAGAAAACATAATTCTTCTCTTTCGATTCTTCTTCCTGTTGTGTACTCGTAGTACGAGATTCCTTTCAAATCCTACATGAGTTAAGTTAACAAGGAAAGAGAAACGAGAGTGACTACGTCACTGTAGGGAGAACACAAAATTAGTTGCCAAAGTATAGTTTTGCTCTTTGTTTTATTATTACCTCAAGCTATTATGTTGCTCCAGGTTGTTTCCGCGACAATATAAGCTTCATATTTTGCATAAATTTTTTCTTGGTGGGAGGCTGATTTTTGGGCCAGATGCTAGGTCTCTACTTGTCACCTTATTGTTGATCATTGTTCTGGTTATTAGTCAGTAGTCTCTGTGTTGCAGATATGCCCTTGGGCTGTAGTCTCTATGTTGCTAATCATTGTTCCGGTTATTAACTCCAAGAGACATCTATAATGTTCTACTTTTAAGTTTGTACTTTTATCGAAAGTTGTTTTAGAAACATTTTTGAATGTATTTTTATCAAAGGTTGTTTAATCTTTTTATAAAGTTAAAGTCTTCAAAATTTTATTATATATTTGTATTAAATAGTTAAAAAGTAAAAATTCATTGTATTGGTTTGGTTCTGGTTCTGGTGCGTCTTCCATTGGTTATGGACCGGACCAATGTATTGGTTCTCACACTTATTGGGTTGGTTCCGGTTCTAAATTTTTTGAGAACCGAATTATTGGTCTGGTTCCGGTTTTCTCATTTTTTCCAAAAAAATGGATCAATCCGGACCAAGCTCACCCCTAACCCCAAGCGTGATTGGGCATATCACGGATATCCAGCACATACGGTAGAAAGTGAACATTTACCCGATTCGATGACTTGTCCATGAACAACGTCGTCCCCAACAACTACAACAAATAACCAACCGTCCTCGGTTGAGCTGACACGCCTCGCCACCTAAATATTCTTGCAATGTCAAAAATCTACTTCCCTCACCTACCGTCCACGGTAGTAGGCACGTAGGAGAATGGCTAGAGATGACTTGATTTGGGCTAACTTGGTACTTGCCAAAATGAGTTTCCCAACTTGATTTGGGCACCGGATTTGTAAATGTAATGCACAAAATGATCGTGCAACGCCGCCGGATTTGTAAATGTAATGCACATCTGCAACGAACGGTAAATGGAAACTGTTGGTTTCCGGCTGCCATCTTTCCACAAAGGCTGATATCAATGGCATGTTCAAGTGCTGCAACATGCACTCCCTCAAGTGTCTCAGGTTACTCACAGTGATCCACTGAATAGTCTCCATATCATTTATAGTCCAAGGCAATGTTGTTCGGCGGTCCACGGAGCTATGGCAACTCAATACTGGCCTCTCCTGTTGAACATAATGAAATAATCTCTCATCAATATTAAAACAATACTACGTAGTCAATTTAATAAATTTTTGTCAATACTATCATGGTCAATATAATTAATTACCTCGCCACTCCATATTGCAGATGCAATATGACCACGAAATCCAAAAAGTAACTAAGTGTTCTCGGGTCCACCTCCATGTGGCTCCATCAACATCCAACCATACGCATCGCCATCATCACCACCATCACCACGACCTCCTACTCTGCCTCTACTATGTGCTCGGCCCGCTCTCTGTCGTCGACCAAAACCCAAATCCTCCTCCTCATTGTCCTCTTCATCCACTAACTGGTGTCTATCTCGTAGTGCAGTATATACATCAGCATTCATTGGACCTTTCCCACGCCCGTGTAACATGCTCGATGTACCACTCATGCCAGTCATGCCACCCATGCCACCCATACCAGTCATGCCAGTCATGCCACCCATACCACCCATACCACTCATGTCAGTCATGCCACCCATACCACCCATCATGTTTAATGAGGCTTCCATCTCCTCATCCTCTCTCGTAACCGGTGAATGCCCTCTCCCTCTCAATGGAGCATTATAAGGAGCCTCAAATGGAATATCAGTGGGGTCTAAACTCCTATCATCTCCGTGAACGGGGGTTCGCGCATAAGCACCCTCATCCCCCTCATTAGTGGATGTATGTCCTGGATTAGCAGATTTCCTGCATTCTGAAGCAGTGACAACCCTGTTACATAGTCTACCCAGATCGTCTGCCTGTACTAGACGTTTCTCTCGTCGACGTTCGGAATCCATCTATTACAAAAAAATAAATACAAGTTAAGTTATGAAATGATAAGTTATCTATAAGTTTATTGGCATAAAACATCCGCGAATTTGTTTCGACATGATTGTTAGATAAGTTTATTTTATTTATTTCAGATTGCTATGATGTATTTACTATAACACTATGATTGTGCAAATTTAACAATTAACCCCACTATACTATTACGAATTTAACAATTCACCCCTACAAGTGTACAGGGTGTGAATTGTTAAATTCGTAAAAGTATAGGGGGTTAATTGTTAAATTTCAAAAAGTGTAGGGGAATTGTTAAATTTGTAAAAGTGTAGGGGTGAATTGTTAAATTGTAAAAAGTGTGGGGGTGGATTGTTAAATTTGTAAAAGTGTAGGGGTGAATTGTTAAATTTGTATAATAGCGGGGGGTGACTTCTTACATTTCAAAAAGTGTACGGAGTGAATTTTTAAATTTGTTTAAAATGTAGGGGGTGAATTGTTAAATTCGTAAAAGTATAGGGGGTAATTGTTAAATTCGTAAAAAGTGTAGGGGTGAATTGTTAAGTTTCAAAAAGTGTAGGGGTGAATTGTTAAATTTGTAAAAAGTGTAGGGGTGAATTGTTAAATTTCTAAAAGTGTAGGGGTGAATTGTTATGTTCCAAAAAGTGTAGGGGGTCAATACTTGTTACTTTTGCACAATCATAGTGTTATAGTAAATACATCACAACTAGCCAAAATAAACAAAATAAAATTATCTAACAATCATGTCCAGACAAATTCGCGAATGTTTTATCTAACAATCATGTCCAAAATGAGTACATCAAATAAGTTTTTTTTAAATACATGTTTTTTCAAAATAAATAAAATAAAATTATCTAACAATCATGTCCAAACAAATTCACGAATATTTTATCTAACAATCATGTCCAAAATGAATACATCAAATAAGTTTTTTTTAAATACATGTTTTTTTCGGAAAAATAAAAAAGAGCCGCAATTCAGCTGCAGTTGTCTGACAAAACTACCGCGACTCACCAGCGGCAGTTTTATAAAACATCCACTATTCATTGGTGGATGTTTTATTCAACTGCTGCTGGTGAGTCTCGGTTGTTTTGTCAGAGAACCGCGGCTGAGTTGCGACTCTTTTACGACAGATTCAAAAAAAAGACCAAATTGAAACAGAAGACGTTCAGATCTGTAATCTATTCCAAATTGAAATAGAAGAGGTGAGAGATTGACATACCTGGAAGTATTCAACTTGAGATTTCTGCTTGGTTTTGAGGGATGTAGGTTGGTTTGAGTTTGAGTGAGTGAGGGAGAGAGAACAGAAACAGAAATGGGGGAGAGGGGGGAGAGCGCTGCTTGGACGAGACTGGGAGCAGAGAGAGAGAGGGGGAGACGACTGAGAGAGAGAAAGGGGGAGTCAATTGAGAGAGAGAGGAGAGAGAGAGAGAGAGGGAGACGGGTGAGAGGGGTGGGTGGGGGGTGAGTGTTGTTTTAGGGAATTAAATGAGGGGTGTTTATGAATGTTTGTAGTTAGGGGTAGTTAGGTCATTTTATTCTTTAAATGGTGTTGCGTTTAGGGTTTTAGGTGCTGCGTTTAGGTGTTCTGTACAAACAAATACAAATTACTAAAGACATGTTTGATTTGACTTATTTGGAAGTGCTTATAACTTATTATTTACTAGTGATGCTCCCGTGCGTTGCACGGTTTGTACACTGGTATAAAATTATACATTCAATTAAAGTTGAAGAATATACAATTAAAAAGTTTAATATGAAAAAAATATAAAAAATTAAAAAAAAAGTAAAATTAAAGATAGATCACATAAATTTGAAAATGTAATTATAAATTTATTTAAATGTATTTCCTTATTTAGAAAGTGATGATTGGATTGAATTCAACAATCTTCGTCATTCGTTAAGTCAACAATTGATAATATACATGTGCCTCTAAATGACAAAATTTGATAGAGATAATAGTTTTCGATATTTTGTACTAATGTAGTAGCTATAAAAAAACGTTGGTTATTGAAAATATAAATATATAAAAATATATTTTATGTCCTCACATTCTCTTCTTTCTTCATGCCTCGTTCTTCTCCTTCTTCATTTTGTATTTGTGTGTATGATTCAAAATAAATTTACTTTTGTGTTTGTGCTACTGTGCATATACTGTTTGATGAAAGATCTAAATAGAAATTTGTTCGTTTTTAAATACTTTTTTTGAAACTCGATGCATCAATTTTGAATCACAATGTATTATTTGTAAATTGTGATGCATTGTCTTAGATGTGAGATGTAGGTAAGATGCATTAATTTTGAATTATATGTTGATTGTGCACATGAAAGAAGAGAGATGAATGTTTGGTACATTATGATTTAAGGCGTGATGTATAAATTAAATTATGTGATTTAAGTTGATGAATTGATTAAGTGATCTGTAGCGCGCCTTCGGTTTATTAAGAGTCGTAGTCTTTTCGCTCTAAAAGTGTCATTTTTAGTTAAAAAAAAACATAAAAAACTGTAGCGGTTGAAAATTTTACATAGTGGACGGACCCGAATTTCTCCCTAAAACAAACAACAACAAAAAGGGCTAAAAATACTCAAAATTTCACGTTACCCAAATTTCTCAATTGATTCCATCCAAATTATTATTACTTTAATGAACAACAAATATTACTCCAATTATAACCAATCTGGCCCAAAAAAATCTCAAGCACTTGTCATATAGATAAAAAGCTTCTCACTCTCTAACCTAAAAACATCACCCTCACTCACTCTAACCTATATACACATCGCTTCACTCT
This sequence comes from Codonopsis lanceolata, assembly GCA_013146195.2. NCBI lineage: Eukaryota > Viridiplantae > Streptophyta > Magnoliopsida > Asterales > Campanulaceae > Codonopsis > Codonopsis lanceolata. Next base: position 68,773,486 of record CM028377.1, on the reverse strand, counting down.
CACTCTTACTCAATTAAGTCGTCTAAAATGCCACCTTTCTTATTTTTATAACATTAAACCTAGGAAATTCATCCGGTAAACATGAGACAATGACTCTTTATCTCTTCAAAACCTTCGTTTCAAAAATTCATCCTCCGACTTTCCCCAACCAAAATAGAATCAGATCAAACTATTTCGTAGCAAGGTCCGTTAGATTTTTTTTATAAAGTATTCAACTTTGTATTTCGATTTTTTAAAATCTTAGAGCTTAATTTTACTTAGTGAACTGGAAAAAAATGGCTTATAATAAGATCCAAGTATTTATGCTTCTTTACCTAATTATTTTTCTAAATACGATTTAAATAAGTCGAGACTTTTTTATATTTTCAGTATTTAACGTTATACCCGAATTTTTTATATTTTGAGTATAGAAAAAAATATAGATTTCGAATTTTTAGATTTGTATTTTGAAGATCTATTTTTTAAACATTTTTATAATTAAAATACATCTATTTTAAATCACTTGTATCTAATGTAGTTGTTCACTTCAAAATTGACCTCTTTGTAGTCACTAATTTATTTGTTTTTCGTCTCTACATTTCAAATTCCTTTGATTTAATTAGATTTTATTTATAAATGTTCATTATTTTGATTTGATAAAACCAAAATTGAGAAATTTGTAGTCACGGTGCATATTAATAAATAAATATAAATATATATTGGTTACCAATAAATCTGTATCAGTTTGAAAATCATTAAATTGTATTAAATTTAGCACATACACTTGAACATGAAGTTTATTAAATTATCATAATTTATTCCCTACGGGCTTGTTTGGTAGTCGGACAAGGATAAGCAGTATTATTAATCTCAGTACTATTAGTGCCCTCGCTATTAATCCTCACTTGTATATCAGGGGTAGTTTTGAGATTACAAATGTTAATCCTAATTTTTTTTTTTTAGTAGCGCTAATAATACCACCCTCCCCCTTGGTATTAATAGTGAGGGGATAATGACTTTATCTGGATAACTCGTGCTATTAGTCCCGACCACCTATTGCGTACCAAACATCATGCAACTCGACTTATTAATCATATCTGGCCTTGATCCTGACTACCAAACGACACCTACATCTTTAATCCTAGGCATTGTATATGTTTAATCTATTTATTGATTACAAAGGTACCCTGATAATTTAATAATTTCGCATATATAATTGTTTTCAGTTTATTATAGTTCCATGATCTCTAGAAAAAAAAAAAGAGGACCAAGTACATGAGATCCTAAGCAATCGAAATAAAAAGAATACATTAAGGTATTATAGGTTGGAAAGATACTTTTACATTGTAAAATCTACATTTTGCATGAAAAACCGTTAAGTTATATAGGCTTACCCTTGGTCTAATGTCTCTAAGCAAAATGAGAGAGAGACATTTTATATAGATTTCTTCTATATTGGTGTGTTATACTTAGTTGTTTTTAGCAATGATGTTCAACAAACAAAATTGTGACACATTTATAGTGGTTTTATCTTTGAAAACTGCTTGAGAAGAGAAAAGCTAAGGAACTGTCTAACTCCCTTAGGCGTCCAATTACAGCCGAAGAAATTAATCTTCAATGATAATTCATGTAATTGTTTTGATAATTTATTTATTTATCATTCAATTGATAAGCGATTATTAAATTTAACAATTGAAATAAATAATTATCTATTAGCTCATTGAAATTTCAATATAGTTTAAAAAATCATAACTATTTTTTATATTGCCGGATGTGAATGAGGTTGAAATAGTTTGGTATATATGGTTGTCAATTGTCTCAAGTCAAAAAAAGAATGTTAAAAGTTTTCGGATTTATTTATCTAATTAATTTTGATTACAAATTTGTTTCATTTCCCAATGCATTAATGACACATATACAATATAGAAGTGTTGTCATTTTTGGAAAGTGCATTTTGGCGGGAACTTTCCAAAAATCGCACCTCTCCTTTTATATATGTATAGATTATATATTATTTTTTAAGCGTTTGATTTCTATTATAGTAAGTGATGTGTATATTTTGGATCCGCCTCAATAGCGTTTTGGCCTCATTTAATTGCTCACTATATTTTGCATAATGTCCGAATGATTGGGCCGGGTCCATGCGCAACGAGCTAAATCCATTATCTCAGGTATAAATAACTCCCTCTGATTTATAGACTGGGTGCTTGACGGATGTCAAACCGTCAAAAATAATTTCATATTTTCCTTATAACGAGTATAGGGTAATAGGGATCGTATCCACGGGGAACGTCGAATTCACTTCTTCTAAGAATTTTAACAAAACAATTTAAAATAAAGATTGTAGTTTTTAATCTAACTAAATAACAACAATGACTTAATTAAAAGATGAAATTAAATGACTAAATGTTAGCAAAACAGAAAATGATATTTGATTATAATAACGAAAAAGTCTCAATCAATGAACTAAACATAATCTCGTAAGTTTACTACTGATCATAGATGCAAAGATGACTCAATTGGCTACAAATAAACCGGTTATAGTTGTCGACAACTGTCAGACACTCAATCTCTCCTTACTGTCTCGATAGTCAAGAGAAGCTCATTAACTATTTCCCTAATCAAAAGACAACCCCCGAGACGCTCGTAGGATTTAATGTTTTTAAAGCATTAAGAGAGAGAGAAAGAGAGACCCGATTCTAAACAGTGCATATTGAAGCATAAACGGTGCGTCACTTGCTACTTTGTTATAACTCGATTACAATTACAAATCAACGGTTATAACTAGCAATGAAATATTATGTTAATTACTGTTCTGGTCACAAACATTAACTAAGCATAATAATCATACGTTACAATTTCTTTTGCAACAAACAAACAGAGAATGAATAAATATTTAAACTCAATTGAGAATTAAAACACTTAGATCTCACAGTAGAAACTTGTAAAGAATTACTTGTTCATTAAATTGAATAAATAAAACTAGCCACTAAACATAATTAAAGATTACTTACAAAATGAATTCAAAATGAAAATAAACTCAACAATGTGATGAAATAAACGAGCAAGCTGCTACCAAAATCTTCGAGTGTATATGTGTGTGCATGATTATGTGTATCAGTCGTGCTGTCTGTGATTGCATGCCAACTTCTAAAACTGACCTCACCTTATATAGCTGAGCCCTCCTTACTTTCCAAATCTTTCTTCCTTTATAGAGGTCATGATCTCCACTCTTAACCCCCACTCCTAGGTTGTTGTTGACAAAGTCTCCAACATCTAATCTATCTTTTATTCTATCTTTTCATTAATTACAAAAGATAAAGAAAAGAAGTAACCACAATTCAGAGAAAAATAATAATTCCCTAATTACGGAGATTGGCTAATGTTTGAAATTCCCATTAAAACGTGACATTGCTTCCAAATTCAGTTCCAGCTCACCTCAGATATATAGCGAATGCCCATTCGGTACCATGATATCTGAATTTCTTCTTTAAACTTGATTTTCTTTTCACTAGACCTGTAAGCACCAAACACACAAAATACCCATAAAAAGTGCAACATTTACAACAAGTTAGGTCACAAAAATGATATTAAATGTCACACTTATTTGAGTTCATCAGGGCTCTCTCTATCTCTCATTGTCTGAGGGAGAACCACACACTTGGGGGCTACGCGCTCTCTTGTTCATACTCAGTGTATTGATAAACACGTCGGAGGGTTTTTGGCGGGGGCCCTCCTTGCCGACTCACGGTATTTCTTTTACAGACAATATAACCAGATATCCACCATCGACGACGAGATGATCGTCGGACGGCAACTCCGGCAACCCACGCCCACCGCTACCTTCGGCATCCCCGGTATGATGTTTTTTTGGATGCATCAGTTGGTTCCGTTGCCGGGAACCGAAACAATGGAAAAAAATTGAGTGGTTGAAGGGGAACGAAAATCGAGACAAAGCTTAAGGAATGAATTATGACAAGACAGAGATGATCATTTGAGGAAAGTCGCTGACATCACAAAAGGATTTCTCGCACTTTTGAAAAGCATGGAGCAGCAAACCAAAACCGGCATCACATATGGTTTCGTCTCACTGGAGCGATGCCCGTGATACCACAACTACCGTCGTTCGACCTCACACGCGTCGCCATGAGGGGTTGTTGTGGGCGGAAGAACATATCAACATCTTTCACCCCGTGCAAACCCAGATCATAATATTGCAACGGAGCATGGATGAATTCGAAGTTTCAACAACAAATTAGGAGCTGAAAAGGAGAGCAAACAAAATTTCAATTTCGTGGTCTTCTTTCCTGAAAATTAATAGAAGATGACGACGGTGTCTTATCCTCCGCCTTCTCCTCCGCTCATTGTGTAGTTTGTGGAGCCTTGCTCATAACTAAAAATTGTTAGCAAATTGAGAATCACCGTTGAAGGAACCCATGGTACTCACACGCGCTACCAACGACAGTGGTAGTAGTTGGCCCCTCACGCGCCAATAACGCACCGGAGACACGCCCCACATAATCCCTTCATCATGCGTCGGTTACGACGTATTAACAGGCGTAACAGTTTTGGTGAGTAACCGACCTGGTTCGCAAAAGGAGTGGGATGGTTTGTTCATCCTCTTCGGGGTTGGTTCAGATTGGTTCTCACTTCCCACCATTCTCAAGTGTTCTCTTTCCTTTTTCTTTCAGTTTTCTACGAATTTTGCTCGCGTTACTCTGCTTGTCGGGTAGCTATTATACGCCTAACTAATTAAAATTAAGTTAAAATGAAAAATCGTTTGATTGCTCAAGAATACTGCAACTTGTACGGGTTTACAACAAAAAGAGGATGTGCTTAAGTCACCAATTATTGATTATCATAATTATGGGGTGAGAGATACATAGGGCATGTTTGATTTGACTTATCTGGAAGTGCTTATGACTAATGACTTATTATAAGTTGTTTTTGAAACGTTTTATTTCACTTATGGTAAGATAAGTCATAAGTCGTGTACAAGTCGCCTAAAGCACATGTAAGACCATAAATTGTAAGCACTAATCCTAGTGCTTAATTCTACTTTTCAAAAACATGTGAATCCTCTTCTTTATTGAAATTTTATATATTCCAAGATTACCCTTCTTAATAACAATAATAAAAACAAAAAGTAATAATAATAATAATAATAATAATAAATAATAAAAGGAATTATAATAATATTAATAAATAATAATATGAATAATGATAATTATTATAATAATAATATAAATAATAAATATAGTATTAATAATGATAAATATAATAATAAGTATTATTATTATTAATACTAATAATAATAATACTAAAAAGTAATATTAGTAATAATATAGTAAAAATAATTGTAATAATAATAAGTAATAATAATATAAGTCATATTAATATCAATATTATAATAATAAAATATAATATTAATAATAATAAAATCAATAATAATTGATGTGCATATTTTGAATCCGCCTCAATAGCGTTTGAGCCTCGTTTAATGGCCCACTGTATTTTGCATGATGTTCGAAAGATTGGGTCGGGCTCATGCGCAACGAGCTAAATCCATTCTCTCAGGTATAAATAGCCCCATCTAGTTCATAGAGTGGGGGCTCTCTATATCTCTCTTTTTTTGGAGGGAGAATCACACACGCACTTGGGGGCTACGCGCCCTCTCTTTCATACTCAGTGTACTGATAAACACACCGGAGGGTTTTTGGCGGGGACCCTCCTCGCCGACTCACGGTGTTTATTTTATAGATAATATAGTCAGATATCCACCACCGACGATAACATGGCCGCCGGACGGCAACTTCGACGACCCACATCCATCGCTACCTTCGGCATCCTCGGTATGATGCTTTTTTGGATACATCAGTTGGTTTCATTGCCGGGAACCGGAATAATGGAAAAATTGAGTGGCTGAAGGGGAACAAAAATCGAGACAAAGCTTAAGGAATAAATTACGACAAAACAGAGAGGATCATTTGAGGAAAGTCGCAGACATCGCAGAAGGATTTATCTCACATTTGAAGAGCATGAAGCAGCAAACCAAAACCAGCATCACAGATGGTTCCGTCTCACCGGAGCGATGTCGACGATACCACGACTACCATCGTTCGACCTCACACACGTCGCCTTGAGGGGTTGTGGTGGGCGGAATAACATCTCAACATCTTTTACCCAGTGCAAACCCAGATCATAATATTGCGGCGGATCATGGATGAATTTCAAGTTTCAACAACAAATTAGGAGCTGAAAAGGGAAGCAAACAAATTTTCAATTAAGTCGTGGTCTTCTTTCTCGAAAATTAATAGAAGATAGCAACGGTGTCTTCTCCTCACTTGCCTTCCTCCGCTCATTGTGTAGTTTGTGGAGCCTTATTTATAAGCGAAAATTGTTAGCAATGTGAGAATTGTCGTCGAAGGAACCAATAGTACTCACATGCGTTACCAATGACATGGTAGTAGTTGGCCACCCCGCCAATCACGCCGCAGGAGACACGCCCCACGTAATCCCTCCATCATGCGTCGGATCGGCCACGCATTAAAAGCGTAACTGCTGTTTTTGGTGAGTAACCACTTCGCAGTTTCGCGGGAGTGGGATGGTGCATACATCTTCTTGGAGGTTGGTTCAAATTGGTTCCCACTTCCCACCATTCTCGAGGCGTTCTCTTTCCTTTTTTCTCAATTTTCACAATTTTTCTCGCGTTACTCGCTTGTCGGGTAGCTATTATACGCGACTAATTAAAGTTAAGTTAAAATGAAAAATCGTTTGATTGCTCGAGACTACTGCAACTTGTGCGTGTTTACAACAAAAGAGAATGTGCTTAAGTCACCAATTATTGATTATCATAATTATGGGGTCATGATTATGATTTATTGGATTATTTAATTTTGGGTTAATTACTCATGACATTTATTATTTAGCATAAAGTAAATTAAATGTGATTAAGTCACCAATTATGACATGCAATATATATGATATTATGAAGAGCATTTATGTCATATATAAATTGCATTAAATACGATCAATGTACCTTGAATTATTGACTTAATTGACATTGTGCGAGATAACATGATTTATTTGCTTATGAATCAAAATAATGATATTCGTCACTTTTTGAGTCGTGTTATGTAGAAAGCGTGATTACTTTCTTACTCGCATAAGTTAAATGCACAAAACAAACCCCAATTTTATTAAATGGAGAAATATGTTTGATTTGCAAATGATGCACATAAGGCTTCGGGTATGAAGTTCATGTCAACGACCTAGGCTTTCCCCAAACTCTGTGCTCGAGCACATTCACGAGCCTTAACAAGTAATGCTTGTTTTGAGATCGGCGACGAATGAGCATACTATATGTCGGCCTTTGCAGAGAACCAACGATGGGTGATTAACGATACTTCTCGACTTTAAAATAAACCCTCGCATTCGAGTGGGGGCTAAGGAAGATTAAGCATGATACACTCTGTCGTACTTTGCGCCCAAGCACGTTATTATTGTGTCAGAGAAACCACATTATCGGTTTTTACTTTGTGTGCATGCGCTTGGCTTTGCCGCTCATTTATTCACGATTATTCTCTTTTTTCACGAGTAAGAGGTATCTGCGCTCGTGAAAAAGGTTAGTGTTCAAGATTGTTATCTCGATTATTCGCTCTTTTCACGAGTAAGAGGTATCTACGCTTTCGTGAAAAAGGTTGGTGTTCGAGCATGTTATCTTGATTATTCTTTTCACGAGTAAGAGATATCTACGCTCGTGAAAAAGTGTTGGTATTCGAACCTGTTATCTCGATTATTCTCTCTTTCACAAGTAAGAGGTATCTGCGCTCGTGAAAAATGGTTGGTGTTCGAGTTTGTTATCTCGATTATTCTCTTTTACGAGTAAGAGGTATCTACGCTTTCGTGGAAAAATGGTTGGTGTTCGAGCTTGTTATCTCGATTATTCTTTTCACGAGTAAGAGGAGGTATCTGCGCTCGTGAAAAAAAGGTTGGTGTTCGAGCTTTGTTATCTCGATTATTCTCTTTTTCACGAGTAAGAGATATATACGCTTTCGTGAAAAAGGGTTGGTGTTCGAGCATGTTATCTCGATTATTCTTTTTCACGAGTAAGAGGTATCTCTTGTAACAACAAGCAGAGCGCACAGTCGCTCACGTGTAGCCCGCCAGGCCAGCGAGACTTGCGCACCTTGGGTCATCGGGCTCAGCGACCAAGTCTATGGATGATGTTGGTGCCCGGTAGTAGCGCATGACTACCTTATAAATCAAACACAAGTCCCGTCTACCGATGTGGGATTGAGATATTACAATCTCCCCACTCAAATCCTTGGCGTCTTCGTCAAGGCTGAATCTACCTCGGGCGATCACCGGATTTAGGAGGTGGCTCGTGCGAGGGGATCGAGGTGGCTCCCACCTTACGTGGTGTTGCACTTTGGCCCTGATACTTTGTTCCCACGTTTCCGGCCGGGACCCGCTACGATACCGATGCAGCAACAACCCGAGCAGAGCCGGTCGCTCGTGTAGCCCACAAGCTGCCAGCAGCGCACCTTGGGTCATCGGGCTCACCCTGGCCGACTCAAAGTCCGGATGATGTTGGTGCCCGATGGTAGCGGCGTGACTACCTTATAAATCAAACACAAGTCCGCGTCTACGGATGTGGGATTGGGGTATTATATCTCTGCTCGTGAAAAAGGGTCAGTGTTCGAGCATGTTATCTCGATTATTCTTTTTTTCACGAGTAAGAGGTATCTCTGCTCGTGAAAAAAGGTGGGTGTTCGAGTTTGTTATCTCAATTATCATCTTTTTCACAAGTAAGAGGTATCTCTATTTGTGAAAAAGGGTTGGTGTTCGAGCTTGTTATCTCGATTATTCACTTTTTCACAAGTAAGATGTATCTCTGCTCGTGAAAAAGGGTTGGTGTTCGAGCCTGTAATATCGATTGTATTCTTTTTCACGAGTAAGAGGTATTTCTGCTCGTGAAAAAGGGTTGGTGTTTGAGTGGTTCTTAGATTATACCTAAGACCAAGTGTTCATCTTTCGGACGAGCGTGATATGTCTCTGTTCGCCAAAAGGCTCCCGCTAGAGTTTACTCGCGTTTGAGTTGCACACCGCACCTACTAGCGCTTCTGCTCGCTAGCTTTTCAAAGATAGTTCTACTTTCATAGTTGATTACTAAGACTTTACCTTGGCCCAAGTAGCGCTCTTCTCGATATATAAAGATACAATCAAGTTATAAAACATACTGGTCAACTAAAATATACAATGGCGGTCAAAAAACGACTAAAGTCGTGACTCATTCCGGCATTTTTGTTATCTTGTTTGCCAATATGAAAGTGATTAAACCCCAGCCATCCCGATAAATTAAAGGTTACGAGTGAATAGTACTCTTTACCTCCGAGATGAATCTCGAGAAATAATGAGTAGGGGGCTACTGAGTGCATATTTTGGATCCGCCTCAATAGCGTTTGAGCCTCGTTTAATGGCCCACTGTATTTTGCATGATGTCCGAATGATTGGGCCGGACCCATACGTAACGAGCTAAATCCATTCCCTCAGGTATAAATAGCCCCCTCTAGTTCATAGAGTGTGGGCTTTCTCTGTCTCTTTTTTTTGGAGGGCGAATCACACGCGCACTTGGGGACTACGCGCCCTCTCTTTCATACTTAGCGTACTGATAAACACACCGGAGGGTTTTTGGCGGGGGCCCTCCTCGCCGACTCACGGTGTTTATTTTACAGATAATATAGCAAGATATCCACCACCGACGACAACATGACCGCCGGAAGGCAACTTCAACGACTCACGTCCACCGCTACCTTCAGCACCCCCGGTATGATGCTTTTTTGGATACATCAATAATAATATAAATAACATTCATAATATTATTAATATAATAAAATAAATACTAAAATTAACAAGTAATAATAATAATAAAAGTAATATTAATGTTAATAAAATAATAATAATAATAAAGAAAATAATGATGACAATAATATGATTAAAATTACTATTATTATTACTAATATTAGTAATAATAATAATAATAATAATAATAATAATAATAATAATAATAATAATAATAATATAAATCACATTTTGTGATGATGCTATTTTAGTCTTTATATTTGATTTCAACATTATTTCAACTTATTAATCAAACACACACTAACTTATGAAAACTAATCAGCACTTTTAAAAAACTAAATCAAACATCACCATTTATTAGTCATTGGTCATAAGTCATAAGTAATAAGTTATCAGACATAAGTAATTGATTATTTAATTTTGGGATAATTACTCATGACATCTACTATTTGACATAAAGTAAATTGAATGTACCTAAGTCACCAATTATGACATGCAATATATGATATTATGAAGAGCATTAATGTCATATATAAATTGTATTAAATACGTCAAATGTACCTTGAATTATTTACTTATTTGACATTGTGCACGAGATAACATGATTTATTTGCTTATGAATCAAAATAATGATATTACGTCATTTTTTGGTTGTGTTGTGTAGAAACGTGATTACTTTCTTGCTCGCATAAGTTAAATGCACAAAACAAACCCCAATTTTATTAAATTGAGAAATATTTTTGATTTGCAAATGATGCACATAAGGTTTTAGGTATGAAGTCCATATCAACAGATCATAGTCTTTCCTCAACAGCTCTACCGTGCTCAAGCACACTACGAGCCTTAACAAGCAGTAACTACTAAAAGATCTGAGCGACCAGAATGAGCATAATATATGTCGGCCTTTACCCGAGAGCCAACAATACTGATTAGCGATACTTCTCAAGTTTAAAATACTCTCGCATTCGAGAAGTGGGGGCTACACCAAGGAAGATCAAGCATGATACGCTCCTTCTCGGGAGCTACTATG
>CM028377.1:68742127-68757513 GCA_013146195.2 Codonopsis lanceolata | reverse complement strand
GATTTGGAAAGTTAATTTGGTGGTCCCTGAGCTCTGGAAGGATTTCGAGGCGGGTGGATGGCCTTGGTACCGGATGGCTCACTGCCCAAATGGGGAGTCCTAGCAATGTGTGTCCTCGTTTGAGCAATGCAAGTCGGTGGAGCGATCCTCGGCAAGTAGATGATGTTATTCCCCCTCAAGGCGCGCAGTGAAGCACGCCCAAGGGATGGCGGTCTTGTGAAATCGTTTGGTATTCGGGACAATGGGATGTTGATGATGAAGATGAGACACTTACGGGGCTTCTCATCTTTGGTGGGCGGAGCTTCTTCATTCCTCACAGTATATGGTCATTTGGGCGGACGTCGCGAGCACGATGTACGCTTCGAGGCTAAGGCGTAATAAGCGGATGGTTGGGGAAGCTTGAGGGGGATATAGGTAGCAAGTAGTAATACTCAACATATGGCGGCTGATTTTGACTCATGAGGCGGCTTATACTATTTCGATTATATGCTCTGTCCCATGAATATACATCATGGGTTTTAATGGCATTCGAGGCATTCCCGCATCATTGAGAGGATCTTTGGCCGTGAATAAGCAGCCAGCATGGATGCTCGCCTGATGGAGATATGCGAGGATCTGGAAAGTTCGGGGTTGGTAGTCCCTCAGGCTCTACAGGAGGATTTCAGGCGGGTGCATGGCCTTGGTGCTCAGATGGCTCCTGATCCAAATGAGGTAGGTCCTAGCAATGAACGTCCTCGTCTGAGCAATGCAAGTTGGCGGAGTGATCCTCAGCAAGCAGATGATGTTGTTCCCCCTTAAGCTGGCAGACGAAACACTACCCATAGGGATGGCGGTGCTAGCCCAAGTCGTCCGGCTATTCAGGACAATGGGGATGCTGATGATGAGGACACTTACGGGGTTACGTGAGGTTCAGGGGTGTGCCCCGCGCCCGCAGCGCCCTGATAGAAGTGCGGCATGCGTGCTGATCACGGGACACCACTTGCTCGTTCCACCCTCCTTTGTTTAGGGGAAGACGAAATCAAAAGTACGAGAGGAGTGCTGTCTATGTTAGCATGTTTGAATGTGCCTCGGTTGCCTTGAATGGATTTTCTATCCAATATGGGAACTTATGGTTTCCCGCATCAAGTTATCCCTTTTTTAGGGGATACCAAGATATGGGAATGCATTACCCTTTCATTCTCATTTTCCCTTTTTTAGGGGAAAACGGAAAAGTGCAAAAAAGGATATTGCGACGCCCCCACTATGGATTTTATTAAAAATAGCCTTATGGCCCATTCAGATCACTATGGGAGCTAAGGGTTTCCCGCATCAAGTTATCCCTTGTTTAGGGGATACCGGGATATGGGAATACATCACCCTTCCATTCTCATTTCTCCTTTTTTAGGGCGGATCGGGAAAGTGTAAAGAAGGAGTGTTGCGAGGCCTTGGATGAAAGTTTTAGAGTCGCCATCTTTATTTTAAGGCAAATAAAGCAAAACCAAAGAAAAAATAAACGGAGAAAAGCGGGTTCGGAGGCTAAGTTACGAGTTGGGAAGGTGCTAGGCACCTTCGCCCTTCGATCTCAAAAATGGTTTTTGGTGAAGTATGCTTTTAGTTATATTTATTTAGCAAATAAACACAGTATTAAAAGACAGGAAATTAAATCAAATACATCCATGGCTACATTATTTACGGACTCGCAGCCATTTCTTTACAATAATTACAGACATATTTAAGAATATTTGGCCATTATAGCAATTTGTTTACATAATATTTCCTATTCTAATCAAGGCGGCACAACGACTTATATTGACTACATTGCGCGGATTTAAATAACAATTTTAAAAATAAATAAAAGCAGAAAAGTAAATAAATAAAATAAACGGCGCCATTAAAGGTTTTACCTTTTAGAGCGGCGTGTGTCTTCGCGCCTGTCGCCCGAGGGAGAGGGAGTCTTTTTGTTGTTTGTTGTGTGGTTTGTTGTTTTGATTTGGCGAGAATAGACGCTATTTAAAGTTTGGGCTTGCAACCTTTCAGGCGGGTGACAACTTATTGAGTTTTGGTCTTTTGGTTGGCGGAACCTTGGCTTAGTTTGTGGCTTTTCGGCTAGTTACTTGGGCGGAGTAACGGCTTACTTTGGGATTTTGGGCCGGGGAAATGAGGTGGATACCTAACAACTAGGCTAGGGATCACTTATAACCTATGGGTTTTTGTTTTGGCATAGTTTGGGACGGGGTTTGGAGACTAAAGAGAGGCTTCCCTCACCTATCTGCCTCTCGTACTATTTCTATTGTTGAAGGCGAAGGGGCAGGCTTCGTTGCGATTTTTAATCGCGGACATAATTGAAAATGGGGTAGAAGGCTTATTTATAGTGGGAGCAGGAGGGCGTCAGGAATTTCGAGTTTGTTTCTCTGCTTGTACTTGTACCTTGTGCTTGAGACTTGTACATTTCAACTGCGAGGGAGACGCAGTGAATGTCTCGGGCCAAAAAGGAAACCCTTGGTGCGGCACCAAGGGGCAGTGCTGCGCAAAGCTTTCTAGTTTCGTTTTTGCACTTTCACCCCTGCGGTTCAGCGTTTCGCGCATCTGCTTTTCCTTCGCATTTTGACTCACGTAACGACATTTGTTAAGTTTTATGATTCTTGATATTTTATGTCGGTCACATACCGAGTGCGAAATTTGGGTGTCTGAGGCCCTCAACGATGGAGTCTGGGTAACCCAAGGCTTCTAAGTAGGCGAACATCGTTGACAAACAATAGACTCTCCAATTTCGTTCATTTAAAACGAGAATGCAATGGCAGCAGATTATAATGCACGTTATCATGCTATCCAAACTTCATAACCTAGACATTTTTAGTCGGTTATAAAAGTTATCGCTTGATTTTAAGCGGATATGAATTTAATGTGCTCTAATGGTCGGACATACTAATGTAAGTTTGCCTCATTATTCCCATTTAAAGGAAATCGACTAAAGCGTAGTTCGGGCCAAAAACCTAAACTACAACCAAGTGCTGGGTATGCCATTCTTCGGGTCAAGCCCGGAGCTACAATTTTTCGAAAAGTCGTGTGCTTAGGTCGAAGCGGATTTGTGTTATGAAGATTCAGAAGTTGTTTTTCAAAGTTATTTGCTGCGACTGATCTAAGTGCCAACTCTGGGTAGTTGAGAGGCACTTTTGGATGCCCCACATGGCGTGGATGATCGATGTTGATGATCCCCCATATAATTAAATATCAAATCAGTCATCATCATCAATCCTCATCATCATCATCATCATGAACTTGGGTGGCATCATACGATATGTGTGTCCGTTGCGAGCTGCTCAATGGCGGATGGAATCTGGCTACACCAGTTCCGGCCCTCTTGGGGTTTATAGAATGATGCTCCCATTGTTGTTGAAATTGCGAAGCATCTCATCGTGGACACAAATGTAACTGACTTTGGACCTCTAAACCTTTGTCGAGGCCGATACATGACCGGGAATAATTTGGATATATCCAAAGCGCTCAAAACGATGGGCATGTATGGCTGATTTCGGCAATGAATTATGCAGAACAAGCAGCCGTGGTACCTCTGTGATGGTCTACAGTAAAGGAGTCCAAGTCACTGGAAAAATAAATATTAATATAAATATCCAACCTTTTATTTAATACATTATTTATAAATGATAAATACTTACGGCAGCAAATTCATCCGATCGAGGACTCTACGATACTCTTCGAGTATCGGGATCATTCTTCTTCCACCCAGAGTAGAGGTCCATCTCTTGGCATATGGCTCTCGATAGGTCCATGTCATTTAATACTTGATGAATTGAGGAAGAGTCATATATCCGGACCACAAATAAAAAAAATAGCGTCAAATAAAATAGTGTCAAATAAAATAGCATCAAATATAATAGCGTCGAATAAAAAATGTAAATTTTATAGTATCTAAACAATTTATTTTATATAGAAAGAGACAAGCACCCGGCCATTTGTCTACAATCTCAATGCTATACTCCAGCTTTTAGGTATAGAAAGGATAAAGTCGCTGCACCCCAGCGTGATTGGGCATATCACCGATATCAAGCACATACGGTAGAAAGTGAACATTTACAGATTCGGACGACTTGTCCATGAACAACGTCGTCCCCAGCAACCACAACAAATAACCAACCGTCCTCGGTTGGTGACAGATCTCGCCACCCAAATATTCTTGCAATGTCAAAATCTAATACCACTTCCCTCACCTCACGTCCACCTTGGTAGTAGGCAAGCGTAGGAGAATGGCTAGAGATGACTTGATGCAGGCTAACCGTACTTGCCAAAATGGGTTTCCCAACCAGGGATGTAAAATGTAATGCACATCGTGCAACACGTCAGCGTCATCTCCCGAGCGGTAAATGGAAGCTGTTGGTTTCGGGTGCCACCTTTCCACAAAGGCTGATATCAATGGCATGTTCAAGTGCTGCAACATGCACTCCCTCAAGTGTCCCAAGTTACTCATAGTGAGCAACTGAATACTCTCCATATCATTTATGGTCCAAGGCAATGTTGTTCGGCGGTCAACGGAGCTATGACAACTCAATACCGGTCTCTCCTGTTGAACATAATAAAATAATCTCTCATCAATATAAAAACAATACTACGTAGTCAATTTAATAAATTTGTGTCAATACTATCATGGTCAATATAATTAATTACCTCGCCATTCCATATTGCAGATGCAATATGACCACGAAATCCAGAAAGTAGCTCAGTGTTCTCGGGTCCACCTCCATGTGGCTCCATCAACATCCAACCATAGACATCGCCATCGTCGTCTGAATCATCATCGTCATCATCACCACCATCACCACCATCACCACGACCTCCTACTCTGCCTCTACCTCTGCCTCTACTATGTGCTCTGCCCGCTCTCTGTCGTCGACCAAAACCCAAATCCTCCTCCTCATCGTCCTCTTCATCAACTAACCGGTGTCTATCTCGTATTGCAGTATATACATCAGCATTCATTGGACCTTTCCCACGCGCCTGTAACATGCTCAAGTACTACTCATGCCACCCATACCACTCATGCCAGTCATGCCACCCATGCCAACCATACCCGGCATGCCACCCATACCACCCATAGCAGGCATGCCACTCATATCAGGCATGCCACCCATACCAGGCATGCCACCCATAACAGGCATGCCACCCATAAAAGGCATGCCACCCATACCACCCATCATGTTTAATTCGGCTTCCATCTGCTGATCCTCTCTCGTAATCGGTGAATGTCCTCTCCCCCTCAATGGAGCATTATAAGGAGCCTCAAATGGAATATCAGTGGGGTCTGGACTCCTTCTATCATCTCCGTGAATAGGGGTCCGTGCATAAGCACCCTCATCCCCCTCATTAGTGGATATATGTCCTGGATGATTAGCAGCTCTCCTGCGTTCTGACGCAGTCACAACCCTATTACGTAGTCGACCCTGATCGTCTGCATGTACTGGACGTTTCCCTCGTCGACGTTCGGAATCCATCTATTACAAAAAAATAAATACAAGTTAAGTTATGAAATGATAAATTTGTAAAAGTTTAGGGGGTTAATTGTAACTAAGTTTCAAAAATTGTAGGGGGTTAATTGTTAAATTTTGTAAAAGTGTAGGGGTTGAATTGTTAAGTTTCAAAAAGTGCAGGGGGTGAATTGTTAAATTTATAAAAGTGTAGGGGGTTAATTGTAACTAAGTTTCAAAAATTGTAGGGGGTTAATTGTTAAATTTGTAAAAGTTTAGGGGGTTAAATGTAACTAAGTTTCAAATATTGTAGGGGGTTAATTATTAAATTTTGTAAAAGTGTAGGGGTTGAATTGTTAAGTTTCAAAAAGTGCAGGGGTGAATTGTTAAATTTGTAAAAGTGTAGGGGGTTAATTGTAACTAAGTTTCAAAAATTGTAGGGGGTTAATTGTTAAATTTTGTAAAAGTGTAGGGGGTTAATTGTAACTAAGTTTCAAAAATTGTAGGGGTTAATTGTTAAATTTTGTAAAAGTGTAGGGGTTGAATTGTTAAGTTTCAAAAAGTGCAGGGGGTGAATTGTTAAATTTGTAAAAGTTTAGGGGTTGAATTGTAAAGTTTCAAAAAGTCCAGGGGGTGAATTGTTAAGTTTTGTAAAAGTGTAGGGGGTTAATTGTAACTAAGTTTCAAAAAGTGTAGGCGGTTAATTGTTAAATTTTGTAAAAGTGTAGGGGTTGAATTGTTAAGTTTCAAAAAGTGCAGGGGGTGAATTGTTAAATTTTGTAAAAGTGTTGGGGTTGAATTGTTAAGTTTGAAACAGTTTAGGGGGTTAATTTTTAAGTTTGAAACAGTTTAGGGGGTGAGTTGTTAAATTTGTTAAACGTGTAGGGGGTGAATTTTTAAGTTTCAAAAAGTGTGGGGGTGAATTGTTAAATTTGTTAAAGTGTAGGGGGTTAATTGTGACTAAGTTTCAAAAAGTGTAGGGGTGAATTGTTAAATTTGTAAAAGTGTAGGGATTGAATTGTTAAGTTTCAAAGCGTTTAGGGGGTGAATTGTTAAATTTCGAAAAGTCTAGAGGGTTAATTGTTAAGTTACAAAAATTGTAGGGGTTAATTGTTAAGTTTCAAAAAGTGTAGGGGGTCAATACTTGTTACTTTTGCACAATCATTGTGTTTTTATAGTAAATGCATGACAACAAGCCCAAATAGACAAAATATAATTATCTAACAATTATGTACACACAAATTCACAAATTTTTTATCTAACAATCATGTCCAAAATGAATACATCAAATAAGGTTTTTTTTAAAAAAAAATACATGTTTCTTTTTTCCGGAAAAACGTTTTTTTCAAAAAGAGCCGCGACTCAGAAGCGGATCTTTGACAAAACTACCGCTACTCACCAGCGGTAGTTATATAAAACAACCGCTATTAAGTTGCGGCTGTTTTATAAAACTACCGCTGGTGAGTAGCGGTAGTTTTGTCAAAGATCCGCTTCTAAGTCGCGGCTCTTTTACGCCAGATTCAAAAAAAAAAACAAATTGAAACAGAATGCGTCCAGATCTGCAATTTATACCAAATTGAAACAGAAGAGGTGAGAGATTAACATACCTGGAGTGAGGGAGTGAGAGATTTTTGTTTGGTTTAGGGTGGATTTAGGTTGGTTTGTTGGAGTGAGTGAGGGAGAGGGAACAGAAATGGGGGAGAAGGGGGGCTGCCGAGTGAGTGAGGGAGAAGCAAGGGAGAGGGAACAAAAATTGGGGAGAAGGGGGGCTGGTTTCTCAGAGAGGGAGGGAGACCGAGAGAGAGAGAGAGCAAGAGGGAGACGGGTAGGGGGGTAGGGGGCGAGTGAGTGAGAGAGAGAGAGAGAGACGTGTGGGGGGGGAAGAGAGAGAGTCGTGTGGGGGGGCGGGTGTGGGGGGTCAGTGGGGTGGGGGGGTGGGTGTTAGTGAATTATTTTAATGAGGGGTAGTTAGGTAATTTGATTATTAAAATGGTGTTACGTTTAGGGTTTTAGGTGTTGCGTTTAGGTGTTTTGTTTAAACATTAATGTGTATGTGTATGTGTATAACTATTAAGCAAGAATGTAATTATTTCATCGTAAGTTGACACAAAATTCATATCCAATCTAGAAAATCATAAAGTATTTAGCCAAAATTATGTGTTGTTTTGCCAAAACAAAAATCAATAAGTTGACGCAATCAAACATACATTTATTATATTGTTGTTGTTGTTGAAACTCTTTAACTTTTACCTTAAAGTTAAACTTATATTATTGTTGTTGTTATCATTATAAATATTGTCGGTGTTATTGTTGTTGTTATTATTATTATTTTTTGTACAAACTAATATCATCATTACCATCATTTAAATGAAAACTCTTACCTTCACAAAGTTAGTGAAAATGTTAAGTTTTAAACATGTTGGTATTAAAACTTTAGGAATTACTAAACTAAAAAAATATATTTTTGGAGCTTTTTAAATAAAAAAAAAGTAACAATTATATTAAGATGATTATGTTACCATAAGCACCGCTTTGATGTGATCTCTAGTGAGATGAACCGAGCAAGTTGGATCCTTCGATAGGCCAAGTAGGATTTCAACTATGTATTTATGCTCCAAGTTGTTTCGGTCCATAAAACAACAGATGTTATGCATAAGAAAAATTTTCAGAATCGATAATGATTAGTTTTACAATGATATATTTTTATTTAAACAGTTTTTTTTAATTTTATTTTTCTTCTTTGTTTTGTTTATGTATAATTTAGCTGAATAAGATATTTGTCGTATATTTAATGCACGAGTGCAAAAGCTAATTGGTATAAAAGTTGTTGTTAATTCAAACCATTGTATATCAAAAAACCTTTGAGTTTAGAATTGACCCTTCAATTCTTCAATTGGTATCAAAGCTTATATAAACTTAGAATTGACCCTTGAGTATAGAATTGACGCTTCAAGTGCTATCAAGTACTTTCAATTGGTATTAAAGCTATTCTTATTTCAGGCCATTGTATATTAAGAAACCTTTGAGTATAGAATTGGCCCTTCAATTGGTATCAAAGCTTATTTAAGCTTAGTGATCCTTGAGCTCTCAATTGGTATCAGTGTTATTCTGAAATTAATTAATTTAGAGTGTGATTTGAGAAATCCTTATTTAGAAATTCCATAGAGATGTGTTTGGAAAAATATCCATTCAGGATGTCTAACCAAACAAAAATTATTTCGCTAATTGGTCGTTTGGATCACGTAAAACATTTAAGTCATCTTGTACACACAAACTTTAAAAATATAACATATGCATCTAATATAATTTTTTTACCACCAATTGATGCTTGAAAAATTTCAATGAGTTGTGGTAGACTAACTATATTATTTGAAGCATTGTCAAATCCAATTGACTTTTTTTAGCTAAACCATGTACTTGTAAATCTGTAACAATTTTATGAGAAATATTAGTAGTGTTATGTGTGGTATCGAATTGCCTATGGCAAAGACTTGTGTAGGACGGTCTTACGGATCTTAGATCTGTAAGACGGAGCCCTATTTATAAATTCACGGGTTAATAATTAAATCTGTTAACAATAATCACGAAAATTTATTAGGCGAGTTGGTCAATGGTTATCATCTAAGGTTTAGCCTAAGGGCTGTCAAGGGTTTGAGTCGCTCCAGCTTCAAAATTTTGTTTTAATGCTTATTTTCTCTATTTGCTCTGATGCCCCTCTACTTTCAATGTTTGCCACCAAATTCTCACGCCTTGCAGTTTAATCATTTGTTAGCTCCGTTAGCCATCCGTTAGCATCAATTGCTTTGGGATACTTGACAGATCCTAACGGACTTTGACGAAATGCTAAATGACACATTTAAAACCAAACGTGACACATTAAAAACACAAAAGTGACATATTTTAATGTTAAAAGTAACACTATAAATGAAAATTTATTATAATTTTTATTAAAATACAAAGTAACACTCTTAATACTAAAAAGTAACACATTTAATACTAAAAAGTGACACTCTTAATACTAAAAAGTGACACTCTTAATAATAAAAAGTGACACATTTAATACTAAAAAGTGGCACTCTTCCTTAAAGAATTTACTGGACCAAAATGAATCATCTCGTGTTTCAAGTTCATCTATTACATGCCTAGATCCTGCTCGCTCTGTTACGAAGGGAAAGAGAAAAAGAATTAAGAGAAGTATTGAAAAGGGCAAGAAAAAGACTACTGATTTTTCTGATTCCCATCAAGCCAAGGAATTTGGTTCCAAGACTCCTAATGCTCAGTTATTTTATATATATTTTCAGTAAATTTTGTAAGTTTGAGTAAGAAACATATACTTTACCTTTAAAAAGTTATGATTTTGTGTTTTTAACGATTGACACTTGGGATTATATACATTTCCATGAATGCGAAGATATATTTCAGTAGTATTCAATTGGTTATTGCTGTTAAAATCACTAACCCAAAAGTGACATACTTTAGTCCTAAAAATAACACACTCAAAGCCTAAAAGTGACATTCTTATTGATACAAATTATATGATTATAAAAATGAGTTGTTTTACCAAAAGTGACACACCTAATGCCTAAAAGTGACACAATTAATACCTAAAAATGACATACTAAACGTGACACTTATGAATAAAAATTTAAAGATAAAAAGTGATTTTTTTTTGCCAAAAGTGACACACGTAAAACTTAAAAGCGACACATTCAATATTTAAAAGTGACACTCTGATTTAAAGTAACTAAGTAAAACTTAATCACACCTAAGGCCTTTTTGTTCTCAAAATGACACACGTCAAGCCTAAAAGTAACACTCTGATTGATCGTAAATGTAAACAATGTCAAAATAACACATATCTGAAAATAAAACTCAAAAACAACCCTAAGAGGTTTTGAACCTAAGACCAAACGCACTGATTGTTACACCTTATAAGAAGCACTGTGCAACATCTCAACAAATTAGTTTTTATGATATTTAATAACATATTATTAATTTATTATGATTCGTAAATTTCTAAATGGGGCTCCTTCTTACGGACAAGGATTCGTAAGACCGTGTTACAAGAGATCACCCCATTGCCTATATGCAATTAATCTTTTTTGCAATGTCCATATATTATTAATCTAATGACATGTAATTTCTATATAATTATGTATTTTTAAATGATCACACCAAATATTGGCATCTATTGAAATTTATGTCATAAATCTAAAAACATAATTATTAAGATGCATTTATAAGTATTCCTATGAATTTCTCAAACAGTGGGATTCAAAGCCAATTGTGCTAAATCGGTCCATAAACTATAATTTGCAAAATTATAAGTAGTCTTGTATCACGCACAAAATTTACCATTTATTTTCTACAATTAACTTCATCAAATCTGAATAAATGAGATGTACCTCCACATTATAATGAACTAGTTTTACACATGTGCGTTTTTTTAATTAAATAGTATTAAAGCAAAACGAATAAGTAAATCAAAATCAAAAGAATAAATTAAGAAAAGTAATGTATGAGGCAACTATTTAAATATAAATACATCATTTTATTCGTAATATTATTAGATTTTGAAAATTTTCCTTATACACAACATTTGTTGTTTTATTTGTTGGCTTTCCACCTTCATCAAAATTAATATCTTCAAGCAAGAACGATTTGTTACTATAAAACCTACGACATACAACTGACCATGATTGAATATTGGCTTCTTCAAGAATAGTCCTACATGAGAAAGTGATTGACATTGATTTTTGTTAATTGTCATGTCATACGATACTACCAATAGAAATTATCTTTTCTGAAAACTTAAATACAACCTCACATTCTTGGTATAAACATTTTGTCTCCAATATTGCTTCCATTCAAAAAATTTGCTTCAACAGCGTAATTCTCAAGCATGGTAATGATTAGTCTTGTTCCATTACATAATCCTGCAACAGGGTCAATATTTCACAACAACATCACCGAAAATCAACCTTAAGTGTTAATTTATGGTTAGACAATCTTGAACACTTTATATTATTCAAAAACTCTATAGAATGATTGTTTTCAAACAAACTTGTGTTGTTCTCTGGCCTACACATAGAATTTGAACTCAAATAAGTTCCTTCTTCTAAGTGATTATTAGATACCACGTACTCATTTATGGTGTCAACAACATCCAGAGTCGGGGCAAGTATATCCCTTCCTTACAAATATGACATGTCATAAAAGACTCAAAAAATGACAGATATATACTTCAACAATTTACTTGATCAATTTATCTGATGCAATAACCAAAACACCATTTGGAACTTCCATTGTTGCAACATCATCATTTTCACCACCACATGTACCGTCACCGATACTTAAAGTCCACTCAGAAAATGCCTTCAACACGAGACTGCATTCGTCATTGACAAGAGCTTGTAGTCTCATGTTTTTTGTACGTCTCAAAACTTTGCATTGCGTCCATAAATGGTACAAATGTTAACAAAAAAATGTCGAGTTCTTTTGAAGGGTCATTATAGTGGTACTGTTTTGATTCCAAAAATGTCACTGACATCATCTAATCATAGAACTTCATTCAAATTCCTGATAAGACAGTTTCCGCTCATGGTGTCTTACGCAATGTCTATATATAAACATTAGAGTTGTCTAATGTATGACTTCTTTTGAATAAACATGTTTTTAGTCTAGCCAACTGTATGTCATTTTGTTTAGAGTTACTGATCCCAAGCGCTTTCAATTTTTTTATGTGCATGATAGTGATAGTTGTAATAGTCGTACATATTCAAGGATAATGTTATAAAACGAAGTATTCCAAAATTTATAACAAAACTTTACATTGAGTAAATGAAAGATGTATATTTAAACGTTTTTTCTTGATCGAAATGACAATAGGATTTGAGCATTATTCATAATTTGTTGAATCAACAATGAGCGAGATACTTGAACTTGTGAAAGGTGAGTAGGTATAGAAATTGGTCTTCCATGTATTGTGTACATGTGTAGCAACTGAAAAAAATATGTATACTTTAAATATAAATAAATAATTTTTTTATAAAATTTACTTTACAAATAATATAATAAATTTTACCATTCGTGATATTTGATAAAGGATGGACTGAAGTAGGATGCAACACCTTTTGATTAGAATCTTTAATATTATACTATTGTGAAGCAACATTTGCTACAACATAATTCATATAAGATTATTAAATTAAAGAAACAAATACAAAAAAATCTTTCATTCATACTATTATTTTCATATGGACTAAATAATTCAAAAGACTTTAATACATCTCTTTCAAAAGACTCCAACAAAATTATCGCGACACAATATTATTTTATTGGGTGATAACCGGGCCGATACCTTTTGGTAAAATGTTAACCGCAAAAGTCTACTATATTTTTTTCAACCACTAAACTACACTTTTGGGGGAAAATGACAAACACACTCTTAATGAAGACGTGCACACAAAGCCCCGCCCTAAGAAAAGCAGGGCATCGCAATAGAAAAGATGGCGTCGCTATGAAAAAGATGGGCATCGCAATAAGCCCCACCCAAAGAAAAACTGGGCATCGCAATGGAAAAGATGGGCTTCAGAACTTACGATGCCAGCGTCGTAACTCAGAACTTACGATACTGGCGTCGGAACTTGTGATGCTTTCCATGCAAGCATCGAAATGTGTCAAAGCCATTCTTCTGTATTAATAGCGATGAACTGTTTCGATAGCTCCCATCCCGCGCCTCCTTAGTCATGGAAGAATTGCAATGGTCACTTACTTTCTAGTATATTTTAGAACCATTTCTACGAAAAGAGCAGCTTTCTCGATTGACGAATGAAGAAGGGGAGAACTTAGACAAAGAAGGATTCGAAAAGATAGAAAAGTCAAGTGAGAGACTTATTAGTAGATTAAAGTCAAGAATTCCTTCTTTCATTTGGAAATGAAATATAAAGTATGAGCTGGAGTCAACTTAAGGAAGAAAGATAAGGCAGACAAGATCAATCTCAAGCAAAATATGTGAAAAGTGAATGAAGAAAGAGACGGAGGTGCCTAATAAATCCTTCACCCTTTCGAAGCAAGGTCAGTTCAGAGAGAGAGAGAGAGAGAAAGGGAAAGGGAAAGACTGATTTGATTAAAGGAGGGACTAAGTTTCAAGGAGAGATACGTAGAGGGAGATGGAAAGCTCTTCTTTCCCTAACCGGTTGACTCTTCTTCCAAGAGTAATGCTTCGGTTTTCGAAAAGTATTGCTTCAATGGGAACGATGACATTTAAGGAAGAAAAAAAACTTTTGCGGTTAAAAAAATAGAGTAGTTCATCGGCTAACATTTTAGAAAAAGAGACTTGCCCGTAATTATTCCTTACCAAAATAAGAAATAAAAAAACTCACATCATTGAAAAACACTAAAATACCTACTATATATAAAACTCAACCCATTAAAATCTCATATCCACCCTTAAGCCCAATGTCATGTAAGTTGTCCCTTTTAACCTATTAATATAAAATAAAAACTTAGAAAATATAATATTACGTGTATTTTATGTAAAACAGATCTTCTTGACCCAACCCACCGTGTGTTGGTGGGTTGCGTTGTGAGATAGTGGGGCTTCCTCTTACAAATTAGAACCCGAACGGTCTTACCAAAGAACTACTCTTAATAAAGCAATACATGACCTCAACACCTAACCAAATTCAACATCTGTCGTCTAACAAATACAACCCTTCAGTTAGAACCCTTCATCTAGAATCCTTCATTTGACGTATATTCTTTCACTTCAAAATTTCATTCACCTAACATTCAGTAAGAAATTGTAGCGATCTCTCTCCAGATTATTCAAATCTTTTTAATTTTTCATTGAGCTGAAAATTGAGCCTCCATCATTTTGTTTTACCTTCTATTTCTTTGTACAACTTTTGAAGTTTTTTTTTTTTTTTTGAAAAAATACAAGTCTAATAATTTGAGACTTCAATATATGTAAAATGAAGTCGAGTATTTAGTAAAAACATTGTTTAATGATAAATATTTTATTTTACTGTTCGAGATTTGTTATATTATAAATTTTAAAATATATTTCTCAAGGTTATTTTGAAAAGAATACATAGCTGAAATTTTGAGATTTGAATTTATAATTGATGAATTTATCTGTCACATTTCTTAATATTTTTTATTTAACCATTCTTCATGTTTATAAAAAATATATAACTTTATAGTTAGACTATGTCAATAACACCGTTGTTTATTTCAGATGGGACTAACTATTTCCTTACAACTTTGACTTTGAGAATCCATTCGAATCTTTGTTTGTGGACGTCTCTTAGGACGATTGATATGAAAGCCATAATAGTTGCAGTAAAAAGTTTGGGTTCAAAATATCTAAAGCTTATTTCGTGACCGATTTTTTAAAAAACTTTGCAGAAGATTGGTTGAATATCCGCAAAGAACATCCACAGACTTTATTTAAATGTGATGGAAAATAAAAGGTTAAAAATGATATTGTGAATTGTGTTGAGAATACCAACAGTTTTGGTGTATTCAAAGTTCTTATAAATGTATAAATATATTCATGTCAACTTATTTAAGAATATTAAATATTTAGTATAAAAACAAAAGAAGAAAAAAACAAAGTGTTTTAGCTTCCAATGTTTCTATTTATGGAAATCAATTTTAGGCGGGAAAATCACGTTTGTTATTATATATATATATATATATATATATATATAGATGCCTTCAACATACGTTTTTGTAGAGTGCACGGTAATGACATCGGATCTTCCCATTGTTCGACCTCGACCTCTTATTCCTCCTATACTTTGATTTTGATTCTTTTGGGTATGAATAGAGCTGCTAAATTGGGCTAAAGCATGTTGACATGCCCTCCCCACTACCTAAAAAAGATAGGTTGAGCCATTGAAATAGATGACCGTTTGGAGG
>CM028377.1:68729627-68737127 GCA_013146195.2 Codonopsis lanceolata | reverse complement strand
CCCAGCTTTATATCCTCATATTATGTGACTATGTGCAATAATGTGCAACTCATATACTTCATCTACATGCTTGTAATATTGTCTTGCCTAACGTGTTGCATATTGCCATGTCATGCATGATTGATAGCTTACGAGTCATTATGACTTACCCGTTCCCCTGACTTTTTTAGATCCTAGCAGTCGGGACCTTCCGTTGAGGATCGCAGTGCTCGTATACTTTAGTTCTCTTTTGATCAGGCTCTTGCAGTCGAAGAGGTGGATTTAGAAGTCCTCTTATCTTCTTTTGTATTTTGCAAGGCGATGGGTATAAGCTAGTCATCTAGACTATGCTTGGGATTGTATAGATTTTGTACTCGGTATTCTCAAGTAGCTACTCGTAGTATTAACTCTTGTAGTACTTACTTCTCTTGATGCCGGCAATTATGTTAGCCGTGCCTTGTATATCGTGTGTTGTTCACTACGTTTAGACTTCCGCTGAGCATCCCATTGGCTCTTATTTATTTCCTCGTCATATTTACTGCTTAGCTTGGGTTCCTTTGTAGTGTCGCCGAAGACTTGGATTATTGCTTACTGCGTTTTATCGGGTGAAATGATTTTGAAAATTACCGACCTTTTGTGTCGAGTTCTCTTGCGACTGAAATGTTGCGTCACGTCAGTTTTAAAATATTGAGTCCTTGCATGTTCTTTCCTTTCTTTCCTTTCTTATCTTGTCTTGTTTGGCGACTTTCGCGGTTCCATCTCGAATTAAGGTCCGGTCGGGTCGCCACGGTTGGTATCAGTAGCGTTATAGCTATTGGTCGATAGGTTCCATGGCCTAGGTGGGTTGTTTTCTTGTGTGATATTCTAACGCCGAGTGATTCTTATAGGTGCTTGATGGTGAATCCTAGAGCAGATCGTGTAGGCGAGGTAGAGGCAGACCCAGGAGAGTTCCTGATGAACCTGAGGCGGAGTTGCCACCTCCACCACCGAATCCAGTGGGCATGAATGCTCAGATGGCAGATTTGTATCACCGCATGACAGAGTTTATGACCGAAATGGCTCAGATAGGTCAAGGTCAGAATGTTCCTCCACCGCCACCGCCAGAACCGAATGCAAGAGTATCGCCACCAAGGAATGAAGTTATACCTGAAGCAAGGGTGAGAAATAATACTATCTTGGAGAGGTTCTTGAAAATGAAGCCTCCGTCATTTGAAGGAGAATCGGATGCTAGTTTGGCCGAGTTATGGCTAGAGGACGTGAAGACGATCTTTGCAGTTCTGGACTGCACGGACGAGGAGAAGGTTGTATTAGCTGTGTTGGTCCCAAAGTAGGCTCAATCTAGGCTAGAAGGGGGGGGGGGGTTGAATAGCCTAGATAAGGTGTTAAAATCTTTTTGATTGATAAAAACACTTCTTAAGGATTTTAGAAAGGTTTGAGAAGAAGTGTTAAGGCAGCGGAATAAAGTTGGAATCTGAATAATAAAGATTGCTGTTACAGAGGTATAACTTCTGAGACAGTTAAGCAGCAACAGTTATGAGAATGAAAAGAACAGATATAAATAGCAGACAGAGATTTGAAGTGGTTCGTACTGTGAATAGTACTACATCCACTACCAAAGTGGTTAGCTTTGGATTTTAAAAGTGCTCTTGTTTATCCACTAGGTTTATGATTTAGATCACTAATGGATCGTGTACAAAATCAGTTTTTAACCAAGTGTTTGAAGGTGAGAGAAACAATCAATGAATAATTGTTCTCTACACGCAAAGATTAAAGAACAGCTTTAAAGACAAACTAAATGAAGCCGAGAAGAAATAAAGATGATAGATCTCGCAGCTTTAAAGTTCGTGAAGTGTTAGTCCTGTCTCTTTGATCTCTTGAATGCTTGAGTGATGAAGATGAAGATTGAGAGTTTAATGCGCAAGAGTTGTTTTTGTTCAGTCTTCGTGACTGAATATATACCGGGAAGAGATCTTTGGACCGCTGGATAGAACATGTTGAATTGTGTCAAAACCGTTCTTGCATTGAATGCAACGGGCGCTGGAGACGCCTACGCCTTTAGATGCAGTGCAGAAGACTTTGCCAAACGTAGTAATGCTCAAAGTCGCAGTGCTCTTCACGAAATCTTCTTAGCCAAAGCCGGGTAATGCCTTTCACCGAGGTCGTGCATACACATCATGTAGTTGACTTGAAGATGTAAAATTGGTGAAGACATAATGACAAGATATTATCGAAAAAAATATCCGGATGAATATCCACGCGCGCAGATCTTGATTTTGGCTTATTTTTGATTTTCTTCAGAAATTGAGCGCACTTCAAAGTCTCCATTGCTGGGTCAAACGCGCCTAAGAACTAAACACTAGAAACTATTCTAAACCAATGATTCTAAGACACCAATCAGACCTTAATAATTTATCAATAGAATCGTATGAGACATCAACCAAATCTAATCATAGGAATCAACAATCTCCTCCTATTTGGTTGATGTCATCATCTCGCCACGAGCCAGACTTTGAATCATGCACGAGATAATAGTATGTCTAAGGAAGTTTTATTAAGCTGCATACATACCTCAGAGCAAGTAGAGAGATAGCTAGACTAAGTACTTACAAGATAAAAACATTAAGACAAGTACTTAAGAAGAGCAAGGTTTAAATCTATGAGATAAGTATGCATGCAGATATAAAGATTTAAACGCCGAAGTTTAAATTCGGAGCGTATATATCATGAAGAAGCAATTTAAACTTTGAAAGAAATTTGAGACATTCTGGATTAAACAAGTCCTTAAACAAAGGTAGTTTTATCAAACAAACATGGTTACGTAACGTAACAAAACAATGTAATCAAAATAGGTTGGCCGGGTAAGGCCAACTGCCTGGCATTAAGAATCTGCCCGAGCCAGTGGCGGTCTTGAGCCTGGCTGAAAAGCATTCACTTAATGCCGATTTGTCGAGAGTGCAAAGATTCCATCGTAGCAGCCTTGTTGATCTTGAACTAAAACCCAGCTTGGAAGAGCTTAAGGCCGAGCGCCGTCATTCACTAGCCGATCAACTACCTCGCCAGCGACGCTATGGAGTAGCGCGAGGCTATAGGCCGGTTATTTCACCGCCATAGATGAAACCGCGGTTGAGCCGAGCGAAGCCGAGCATTGTTAGCTCGAAGAAGCTCAAGAAGGGCAGATCGCCAGTGGTGGAAGGTGTAGAAGCGGTTAAGGTTGATGGAAATATGGCTTGTGGAGGTGAGAAGCAGGTTTGGAAAGAGGGAAGAAGAGGAGGCGTGTCAGTAGAGGGTTTGGAATCAACTTCAAGGTCGCAGCTGCCGCTGAGAAATGAGAAGAAGAAGAGGAAGAAGATACGCCTATAAGACGAGAAGGAAAAGGGTAGCTCAGAGAAGGATAAAGTTAGGGAGGGAAGTAAGTAAAGTAGGTCTAAATAGAAGAGAGGTCAAATAGAAAGGAATGAGTGGCGTAAGAGATGGAAGGAAATAGTACTTGGTATAGTCGAAGAGATGGAGAAGGAGTGATATACCGAGAGATTGAGGGAAAATTTCAGAAGAAAGGCTTTGGCAGAGGGTAGAAATGTGAGGAGCAAGATTAGAATTGTTCTATAGAGAAGGAAGGAGAAGGGATAGAGGAAGCAAGAGCTTAAGGGAGCAGGATGAGGGCAAGAGAAAGATCGTGAGAAGGTGCCTGAGATAGGGTGTGTAGGGAGAGTGTCCCAGGTGGAGATATGGAGAGAAGAAGGAGCCACGCATTTTACGAAGTTCGCGCTTGCTTCTTCTTGGGAGCAAAAGAAGCTCCCTCCTCGCCAATAGCAGTGGGCGAGGAAGCTGTGGAAAGAAATGTTAGAAGGTTCAATCTGTTGGCTCCTCCCCACAGCCAGCTAGGCCAGGAAGAGGCAGAGGAGGGAGGAAGAGGATATAGGAGAAGAAGGCGGGATGAAGGGAATGAATGGTTCAAGGCTCTGAGCGCTTGGTTTTTCGCTTATGGGACGAAGGGAGCAGCCTCTTCGCCTCGGTTCCGCCAGCCTTCACTCGGGGAGCGGATGGAACAAAGAAATTTCTTTTTTTCTTCTTTCAGGAGAGACCTGGCAGTCAAATACAGCGTTTGAGGAAGAAGCAATTTCTTCCTCTCTTTTGGGGACCGGTAAGAAATCTTCTTGTTTTTGGAGAGGTGGAAGGAGCAGGTTGTCACCTTGGCCGAGCGCACGAAGTCAGCCTTCCCAGAGCTTCGTCACCGCCACGAACGCATCCACGCTGTCTCCTGCTGATTTTTATGATTTTTGGGAGGCGTTCATGGCGTGTACAATGATCGAGGTGGAAGACCTTGCTCAGCTGCTTTTTTCGCTTCGAGCTTGTGCGCGTTGATGAAGGTGCCGGTGAATTGATGGACCGCTTGATCTTCGCCTTTTCAAAGGCAAAAATGCGAGTGTGGAATTGAGTGTTTGCCCGAAGAAGACGCTGAGAAGACGAACTAAGCCTTCGCTGAGAGACTTCGATCGCATTAATGGCATCACGCATCATTTCAATAAGATTTGCGCCCAGCTTGAGTCGTTGTTTAAGATTACAGCCAGGTGTACTCCACCGCCGTGAGGTCATCACATCGTGAGTACCATTCTTGAAAATCATGCTCTTATCGAAGAGATGACCGAGAAAGTAGACATCATCTTCGAATAAGGCACGCTCATTTTAGCAACAGCCTCCTGAGATTCTCCCCACGCATGTAAGACCATGCAAGAGCCTTTTCGGCAGCTAGAAGCAGAAATTGGGCCATCGATTCGACGCCAATGATTTTGGCAATTCTCGATGCCGAAGCGTAATCGCGGATCGAGCGAACAATGCCAGTGATAGAGGTCCTGAATCGCTGAGAACCGCTCGGTAAAATTCTCCACCAACGAGTAGTCAAGTCAGACGCCTAGCATGAATAGTGGCAAGATTCCGCATTGATTCGAAGTCATCCACGATTTTGACCCCGACAAAGATAGGCACGAACAGACGGCTGCCAATGCACATCCCCTGATGGTACATAGATGGGGGCAACGATGGAATGTCAACAATGATTTGGAGCCCGTGTTCGAGCAAGAGATGCAGAAGTTCCAAATTATTACAGAATAAAGTTAGGCAAGAACGCCTAGAAATCGAAATATAGACAAAATGAAGTATTTTGCCCCTAAAAATTTCTCGAACGACTTATGGACCGCCATATTCGCATGTATTATTACTCGTAATACTAAAATTTACAGCTCAAGAACAATTACGAGTAATTATTACCATTATTGAACAAGAAAATTTGGGGTACTAAGAGATATGAAGCGAAGATGAACAAGCTAATAATGGCGGATGTACGTAAAAGGTAGAAATGAGCTTACACCTTAGTAATCGAAGTTGGGTTAGAAATTTCTTACCATTGCGTAAGATTTGCGTAAATAGGAAGTAAATGACTTGAATCGTAATCAACTATCGAACAAAGGAAGGAAGCAAAAATTTTAGAGAGAAGAAATCTTAGAGAGAGAGAGAGAGAAAAGAAAGAGACATGGTAAAAAGAATTTTTGGCGGCTGAGGGTTTATAAAGGGCGTGCCATCAATATAGAGACTTGTGAAACGTCATTAAGTCGACGCCTTTGAAGACAAGACTTAATGAGTGACGCTTTAGAAAAATAAAATTGCCTTTTTCGTATATTCACGCAACCAATTTCGAAACTAGTCCCTCAAAATTTGCATAAGCCTCCCTCTCAAAGTTATAGTCCAAAATACATATTTATCTTTCAGTGACTTTAGAAATTCTCAATTTTAAAAAAATATTTGAAAGTAATAAGTCTGCTTAAGATAAATTTGCAAGTCTGCTTAAAATAAATTTGCAAGTCTGCTTAAAGTAAGTTTTCAAGTCTGCTTAAAAAAGAATTCAAGTCTTCTCAAAATAAATTTGCATATTATAATGAAAAGATAATTTTAGATAGAATTTAAGCCGCGGTCAAGCATACCAAGTTTCTCCCTTAGATAAGCAAACCCGTCTCGCTTCTAGAGCTTTGGTGAATATGTTCGCAGTTGATGGTCGCTTGAAATGTATTTCATGCCGATGTTTCTCTCTCTACATTGTCCCTTAGAAAGTGATATCGAACATCGATATGCTTTGTCTTGGAATGCATCACTGGATTGTATGTGATAGAGATTGCTGAGGTGTTATCACACATGATTGGGCAGTCTGCTACCTTGATGTCGTAATCCACAAGTTGTCGCTTGATCCGTAGTAGTTGATGCCAGCTAGCTTTCCAAATAGCCTATATACTCACTTCTGGTTGAATTAGAGACTGATGCTTGTTTCTGCTAGCCCAAGAGACAAGTCTGCTCTCTAGAAATTGACAAGTTCCACCGGTGCTTTTTCTCGTCAACTTGACAACCAAAGATAGTCGGGATCCGAGTAGCCTACCAAAGTTGAAAGATGATTCCCTGGATACCAAATACCCAAGTTGGTGGTATCCGACACATACTTGATAATCCTTTGGCTGCAAGAAGATGTGGACTCACGAGGGTCTACTTGAAATCTAGCACATACCCCAACAAAGATACACAATGTCCGTCCGGCCGGGAAGATAGAGCGTAGATCCAATTATCCCCTATAGTGGGTGATATCAATTTTCTTTCCTAGTAAGTTGAAAGTTTGCATTTGGCGCCATTGGTGTATCAAAGGTGTTTGTTGTTTCCAATCCAAATTTTTTGACCAGATCTTTAGCATACTTGGATTGACTGATGAATATTCCTTTGTTGGACTGTTGAATTTGAAGACCCAAAAAGAATGTGAGCTCTCCCATCATGCTCATTTGGAATTTGCTAGTCATGAGGGTCTCGAATCTTTGATAGCTTCTCATTTGTAGATCCGAAGATGATATCATCGACATTGATTTGCACTAGCGTAGAATGTCCTTTGTGCTTGAGAATGAAGAGAGTAGTGTCGATTTTTTCCTCGCACAAATCCTTGTTCGATCAAGAATTTAGAAAGTGTTTCATACCAAAGCCTCGAGGAGCTTGCTTTTAAGGCCATAGAGAGCCTTCTTAAGCTTGTAGACGTGAGATTTCTTTCTCCACAAAGCCTCGGAGGTTGAGCAACATAGATCGCTTCTTGAAGATCACCATTAAGAAATGCGCTCTTGACATCCATTTGAAACCTGACCAAAGTCCTTGTATGAGCGTAGGCTAAGAAGATTACGATGGCTTCTAACTTGCTTTCTTTGGAGCAAAGTTTCATCATAATCGATGCCTTCTTCTTGGCGATATCCTTGTCGCAACAAGTCTTGCTTTGTTCCTCACTATGTTCCCATCTTCATCTTTCTTGTTTAGAGACACCCATTTTGTGCCAATGGCAGTATGATCTGAGCTTTGGAACTAGCTTCCATACTTGACATCTTTCAAATTGTTGAAGTTCTTCTTGCATAGCTTCCGGCCAACTTGGATCTTGAAGAGCTTCTTCAGATCTTCTTTAGCTCTTCTTCGACACAAATGCGGCTGAGAACATACATTCATTTTTGGAAG
>CM028377.1:68682517-68729527 GCA_013146195.2 Codonopsis lanceolata | reverse complement strand
AAAATAATCAGTCTATTCTGTCGATTTCGTGGGACTGCAAACTCGGCATAATCCTCTCAAGCTCTTCAAAATTTCGCCTCTCTCAAGGTCTCTCTTCAATCCTACAAATCAACAAGGTAAGTCATAAGATTTCAATCCTAACTCTCATAAAAATAAGCTTGCTCATCTTCCTCTGTTTCTTTTCCCCTTTCACACAGATTTCGTGGGAAGAATTAGGGCTTAGGGCTTTAGGCTTGTTTGCTCCCTTGAATTGTGGCTTCATCTGGTAAGCACCTCTCTCTTTCCTTATGTAATTTTGTGCCCTAAACCATGTAACTATGCCATAATACATAACCTCTGTGGCTCTGCCCTAAAATCCATTTTTTAATGAATTTACTTATATTAATGTCGTACTGTGATTCAAATTTTGGTTCCTTGCTTGAATAATGATGGGCTGTTTGATTACATGTTTTATCATTTATTTACAAACTCCAATTTTGTTGATTTAATTCGTAAAGGCCAAATTAAAAACTCTTGTTTTGTTAATCTATGAAAGAATTTTTGATTTAGTTTGTGGGCAAGAATTCAGTGATGAAATTCAGAATAGTCCCTGCCAAGTTTTTAATTCTAGAAATATTAGATGGAAAAATGATTAATTTGAGGTAAGATATGCATCAACATCTCTTACAGTCCAGAGTATGAGATGTATGAGCATTTCCTATCAAAAAAAAAATAATAATAATGTATCAGCATCTTAAAAGTAGTCTTGGAGTTTGAAACTGGATGATTTTTTATTGAGTTTCTTTATAATTAATTAGGTTCATTAGATTACCTTTTATGTATGGTTTTAGTATTACACAAGGAGCAAATGACTTAGTAGTTGTTATCTTACCTGTTAAAGTTTTACTAATACTGCTGAGTGGTAAACTTTAGCTGCGAGCCTTGGCCAAAAGTTTCTACTCCTGCTTTTAAATCTCTCTCAAGACATGCATTGCCTAGGTCTATAAATAGTACTCCCCCTTTAATTCCTCGGTTTATTATCTGTGACTCCAGACTAGTTAATACAAAAAGGTGTTACTGATTAGCCTTAGAGGAAATCATGGTATCCACTAAACAGATTTGTTAAGGAATGCTCCTTATTAGCTAATTAGTTGTCTAGTGGTAAGAATATTGAACTCTGGCTCAATGAGCTGCCTCTTCTTCAGTTTAGTGAATACTTTTTCTGCATGAAAATCTGATCTCATAAACATATGGCGCTCCACATTTCTGGGGCTTGACAGCAGTTATGGAGCAGGGTTAGTACTCAACAATTGGCAGTAGAAAGAGACATGCAGTGAGTGGTCTTTTTGAGATATACAAAGATATAGCCTAGAAATAGTATAACTTCTCAATTATGGAGTTAGAACGAAAAGATTTGGAGTCATCGAAAATGGAGGATCCTACAATTATAGAAATACAAAGTTTTTACCTTGGGCATACAGAGTTTGTGTCATACCTTGCCTTCGTGTGAGTATCGACAGGGGTTTCTAGTCTCTGGTAGCGGTGATTCGACTGTTCGCATGTGAGATTTCACATCTGGATCTCTTCTTGATACCTGTGAAGTTGGGGCAGACTCTAATGGAAGAGAAGAGGGCAGCAATCCTGCAGTCACAGATCTAAGCATCAACGCTAATGGTTCATTAATTGTTGTACGTGGCTATTCAAAATTTGGCAGGAATATTGCTGCTTGGTTGCAACCTTTCTGCTAAAATTCTTTCTGGTGTCAAGGTGGTGTCCATCAGTGAGGAAGCCTTTATCCCCACAAGTTTAGGCGCAACGTTTTCAACAAAATTTCTATGGATGGTCATGGGTGTGTCCAGCTTACATTGTCCTGACGGATCATCTTTATCACGGGTGAGAGTCATCTTTGGTTTCAGCAAGAGCAATCCCGATTCTTCTGAGTGTGAGGCACGTGTATTGGTTGATAAAGAAATTCATGGAGGAGGGGAATTTATGTTCAATCAAGGGAAATACTAGATTCAATCGAGTCAATGAGTCAATCGTATACCCACAGTAATAACAATTAAGGGAGTTCCTGAACATAGAGAAGTGCTTGCCTTCATAGGTTGCATTAACTTGAATAGCCAGGTATGCTCTGCAGAAGGAAGAACTGGAGGAATCTTCATTTTCTTCCAATCAAAGGTGTCGAGGTCTGAAGAAAATGTGTACTCCCTGACTAGCCTATTAATCTTTTCATCTTCATAATCCTCACTAGGCTTTTTCTTCTAATGTGAAGCAAAAATGTCAACTACATTGCTACTTCTCAGTTCGATCCTTTTCTGAAGACTCAATCTTTCTAATTTTTTCCTGTGACTCCTCACTACATTATGAGCAGTTTCGTTCTCTGTCTTCTCATCCCTGTCAACTATCTTTTTCCTCTTCCGCCGACCTCTCTTAACCATAGGTTCTCTAACTTCAGTATCTGATACAACACTTGGGGGACTGAGCTTGTAAATATTCTCAAGTTTGGCTGCAGCTTCATTGTAATCTAAATCTAGAGGACATGAAAGAGCTTCAGCAGCAGGCAAAGCTTGAACTCTTTCATGAGGCTTTTTAACACGTCTGAGTCTCTTCTTCTGCTTCTCTGTAGAGGTTTCTACAGATAATGTTAGATTCTTTGGGGGATACCAATGCTAAATTATTGGTTTTACATGCTTTGAATGCCCGAACTATCACTCTTTTAGTTGGAGATGGACGGGTTGAAAATCTGGTGCTCAATCCAAATGGAGTTCATGCAGCAGAGCTAGGAACAGTCACAACTCCCATACCAAGAACTATTTCCGCACAAAATTTGGCAATTGATGAGCTCTTTCAATTGATCCAAGTCCTGCAGCAAACAACAAGATTATTTCAGTCAGGTATCAGGGGAATGTTATGTTTGGCCGGCTCATTGCCATACACTAATTGTTTGGGTTGATACTATTTATTTACATTGTGGAAAGACAGCTTCACCCACTGTTTTTTTTTTTGATAAGTACAGCTTCACCCACTGTAGTCTCTTTAAGAGCTGATAGTATTCTTCAATGACTATGCCTAAGAGAGAAAATTTGACTCTGAAAGAATTTAGCTTCATATGACGTGATAATTTTT
The DNA here is from genome assembly GCA_013146195.2 of Codonopsis lanceolata. Classification (NCBI taxonomy): domain Eukaryota; kingdom Viridiplantae; phylum Streptophyta; class Magnoliopsida; order Asterales; family Campanulaceae; genus Codonopsis; species Codonopsis lanceolata. The sequence goes on along the minus strand of CM028377.1, from coordinate 68,726,419 downwards.
TAAATCATTTTTAGCCCAAAATTCTGCTCTTAGTCTCGCAAAATTCAACACGACAATTTATAGCTCCTATTATTACTAAAAACTAATGTAAACTTTGAAGACATGAAAGCTTTTAATTTATAGCTCCTAATTTACCACAGTGTGTTAGAAGCATTGATTTACTAGTACATCAATGTAACCAAGTTATACCGAAAATATAAGTAAAAGAACATGCAATTACAAACTCAATTGTCTAAGTCATATGGACACGTGCACCGTGAATTATTTTGAAGATTCTATGAGAAAATACCTCAGAGTAACCAAGATATTATTAAACAAGAGCATATACTAGTACGCCCCCATCCCTCCCCAGTCCCCACCCCCACCAAGAGACTCTGACCCACCCGAATTGGAGTCATTACACACAAGTGTGAACTTTTTCAGCTGTGCTTTTGAAGAAATTGATATATGGTTTCTTTGTCACGCCAACAAATCTACAGTGGTGGCTGATCAGGATTTAAGCATATCTAGGAATCAAGCCCCCTTTATCATGGATACACACCTGTGCAGAAGTTAGTTCATAAGATACTGGCAAACGGATAAAGATCTTTCCTTTGAAGTGTCCATCGAAGCAAAAGAGTGAAGGGGTCAGTTGGGTGGGTGGGGGGTGGGGGGGATTTTGGTATTCCAACTAGTTCAAGAACATCTGCAAGTTTAGCCCTGCCCCAAACAGCTAAATGGAAGGCATAAGAAGATCAAATTTTTGACACAAGAAAGCACCATAAACAAACCAGCACAATAATATTCTCAATTGGAAATCATAAAGAATGAATAACTTGAAGTAACACAAAGACTGCACATAATGCATACATTGGATCATTGACATAGGAGAACTATGTTATTTACTTGTTTAGGCCCATCTAGGTTCTATTTGCAGTCTTTATACAAATATAATGTATCAACATCTCTTACAGTCCAAAGTATGAGATGTATGAGCATTTCCCTGTCAAAAAAAAAAAAGAAAAGATAATGTATCAACATCTTAAAAAGTAGTCTTGGAGTTTGAAACTGGGATGATTTAAGTTATTGAGTTTGAAACTTGGACATCTCTGATTTGTCTGTGCTGTACAATGTTGATGAGCCAACTGTTCGAAGTCTTAATGCCTGCCGGGTCGCTGATTAAATTCTTAAGCTTGTTCCATATGTCGAGGTTGCCAACTGATTCTTAATTAACTACTGATCTGTGTTCTTGGTCTCTTCACGTTTGCTTTTTTTTTTTGGCAGTAGCTTTATCTTTTTGTTGCTTTGCAGGTTAGGGTAGTTGGACTTTGGAATCTGGTACATTCCTCCCCTAGCATCTCTTGTTGGAGCTTTACAACCTGTAATTGGATTATTAAGGTAACTCTCATGCTGGTCCTCTGCTTTTCAAATTCCTAATTTTTTGAATCAATAAAAGGGGGTTACTTGCAGGAACTTTGGTCTTCTTGCTCAAAGGTAGCTTTGAGTCTGGTTCTACTACTTTGTTCTCAAGTTTCGTTTTTGCATAGCACTTTCTTCTAGCAATTAAAATCAAAGTTCTCATGTCACAGTACAACAGAAGTCCATTAACTGTTGAAAGATTAACTTTTCAAAGAAATATTTGATCTTTATGGTCCTTCTATTAGTTGCAAATTTTAATTAGAAAATATTTTACATTAGGGACACACTCATATATTAAAAAAATGTTTTGATGGACTGGGATACTTGTTAGCATTTCAATTACACAGCTAGTTCTATTTGAATGGGACTATGTTTAAATTAGAGTACCTGTTAAAGTAGACTATGCGACTCATCTACTTTTTGTGTAGTAGCTAGGAAGAGTGTAGTGACGCAAGTGACAAAGAACTTATGCCCTCAACGATAATCTGTAGAATCTAGTTGTTCCAACATCAGATTAATATCTCAACTGAGCATGTTTCATATCAGGAGTTCACTTCAGATTGATTAGACTTACTGTTGTTAGGAGCTTGAATTTGATGGAGTAAAAAATAAAATAAAAAGGAGCTCGAAGAACAGGGTGTTATGTTTGGAAATGTTCGTGAACATTGGAAATGTAATCATTTATGTACAGGGAAGTAGACGCACTGCGACAATGGTTAGGGAACCAACTGCAATGTATGTAGCCCATCTATCTTCTTCAACCAATGCCCATATTCGACTAAGGGTATCCAAAATAGTAACAGGCTCAGCTGCTATCACTTTAGAATTTATGTATGGATCACTTTAGTTGTGCGGTTAGTGTGCGTTTTGAATCATTATAACTTCTTTCGTCGGTGGGGGAAAGATACTTGAAGCAAGTCCTACATTATATGCATAGCATAATGCATATTGATTCTTTTATACTTAAATAGAAGGCTTCTACTCAAAAATTTACTTGCATATATCATTTGTGCAGCTCCCTGTTACTCCAACTAGTTCCTACTCGTTTTGGTTGAATAGTGTACAGTCGTTGCTTGATTGTTTTAGTCTCTTATGTTCATTCCAAGCCCAATATTACTTTCCATTGCTAGTGATAATCTAGACTCTCAACTTAGCCAGGAAACATAGATAATAACCTTGGCAGAGCAATGAGTTTGGTTTAAGAAAAAAATGTAATCCTGTGGTGTGATGAAATGTTAGTGTTTAAGATCTGCTGTAGGGTGGCTGTGTTTTGAGCCTAGGCAAACCACGGGTGTTGTTTTTGTGTCTAGGGGGTGGTTGTTATTTGTATCTAGGCCTACCATCTGGTCTCTCGCCGTTGTCACCTATGCTTCTGGGCTTGTAACTTGTAAGGGTTTTAATTGCTTTATTTGATCCCCCTTGTCTCATGTTAAATTCAAGTAATAGGAACTTTTAGGCTTTTTTCCAAAATTCTGTCACCCAACTGAACTTAAAAACTTTGCGTTTTTCCTAATCGAGCGCCATTGGGAAGGATTATGTTTCTGAATTATATTGGAAGGGCAACCAATCCTGGAATTTTAGCAAAGGTATTTGACTCTTTATTTGCGTTTTTTTAAGCTTATCAGTTCTCAATAAAGAAAAAGAAGAAAGTAAAAAAGACAATAAGAGAGAGAGAGAGAGAATTCTTTGGTTCATTTGATGTTAACTAAGACAATCCTTGTCCCCTAGCTTGCCCACTTTTAGAAGGAAAGAGAAAAAAATTGAAAATGTTTATATGATCACCTCATAAATTCTACCTAGACTTAGGTAGGTAAACTAAGTAGTTGTCTATGTTTAGTTCAAGTGTTAAGTGTTGAATGCTGAATCAAATTTCTGAATGGGCTGAATGAATCTATTAGGAAGTTAAGTTGTTTAGTAAGTGAAGTGAATATGTAAAGTTACCTATTTAATTGAAGTCACACCATCCTTAGATAGCCCGGTCAACAGTAAGTGAAGTGAAATTAGACAGATAACCTAGATGGTTGTGATTATTATATGTTTTTAGTTTAAAATTATATTCACTTTGCATGTAGCATTGGGAAATTAGAAGGGTACGAGTGATCATTTTGGAAGCGTGAATCAGTTATTGTTGATGCATTCAGGTCGAATTCGTGAAGGAGCCAATTAAACAAGTCGGGGTCGTGGCTGTTCCTTGATGCGGATTTTTTCATAAGAATCAATCTTCAAACATAGATGAGCTTTCTTGGCAGTTGCTCAATTGTGACTGCTCGTTGACTGGTAACTTTTTGTCATTCCTTCATTACAAAAAATCATCACTTAAGAATGTGAGATTAGGAGAAGTAAAAGGGTTGTATCTTGAATGAAATTGTGATAACAAGTATGGCCAAGTTGTTATGGTGTCTGTATGGTTTGTGGTCTCTTGTTCGATTGAGCAAGAAGAGCCAACTGTATTGATAGTACCATCTGAAGATCCTGTGAGCTAGTGTGATTCCAACATCCTACTAACCACTAGATGTAGAAACATAAATATAATTCAACTTATAGACAGTTCTATTAAAATCAGATATGAACTGCAATCCCATTCCATTATCCATGGATCAAAAATCATGATAGTTCTCCATCAACAAGTAGATTCCTCCATCAAATCACTTCTGGTCAGCTTTTTTTTTTTTTTTTTTTGGGGATAAGTACTTCTGGTCAGCTTTAAAGTTGAAGTTTTCTCCGTACTAGAGATGGTTTACTAAAAATTATGAGTTCAGTCATTAAGGGTAAAGGTATCACTTATAAAATGAGGGAATACTTAATCATACGCTGAATGAGTCATCCTTTTAATGCAAGAAATTTCTAAAGTGTTCATTTAATGGCATGCATCTCGCCGTGGGTTGAGGCATATAAAATCACGATTTATGGCAACAACAACCTCCAACAAAATCACGGTAGAGTTTCTAAAAAGGTTAAAAATACAAAACTATAAATATTTACAGTTGGTCAACCGACGAAAAGACACCTGACACCAATCGCGTTGGTTGAGTGCAAGCTATCAGTGCCCACCATCACCCAACTGCCTCTTTGAGATACTGCAATTCCAAAATAAAATTGTTAACTTTGGATATAATCTGCACTAAATTATTATCTCAGGTATATATATATATATATATATATATATATACACGCGCGTGCTTACTGCATACAAGTAATTATATATAGGAGTACAGACTGAGCAAGTCTAGATAGGTTCAAGTGCAAGGCATTTTGGCTTTGGTATGTATATCTTGAAACTACTATGTACAAATGAAATTATTATTGCCTTATTGTATTTATAGTTTAATGTAGGGGAATTTTTGTCACTTAAGCTAACTTATTGCCTGTGATGTGGATCTGTGCTGACTGCATTTCCATTTTATGTTATTCTGAAGCTAATTTAGAACATAAAAAGTGTTCCTTGTGTGTACTACAATCTGTTATGAGTGAAAGTATAATATCTAGGTTAATTGATCAAGCAAATTGTTGTTCTCCATCCTTCCTAATTTAGTGTCGCTTCTCTGATGTGTACATATATATTTTCAGTTTAGGTTTGACCATTCTTGCAATGGATAAATCTTGGGTGTATTTGCCAAGGTTTTAAATCTCAACTCAAAGATCATTTTCTTTTGGCACTAGCATACTCTCTTGGTGCTAGCCAATTAACTTTTTAAGGTTAATTTTCTTTGTAGACCAATCCTCTGCATACGTGTGGAGCTAGAGCTTTCTGCCACCTATGGAGAGTTAGGTGTTGGTCCCAAAATAGGCTCAATCTAGGCTAGAAGGGGGGGGGGGTTGAATAGCCTAGTTATGTTTTTAAAAAACTTTTTGTAAACACTTCTTAATGATTTCTTGAAAGATTTAATTAGAAGTGTTAAGGCAGCGGAAACTAAAGAGAATCTGAACTATCGAGAGTTCTGAGAAGATAGTACAGATTTTAAAGCAGTTAAGCACAAGCTGTTAATGGGAAAGATAAGAACAGTTCAAAAAGAACACAACGATTTGAAGTGGTTCGTACTGTGAATAGTACTACATCCACTACCAAAGTGGTTAGCTTTGGATTTTAAAAGTGCACTTGTTTATCCACTAGGTTTATGAGTTAGATATCTAATGGATCGTGTACAAAATGAGTTTTTAACCAAGTGTATAAAGGTGAGAGAAACAATTAATGAGTAATTGTTCTCTTCACGTGCTAAGGTAAAGAACAGTTTAAAAACAAACTAAATGAAGCTGAAACAAATTTAAGACGGGCAGATCTGCAGCTTCAGAGAGTTTGGTGAAGTGTTAGTCCTTGTCCTTTGATCTCTTGAATGCTTGAATGTTGAAGATGAAGCTTGAGAGTTTAATGCGCAAGAGTTATTTTTTCAGATCTTCAAGACTTGAATAAATACCAGGAAGAGATCTTTGGACCGTTGGACTGAGACAGGGAGGGCTGTGTCCAACGTTCTATTGCATTGAATGCAATTCGGCGCTTTGGGAGATGTAAGAGCCACAGTCATCAGAGATGCAGTGTGCAGAGAGGACATTCCCAATTTGAGTAAGGTTTCGGATTGCGGCTCAGCTTGGAAAGTCTTCTTAGCCAAAAGGGTAATGTCTTCGCCTTCGCCAGAGACCGATTAATTGTCGCATGTAGAGTTGACTTCTTTAAAGTGAAATCTGATGAAGACATTATGACTAGATATTTTCGAAAATATCTGGATAGGTGCATACGTGTCATAATTTCGTGATTTGGCTAATGTTGATTTTCCGCCCTTTGAGCAGACTTCAAGGTCTGCTGTTCTTCCAAGGCTGCTGTAGAGGCTTGCAAAACCGCGCCTAAACTAACACTTAAACAATTCTAAACCACTTTGATTCTAAGACAGCTGCCACACTAATCAGTACGCAGACCTTTTAGCCACTGTACAATAGAATCAGAAGATGACTCAACCAAATCTAGAAATAGGAATCAACAATCTCCTCCTATTTGGTTGATGTCATCATCTCAGCTACTAGCAGACTTTGAATCATGCAGTGAGATAATAACATGTCTTAAAGAATTTTATTAAGAAGAGCAGACATGCCTCTCAGAGCAGAAGTCTTAGTAGAGAGATAGCTAGACTAAGTACTTACAAGTTAAAAGCATTAATGTAAAGTACTAAGTAGAGCAGAGTTTAAATCTTTGAGATAAGCACACATGTAACATATAAAGATTTAAACACGAAGTTTAAATAGACTGAAATAAAAGCAAGGTAAAGCAATTTAAACTTGTAAGAAACGAAAGTCATCTGTGCTTAAACAAGTTGTTTAACAGCAGAAGTTTTGGCAAAACAACAAAGTTTTAAAAAGATACAGAACAAAATACCAACATATTCAGAACAGATTGGGCTGAGTGCGTCGATGTTCTAAGTAGTCTCCAAACCAGATCCTGATTCTGTCATCAAGGCGTTCTCGGAGTCTGTTCTGTTCTTCAATGAGAGCTTGATTCAAAAAATGCGTAGCTCTCTCCTCCCTGATGGCACCAACCCTACTGGCAGCGGCCAGCCTACAGCATTTGCTTGCTCAACAAGGCGAAGATCAGTGAAATCAGCAACTTCTCGTCGACGGATGATTGTTCGTGCCATTCCAGTCTTGAGCTCATCGAAGAGAGCATGAATGCTGATCTGCTGAGAGTGCAGCATGCCTATCAGAGCAGCTTGTTGATCTTGAACCAAGAACCGGTGAGTAGTGAAGGCTGGCGATTAATGGTTAGCAGTACCGCTGATCGACGATCTTGCCGACGTCGAAGATGGTGGCATGAGTAGCATTGAGGCCATAGTTAAGCACCTCAATCTGCTGGGCCATAGAAGAGACTGTGTTGTTGAGCTGAGCTAGCTGGTCATTGTTGGTGCGGAGAAGGTCAAGAAGGGCAGGATCAGCAGTGTTTGATGGAAGGGAAGAAGGGTTGAGGTTGACAGAGATATGGGTCTCAGAAGGGTTAGGAGCATAGTTTGGAGAAGAGGAAGAAGAAGCAGGGTGGTTATCAGCAGAGGTTGCAGGCGGAGGAGAAGAGGGTTTGGAATCGATTTCTATGTCAGTGGCTAAGCTACTGACATAGGAAGAAGAAGCAGAAGAGGAAGAAGAGGCTTCTAAAAGGTAAGAAGGAAAAGGTAGTCAGGTAGAAGAATGAAGTTAGGAGGGGAGTTAGAAGGGTAGAAAAGATCAGAAATAGAAGAAAGATTGAAGAGAAATGAATGAGTGGTAGAAGAGATAGAGGGAAAGAGGATTTGGTAAAGATCAGAAGAGATGGAAATAGGAGTAATATAGTGAGTAATGGGAGGAAAAATTTCAGGTAGGAAGGCCGTTTGGTATAGAAGAGTAGATATATGAGGGGCAAGAGGAGAGAAGTGTTCTGGCATGGAGAAGGAATAAGAAGAGGTAGAGGGAGAAGAGTTTGTGTGACCAGGTATGATGGCTAGGAAGGATTCAGGTGGAATGGAGGTAATAGGTTCTGGAGAAGAAGGTGGGGAAGGGATAGAGTGTATGCAAGGAGAGGGTGGAGAAGATGGTATTGGAGCCACAAACTTCTTGCGAAGTCTGCGTTTCTTCTTCTTTAGAGCAGGTGAAGAAGGCTCCTCCTCAACAACAGCAGGGGTTGAAGAGGAAGTAGGAGAGGAAGGAGGGGTGGCAGCAGTCTCCTCCCCAACAGCAGCAGGGGCTGTTGAAGAAGTGAGAGAATGGGAGGAAGAAGAGATAGGTGATGAAGGGGGAATGAAAGGAATTAAGGGTTCAGAAGGCTCGGAGCGTTTGGTTTTCCGCTTTCGTGAGCGGAGAGGAGCAGGGTCGGGTTCAGCAGCCTCAATAGGCACAGGAGCAGGAGTGGAGGAAGTAGCAGCCTTCTTTTTCTTGGGAGCTTGGGAGTTGGCAGTAGTAGCAGCAGAGCGGGAAGAAGAGATTCTCTTCTTTTTGGCAGCCGGCTCCTCCTCAATAGAAGAAGTCTTCTTCTTTTTCTTGGATGGAGCAGGGTCAACAGCTTTGCTGGATCAGCCTTCAGCAGCAGCTTCCTTTGAGAGCTTCTTGCTCAGCTGCTTGGCCATAAGCGCATCCACCGTTGTCTCGGGATTGATCTTGATAATTTTTAGAGGATGCGGGTTCATAACATGGACTATGACCAGAGGATGAAGACCTTGCTGAACTCTCTTCTCGTTCTTCAGCTTTTGGTAGTTGATGATGAAGGTGCTGGTGAATTGGATGGATTTCTGAATCTTCGTCTTCTCAAAGGTCATCATGCGTGTGTGGAACTGCGTGTTAGACCGAAGAAGAGAATTGATGAGTCTGACAAAAGGCCGATTCTGCTTGAGTGAAGCTTTGACTGCATCAACAGCATCGCACAGCAGTTCAAACAAGATCTGTGCCCAGTTGAGTCGAAGGTTGAGGATGACTGCAGAAGTGTATTCCAGCTGGTTTGCAGTCATTATGTCATGAGTGCCATTCTTAAATATCAGACTTTTATCGAAGAGATGGCTGATGAAGTAGACATCGTCTTCGAACAAAGTCCTCTTCATCTTTGCAGCAGCCTCCCTTGGAGTGTTCTCCCCACGCATATAAGAACAGGCAGTGGCCTTTTCAGCATCGATGAGAGAAGTGGGGCCATCGAATTCTACGCTAATAATCTTGGCAATCCTGGAAGCAATGATAGTGACAGAGACGGTCCTGACAACAGCAGTGATGGAGGACCTTGAGTCGTTGACTATCGCCTGCTGGAAGAATTCTTCCACTAGATGGTAGCTGAAATCTACATCCTCCAACATGAACAGAGGCAAAATGCTGGACTGATTCAGGTCATCCACAATTTTTACTCCAGATGCGTAAGCTCGAACAGATGGTTCGTCAATACACATCCCCGGATGATACATAGCTGGGGGCAGAATTGGAATGTTAGAGTCTGAGCTTTGAGTCTGTTCGGGAATGGCAGATGCAGAAGAAGTTCCAGCCTAACAGATGTCAAGTAAAGAAATTAGGGCAAAATCTCCAAAACTCGAAATATGCACAAATAATATCATTAAGCCCTAGAAAATTTCTAGATAACTCAAGAAATGTCTTATAAGGGCTACATATTACCCAGAATACTGAAATCGATAGTATATGAGCATGAATGTGTAGATACTACCAGTAATGAACAGTAAAATTTTAGAGTTCAAAGAGATGTGGAACAAGAAGCTATATGAACAGTCAGCAATGGCGGATTTACATGTGAAAGTATGTAGATTTATGCTTACACTGTAGTTACTGAGTTAGGGTTAGAATTTTCTTACCATTTCAGTAGATTCGCAGAAGTAGAAGATGAAAATGCGGAGTGATTCTGCAAAATTAGCTAACGAACAGTGCGAAGGAAGCATGAAATTTTAGAGAGAAGGAAGTTTTAGAGAGAGAGAATAGTAAGAGACAGTTTTGTGAAATGAGATTGTGGCGGTTGAGGGTTTATAAATGAAAGGACGTGCAGTCATTCATAGAGACTTTTGAAAGGTCATTAAGTCAGACGCCTTTTTGTTGAAAAGACTTAATGAATGACGGCTTTAGGAGAGAGAAAAAGTGACTTTTTGAATAATATCTCAACCAAATTTAAAATCAGTCCCTTACAATTTTCAAAATTATCCTTCTAAACTAGGAGTTTAGAAAACTTACCTTTGCCTCTCCAATGACTGTAGGAATTCTAGACTTTTCTTTTAAAAAGAATAAGTCTGCTTAAATATAATGTCATGTTTGCTTAAAAAAATTGGTAAGTCTGCTCAAAATATTAAAAATTAAATTAAAGTTAAATTTAAGCAGTTGGATCGAGCATACCAAGCTCTCCCCTGAGATAAGCAAACCTGTCTGCTTCTAGAGCTTTTGTGAAGATATCTACCAGTTGATGTTCAATGGAAATGTACTTCATGCTAATGTTCCTCTTTTCTACATTGTCCCTTAGAAAGTGATATCGAACATCGATATGATTTGTCTTGATGAGCATCTTGTTCAGAATTTGGTTCAAAGGTGAGTTGAGGAAGAGGATTTTCAGGTTCAGAAACAAAGGGTTCAGAGTTTGAGTTGTCTTGAGCAGAGTTGAAGTCTTCTGGTGACCCATTTGATAAGAAATGATGGTCAGGGATATTTGATTGAGTTGCTGGTGATGGATTAGGTATATGAGAAGAAGTTGGTTGGGAGGTACCTGTCTCAACATTAACAAGGTCATCAGCAACATTTGGAGCCACGTGTGGCTCTAATAAATCAAATTCATCAAATGAAACATGAACAGATTCAACTATTTTTAAAGATCTTTTGTTGAAAACCCTGTAAGCCTTGGAGTGTAAGGCATAACCCAGAAATACACCTTCATCGGCTTTGTGATCAAATTTGCCTCTGTAGTTATTACCATTGTAGACTACAAAACATTTGCAGCCAAAATTTTTTAAAAATCCAATGTTTGGGGCTTTACCTCTCCAAAGTTCATAGGGTGTTTTACCGTGAAATTTGTTGATCAAAGATCGTTACGTGTGAAGCGCGTGTTGGCGGCTTACGCCCGAGAGTGTTTGGGCAACTTTGCTTCTGCCGAGCATAGTTTTAGCGACTTCGATAAGAGTTACGTTTTCCTTTACGCTACGCCATTACTGGCTGTGGTGTCTTACTTGCCAGAGAAGTTGTGACCAATGTCGTGATCATCACAGTACTTTGCTATACCATTATTAGTAAACTCAGTACCATTGTCTGATCGAACATCACTGATTTCATCGAGTTTCTGCATTTGCAGTCTTCTGAACAAAGTTGTAAGAATATCATATGTGTGGTCTTTAGAAGACATCATCTCTGTCCAAGTGTATCTTGTATAATCATCCACTACTACTAGCGTGTATACGTGACCGCCATAGCTAATGGTAGTGGTGGTCGAAGAGATCCATGTGTAGAAGTTGCAAGAGGTCTTGATGTTGAGAGTCCTGGTTTGCTCTTGAAAGACGTTTTTGAGAGCTTTCCCAGTTGACAAGCTTTGCAAGCACGATCATGATCAGCTGAGAGCTTTGGCAATCCTTTAACTAGACCTTATTTGGATAGCTTAAATAGATACTTGAAATTCAAATGGTGAGTCTTTTATGCCATAACCGACTCTTGTCTTGAGCGAGTTTGCCACAAGACATAGACTAGCGACCTTGCCATAAGCATTCAAATCTATCACATAGACATTCCCTTGTCTATGTCCGATAACTAAGGTTGAGCGGGAGGCGGATCCTTAATATCACATCTGTTTGAGGAGAATTGCAGATAAGTCCTTTATCACGAGGTAGAAATACTCGAGAAGATTGTGTTTCAAGCCTTCTACTAGAGACTTTTCAATGGAGAGATTTCCTCGAATGATGGATCCATAGCCAATTGTTCTTCCTTTAGCATTGTCTCCAAAGATGGTGGAGGACCTTACGCTTGAAATGTTAGAAAGAAGCAGGAGATTCTTCGGTCATATGTCTTGGCGGCTATCTAGATACCATACATCTTTCTTTTGAACTTGAATCGGCCATGAAGCACACGAGATGTAAAGGTAAGAAAATCATGGTCCCCTTTTATTTTTCTTTATGGGTCCAAATGGTTAGCGTATTTTTGGAACCCATACTTGATTTTTGGAATAGGGGATCCAGGCTTCATGATGGATTTCAGAGACATTCATGGACCAAGTGGCCAAAACATTTGCAAAATGTACAGTGATGGAATTTACAGAAGTCTATATGATCATGCTGGCTATTGAAAGGTTTTTGAACATTTTCCTTTACATCGACTTTTGATTTAGCGATCTTGTTAACAACAAGTTTAGGACATCTGTGTGAGGTTTCTTGAGTGCATACATGCGGCGGTCTTTGCTTTAGCGAGAAGAGTACTTCTTTGGTAGTAGATTTCGATACCTCATACATTTTGCCTTTAAGCTTGGTATCAACGTGCATTATGCGGCACCATCTGTAATCTTGTTGATGAATCTAATAGGTTTGAAGCGGACTTTTAGTAGGCCACAGCAGCGACCTTTGCTTTCACGAAGTCTTTGGTGGAGGGCCGTTGAGTCTGCACCACCTTTAGCGATTTCTCTCCGGCGGATGATTGTTTTGCTTTCAAAGCTTCACTTGTTTTTGATAATTTGAACCTTAGGGTATTTATAAGGAGTAGCGGTATAACCAATTCCTTCTTTACCCTTGTTAGGTTTCGATATTGTGCGAGGAATATTACTATTCACGTAAAATGTTCATTTTCTGTTCGGAGGTTGCACTAGAAGTGCTTTCGAGAGAACCTAGCCAGTTTATCTATTAAGGGCTTCGATCTCAGAATTTGATCAAAGGCGCCGTTGAGTTATTCCATGAGTTGATGGTTTTTGCAACTCATCTTTCTCGGAGATATCTCTTTGGCATGATCAATAAGGCGAGCAACCTTTTCATTGAGAAATTTGTTCTCTTCTTTTAACTTGATACTTTCTCTTTGGACTCCATGGAGAGTTTTTAACTCGGCTTCGGCATGGATTTCTCGATTCTAGCTTCTCATGACTTTTAGCTAACTTAACATAGGCCTTTCTAAATTCATTGAATTCCTCTAGCATGTCTTGAGCATCCTTGAGGATTTCTTCTTTTGAAGGCTCTTCAGAAGATTGTTCAATGTTAGCTTGGAAAGGAGAGTATTTAACTTCACTATCTGAGTCATAGGTGGGAGGTGACTCTAGAGCAACGAGGCAAATGTGTGCTGCTCGGGTGAGTCATCACTATCATCCTCATCCAGAATCAGTTTCAAACCAAGTAGATACATGGTTTTCTTCTAAGTCCTCGGCCGGTAGACCTCTATGTTTAGAAAATGATTTAGATGGTCTTCTTTTATAGGCTTCATATTTTGGCTTAGGACATTTAGAAGCAAAGTGACCGGGCTTCTGTTGTAGCAAACCAACTCATTGTTGTGAGTTTTCGGCGAGACTTTCGAAAGTCTGTTTGGTTTCTTCCTTCTTTTTGTTAAATTTTGAGAACTTTTGAAATTTCTTAACGAACATGGCAAATTGCTCGTCAGAAAGGATTTCATTCTCATTTGAAGAAGTAGATGGTTTATTTTCTTGGGCAGGAATTTCCTGAGAAATAGCAGAAAAGGAAGGAAGTTTAAAATGTTTGTCTGTTCTTGAGCTTGAAGCAATTCTTGCTCATAGGCGTTAAACTTCGCATACAAACTTAGAGGTGCATGGAGTTCAAGTCTTTGGACTCTTTTATAGCGATGGTTTTAACATGCCACAAACTTCCTAGAGAAGCTAAAAATCTCATATTTACTTCCTTAACACTATATTCTTTTCTAAGGAATAACAACTATTTACTACCTCACAAAATGCATCGTAGGCTTGTCGTAGAGTCTCCTTAGGATCTTTTAGAAGGAGTCAAATTGTTGAATGTAGTTATACTTCTGGTTGTCTCACGGTGGGCGGATCTCCTTCAAGATATTCCACCAGGCTTCCCACATTTCCTTGGCGTTTACATCGATGATCTGTTGATATGTGCTTGTGTCGGGCAATTTGGATATGATGTGAATAGCTTTCTTTGTCGAGTTCAACAAGCCTTCTTTCTTCATCTGTCCATTCGTTCATGGATTTAGGTATCTCGGGAGGTCAGCGGCTACGGCAAGTAGGTTGGGTTTCATTGGAATATAAGGACCTGTTAGAACACATTGCCACAACCGATTGTCAATGGAGTTCATATATCTCATAACTTTATCTTTCCATACTTCAAAGTGGCCTTCGTCAATATTGGGGCGTGGGGGTATTTAGTAGGCGGCATATAGTGAGCCATAGGATCTATTCACAAGAGGTTAAGCTTGGAAAAATGAATTTTCAAAGAATTAAGCTCTGATACCAATTGTTGGTCCCAAAATAGGCTCAATCTAGGCTAGAAGGGGGGGGGGGGTTGAATAGCCTAGTTATGTTTTTAAAAAACTTTTTGTAAACACTTCTTAATGATTTCTTGAAAGATTTAATTAGAAGTGTTAAGGCGGCGGAAACAAAGAGAATCGAACTATCGAGAGTTCGAGAAGATAGTAGGATGCAGCAGTTAAGCACAAGCAGTTAATAGGAAAGATAAGAACAGTTCAAAAAGAACACAGCGATTTGAAGTGGTTCGTACTGTGAATAGTACTACATCCACTACCAAAGTGGTTAGCTTTGGATTTTAAAAGTGCACTTGTTTATCCACTAGGTTTATGAGTTAGATCTCTAATGGATCGTGTACAAAATGAGTTTTTAACCAAGTGTATAAAGGTGAGAGAAACAATCAATGATTAATTGTTCTCTTCACGTGCTAAGGTAAACGAGTTTAAAAACAAACTAAATGAAGTTTGAAACAAATTTAAGGCGAGGCAGGCGGATCTGCGGCTTGAGAGTTTGGTGAAGTGTTAGTCCTTGTCCTTTGATCTCTTGAATGCTTGAATGTTGAAGATGAAGCTTGAGAGTTTAATGCGCAAGAGTTATTTTTCGAGATCTTCAAGACTTGAATAAATACCGGAAGAGATCTTTGGACCGTTGGACTGAGACAGGGAGGGCTGTGTCCAACGTTCTATTGCATTGAATGCAATTCGGCGCTTTGGGAGATGTAAGAGCCACAGTCATTAGAGATGCAGTGTGCAGAGAGGACATTCCCAATTTGAGTAAGGTTTCAGATTGCAGGCTCTGCAGCTTGGAAAGTCTTCTTAGCCAAAAAGGGTAATGTCTTCAGTCTTCGGGTTTCGGGAGAGGCGATGCAGCCGGTTGTCGGCATGTAGAGTTGACTTCTTTAAAGTGAAATCTGATGAAGACATTATGACTAGATATTTTCGAAAATATCTGGATATGTGCATACGTGTCATAATTTCGTGATTTGGCTAATGTTGATTTTCCGCCCTTTGAGCAGACTTCAAGGTCTGCTGTTCTTCCAAGGCTACTGTAGAGGCTTGCAAAACCGCGCCTAAACTAACACTTAAACAATTCTAAACCACTTTGATTCTAAGACAGCTGCCACACTAATCGGTACGCAGACCTTTTAGCCACTGTACAATAGAATCAGGAGATGACTCAACCAAATCTAGAAATAGGAATCAACATTAGGAAATCCCCCAAAAATTCAATGTCCTTGTACTCGATGTAGAAATATCGTTTTCCAGACTAGTGACGATGTAGTGTCAGACCTGATTATGTTTGGGATGGATGAGACATACAAGATATGGATTTTCCATGGGGAAAAACATCCTAGCACTTCATCCAAAATGACATGTGATCGTGATGATACATATAGGATGTTCGTAGATGCGCATGTTAACGATGAAGAGATTGCAGATCGTACCAAAGAAATGAGAGATGGAGGGTTTTCTAAATTGTTGGAAGAAGCAGAAACTCCTCTTTACCCAGGTTGCACCAACTACACAAAGTGACGGCGGTAGTACTTTTCAAACATAAAGGCTGTCAATGGTATTTCGATAAGGCATTTCTTGAACTTCGAAAGTCTTGAATGGCATGTTACCATAGGAAAATACACTTAGGGTTCAACATATGCAGCCAAAGTTACTTAAAACCTTTGACTTGGGGTATGAAAAAATACATGCATGTGTTAATGATTGTTATCTATTTAGGAAAGACCTGAAAGATCTAGACAATTGCCCAAGATGTGGGAAATCCCGGTGGAAAGTCGTTGGAAAAGGAGATGAACGCAAAATTAAAAAGGGGGTACCATCCAAGGTTTTGAGGTACTTTCCGATCATTCCCAGATTTAGAAGGATGCTCAGATCACCAGAAAATTCTGAACAACTATTGTGGCATAGCACTCATCATAGTAAGGATAACAAGATGCGACATCCGGTTGATTCACCTCAATGGAATTTTATTGATATTAATTGGCCTGATTTTGCATCTGATCATCGAAATCTCAGACTTGGACTTGCTACAGATGGATTTAATCCTTATCGTAATCTAAGTTCCACGTATAGCTGTTGGCCAGTGATGCTTGTTACTTACAACCTTCCCCCATAGCTATGCATGAAAAGAGAGAACCTGATGTTAACCTTGTTAATCCCTGGGCCGAAGCAACCAGGAAATGATATTGATGTATATTTAAGGCCTCTCATTGAAGACTTGAAAGAATTATGGATAAGTGGGGTTGAGGTGTATGATGCATATAAGAAGAGTATGTTCAATTTGAGGGTCATTCTAATGTAGACAATTAATGATTTCCCAGCTTATGGAAATCTGGTCGGATGTACTACAAAGGGTAAGACAGCATGTCCTATTTGTGGTGTTGATACTTGTTCAATATGGCTACCTTACAGCAACAAGTGTGCATACATGGGTCATCGACGATTCCTTGCATCCAATCATTCTTTTTCGAAAGAAGAAAATCATGCATTAAGAATTATGAGATCTACCATCCAAACCCAGTCAGTTACAGACAGAAAGGTCCCAAGGATTTAAAAGACTTATACATCCATCCCATGCACTTCTATGTATGACATACAATGCTCTCCTATCCCAATTACTTGTAATAGCTAAGATTATGCTAACACAGTGAGCTTTAGGGTGAATAATAATGAACATGAAGTGTGTGATCAATTTCATATTACTCACTTGACAGTTAAAATAGCATAAGCATTGGCAAGAAGATCATTAGGTCTTTATTTAGCTTGTAATGTAAGGCCAAGGTGATGGGGGATATGAAGGAAAAGAATTAGAATTCAAAGTGAGAGAGTAAGACTACCCTTTTATCCCTCATACTTCCAAGCAAAAGGAAGTTTTCCCTATTTAGGCTAGGACCTGCAAAGACTACAAGTGGAGGGGTACTCTTCATTACTTTTCAGTTTTCTTCTTTCTCCCCCCCAAACTTGTTTTGGGCAATATATACTTCTAAAAATATCACATCATTCTTATCAGCATGATTTTTTCTGACATATTTTTCTCTTGAAAGCTATGCTTCCAATTGAATCTTTGTTACACTCTTCTTCTTCCGTTTCTTTTTTTCGTCGATATATAATTTTCTTTTCTCTTTTTTTTTTTCGACGACGAAAAGAAGAAGTCTTCCGAAAAATAGCCTAACTGAAAAGAAGTGGTCCTCCAAAATCTATTTTCCCACCCACATCCTACTCTCTCAAAGGGTAGGCTAAAAGTGTATAGGCTTTTAGGGTTAAGTTAATGTGGGTAATAGAAACGATGGCGGATGGGGGAATAAATAGTGTGCTTAGCACACTCCATTCTTTTTCATTAGGCTCAATGGGGACACTAGGGATATTTTTAGTATAGGTCGGGGAATATTTAGGCTCTAATGATCCAAAGATGGCCTAAGTCATTTCTTAATGCCAAATGCTCATGTAGTTTTTAAAGCAAGTAAGACAACACAAAATATCATATCAACTATGGGAATTGAGCGTTGAATGTTTAGCATCACTGGATTTCACATAAGCATTCGTTAATACAGATGGTAGGGACAATTGAGACTAATTAACATGCAGACACGTTTCGAAAGTGTGCTTGAGATATATAAATGAGAAAAATCCAAGGGATCTAACTATCATGCAATTGACCCTAAGTCACACTTTAATGCAACAATTATGTTCGAATGGCTATGCATCATATTCTTGTGCATATCTTGTTGTAATGAAGTAGGTGTTATAAACTTTATAAAACTATTCTAATCAATCCATAATTATGACTGGTGTGGGTGCATGAAGAATTTGGAGAAAAGTAAAAGTTTCGTAAAATTAAGTAAATTCCAGAAGGATCTACGGACTAATTATGCGGTTCATTGCACTAACTCCTCATTGACTACGACTAGCATTACCACACCTAAACTTGAGGATGAAAATTTTGAAATATAATTTTTTTTTTTAAATAAAATTGGAGATGATGACGATGACTCAATTGATGATGGGTCCCCATAAGAGGAACTCACGAGTATCCAATGTGAGTGTATTCGGGTCAAGGTAACACCTCCGAAAATTAAAAAAAATAAAAAACAGGAAAATAGGGTGAAGATTCAGATGGTCATCGTATAAAGAAATTAGTCTTCATCCTAGAAACATAGACCAACTCCATTCCTCATTAGGCTAGGACCTGCTAAGACTTAAAGTTTAAACCCCCCCCCCCAAACTTAATTTCTATTTTGTCCTCAAAATAGAGGAACAAATGAGTGGATTGATGGGGTAGGACAAATATAAAAAGGACGTAGCAGATCCACCTAACGAAAGAGGATGAAACTTGGGCCTCGACTCACGGTGAGTCGGGCGAAAATAACGAATGAGGATGTAACTCGGGGATCGTGCTAGGAGGCAGCCCATAATAGGCGGAGACATTTTATCCCACCTTGTTAAACCAACCAAATAGCCGCTCTTGGTCGGCACAAATTTGTGCCAACTGTTGATTAGCCATTTGGTTTTCTAAGGCAACCTCTTCTAGCCTATTGGAGATCCCAACGAGCGGGTCCTCCTCTTCCTCTTCGGGTTCCTCCTCTTGAGGAACCCTCACTCTCGGCTGCTGGTGATGTTCAAACAAAATGGCCCTAGTAATGCCGGACCAGCCTTCAGCCTCTCCGCGTGTTTGGGCAGTCTCACGCCTGCCCCCTACACAACTCGGTAATCAAATGCGGGAACGCGAACCCCGCATTCGTCCTACCTCTAATAAGGGTCTTGATTTGGCCGTTGATCAAACGACCAACATCAACAGACCCACCGGTCATAATGGTGTAGGTCAAGACAGCCCTCTCCCAAGTCACCGTGTGTTGGTGACTGGAGGGCATAAGACGCCTGCAAATAAATTTGAACACGGGCTTGGCCGTGTCTTGGAGGAAGGACTCTCCCATGGTGCGTGGTCCAAAAGGTGGATTACGGTTATAGGACCAAACCACACCAGGGAGGACGATGGTCGCATTGACCACCTCGACAAGGATAGTGGGGGGTTGAAGGTGTGTGTTAAAATCATCGGCACTAACCGCAAAGTTGGAGGTGCCGAAATATTCGTTAATGCTTTGGGGCGAAAAGTTTACTACGACGTCCCTAACATTAACGGTGTCTAATACACCCCCATCTATGCCAATGTTGCCATTGGCATAGAATTCTCGGACAATGGGCACTACGGATGCCCTTGGCGGAGAATCTATTAAAACCCCCCACCTACGAGCTATCAGATTGGGACGGAGGCCAAATTCTTCAGCCTTGAATCCCCTCTCGGGCACCAAGGACTTGAAGATTTTGGCCGTATATCGTTCTGAGGCCTCGTAGGACACAAATCGGGTAAGGTCAAAATTTTGTTCTTCCTCCTGAGCGGGGCCGGAGGACGAAGCATCGGTATTTATACGCTTACGGAACATTTTGTTTGATTAAAAATTTAAAACTAAAGTTTTAACAAATAAAAAATAAAAAATTAATTCTAAGCATGCAAAATTTTTATCTACGTTACAATTATCTAACACCCTAGCATGCAAATATTTTACGTAAGAAATTTAAGAGGGTGATATTGTTACTTGTTTGCAGCCTAAATGGAGAGAGTGCAGCCTGAGTATGAGCTCGATCGGAGTCGGCAATAATGGAGGTCTTCTTCTTCTTCTTTCAAAAACTTCAACCTTGATGGGGTGCAATGGTGGATGGATGGAGGTAGGGGATGAAGAATAGTGAAGGAAGAGAGAGTATCTTAGAATATGTGCCAGAATTTAAGCCGATCTGCCGGAATTTGAGAGGCTGGGCGGTGCTGCTGCTGTTTTGCTTGAAGAGGGAGAAAGTTCTGGGTGAATTGCAAAAGAAAAACCCGGCAGCCTTTATATACAGGGACCTTGCGGTCGCAAGGTCTGTCACACCTTGTGTCCGCAAGGTGGGCAGTTAAAACGGTTGGTCTTTTGTACTGATTCCCACGTCTGCCTGGTACACTACACGAAAATCGCATTTACTGGGGGCCTTGCGGTCCTTAGGTCCTTCACCTGCGTCATAAGGTGTCCGA
Source organism: Codonopsis lanceolata (assembly GCA_013146195.2). Lineage (NCBI taxonomy): Eukaryota > Viridiplantae > Streptophyta > Magnoliopsida > Asterales > Campanulaceae > Codonopsis > Codonopsis lanceolata. Next base: position 68,706,075 of record CM028377.1, on the reverse strand, counting down.
GAACTTCTCCTTCTTGTTTTCTTTTCTTACCTTTCAACGGTTTTGCAATTTAGCCCTTAGTTAACTTCCGTTATGTTTTGTATCTTTCTGTATGTAAAAACTAAACAAAAACTCTAGACTAAAAATTATTAGTAACATATAAATACAACACTAAGATGTTTTTCTCCCCCAAACTTGGATTTTGGCATATTTAATTAAAAATTAAATGTCCAAAAAATTAAATTTAACGGAGAAAAACATATTTAAACTAACTATAACATTCGAAATAGTGGGTTGCCTCCCACTTAGCGCCTTTGTTTAACGTCTTTGGCTCGACCAAACTGCAAGCCTAATCTCGGGGTGGTTCATTGTCAGCCAAACGAATTAACTCAATTGTTCGTTCAACTGACATCGGCTCTAAATATGGCTTGAGTCGGTGTCCATTAACTTTGAAAACTTCATTATTTTTAGGGTTTTGAATATCAACAGCTCCATGAGGATAAATTCGTACAATTATAAAGGGACCAGACCATTTAGATTTCAACTTTCCGGGGAATAACCTTAATCTAGAATTAAAAAGTAATACTTTCATACCTGGATGAAACATTTTGTTGGCTAACCCCATGTCATGATATTTCTTGGTCTTTTCTTTATATGTCTTAGCATTCTCATACGAATTCAACCTATGTTCTTCTAACTCATTTAATTGAAATAATCTTTCTTCTCGGCCAATGTTAAATCTAAATTCAATTCTTTAACCGCCCAATAGGCTTTATGCTCAATTTCAACTGGTAAATGGCAAGCTTTGCCATATACCATTCTATATGGACTCATTCCTATGGGGGTTTTAAAAGCAATTCGGTATGCCCATAAAGCATCCTTAAGTTTAGATTCCCAATCTTTACGATTAGGCCTAACAGTCTTTTCTAATACTGCTTTTATTTGTCTATTGCTAACTTCTACTTGGCCGGACGTTTGAGGATGATAAGGTGTAGCTAACTTGTGAGTTACACCATGCTTTCTAAGAACATTATTCAACAACTTATTGGTAAAATGAGTTCCTTGGTCACTTATTATGGCCTTAGGTACTCCATATCTAGCAAACAAATCTTCTACAAATTTAACCACTGTTTTTCCATCATTAGTCTTGGTTGCTACTGCTTCAATCCATTTGGATACATAATCAACTGCTACTAGAATATACTCACAATTATTTGACACAGGGAAGGGACCCATAAAATCAATACCCCAAACATCAAAAATTTCAACAACTAAATTAATATGCAAGGGCATCTCATTTCTCTTTCCTATTCCGCCTGTTCTTTGACACTTGTAACATGTTCTATAAAACAGTTCACAATCTCTAAAAACAATAGGCCAATATAGACATGATTGCAAAATTTTCCTAGCAGTTTTGTTTCCACTAAAATGACCTCCACAAGAATATCCATGGCAGAATTCCATAATACCTTGTTGGTCTTTTTCTGGAATACATCTTCTTATTAAAGAATCAGAGCAAATTTTGTATAAATGAGGTGCTTCCCAAAAATAATTTTTAGTTTCCGCCAAAAATTTCTTCTTTTCATAATGATCAAAATCGGGATTAATGATATCAGACACATAGTAGTTGACAAAATCAGCATACCAAGGGTCAGAATCTTTAATGGCTAAAAGTTGTTCATCAGGAAAATTATCATTTATGGGGACAGGATCATCAAGAAATTGACGTTCAAGCAAGGGTGAAAATTCCAATCTAGACAAATGGTCGGCTACGACATTCTCGGTTCCCTTTTTATCTTTGATAGTAATGTCAAATTCTTGTAACAATAACATCCATCTAATTAATCTTGGTTTAGCATCTTTCTTACTTAACAGATATTTCAATGCAGAATGATCAGAAAAAATTATCACCTTTGATCCTAGCAGATATGATCTAAATTTTTCTAAAGCATATACTCTTGCTAAAAATTCCTTTTAGTAGTTTGTATAATTCAATTGAGCATCATTTAGAGTTCTACTAGCATAAGTGGATCACATGAGGCTTTCTATCTACCCTTTGTCCTAACACGGCTCCAATTGCAAAATCGATGCATCACACATGATTTCAAAAGGAGTGACCAATCGGATAAAATAGGGGCGAGTTAATTTTTCTTTTAATAAATTAAAAGCTTCTAAACATTCTTTATCAAAAATAAATTATGTATCTTTTGCTAGCAAATTACATAGAGGTTTACGATTTTGGAAAAATCTTTTATAAATCTTCGATAAAACCAAGATGCCCAAGAAAACTTCTAACTCCTTTAACGAAGTGGGAGGGGTAATTGTGAAATAACTTCAATTTTAGCTTTATCAACTTCAATGCCTTTATTTGAAACAACATGCCCTAAGACAATTCCATGTTTGACCATGAAGTGACTTTTCTCCCAACTTAAAGTTAAATTAGTTTCACAGCATCTTTTTAGGACTGATGTAAGGTTTTCTAAACAATGATCAAAAGAATTTCCAAAAGCGAAAAATCATCCATGAAAACTTCTACGCATCTTTCAACTAAATCGAAAATATAGAAATCATGCATCTTTGAAAAGTAGGCGGTGCATTACACAATCCAAAAGGCATTCTCCTAAAAGCAAAAGTACCAAAGGGACATGTAAAAGTTGTTTTCTCTTGGTCTTCGGTGCAACAGGATCGATTGTAACCAGAAAAACCATCAAGAAAGCAATAATATTCATGACCGGCTAGTCTTTCAAGGATTTGGTCAATAAATGGCAAAGGAAAGTGGTCTTTTCTAGTTGCCGCATTTAGTTTCCTCAAATCAATGCACATTCTATAACCAGTTATTGTTCTTGTAGGGACTAATTCATCTTTCTCATTTTTAACAACTGTAATTCCTGACTTTTTAGGAATTACTTGGACAGGACTAACCCATTTACTATCTGATATAGGGTAAATTATACCCGCATCTAAGAGCTTAAGAACTTCTTTTCTAACGGCTTCTTCCATGTGTGGGTTAAGTCTTCTTTGCCTTTCTCTTGAAGGTTTACTACCTTCTTCTAGATGTATTTTATGCATGCACATAGAGGGGCTAATTCCTTTTAAATCAGCTAGGGACCATCCTAAAGCTTCTCTATGTGTCCAAAAAACTTTTAACAAACTAGCTTCTTGCTCTTCCGTTAAATCGGATGCTATAATAACATGCAAAGTGTTACCTTCCCCTAAAAATGCATATTTTAAATGGGGTGGTAATGGCTTTAATTCTTCAACTTTGGGAGAATTAATGGATGGCATAAATTCAGAATTTTCTACTTTTATTGTTTCTTTTATTTTAGCCTCCTCATTCTCTACTTTCTTTTCTTTAATTTCTTCCTCAATGTTTTCTATCTCAATTTCTTCAAAGAGAGATTTCAGAATCTCTACTTCATCTTCCTTGATTTCATTACTTTCTTCTTCTACTTTTTCAAACTTATCAGAATTATTTTCTGATTCTTTTTCTTTACTTTCTTTATCTTTCTTTTTACTAGCTTCTAACTTTTCTCTCTCTTGTCTTTCTTCCTCTTCTATTTCTCTTTCAATTTCCTCAATGTCAATTTTTATGGGAGGGATAGGACTATCATCATAAACTATGAATCTATCTCTCTCATATTCTTCCTCTTCTTCAAAAGTTTCAGTTGATAACTTTTCAATCTCATCTATTGAAAAACAGACACTTATGTCACTAGGTCTATTCATAGCATCAAAGACAGAGATTTCAACAGTTTCACCTAGGACTGACATTGTGAGTTTACCATTTTTCACATTAATCATTGTATTGGCAATAGCCATAAATGGTTTGCCTACCAAAATTGGGACTTCATTGTTGGTGCAAATCTTCCTTTCCATCTCTAGAACCACAAAGTCAACTGGAATAATTAGTTTATCAACCTGAACTAGGATATCTTCCACTATACCCAAAGGATATTTAACTGAACGATCAGCTAATTGTAATTGCATAGTAGTGGGTTTTAGTTCTCCTAACCCTAACTGTTTATAGACCGCAAAAGGCATCAAATTAATACTTGCTCCTAAATCTAGCATTGCTTTCATCTTTTTAGAGCTTCCCAAGGAAACTTGGATATTAAAGCTACCAGGGTCTTTCAACTTAGGTGGTAATTCGGGTTGTAAAACGTAACTTACGCTTTAAACAATAATCTTTTCATTGTTTTCAAACTTGTGTTTCTTAGAGTGAAGATCTTTGAAAAACTTTGCATAAGCTGGAATATTTTTAATAACATTAAGCAAAGGAAGATTAACATTCACTTTGGATAACATATTATAAATTTCCGTAAATTGTTTGTCCATTCGGTTTTTCATAAGTCTTCTTGAAACGGAATTGAGGAACATAAGGTGGTGGAGCCACATAAGGTTCCTCTTCTTCTTGATCCAACTCTTTTTCAACTTCAATTGTATTTTCTTTATTTTGAACCTCTTTTTCTTGTTCCTTATTTGGAACTTCTACTTCTACTTCTACTTCTTGATTACTTGATTCATTATTCTCTTTATTACTCTCATCACTATCTTTTTCGATTTCTTTTTCAATTTCCTTTTCAGAATTTTCTACTGTAGCAGGCACTTTAGAAGAAGGATCAGGATCACTTACCTCTTCACCTATTACGCTTCGCAAGACGGTGATTGACTTGGCTTGCTCGGTTTGACTAGGGAACTTCCCTTCTTCTCTTTTATCAACTTCAGAATTTGCAATGTGCTTCTTTAGATTTTCAATCTCTTCAAGCATGTATTTCATCAATGCTGCTTGACCTTTACTTGCTACATCTTGTTTGGGAACTTCTTCAATTCTCAACTGATTTTGATTTGGCAACTGTGGAGGTTGTGGTGGTTGAGGTTGGAATTGTTGAGGTTGAAAAGGCTTATTTCCTCCCCAAGAAAAGTTAGGATGATTCCTCCAACCAGATTATATGTGTTTGAATAGGATCATTCCTAGGCCTTTGAGGGTACATATTCATAGCAATAGCCTGTTCAGAATACATAGCACTTGATGGACAAAAATTAGTAGCATGAGAATATAATCCACATAAAGCACATGCTTCTTGAATTTGCCAATTTTCAAATTGAGCTTGTGTATTTGAATTATCTTGCAATTGATATAGGCTTCTATTTTTACTTCTAGCACTTTTCTCGTTGGGAATTAATGCTTAACATCTCAAATAATTCTTCTAGTGCTTCGGTGTCATTCTATTAATAGAACCACCACCGCACTATCAACCATAGTTTGTAAGTCTGGCGAAAGACCATGATAAAATTGAAGCACTAACACATGTTGAGCCAAATTATGATGAGGACACATAATGAGCGATTTTTAAATCTATCCCATGACTCATGGAATGTTTCACTGGTTCATTTTGGAATGACATGATTTGTTTTCTATACTCAAGAAGAGATGCATGTTTGTAAAATTTACTCATAAACAAATCATATAATTGAGCCCAAGTATAAACACTATTAGGTGTTAAGTTCATAAACCATCTCTTTGCCAATTCTTTTAATGCACGGGAAAATATTTCATTTTAATTTGATCTTCACCAACCCTCCTAAAGGAAAAGTACTCATCATGTATTCATATTCTCTTAAGAAACCGACAGATCTTCATGGGGCATCCCATGAAAAGATGGTATGGCATTAAAATAATGACCTTTTAACTCAAAATTCCTAACAAAGACATCCGGCAAGACTAAACATGATGTCACAACATTTAATGAAGGTCTACTAAAGTCATTAATAGTTCTTTGATTTATCACTACTTCCATATTTCTTCTTGTGTTCTTCTTCTCTTTGATTCCTATTGATCGGGTCAACTGGATTTTCGAGATTTCTATTATTATTTTCTTCCATTGGAGGATCAACCGAGGATCCTCTTGATTCAATTGTTCTTGATTATCAAACTCGGAGCTAGATTTTCAAGAACTTCTTGATTTCTTCTAACAATATTTATATCTTGATTTAAGTCTACCAATTTAGGATTCAAAGATCTACGACCGTGCATAAAAATAATTTAAAGCAATTAAAAACAATTAACTATTAAAAACAAAATAAAATCTTTTTGTGTTTTTATTTTTTTATTTTTATAAAAACTGAAAATTAAACTAAAAACTAAATTAAATTAAAAACTACGCTACCAACAAACTAACTACGTGAACTAGCTTGTCCCCGGCAACGGCGCCAAAAACTTGATCGATGTTTTAATTAATCTTTTTCCTTGCAAGTGGACAAGACTATTATAGAATAGTATTGGAAGCAAGGGTCGAACCCACAGAGACAAGTGATCACGAACAGTGCAATTTATTGATAGCAAATTATTAATCTAAAGGGGGTTTTTATATTTAATTCTATTCTAAACTACTATTTATATTTAGATGTTTACCTAATCAGCAGTAATTACAGATATGAAGATCTTATGGTGGGTGGCAATCTAGGATTCTGGGTTTCACTTGTATCTCCTTTATGTTCAATTCATAATAATTATCATTCAATGTCTTGGGTTCGTTCACTAAAGATAGATATAGTCTGTTGAACAATTGGTTCAGCCTCCATCCCCGCAAAATTCATCCATTCTATATCCTAAGCACAAGAACTGTAATCTAGCTGTCACCTAGATTTATGATCTATCTGTCACCTAGATCATGTATGAACCTGGTCCTAACTTATCACTCTCGTGCATCGATAGGTCCAATTTATTGTGTTGGTGAGCCAGTGTACGACATATGCACATTGGTCATGCAGTTATCCGCACCTCTAAGCCTTTATTATTTGCGATTACATTCATTTGTTCAAAGCAAAATAATATAGGGATTGATAAACAACACAATCAACAAGCATTGAATGAAAATATATATAAGAATCAAAACATAAATTTGATACAAGTTACCTCCCACCTCCTAGATTATGGATGATTTAGTTCATCATAGACAATGAACAACACATGGAGATGATCGGATACATGATTTGATCTTCAATACTTGTAACTACACAAACTAATTATGATATACAATCTAAAAACTACCTAAAATCTACCTAAAGACTTCCAAATTTTCTATATGTTGGCTCAAGATCGACTTCTATATATACTCGGGAGTTATAATTCAATCGAATGACTGTGTGAAAATCCGAAAATCAAGCATTCTGACTACCTTGCGGTCGCAAGGTGTTGGGTACCTTGCGTCCGCAAGGTCTCCAGTATGTCCGGCCTTTGGAATTCTTGGTTTTGCTTTATGATCCGTACTGCCTACCTTGCGGTCGCAAGGTCTGAGGCACCTTGCGTCCGCAAGGTGTCCAAAATTGACAGCCTTCATCTTTTCTTCATTTTTCCTCTTTTGGCCCTTCTTAAAATTTGCACTTAAAACCCTGGAGTTCGGCATATTTTCACAAATAACCCTGAAACTTACAAAACTCACCGAAAACATATATTAGTAGCCAAAAGCCTCGTGAAATAACATAATTTAAGTCATAGAAGCATATAAAATCGACGTATAAAATACATCGATCATGCACCAAGCATTTACCTTCTATTGAGAAAGTACTTATTCTGCTCATATTTATATAACTCATTGCTTTCTTATGTGAGGTGAGTTGTAACTTTCTTAAGTTGCAGCCTCTGGCCTTTCTTAAAAATCAGAATCTGCTGGAATTCTCGCATTCCATATGAATTTGTTAGGCTAAACTAAACTCCTTTACCCATAGATCCTTGCTTCCCTTTCTCCCACCCATCCTCTAAAAGAAAACCCTGTCCAGAAGAGGTCATGTGCAAAAGAATAAATTTCATTTTACTCTTTTGGTGATATCATACTTCCTATTAAAGTTGAAGAATATACATGAATTCTTTTTATGAAGATATCCCATCTTCATGATGATAGGTTTTTATTATTCTAATACTCCCTCGTCCGTCTCCTTTTCATTGGTGTCTCAAAGTTTTTGGCCACTTAAAAAATTCCAATGCATATTTTTAACTAATTTCTCAATATACCGCTAGCCAGATTAAGTTTTTACTCGATTTCCTTGTTTCTTGTTGATTTCCAATACTATTAAATAAGGGTGCAAATGGTATTAGACTGTGCTACTGTGGTTGTTGAGTCATTTATTAGGAATTCTAAAACGGCGAATGGCCAATATAAACGAGGCGACGGGGAAAGTGTTAATCATCTTCTGGTCCATTGCCCAGTAGTTAGAGAGGTCTGAGCTTTCATGATTGCTGAACCATTTCAAAGTTTCTTGGGTTATGTCGAACTCGTTAAAAGGAACTCTTTATAAAAGATTAAAAGGAGATGATCTAGGGTTTGGGATGTGACTCCGTTAGTTGTTTGTTGTACTGTTTGGAAAGAGAGGAATCGATGGGACTTTGAAAATGAGGAGCCAAGTGTGGAAAGATTAAAGGAGCTGGTCTTGCAGACTCTATTTTTTTTGTGCTCAGAGTTGGATGCGGAGTTGGACGCGGTTACGGATAACTCTTGTGGATAATATATTTGTCAGTTTTAATTGACCCGTTGAAAATAGGATGCATCTCTGATTTATATACTTATTTTACTTATCAAAAAAAAAGAAAGAAATGACTTCATAATTATAGTTTGAGCACATTACAATTGTAAATTTTGTAGAAATTAATTAGAATATTTATAATTATTATGTAGCATATCCTGTAAATGAAAATTTATATCAACCACTAGTTGATTGATTAAAAAAAAATATCATTAAACTAAAACAAATTGAAAAGCGTCATTTACAAATACATCATTGTGCCTGCCAATCATATGCATAATAGCTTATTTATTATAGTTATTTTTTTGATAACATAATTAACTGATGTTCCTGATCGAACATACATCATTATTTCTTTCCTTCTTCTTATCACTGATTGTTTTCTTTTTACTGGCAGTCCTGATGATTGGGAGTGTTTCCTGCATTATCTGGCATGTTTGCTGGAAGATGACAGTAGTTGGACCAAAGGTGGTAACATAAATCCTAGTCATCTACTAGGCGTGGAGTGCAAGAACGTGCATTTAACAAATGAAGTGGTGTGTGCTTAGGAATCCTTCACAATAACTTGTATAAATTTCAAGGCTTTATTTACTAGTATTCCCATCATTTACCTTATGCAACTTGCATGTGCAGTTTGATTCTCGTATGTCAACTGCATCAGATTTTGTACAAAAGTTAATGGCAGAAACCATAAGTGATCCTATAAGATGTCCAGGCTTGGCAAGTCTTGAAATTGAAAGGAGGAAATTCTTATTTGGAAAGGGAGATGCTGATAAATTAATGGATGGCCTGATGCAATATTTTTCCAGGTATAGTGCAATGTTCATCTTTCTCCTGGTGAATATGGTTTTTATTTCCCCTTTTTATCGTATAGGTATTGGTATTTTGAACATTTTCCTCTTGGAAAGTGGTGGCTAGTGTTCAAGTGAAGTTGCGTATTTTTACAGTTTGTACACCTTTAGCATGTTTGTGTGGGGTTTGTTTAAAGACTACTCGCCTCAATTCAGTTCCAGCCATTGACCACTATGGACTTAATGCCATCACCTTCAACCCCAGCACATTCGTAGCGAGAGAACATCACTTTTTAGTGAGTAATGTATTGGCAGTCATTCTCATTCCTGACAATAAATGACCCATTGTGGTGTCACATGTTCAACACTGGAAGATATCACATTGAAGAGACACAAACATCTGTGGATAGTTACAAGTAACTCTCCTTTGGTTCAAACAGATCTTTTTTTTTTACAGTTTATTAATTAAAGAAAGATACAAACTTAATACCCTTATAAATGGGGGGACAGAGGAGCCTTACCTCGAAAGAGAAATAGATACAAAAGAGAACCAAAGATCTAGGATATTCGGAGATAGCAAGTACCATGACTGTCCAAAAGCCGTGAGAATATTGCGTTTAGTGACTTTATTGTTGGTGAACTTGATGTAATTATTTTCTGTCCTGTCCAATCTAGAGGTGTTATTTCCCCTTTTTGGCTAACCCATAAATGATATTACTTCCTAGTGTAATTTTTTGATCTTATTTGTTTTTTAATATCATGTTCATGATATTGCTTTAGGTAAATTGATACGAGAAATGTAAGGCACAAATTTTCGGGCACAAAATGAGCTCGTAGTGCAAGTTATTAGTTGCTTAGTCTGTTGGTCATTTCAGCAAATCTTGGGGTGTAAACTGTAAAGTTTCTAGCAGGTCTCATGTATTTATACTGCTTCATGTGCCTAAAATTTTGTGTCTGTACAGCTGGAGCATATATGCTATGACTTACGTTTGCTCCTAACATTGTTATGCTCAAATAGTTTATAAAGCTTATAGTTTTGTTGTTTCAAAATTTTCTCAACACAGGTTCGGTCACTTGGCTTGCTTCATGTCCGATGTTGAGGCCTTTCTCCAAGTTCTAGATCATGATAAAAAGTACGAGTTTCTGGAGAAGTTGGCTAAAAGCTGTGAATCTTCCGCAACAAAGCCGAGAAAAGTACTCGGGCAATCAATAACCCTTTTTAAAGTTCGAGAACTGATTGGTGACATGTTTACTCTCCCTGTTAGTGGTATTGCTCCTGATTCTCTGTCCTGAAGATTACCTTGCATCTTTTTTTCTCTCCATACATAGCTGGAAGATCCATTTTAAGCAAACCAATGTGACCTTGATTTTGTTGGCTAACATGTGCAAATGCTAATTTATTGGATGTATATTTGCAAATGGTCTGTAAGCAGATTTCTCCAGATTGCAATGGTGTGTAGGTGGGAGGAGAATTGGAATATTATTTAAAAAATAAAAAATAAAATTCACAACGTTTCTAAAAAAAACGTTGTAAATGATATATTACAACGTTTCTATAAAAAACGTTGTAAATGATATATTACAACGTATTTTTAGAGACGTTTTAATATATAATTTACAACGTTTTTTTATAGAAACGTTGTAATATCACTTTTTTACAACATTTTTTTATCCAAACATTGTTATATCAATTTACAACGTTTTTATCTAAAACGTTGTCTTATATTTATTACAACGTTTTTAGAAAACGTTGTGCAATGTTTTTTACAACGTTTTAAAAATGTTGTCTAACAGTTTTTGGGACAATGTGGCCTCCACAAAGACAACGTTTTTTGCAACGTTTTCAAAAACGTTGTGAAATTAAATGACCTATTACAACGTTAGATATAACAACGTTTTACAAAACGTTGCGAACACTCTTTTACAACGTTTTAAAAACGTTGTAAAAGCCCATTTTTGTTGTAGTGACACAATACACAAATTCCATATGTACAACAAATAAAAAGGTATTACAAAGGCTATATCAACATCTTTAAATCAAAATATCACAACATTCTAGCCCAAAAAACGTGTAGCATACAGATTTCCAAAGCTCATATAACACAAAAAAATCTCAAGATTAAAAATAGGAAAAGGAAAAAAGTTACATCCCTAGATCTAATGAAACGTAGGATAGAAGAAAACATGAACAAAAAATGAATTTGATGGACGAAAAAGAGCTCATATTTCAAGATCTTTTGTTCTTTCCCATTTTCTTTTCCTATTTTGCTTTTGGTTTTGTGTTATGGAATTATGATGATATGAGAGAGAGAGAGAGAGAGAGAGAGAGAGAGAGTAGGAAGAGCTCACCTTTGGGTGTATGGTTTGCCTTTGATGTTGCCGATTTGAGCTTTTCATTATAGAGTTGTTCTTCAATTTTTATTTTTTTGCCGTCCTCTCAATTGGACCCATCAAGACTATAGAGAAACTGTAGTGCGATGTTCACTCACACTAGCCCAAGATCGTTAATCAACTTGTGAAAAAGAGCAAGCAAAAATTAAAAGAAAAACAACAACTTCAAGAATAACAAAACTTGACACTTGTATTATATTCTTCAAATTCTGAACTCACAACACTCTTACAATTGGGGAGACACTATTTTTTCTGAAGTACACTTGAGAAATGACATAGGAGACTCATAGTTACAATGTCAATAATAGTGTGGTCATACTTACAAAAATGGTGGTGACAATCGCTGATGGTGGTGATCCATGGTACAACAATCAAGGTAGATGCAATTGCAACTCAAGTGGCTGACAGAGAGGAGATACTCAGAAAAATAGATCAAGTGCCAGTAATAAGTGGAACCATGGAGGTAATAAAAATAATAATAACAATTGTTGTTATGATTGTGAAAAACTTGGTTATAAAATTACTGATTAGTGGTTACAAATATAAAATGAAAAATAATGGAATTTATCATGTCATTAATTATGTTGAAAATAATGTTGAAGATTTAGAAACTTCATTGTTGGTTAATTAATTAATTTGAATTAAGTTTTATCCTCTGTTTCGGTAAAAATTCCCCGTTTGAAAATTAAACTTTAAAAAAAATAATACTTTTAGTAGACCATTAGTAATAAAATGAAATTTTCACGCCTTAATTTTTAAAAATAGACTCTTTAAGTGAAATATCTCAAAATGAAATAATAGACTATTTACCTAGAACGGAGGGAGTATTTATTTATTAATCTTATTATAATTGAATGAAGTTGTCAATTGAATTTGTATTACCTATGCCAATCCTTTATTGAGTGACGCACTTTGTCTCTTTTACACAATATGACAATACTACTTAATTAATATTTTTTGGGTGGTTAAAGATAACAAAATATTTTGTTATAAAATTAATTACTCCTATATATTTTAATACCTACCATATAATAGTGTTTTAGTGTTTTTTAATGATAAATAAAAGGATTGCACATTCCATAATATAAAAGCGGCCAAAATACAAATTACTCCCCTAAGTTTCCACCAAATTCCACAGTACCATCCAAATTACGTTTTGTACCAAAACATACATAACGCTATCATTTTTTCCAGTTTTCCCCCTAGGTTAGACGGACGTTACATAGGCGTCGTTAAATTGCATGTGTCTTACACGTTCTGGGGAAAAAGTCATTTACTCTTCTGTTGGGTCTTGCTCCCTGCCAAGGCTACGTCTCAGCTTCTTTGATTTCTCTTCTCCTCACCTAGATCCAGCTTCAATTTCATCTTCTTCGACCAACATCATCATCTCCAATCTATCTCCAGTCAGCATCTCTCTCCCTGTTTCTTGCCCTAGCCGCATTCATCAACTCAGGTTGACAAGTCTCCCTCTGCTCGGGTCGTCTCTCTCTATTCTCTGTAACAGATCCGGCAAGCATTACTAGCTAGAAAAATGGACACTAGCAACGGAATTTTTTGTTGCTAAAGGACTGATTCCGTCGCTGTTGGCTACCTAGTGACGAAATTATTCGTCGGTAGGCCGTTGCTAATCATGCGTCGCAGATGTCCGATGGCCCATTTCCATCGCTAATGGTTAATTTCAATGACGGAAAGGTTTTTAAAAGTTAATTAAAATTTAATTTCAACGACAGAAATTTTGTCGCTAAAGGTTTTTAAAAGTTAATTAAAATTTAATTTCAGCGACGGAATTTCCGTCGCTAAAGGTTTTTAAAACTTAAATAAAATTTAATTTCAGCGATAGAAATTATGTCACTAATAATGGAAAAAATTAAAAAAAAATACATGAAAATATTGTCAATTATAATTTTTTGTACCTTATATAACAATTAATATGAAACTAAACATACGAAATAAACAATACTATAAAACTAATCTAATAACCTCAAACTCTAAATGTTATTATAACAAAGTACCAAATATATAAATATGAAATCAAACAATACCAAATATCAATGTATCAACTCAAATAGTACCAATAATCAAAGTGGGGGAGGGGGCTGATCTTGGAAAAGATTTCTGGCATGAGAAGGGACCCGGTACTACTAGAGGGAATGTTCGAAGACCCATGCCTTTGTTGCACCATGCTTTGCATCACGACCATCATTTCTGCAAATCGTCGCTCTGTTTGTCCCCAATATTCCGCAGCCACACGTTGCTCCTCAACCAAGCGTGCTTCCAAAGTCTCTATCCTCGAAATCTGCTGAGCGTCGGGCCTAATAGCATACGAGTGACCTGTCAACGATGAGTATTGCAGCCCATGGTCCCCCATTCCGAACACTCTATCTCCCCTCTATTTCCGTCCTTTAAGGGTGATTTCTTTCCAAACCTAAGGATTAAATGGAATGGGCTGGGTAGATCAACATCTTCCTCCAACACCGTTGTCTTATATCCAAACTATCAATAAAACAAACAAATATTATCATATACACAATATACATAAATAAATTTACATATTCAAAATAAAGTCTTTCAATTAAAGTTTACTTACAAATGTAGATGCTAACCTATTATCAACCCACTACGGAGGGTCATCGACGGAGATACCAGGCCTAGTATGTGTACTAACAAACACATCAAGAGAACTAATGTCGTTATATTCCCTTTCCTACAATCATTATAATTACTTTAGTTAAACCAAATAATATAATATCATAACATTTACCCATGTTCGTAAAAATATCAAATCGATCTCCACTGCTCATATCTAGATCAAGTTTAAACTAAATTGAATAAAAGCACGACTATTCGACTTGTGCGGTTCCACAGTTCAGTTTCCCGGTTGTGCATTGGGCCGGTATTTTCTTCATTGGGAATCCAATTTGTACATTGATTGTTCAATTCTGATTCGGGAATCCAATTTGTGTATCAAGAATGTAATTTCTACATCGGGAATTGCTGCATCATAAATTCATGATTCGATAATCGCGATTCGAATTGATGCATATTGTCATGAACAAATTAAGGTGTTTTCTAATTAAGGTAACCCGCTAAACGAAATTTTGTAAACATATGTGATCCGATTGGGTTTTAGCTAATCGAGTCGGGTCGAGATACAAATGTAACCAGAATCTGTTTGCCCACCCTATGTTTGTAAAATATCAAATCGATCTCAACCGCTCAGATCTAGATCGAGTTTGAACTAAATTGAGCAAAACCATGACAATTCGACTTGTGAAGTTTCGAAGTTCAGTTTCATAGTTGTGCATTGGGATTTTCTACATATGGAATCAAATTTGTGCATCGATAGTCCAATTCTACATCGAGAATCCAATTTGTGTGTCAGGAATGTAATTTATGCATCGAGATTTGTTGCATCCCAAATCTAAATTTATAAATGGGACTTTAGCTTTTCAAACGTGCTATACATTGAAACTTTTAGAAACATGGTTAGAATTTTTATCAACGAACAATCAAATATAAATACAATATGTGTAGTGGTTCGGTTCAATTAATACGATTTTATCCGGCTTGGTTCAACTCAGCTCGAAAAACTTTATGAGATGATATATTGTAAAGCGACGAAAAATTACTTATGTTTATAAAAAAATGAGTAAAAATAATAATTCAATGATTCATATCAAGGAATGTGCTAGAGACATGCAACACAGTATGACCACATGCAAATTCAAATTTACTCTATTCATATAATTTTGTTATTATTTTCTTAAATATATAAATTAATGTGGATATTTTTATTTTTTTTATTTTATTGATGTTAATAATTTTAATGAATGATATTATATTATTAAATTAATATTTGAAATATTAATTTAATAATATAAAATCATTCATTAAAATGATTATAATATTTATATATATATACACACACACACACACAAATGGATTTTACCAAAAAAAAACAATTTTTTTATAAATACAAGAATTTAATTTAAATTTAATTTCAGTGACGGAAATTTCATCGCTAAAGGTGACCTTCAACGACGGAAAACTTCGTCGTTAAAGGTTTTCAGAATTTAATTTTAGCGACGGAAATTTCGTCGCTAAAGGTGACCTTCAGCGACAGAATGCTTCGTTGTTAAATGTTTTCAGAATTTAATATAAATTTAATTTCAGCGGCGGAATGCTCCGTCGTTGAAATTAAATTTAAATTAAATTCTGAAAACCTTTAACAACAGCACGTCAATCACCTTTAGACTGATAAATTTCGTCGCTGAAGGCATTAACACATTAATTCCGTCGCTGATGCTCAATTTCCGTCGCTATGTACCGACGGAACATTTCTGTCGCTGATAATTCCGTCGTTGAAGGCGTCTTTTCTAGTAGTGAAGCTTCTTCGCTGCAGCCCGCTCATTTTCTTTTCCATTGCGAGCACCAATCTTCATCTCCAAATTTGGATAAAGTTTTGCCGTCTCCGCTACTGTTTTGCCCAACATACATCTTTCATCACCTCGCTCTCCTATGCTTGCTCCAGCCAAACCTCTACTTTTCTAGTTGAAATCACCGTAGCATCTCCGTCTTCGATCCGACGAAAGCGGCTCTTTCGCTTGATTCAGCAACGCATCAGGGTTTGTTCACTGGTCTTTCTCCTTCGTGAAATTATGTAAATTCAAGACCTTAGTCTTGATACTTGGAGTCTTATTATTCAATTAAAGTAAGCTCTCTCTGATTGCCTAGTGATATTGTTGATCTTGTCAAATTATAGCTTGGATATATTTTCCCCGTATGATTCTTGCTATAACCCAAAGTAGTTGTGAAAAATTTGAGAATTGAATTGTTGGAAATTGGGTTGGCGTGAAAATTTTAATTTTCACTCAAATTTATGCGATTCAGGCAAGAATTCAATCATGCATTTCAGGGTATTATACTTTGTTGTGCAAATTGAATATTACTACTCATTGGGTAGATTGCTTTGAAAATTTTAAATGGGGTGAAAATCATTATATGGCCTATTTTTTGAAACCCTCCTAGTGGAATGACATTTTTACCCCTATACGTGAAAGATGCGTGCAATTTAATGATGCCTATGTAACACCCATCTGGCCTAAGGGGTAAACTTGAAAAAATGACAACGTCAGGTATGATTTTGACATAAAACGTAATTTAGATTGTATTATGGGATTGTGTGGCAACTTTGGGAGGTAATTTGTATTTTGGCCTATAAAAGTCATATCCTACCATGTGGTACGTACAATTGATGGCAACGTCAGTGTTTCCATCATTTGATACTCACTCCATTCTAAAATTATTATCTAATTTTGATTCGGTAACCGGATTAATAAAAATAATTAATTGATTATTAATATTGTTTTGGTCTATAATTTCATTTAAACCTCATGTATATGTGGTTTATAGTAAGAATAAATTAAAAAAATAAGAGTAAAGTGGTAAAAGTGTTGTTTTAAAAAGAAAATTTTCAATCAATATAATTATTTTGGGACCGACAACAAAAAAGAAAGAAAGAAAATAGTTTTGAGACAGATGGAGTAGTTAAAGTAAATATTAATTTCACTGGAATTAATCATAATTATAAAAATATTTGTTGGGTTTTGAGAGAAAACAATTTTGTTACAAAATATGGAACGGAATAATTATTTGCAGAGTGATCAGAAGTATTCAAAACAAGTTATTATCTTATTTTGAATATATCAGATTAGGAGATTGAAATAACATAATTAGCTGTTAGGGGTATTGACAATCAAAACATTCACAGATAAATAGCTAAGATATATATATGCGATGAAATTAAATAGTTTTAAAGATAGAGAAAATTGATACAAATATTTAAATAGGTTTGAATCTTTAATTCTACATGCACTCATCACGTCCGATGGCTTCTATAGGTTATAATACACTATATTTCAACAAATACATAAATTATTGTGGTTGAAAGAAATATCTCAATTTTATCTCAACTAGTTGGCTCCTTAAATAGGTTCTTACAACTTAACAAAGTAACACAATGAATAAAAAAAACTTATGTAAGTTGACTCTAAAGTAGCCAATAGAAGCAACAATAAAGGTCATCGATTGCTTGATTCTTTGGTGAGCTTGAGTGTTGGATGATGTTCTTTGAAATCAAGCAATAAGAATTTGAGTTATACTCAGTATGTTCTTTCTGTTAATCTATCATCCACTCGTGTATTTTTCTCTATCAATCGATATGTTTTCGTTGTGTGTGTTTTTCTTTACGAGGAGTGTGTGTTTATCTTTGTGAGGATTAACTTTGTATATAGGCGGTCTTTCGATCAAGCTAGCCGGTGTACAAAGGTTAGATTTGCAACTTGCGATGTCCACCTGTATTGACTTATTGATATTAGTTTTACGGTATATTGTTTACCATTATCATACACTCAAGTCTTGCGTCTCACATGCAACTATGTGTATTGCCCTAATTATGTTTTCTTGTAGCATACTGGAAAGTCTTTATTGTTCTTGTGCCCATTAATGAGGTTATCGATTTGTTTGAAGAACAACTATATTATGCAATTTATAGTTGTTTCAGTGAAACGAAACAGATAACAACTCTATGATCACCTTAATTTTTTTAATATAAAAACTCTTTTACAGTAATCTTATAATTAACGATGGGTTAATCTAACCTAATAGTCATCATCAAAACAGATGATCTAAACAAAGGTCCTAACAACACTCAAGCACAGTCAACATGTTTACAACATAAATAAAGGATAAAGATGATATATTATTAAAATTGTAGACATATTTTTTAAAAGTGAACTCTTTAAATAAAACTTCACAAAATAGAATAACGAACTCTTTATTTTGCACATGAAGTTGTTAATTGTGAGAGTTTACTCCTATTGATTGTGCCTTTTGGTTTATTTTCAGAGTGTAGTCCTCCACCACAATATTCAATTGAGTCATATTGTTTATTGATTGATTTTGGTATTGATTAGTGTTATTCCATTGCGGGGTTATTTTAATGGAAGGTTAGTAAAATAAAATAATTTACAAAACAAAAGTTTAAAACAAATTCTTAAAAATATATATGTAAAAAAATACGTTAGTAAAATAAAAATATTTGATGGAACAAAAATAATAGTTATGGAGTCAATAAAACAAAAAAAAAATAATTTAAACTGAGGTTACTAAAATAATAAAAATAATTTACAGAACAAAAGTTTAAAACAAATTCTTAAAAATAGTTAAGTAAAACAAAAATACATTAGTAAAATAAAATTATTTGATGGAATAAAAATAATAGTTATATAATCAATAAAACAAAAAATAATTTAAACTATGGTTAGTAAAATTATAAAAATAATTTACGGAATAAAAGTTTAAAACTATTTTTTTTAAAAAAATAGTTATGCAAAACAAAAATACGTTAGTAAACTAAAAATACTTGATGGGATAAAAATAATAGTTACAAAGTCAATGAAACAAAAACAATTTTAACTGAGGTTAGTAAAATAATAACAATAATTTACAGAACAAATTTTTTTCGTAAAACTAATTCTTAAAAATAAAACAAAAATAATAGTTACGAAGTCAATAAAATAAAAAAAATATAATGGAAGTTGGTAAAATCAAAATAATTTACGGAACAAAAATAATAGTTAATGGTAAAAATAATTCCGTTATTTTGATTTTAGCTTATTTTTCTTATCAGAAATTCATTTATTCGTAATATACAAATATAATTTAATAAAAGTAATCATTCAAAATGAAGAAATTATTTGAGTTCAGATTCTATTTACAGGGCGGAAAAAAATTCAAAATTGTTCGAAAACATTCATTCTACAAAGTTTTTGAACAGTATAAAGTGTTTGGGGTTACCAGACTATGAATTGACACTTAAAAATTGGTCTTCCAGTAATGCTATTGAGAAACATTGACTATGCTGCAGGGTTATGCAATTGAAAAAAAATAATCATCATAAATCTTAGGGATCACATTGTTGAAACAAATTTTTTGAAATGAAACAATATTGGAGAAAATATTTTTATTCCAAGATTATCATTAACTCCATCTGATGTAGACCCTAAGAGGTGGCTCAGTGGTAGAGTTGGGGATTTACAAAATGTGAGGTCTCATGTTCAATCATTTCTCATACCCCCTTAGGGGAAAGGTCTACAAAAAAAACTTAAAAAAACTTTTTTAAAAAATTCATCTGATGTAAGACTGACTTACAAGTTCAAGAGAAGACAATTTTCATTCCAGGTATTATATGTAATGACAACTAACAAATGTCAAATTCAATAATTACACGTAGATCTCTTTTTGAAGAAACCGGTATTTAGCCATAGACAACTATATGTTGCAGTTTTTAGAGTAATAAATTGTTTTGATTTGAAGATATTGATCTGCAGTGAAGATAAAAAATCAACTAATTAAACAATAAATGTTGTGTATAAGGAATTTTTTTAGAATATATAATGATTAGTAATATACTGATGTGTATTTGTTAATAAACCAATTCTTCTTATTTTATCTTTTAAGATTTTTTTTTATCCTCTTTATTTTGTTTATGTACGATTTAGTCAAAAAAAGAAAAAAGACGTGCAAAAACACACATGTTAAAAAACAAACTAGTTCATTACTATAGATTTTATATTGCCAACATTTGGTTTAAGAATAACTTAATAATTTCAAGTTGCCAACATTCTAGAACGAAAGAAGCTAAAAAGTCGGAACGTATAAATTAAATATAAAATATTAAAGAAAAGATACTATACACATAATCAAGTCGTGATGGAAAGTTAACGTTTTACGTACTATATTATATATACAAATTAAATAGTTTAAGACCGGCCCGCACCTACGTGCCTCTGCATCTTGTTTGGACTTTGGAGACGAAGCTAGGAAATAGTTAATTAGAGTCGGTTGAAAGAGAAGGTTTAAATGTTTAATACTTGTAGTTTAGTTGAAGGTTGAAATAAAGAGGTAGTTAGAGAATTTTAAAGAAAAAATTGACATAAACATTAATTAAATCTCGGGAAGCCATTTCTTTCATATGCATCAGGAAAAGTAAACCCTTACCCTTACCCTTACCCGGGTTTTCCTATATATAGACTAATCCTCACCACATACTTATAAACCTAGCTAGCTAATACTGAGAGATTATGTAACCACACAAAAATGGGAGGCTCTATGTTGTCTGCAGTGGCTCTACTAGTTATAATAATATCTCCCCTCTTTGTTAACCAAGCTGCTGCTTCCACTTCCATTGATGAATGGTTACAAAAGGTTCGCCTACCAAATGAAAAGGTCGCCAAAATTGATTTCTATACCGATCCATCTGGCGCCCAAACTGTTCCCGTTGCCAATGCCGGCAACCTTACGGTTCTGCCCGCTAATTTTGGCTTGGTTGCTGTAGTAGACTTCAGATTAACTGCCGGACCAAATTTAACATCATCTGACTTCGTTGGTAGAGGTCAAGGTTTCTTCACTTCCTCCTCTATGACCGACTTTAGCTTTTTTACTGCCCTCAACATTCTGTTCCAAACTGGACAGTACAAGGATAGCACTCTTACTTTCGTTGGCTACGATCCAACTGGTCCAGATTCTCGTGAGCTGAATGTTATTGGGGGAACGGGAGAATTCCGAATGGCTCGAGGATTTGTCAATTTTAGCAGCTATAGTCGAAACCCTACTAACAACTTTACAAATGTTCTTAGGTTCAGTGCAACTGTTTTGCACTACTGATCCTTGTAGTTGTTTCCTTTGTTAATTTGTTGGAAGTGATGCAAGCAGAATAAAAGCTATGTACTATATATTGATAAAAGAATGATATTTTTGGTCAAAAATTCCCTACCAAGTCAATTTTTATGTATATATTGTTTATACATAACACAACAGAGAGCTCAGAATATAGGAAACTATTGCTTTAATATTGTCACGAAAGAGGTTGTTTAACATTATAGTGATCTCATGAGCGACTTGACGACAAAGATGTCGGATTGATCAACTCATGTAGATAATCATGAGTCCAAAGCAGTTCATGGTGATTGGTGAGCACATGTATCATACATACAAAAGTTGTAGTGTTTGACTATTCATATATTGACTTTAATTTGTCATTAGAAATTCATTGACTTTTTTTTAGGGTTTGTGTTTGGAATTTACTTGTTCAACAGTGTATCAAGAGGACAGTACGTTGTCATTAAATTCAAACTAGTCTTAGACCCAAACGTTTAACGCATGGATATATAATTTTTAAATTAAATTTTATTTAAATAAAACAAAGATAATAAATAAAATTAAAAGAATGAATTGCACCTATCTAAATAGAAATGCATCATTGTATCGGTAATATGATAGATTTTGAATTCATTATACACAACATTTATTGTGTTATTTTGTTGGTTTTCTTATTTATCTCATATCAATCAATATTTTTAAATCGAACGATTTGTTAACCTAAAAATCATGATTTGCTTTAAATTATACTTCGGGAAGTGTCATATATGCAATGATTGTCCTTAACTATTGTTAATCTTTATCGCATATGATAGTACCAATGATTGACCTTAACTTTTGTTTACCTACATGTTTGCTCTAAGGTTGAAATTATAAGTAATAGTTTGTTACTTTTTTTTTCTTGTTTCTAATATTTTAATAAATACACTTTTATAGGGACTATCTTACTTTTACATAAAAATATAAATATAATTTTTTTTATAATACATGTTGGTTGAATCCGATTGTTTAAGTTAATTATATTTTATCTTCTAAAGACCACAAATTTTAACGTATAAAATATTATTACAAAATTTGATCATTTCGATTTATTAACATGTAAAATGGACAATAAAATTAAGATATTGATGGTTTTAAAATATTTTGTCAAAGGGTCTGATGGAGATGGAAAAATATTTTCTATTTATGTTTTTTTTATATTTTTATAAATTTGTCAATGCATTGCTTTTACTTTTGGTCTATTTCATTATATGTGCACTTTAGTTTCAAATATGTCAATAAGTTGTCTCAATAATTGTGATGAGAATTTAAATTCGTTAAGTAGTAGGAGTACTATTTTGATATAAATTATATTTTCGTGATCAGGTTTTTTATTTTTCGTTTTTTGATTTTCTTGTCATCTAGATGTGATATTCTTATTTTTACTGATGGAGACAATGACATTCTTGTGATACTGCTCAACATTATTTACATTCAAATTTTAGCTCCTACAATATGATGTCCAAACCTTTTAATGGTAAGTTGGTAAAAAATTATAATAAAATATTAGTTGATTTTTAAATACAATAATGATTAGATTTGAGAGATTGAGCATCAAAAACCAAACAAACAAATAATATTTTACAAAAAATTTAGTTCAGTTTGATGAAATTTGGTTCGTTGGTTAATGTTCAATGTTTTTTTGTTTGACCTACATGCTCGGATTGAAATTAAATCATGGTTTGTTATTTTATTTTTTTTCTGCTTCGAATATTTGAATAAACATACTTTTGTCGGGAGTCTTGATTTAATATAAAAAAAGTATATATTTTTTATAATATATGTTGGCAGAAGCTGGTTATTTAAGTTCATCATATTTATCTTCTATAAGACAACAAATTTCTTAACGTATAGAATCCTATAAAAATTATGATATCGATTTATAACATGTAAAATGAACAATGGTGTGGAAATATTTTGTTAACTTTGTTTTCAATTCATTAGAAGTTTGTTCATATTCCAAGGCAATATTTGGTTTTTATATTCCAAGAGAGTATTTGATTTTCACATATTAAGGTAGTATTTGATTAATTATGACACATGTAATCCATAATTTATGTTTTCAATACATGACCCAAAAATTTTATTACTTATAAATGACTTTCTATTTTAAAAACA
>CM028377.1:68566370-68682417 GCA_013146195.2 Codonopsis lanceolata | reverse complement strand
AATGAGTAAAAATAATAATTCAATGATTCATATCAAGGAATGTGCTAGAGACATGCAACACAAGATGACCACATGCAAATTCAAATTTACTCTATTCATATAATTTTGTTATTATTTTCTTAAATATATAAATTAATGTGGATATTTTTATTTTTTATTATATTGATGTTAATATTTTAATGAATGATATTATATTATTAAATTAATATTTGAAATATTAATTTAATAATATAAAATCATTCATTAAAATGATTATAATATTTATATATATATACACACACACACACACACAAATGGATTTTACCAAAAAAAAACAATTTTTTTTATAAATACAAGAATTTAATTTAAATTTAATTTCAGTGACGGAAATTTCATCGCTAGGTGACCTTCAACGACGGAAAACTTCGCGTTAAAGGTTTTAGAATTTAATTTTAGCGACGAAGTTTGCTAAAGGTGACCTTGCACTGTTAAAGGTTTTCGAATTTAATTTAAATTTAATTTCAGCGACGGAATGCTCTATCGTTGAAATTAAATTTAAATTAAATTCTGAAAACCTTTAACAACGGAGCATTCTGTCGCTGAAGGTCACCTTTAGACTGATAAATTTCGTCGCTGAAGGCATTAACACATTAATTCCGCGCCGATGCTCATTTCGCGCTTATGTACCGACGCTGTAACATTGCCGCCGATATTCGCCGCCAAGGCGTTTTTCTAGTAGTGAAGCTTCTTCGCTGCAGCCCGCCATTTTCTTTTCCATTGCGAGCACCAATCTTCATCTCCAAATTTGGATAAAGTTTTGCCGTCTCCGCTACCGTTTTGCCCAACATACATCTTTCATCACCTCGCTCTCCTATGCTTGCTCCAGCCAAACCTCTACTTTTCTAGTTGAAATCACCGTAGCATCTCCGTCTTCGATCCGACGAAAGCGGCTCTTTCGCCTGATTCAGCAACGCATCAGGGTTTGTTCACTGGTCTTTCTCCTTCGTGAAATTATGTAAATTCAAGACCTTAGTCTTGATACTTGGAGTCTTATTATTCAATTAAAGTAAGCTCTCTCTCGATTGCCTAGTGATATTGTTGATCTTGTCAAATTATAGCTTGGATATATTTTCCTCGTATGATTCTTGCTATAACCCAAAGTAGTTGTGAAAAATTTGAGAATTGAATTGTTGGAAATTGGGTAAACGTGAAAATTTTAATTTTCACTCAAATTTATGCGATTCAGGCAAGAATTCAATCATGCATTTCGTATTATACTTTGTTGTGCAAATTGAATATTACTACTCATTGGGTAGATTGCTTTGAAAATTTTAAATGGGGTGAAAATCATTATTTGGCCTATTTTTTGAAACCCTCCTAGTGGAATGACATTTTTACCCCTATACGTGAAAGATGCGTGCAATTTAATGATGCCTATGTAACACCCATCTGGCCTAAGGGGTAAACTTGAAAAAATGACAACGTCAGGTATGATTTTGACATAAAACGTAATTTAGATTGTATTATGGGATTGTGTGGCAACTTTGGGAGGTAATTTGTATTTTGGCCTATAAAAGTCATATCCTACCATGTGGTACGCATAATTGATGGCAACGCCGTTGTTTCCATCATTTGATACTCACTCCATTCTAAAATTATTATCTAATTTTGATTCGGTAACCGGATTAATAAAAATAATTAATTGATTATTAATATTGTTTTGGTCTATAATTTCATTTAAACCTCATGTATATGTGGTTTATAGTAAGAATAAATTAAAAAAATAAGAGTAAAGTGGTAAAAGTGTTGTTTTAAAAAGAAAATTTTCAATCAATATAATTATTTTGGGACCGACAACAAAAAAGAAAGAAAGAAAATAGTTTTGAGACGATGGAGTAGTTAAAGTAAATATTAATTTCAATGGAATTAATCATAATTATAAAAATATTTGTTGGGTTTTGAGAGAAAACAATTTTGTTACAAAATATGGAACGGAATAATTATTTGCGTAGTGATCGAAGTATTCAAAACAAGTTATTATCTTATTTTGAATATATCAGATTAGAGATTGAAATAACATAATTAGCTGTTAGGGGTATTGACAATCAAAACATTCACAGATAAATAGCTAAGATATATGCGATGAAATTAAATAGTTTTAAAGATAGAGAAAATTGGTACAAATATTTAAATAGGTTTGAATCTTTAATTCTACACGCACCCATCACGTCCCATGGCTTCTATAGGTTATAATACACTATATTTCAACAAATACATAAATTATTGTGGTCGAAAGAAAGATCTCAATTTTATCTCAACTAGTTGGCTCCTTAAATAGGTTCTTACAACTTAACAAAGTAACACAATGAATAAAAAAAAACTTATGTAAGTTGACTCTAAAGTAGCCAATAGAAGCAACAATAAAGGTCATCGATTGCTTGATTCTTTGGTGAGCTTGAGTGTTGGATGATGTTCTTTGAAATCAAGCAATAAGAATTTGAGTTATACTCAGTATGTTCTTTCTGTTAATCTATCATCCACTCGTGTATTTTTCTCTATCAATCGATATGTTTTCGTTGTGTGTGTTTTTCTTTACGAGGAGTGTGTGTTTATCTTTGTGAGGATTAACTTTGTATATAGGCGGTCTTTCGATCAAACTAGCTGGTGTACAAAGGTTAGATTTGCAACTTGCGATGTCCACCTGTATTGACTTATTCATATTAGTTTTACGGTATATTGTTTACCATTATCATACACTCAAGTCTTGTAGCATACTGGAAAGATTTGCAACTATGTGTATTGCCCTAATTATGTTTTCTTGTAGCATACTGGAAAGTCTTTATTGTTCTTGTGCCCATTAATGACGTTATCGATTTGTTTGAAGAACAACTATATTATGCAATTTATAGTTGTTTCAGTGAAACGAAACAGATAACAACTCTATGATCACCTTAATTTTTTTAATATAAAAACTCTTTTACAGTAATCTTATAATTAACGATGGGTTAATCTAACCTAATAGTCATCATCAAAACAGATGATCTAAACAAAGGTCCTAACAACACTCAAGCACAGTCAACATGTTTACAACATAAATAAAGGATAAAGATGATATATTATTAAAATTGTAGACATATTTTTTTTAAGTGAACTCTTTAAATAAAACTTCACAAAATAGAATAACGAACTCTTTATTTTGCACATGAAGTTGTTAATTGTGAGAGTTTACTCCTATTGATTGTGCCTTTTGGTTTATTTTCAGAGTGTAGTCCTCCACCACAATATTCAATTGAGTCATATTGTTTATTGATTGATTTTGGTATTGATTAGTGTTATTCCGTTGCGGGTTTATTTTAATGGAAGGTTAGTAAAATAAAATAATTTACAAAACAAAAGTTTAAAACAAATTCTTAAAAATATATATGTAAAAAAATACGTTAGTAAAATAAAAATATTTGATGGAACAAAAATAATAGTTATGGAGTCAATAAAACAAAAAAAATTTAAACTGAGGTTACTAAAATAATAAAAATAATTTACAGAACAAAATTTTAAAACAAATTCTTAAAAATAGTTAAGTAAAACAAAAATACATTAGTAAAATAAAATTATTTGATGGAACAAAAATAATAGTTATATAATCAATAAAACAAAAAAATAATTTAAACTATGGTTAGTAAAATTATAAAAATAATTTACGGAATAAAAGTTTAAAACTATTTTTTTTAAAAAAATAGTTATGTAAAACAAAAATACGTTAGTAAACTAAAAATACTTGATGGGATAAAAATAATAGTTACAAAGTCAATGAAACAAAAACAATTTTAACTGAGGTTAGTAAAATAATAACAATAATTTACAGAACAAATTTTTTTCGTAAAACTAATTCTTAAAAATAAAACAAAAATAATAGTTACGAAGTCAATAAAATAAAAAAAATATAATGGAAGTTGGTAAAATCAAAATAATTTACGGAACAAAAATAATAGTTAATGGTAAAAATAATTCAGTTATTTTGATTTTAGCTTATTTTCTTATCAGAAATTCATTTATTCGTAAAATACAAATATAATTTAATAAAAGTAATCATTCAAAATGAAGAAATTATTTGAGTTCAGATTCTATTTACAGGGCGGAAAAAAATTCAAAATTGTTCGAAAACATTAATTCTACAAAGTTTTTGAACAGTATAAAGTGTTTGGGGTTACCAGACTATAAATTGACACTTAAAAATTGGTCTTCCAATAATGCTATTGAGAAACATTGACTATGCTGCAGGGTTATGCAATGGAAAAAAAATAATCATCATAAATCTTAGGGATCACATTGTTGAAACAAATTTTTTGAAATGAAACAATATTGGAGAAAATATTTTTATTCCAAGATTATCATTAACTCCATCTGATGTAGACCCTAAGAAGTGGCTCAGTGGTAGAGTTGGGGATTTACAAAATGTGAGGTCTCAGGTTCAATCATTTCTCATACCCCCTCAGGGGAAAGATCTACAAAAAAAAACTTTTTAAAAAAATTAATTTGATATAAGACTGACTTACAAGTTCAAGAGAAGACAATTTTCATTCCAGGTATTATATGCAATGACAACTAACAAGTGTCAAATTCAATAATTGGGCGTAGATCTCTTTTTTAAGAAACCGATATTTAGCCATAGACAACTATATGTTGTAGTTTTTAGAGTAATAAATTGTTTTGATTTGAAGATATTGATATGCAGTGAAGATAAAAAATCAACTAATTATAAGGAATTTTTTTAGAATATATAATGATTAGTAATATACTGATGTGTATTTATTAATAAACCAATTCTTCTTATTTTATCTTTTAAGATTTTTTTTCATCCTCTTCATTTTGTTTATGTACGATTTAGTCAAAAAAGAAAAAAGACGTACAAAAACGCACATGTTAAAAAAAAAACTAGTTAATTACTATAGATTTTATATTGCCAACATTTGGTTTAAGAATAACTTAATAATTTCAAGCTGCCAACATTCTAGAACGAAAGAAGCTAAAAAGTAGGAACGTATAAATTAAATATAAAATATTAAAGAAAAGATACTATACACATAATCAAGTCGTGATGGAAAGTTAACGTTTTACGTACTATATTATATATACAAATTAAATAGTTTAAGACCGGTCCGCACCTACCTGCCTCTGCCTCTTGTTTGGACTTTGGAGACGAAGCTAGGAAATAGTTAATTAGAGTCGGTTGAAAGAGAAGGTTTAATACTTGTAGTTTAGTTGAAGGTTGAAATAAAGAGGTAGTTAGAGAATTTTAAAGAAAAAATTGACATAAACATTAATTAAATCTTGGGAAGCCATTTCTTTCATATGCATCAGGAAAAGTAAACCCTTACCCTTACGCGGGTTTTCCTATATATAGACTAATCCTCACCACATACTTATAAACCTAGCTAGCTAATACTGAGAGATTATATAACTTAAACACACAAAAATGGGAGGCTCTATGTTGTCTGCAGTGGCTCTACTAGTTATAATAATATCTCCCCTCTTTGTTAACCAAGCTGCTGCTTCCACTTCCATTGATGAATGGTTACAAAAGGTTCGCCTACCAAATGAAAAGGTCGCCAAAATTGATTTCTATACCGATCCATCTGGCGCCCAAACTGTTCCCATTGCCAATGCCGGCAACCTTACGGTTCTCCCCGCTAATTTTGGCTTGGTTGCTGTAGTAGACTTCAGATTAACTGCCGGACCAAATTTAACATCATCTGACTTCGTTGGTAGAGGTCAAGGTTTCTTCACTTCCTCCTCTATGACCGACTTTAGCTTTTTTACCGCCCTCAACATTCTGTTCCAAACTGGACAGTACAAGGATAGCACTCTTACTTTGGTTGGCTACGATCCAACCGGTCCAGATTCTCGTGAGCTGAATGTTATTGGGGGAACGGGAGAATTCCGAATGGCTCGAGGATTTGTCAATTTTAGCAGCTATAGTCGAAACCCTACTAACAACTTTACAAATGTTCTTAGGTTCAGTGCAACTGTTTTGCACTACTGATCCTTATAGTTGTTTCCTTTGTTAATTTGTTGGAAGTGATGCAAGCAGAATAAAAGCTATGTACTATATATTGATAAAAGAATGATATTTTTGGTCAAAAATTCCCTACCAAGTCAATTTTAATGTATATATTGTATGATACGTCCATAACACAACAGAGAGCTCAGAATATAGGAAACTATTGCTTTAATATTGTCACGAAAGAGGTTGTTTAACATTATAGTGATCTCATGAGCGACTTGACGACAAAGATGTCGGATTGATCAACTCATGTAGATAATCATGAGTCCAAAGCAGTTCATGGTGATTGGTGAGCACATGTATCATACATACAAAAGTAGTAGTGTTTGACTATTCATGTTTTGACTTTAATTTGTCACTAGAAATTCATTGACTTTTTTTTTAGGGTTTGTGTTTGGAATTTACTTGGTGAACAGTGTATCCAGACGACAGTACGTTCTCATTAAATTCAAACTAGCCTTTTATTCAAATAAAACAAAGATAATAAATAAAATTAAAAGAATGAATAGCACCTATCTAAATAGAAATGCATCATTGTATCGGTAATATGATAGATTTTGAATTCATTATACACAACATTTATTGTGTTATTTTGTTGGTTTTCTTATTTATCTCATATCAATCAATATTTTTAAATCCGAACGATTTGTTAACCTAAAAATCATGATTTGCTTTAAATTATACTTCAGGAAGTGTCATATATGCCGCAATGATTGTCCTTAACTATTGTTAATCTTTATCGCATATGATAGTACCAATGATTGACCTTAACTTTTGTTTGGCCTACATGTTTGCTCTGGTTGAAATTATAAGTAATAGTTTGTTACTTTTTTTTTCTTGTTTCTAATATTTTAATAAATACACTTTTATAGGGACTATCTTACTTTTACATAAAAATATAAATATAATTTTTTTATAATACATGTTGGTTGAATCCGATTGTTTAAGTTAATTATATTTTATCTTCTAAAGACCACAAATTTTAACGTATAAAATATTATTACAAAATTTGATCATTTCGATTTATTAACATGTAAAATGGACAATAAAATTAAGATATTGATGGTTTTAAAATATTTTGTCAAAGGGTCTGATGGAGATGGAAAAATATTTTCTATTTATGTTTTTTTATATTTTTATAAATTTGTCAATGCATTGCTTTTACTTTTGGTCTATTTCATTATATGTGCACTTTAGTTTCAAATATGTCAATAAGTTGTCTCAATAATTGTGATGAGAATTTAAATTCGTTAAGTAGTAGGAGTACTATTTTGATATAAATTATATTTTCGTGATCAGGTTTTTTTATTTTTCGTTTTTTGATTTTCTTGTCATCTAGATGTGATATTCTTATTTTTACTGATGGAGACAATGACATTCTTGTGATACTTTGTCTCCAACATTATTTACATTCAAATTTTAGCTCCTACAATATGATGTCCAAACCTTTTAATGGTAAGTTGGTAAAAAAATTATAATAAAATATTAGTTGATGTTTTAAATACAATAATGATTAGATTTGAGAGATTGAGCATCAAAAACCAAACAAACAGCAATATTTTTACAAAAAAATTTAGTTCAGATTTGATGAAATTTGGTTCGTTGGTTAATGTTCAATGTTTTTTTGTTTGACCTACATGCTCGGATTGAAATTAAATCATGGTTTGTTATTTTATTTTTTCTGCTTCGAATATTTGAATAAACACACTTTTGTCGGGACTCTTGATTTAATATAAAAAAGTATATATTTTTTATAATATATGTTGGCAGAAGCTGGTTATTTAAGTTCATCATATTTTATCTTCTATAAGACAACAAATTTCTTAACGTATAGAATCCTATAAAAAATTATGATATCGATTTATAACATGTAAAATGAACAATGGTGCTGAAATATTTTGTTAACTTTGTTTTCAATTCATTAGAAGTTTGTTCATATTCCAAGGCAATATTTGGTTTTTATATTCCAAGAGAGTATTTGATTTTCACATATTAAGGTAGTATTTGATTAATTATGACACATGTAATCCATAATTTATGTTTTCAATACATGACCCAAAAATTTTATTACTTATAAATGACTTTCTATTTTAAAAAAGACAAATTTTAGAGGGATTTTGCTATTTTTAGACTACCTAGGCTTTATATATATATATAGATTGGCAAGAATTTTTCCTATTTTGTGTAAACGTGTGAGCTTAATTAGTAGGTACGAGTGATTGTGCATGCGGAAGATTATTGATTTAGTTGGACAAATAGATAAAGAGTTGAATGGAGCGATCGAAAGATGAATCAAATAAGGGAAAATTAATTCAAAGTAGACTAAAAATTAATAATTCTTGTTGAAATATATGCAATTAATGGTTAACTTTTTCTAACACAATTGAAAATCAAAATATTTATCTTAATGTGAATTTCTAACTTTGCATTCAGACAATCAAATATATTTTTGCTTTTGAATATATTTGTTGGATCGGAATCTTGATTGGTCAGAGATTGAGGGGATTAAAATAGGAATATTAATTTTATTTACTTAAAAAACGAGCTAAAACATGCATGGTCATTGGTCTGACCAGATATATTCACACACGTAAGTCTCTTTAGTTGAATCAATGTTTAATTTCAGATTTGTATAAACTATGAAGCAGCTGCATGGTGAGTCTATTAATTGGGGAAAATGCCACAAAACCCTTCTACTCTTGAAATTAATTATCGATCAATTTTAATAATTAGACTTTTTGGTTAGAATGGAATGAGTATTAAGTAAGTTACACTTAAAGGAGTCGGATCTCTCTTCTTGTATATATCATTTGGTGTATGAGTCAGATCTCCTATATCTTTGGTGTATTATTTTTTATCTCCATCATTACATCCTAATCATTATATCTCAACCAATGAATAAGATAAAAAATAGTAGACCAGTGGTACACACAAGTGATACAGGAGATCTGGACTCCACTTAAAAAGGCAGATAGCTCTTTGGGTTTTTCGGTTTTCAATCAAACGGATCTTCCTTTGTCCAAAAGAATCTCATCTCATGTAACCATTCCTTTTTACTCTTCCCACCCCTCGATCCACGATCCACTGCCCAAACCTGTCCAATGTGTTCTAAATTAAAAATACTCAAATGAAATAAATGTTCTTAAAGACAGTTGGTGTATAAATTTTTTTACTATTCTTCATAATATATGCATTTATTTAATATATATATATATATATATATATATATATATATATATTCTACTTAATTGTTATAATATTTTCTTTGGGAATTGAATATGAGCGGATTCATTGAAAATGTGCTTACCACCTTGGAATAAGAATATGCATGGTATTCATAGCACTCATTACTAAATCTATTTAATACAAGTAGATTTCTTATTGAAAACTATATAAATAGGCGCATTTCATTCAAAATTCATCAATTGTTTACCCGTTGAATATCATTAGTATAATGAAGTTATTTTTGGAGAATTTCTCCAATTTATAGTTTACGTTGGGACAGCAATCCGAAGAATATAAATGGGAGAAAGCTGATTTTGTTCACTTTCCCTCCTAATATGCATTTATATTTGCAATATGTTGTTTTAGGGGGATTTTTTTTTTTTTTGAAATACACTGAAATTGTCTATTGTGTATATACATTGGTGCATGTTTTTCCTTTTACTACTCATTTTTAATGCAATCTTACAATGAAAACTAATGTTGCAACAGGAGTTAAAGAAAAAAAGCGGTTGAGTTAAATATAAGAAGTTGAATAACATCTTTGCATAGATTGAAATGTATTTTTAACAAGAAAGAGGTAATCATGTATGTTGTATTTTTTTTCTTGAGAAAACAGAAAAAAAGGGTCTCATAAGCGCTAAGATATATATATATATATATATATATATATATATATCCTCAGACGGGGGATCGAGCACCACAAGCGCTAAGATAATTGAAGAAAGCTTCAAAGAAAAACCAAGTCATTACAAAAAATGAATGAAGCATTTTCTATTACATTTTTTTCCAATGTGTTCTAAGGTTTACAAATACTCAAATGAAATAAAATAGAAGAAAAACTCTATTGTAATTGTGTTCTAAGCAAAATATATTTATATGTTACTTCAATTGTTGCCTACCAACCACATTAATTAAAATTTTAAAAAATCACATAAAATGAACGGCATTGAATCGAACTAACAACCTAGTATTAATAGTAATAGCAAAATAAAAAAAATTGAGGTCTCCTATTGGCTGAGGCCTAAAGCCCTTGTTTACCAAGCTTTCCCCTTCGGCCGGCCCTGACCTTAAAGAAACAAATATGAACCTTTTTTTATATTTTTTCTAGCAATTTTATATTTGGATATATGATTAAAGAAACAAAAACACGTTGAATCATTGAAAGAAGCATATCAATAGAAACGAAACGAAAGAGAAAAAACAAAAACAATCAAACGAAAATATAAAAAATCTCATTTTAATAACTGTGAAATCACAAAAATAAAATTGCTCACCTTAATAACCCAAGTCACTCCAATATTACTTACCAAACCTAATTTTTGTAGAGGCAAGCTAAGTTTCAACAAATCTGAAACATAATTTAATTTTTTTATGAAAAGATTAGTCTAATTGGTTTCTTGTAGAATCTATGCCTCTTCCCCAAATCCAATCATTTTAATTTGGTGAAAAAAATGAAGTCAACTAATAATTCTTTTGCAAGAATGTTAACCATATCTAAACAATTCGAACTACTATTTTTGAAAAATAAAAAAATATTGTTCGTTCAGTTTTTTAGGCTCCATTACCCAAAATCAAACATTTATTTCAAAAAAATCATAAATGCTCTAAGAAATGGAGTCATTATAATAGAATAAAATTAGTGAAAAGAAGAAATGTTACATAACACAATCTAAATAATTAAGTAATCAATAAAATCATCATCATTGCAAATTAGCAAATGTAATGTGCAAAACCTAAATAATTAAACCTAAAAACCTATGCAACAAATTTTACATAACAAAAAAAAACCAAGTAATTTCTTTAATTAATTAAAAAGAAAGAGATTAGAGTTATAGATATACCTCACCTCACATATATGTTTAATAGAAATCTGATATTTTATTAGTTTGGGTCTACGTATTAGATGTGGCTGGGCATTAAAACGAGATGTGTGTTTTATTTATAATAGAGATAATACTTTAATATATGAGACTAATTATTTTGAGCATTCGCTTGTATTTTAAGATGTGGACCTTATGAATTTTATATATGAGAAATTGTTGTCGGTACCTTTTTTCAAACATTTTTTTTGTTCTTTCAGAAAGAAGGGGGCGCAAATTTTTACTTTGGTATGATAGTCCTCAGAAAGCAATTCGTACAAAATAACAAATGTCTTTGATTTTGTTTGGTGATATCATGTTTGTTCAACTTACTCTTCATCTTAGTCATATTTGAGCAAAACTAAGCTATTATAGTATAGAAATATAAAGAACTGGAATTACTTTTGTGGTCTTAACTTTGTTATTGGATATGTATTTAAATAAATATTAGTAAACCCCTAATGCACTTGGTCCTGCTGTGCCTCATTCACTGCCAAAAACACCCCTCTTCATTTTGCAAGAATAAAAAAAATCAGTCGATTAAAACATATTTTATTTCTAACAAAATTAATTAGTTAATTATTCACAAAAAATTAAATAAATAACTTACTATATATCTTTCACAACTTAAAATATTATTCTTGGATTTTTATGTGTCTATGATGTCCGCATGACAGTCATCCTTCCACGATGACAATAAACTTCTCTATTCATTATGTTAAAAGTAAGATATAAAAGAT
This sequence comes from Codonopsis lanceolata, assembly GCA_013146195.2. NCBI lineage: Eukaryota > Viridiplantae > Streptophyta > Magnoliopsida > Asterales > Campanulaceae > Codonopsis > Codonopsis lanceolata. The sequence continues at coordinate 68,670,553 of CM028377.1, read as the reverse complement.
AATGAAATGAAAATTGTTGGATGAATTAATATATATATTCAAACTGTCAGGGTTCATTATGAAGTTTTAAAAATTATACGAGGTTTGTATTGCAATCAAATTTGAAAAAATGGGTGGTTTTGAAATTTCAAAAGGTTTAAATAACATTGTTTTTTGGCGGGAAAATGATGTGCACTTGAAGACTTCCGTCTAGTCCACATAGTCGGCCACGTCAAACGTCCAGTCACCTTCTTGTCACAAAACTAACAAGTTTTGGACTGAAGGTTTTATTTGAAAAAAAAATTTAGGTTGAGGTTTTTCATGCAAAAAAAAAACAAAAACAAACAACACATAGTTCAAAACGAAAAAACTAAAATAGGTCAAGTTTTTTTTTTTTTGCAATTAACCCGTGAAGTTTTCAACCGCTACAATATTCTATATTTTAATCGAAAAAGGACAATTTCGAAGCAAAAAGGCTACGATACACTTAATAAACCGAAGGAGCGTTGTGGATCACTTAATCAGTGCATTGCATTGCATCAATTTATGCATTGTGATACATCAATTTAAATCACATAATCTAATTTATGTATCGCAAAGCCCCTAAGGGGTGGCCTGTGGTAGACATGGGGCTTCACAAAGTGTAAGGTCTCGGGTTCGATCCCTTCCCATGCCCCCCAGGGAAAAAAAATGTATCACACGACAAATTATAATGAACCCAACCTTCATCTCTCTTTTTTCCTGCACACAATCAACAATGATTCAAAATTAATGCATGCATTTGACCTATATTTTAAATCCAAATCGATGCGTCACGATTTACAAATGATGGATTGTGTTTCAAAATTGATGTATCCAGTTTCAAAAGGATGTCCAACAACGAACAAATTATTATTCAAACATATCATCATATAGCTAACATGCATAGCAATACAAAAACAAAAGTAAATATATTTTGAATCACACAAACTCACAAACACAAATGAAAAAGAAGAAGAATAACGAGTTATGATGAAGGAAGAGAGTTGGAAGACACAATTATGTCATAATCACTGTTTTTCACCACCCAATTTCCACTCTATTTCCTCTTCTTCCATAACTACCGTACTTTTATTACGTTTTCGGGCGGACGAACTCAATGATGAGGTAGAAGAAGAAAAAAAGTACACCATTTATGTTATTTGGACATTATTAGAACAATTGAATGAACGGGGACTTTTCTAATTGAAAAAAAATGTGACACTTGTTGAAAACTTGGGGAAAATGACTAGCCCACAATTACTCCAATGTTTTATGTAATTGAAATGTCACGTATAAATTATGTTGTTGTATTTTATTTTTTATTTTTGTTTCTTTTTTTAATTGAATAGTCATATAAAAATTATGTTGCAGAAAATTTTGTTCTACAATATTTTAGAATTGGAAGTTTTGTTTGGAGTGTTATACTAGATTTTAATTTCTCCTTTATTGGATATAACAAACGGTGTTATATTTGACTATTTAGTAAAGTAATTTTCATTTATGTATTTTTATATCTTTGTATTTTCAACGACACACATTTTTTATAGCTAATACATTAATATGAAATATCGAAAATTATCATCTCTATCAATTTATATCATTTGCAGGGACAAATCTATTATTAATTGTTGACTTAATGAATGAAGAAAATGATTCAATTCCATCCCTTCAAGTCCTTCCGAACAAAAAAATACATTTAAATAAATTTATAATAACTTTTTTTAATTTACGTGATTTTTTATCATTAATTTTACCATGAGTTTATAATTTTATATTTCAATAAACTGTACAACGCATGGATTGAATACTAGTTAATTTGTCAAGTCAGAAGATATATAAATTAAGGCGCCATTCCTACACCTACATGAAGGGAAGGGAGCAATTGGGGAGGGATGGATAATTGGATATGACCGAGCCGAAGGTAGTGGATGGAAACAACTTAATTTGGTCAATATAGGTCGGTAAAAGTAGAGCGAACGTGAAGAATATATATACATGTAGGAAGGGAGCAATTGGCGAGGAATGGATAATTGGATATGTCCGAGCCGAAGGGAGTGGATGGAAGCAACTTAATTTGGTCAATATAGGTCGGTAAAAGAGAGGGAACGTGAAGAAATATATATATATATATATATATAATAATAGTGTAGTATAATCAATATGTTAATATTAAATGTGAAGAGTTAAGTAGAAATGTTTTGGAAATTATATACATAGTGAAGATACATCAACCTTTTATTTTTTATCCAATAATATATCAAATTTGTTTCAAAGACTCCACTATAGTATCTTGATATGTTTCATTTAAGAGTAAGTCTTCTGTAAAATCGTCTTACGAATCTTAATTCGTATGACGGAGCCTCACTCTCTCACAACTTAACTCACTAACACACAATAGGTCAGGTAAAAAAGACCCTTCTTACAAAAAATATTTGTAAGTTTTTACCTTCACTTAAGGAGTCAACTTTCAAATATTATGATTATAATCTCCATAACATATAATCTTTACCATCTACATTTGATATTAATATATTAATTATGATAAAATATTATTGTAATTACGATCAACTGTAATGCTACTTATATATCCTTAATTAATAAAATTTTCAAACATGCTCTTTGGTGGAAAATATGAAGTATATAGTAACCATCAACGATTAAAAGAAGATACATTATAAAGTCAAGTAAAATAAAAGAAGATACATTGCGCTAATAATTTGACTGTCCTCTTCAATTTAATTTGACTTTTGTGCTACGAAACGGAATTATAATGTATCGTTCAAAGTATGAGTAACAATTAGGTGTTAATGAATAGATTAGTGCTAGAGTACTATTACTCATTATATCAATAGATAATAGCCTAATTCAAAAATATCCATTAACACTTAATTGTACACTGATTCAAAGCATGCGTGTGGATTGTTTAGTCGAGTAAGAAGGTGACTTTTTGAGATCCAAAAATGGATCCCGAGGCCGACGTCCGGATTCTGCATTGTTTAATCAAAGCATGTGGAGTACAAATTTTGAGTAGTTAGAATAATATGCACCCCGTACATTTATAATTGAATTAGTTTTTGTGTCTGTGCCTATAGTACGGCGCGAGTAGGGAAGAATGTCAGTATTGGAGGGTGTAAATATTTAAATAAATCGATATATGATTTAATCATGTTTTAAAAAGAGTCTAAAATTAAAAATTAAAAATAAAGACCTCTCGGTAATCAATTAAAACAATATGATTATCCATACTTGAATAAAAATCTAAAGTTACTTTTGTATTATTTTTTTAGGGAAACAGGGGCGGTACCCTGCTATATTTTATTAATAGAAATAATATTACAAACTTGAGGGGGACAACCAGCCTTGCCCTTATAGGAGGGAGGACGGAGGAACCTGACCTCGAAAAGGAAATAATAACAACAAATAAAATCTAAGAAATTTGAATTGGAAGTAAACCTTGGGCATCCATAATTATATCACTACTTAATCTTCTTCTGGAGGCTCTTGTTTCACAACAATTTCTGATTTTGAAACGCGAGACGCAATAACTCTATCCAGTAATTCCATCTACACATGAGATAAAAAAGATTCAGTTAGATTAATTTAACTATATTTTATACATAAAAGTGATTAATTAATTAAAATAATAAAAAAACATACCGCCTCATTTACAAAACTCGAATCCTCCCACATATCATCGTAAGGTAGAATTTGAGACAGAGGAGGAGGGGGTGTCAGAGTTGTAGGTGGAGTTGCAGGTGGAGTTGCTGGGACCTATTTTGGAGCAATGTGTAAGATAAAAATTATGTAATTGTAAAATTTGTATTATATGTAATTATTAACACTTATTTAAACATGAGTTGGATGCTTACAAATTCCTCTACAAAATCAGAATCATAACAATTAGGTAGAGGGGGAGTTGGAGATGCAGGTGGAGTGTCAAATGGAGTTGCAGTGACCTATTTGAAGCCATGTATGTGTTAGATAAAAACTATATAATCGTAAAAAATGATTTTGATGTAATAGTGTATGAAATGACAACATTTTAATTTTAGAGTTGGATATTATAGAGATTTATACCTGTTGTAGAAGCACTATAGAAGAACTTCAGGATAAACTATATTTGTTGTCGAAGTTTCTTCTTGTGATGGTAAGAGAAGTGTTATCTTACCGAATGTAGTACATCAGGAAATTGCAACGTACAATTGACCATGAGTAAACACTGGGGTCCGAAGATCAATGCCGACAAATTTAACCGATTGACCTTGTGATTTATTTATAGTCATTGCAAACGCCAACCTAATTGGAAATTGTCGTCTGGTAATAGGAATGGTAAGCTCAGAAGCAGAAGGGGTAAGAGAAATTCTTGGTATAAATACCAAATTTTCAGCTTTATCTCCAGTTAATATTTCGGCTTCAATAATCCGTTGTGCACATCTTACTACCCTCAGTCTTGTTCCATTGCAGAAACCATCCTTTGGGGCAAGATTTCTGAGCAAAATAATGGGACAACCAACTTTTAATTGGAGGTCTGAAGGAGGGAGACCAACGGGATTCAATGAGTTTAGATATTCAATTGGGTATCGATTTGCCATGATCGGATCACTCATAACATCATCTGCGTTTTTGTCTGCTGATAGATAACTAATGACATCTCCAGGGAATATCTTCAATGCTTCAACATTTATATCATTAACATCGTCATTACGTGCTGAGAGAATAGTGCGATCAGTTTAGGAATTTTGCTGTAGAAGTCTCTGTTCTATACAGTTGTGGATACACTTCTCTTATTAGCTGAATCAGGTCTTTACACTTCCGAATTGATGAAGGTAATTCGATGGTTGCATTTGGATTAGTTCCAACCTGGTAATTGAAGTTGCATCAATGTTGATTAGAAAATGCTTATTAATGTAAAGTTTAATGGTAGATGTGTAAAATTTATATTATCTCATTCAAATATGTTGCAAATTCAATATTCACGGAATCATTACGATTCAATCGCATGTTTTCTGATAGAGTCAAGAAGTGTATCTTATTCCAAAGTATTGATTTTTGAAGAGTTGATCCCACAATTTGCTCACGATATCCTTTCGGTAGAACAGGCAGAGTTTGGCGAAAATCTCCACCAAGTACAACAGTAATTCCACCGAAAGGGTTGTTACTGTCTCGAACATCTTGAAGGGTGCGATCAATAGCCTCAACGCAATGTCGATGTTGCATAGGGACCTCATCTCATATTATCAATTTCGCCTCCCTTAACAATTCGGCATAAATTGACTGTTTAGTGAATGAACATATGGTGTCTTCCAACACATTCAATGGTAGACAAAATGTAGAATGCGTAGTTCTACCACCTACCAACAACAACGATGCAATTCCAGATGATGCAACACAAATCACGATATGACCAAGGATTCGACATTTTCCTGCAATGGTGATATGATATTGACAAGCCATAAGCGTGTTTCTAAGAGTTCAGGGATCTACTGGTTAAGCTTGGCAACTTGTAGGCAAGTTTGGAAGCTTGGAAAAGCTGTTTGGATACTTCAGGGGGTCAAAGTGGCAAATTCGGAGAAGTGTGAAGCTTGCGGACGCAGGGGTCTGACCTTGCGGCCAAGGTCTCCGTAAGAGGCCGTTTTTGTTTATTGTCCTGTTTTTTTACTGTTTGAGTATAATTAGAATTTTAGAGTTTCCTTTTATTTAGAGTTTCCTTTATTTAAGAGTTTCCTTTTAATTAGAGTTTCATTTTAATTAGTTTTCTTGTCCTACAAGAATTAGGATTTATTTTGTAAGCCTATAAAAAGGCATTCTTAAACATTGTTTTAGGTGGAGAATTTTTGATTAATAAAAGTGAGTTGATTTTCTGGTTAGAAAATTGTCTTGTTAATTGAGTGTCCTGGATTGGAAGCTCGGATTATAAACATCGTGGAGTCGTTGTTTATAGTTGAAATTCGACTTATCAGTTGGAGAGTCATCCCAATTGTGGCGTCATTCACAATTCCAAGGTTCGCGTCATCTCGAAGGCGTTGGGTCGCGGAGCCATTCATCCTAATACCTTTCTAGGAGATCCTTGGGTCCGTATCCGTTATCATTTGGTATCAGAACAATCCTAGTTACGGTAATTCCATTCTATCTTAATTTTTGCGTATTATCGTTCTTGTTGTTAAACCCTAATTGTTCTAGGGTTCATTATTCATTTAAAAAAAAAATTCATCCGAAATTTACTGTTCACGGCGAATCACTGTTCACGCCGGAGTTACTGTTCATCGCCGGAATCACTGTTCACGGAAAACACGTTCCACGCCGGGTTCTTCGTTCACGATCGTTCATCGACACTTCACTCTTTAAAAAAAAATTTGATTTTTTATTTATTAATTCATCTAGTTGTCTTGAACTTGGATCATCAATCCTTGTTTAATCGTGTTGTTTTTCAATTTTGAAATCCTAATTGTTCTAGGATTTGTTACTTATATAAAAAAAAAAATTGTGACTTTGAGTGCATACACACAAGGGAGTGAATCACCAAAATAATCATCATGTCCGAACTTCCTAAACCATCGGCTATGGATGATTGGACGGAGTTTTATCGAGAGTTAGTGGGTAGTAAGTTCATGATTGAGGAATGGAGAAAAAACAAATTTCGTACCAGATGTTTCGTGAGTAATAAGGCATGTAGTATGGTTATTGATGGAGGTAGTATTTCTAATTTTGCTAGCTCCTACATGGTTGAGGTTAGGGCTACCAATCTTTACATCCGCGCCTTATCGGTTGCTAGGGCTACATGTCGATGGGCAAGTGCATGTCTCCCAACAAACCCTCGTCACTTTTCGAATAGGGAAGTATTCGATACGGTGATGTGTGATGTAGTACCAATGGAGGCCGGTCACTTATTACTTGGGAAACCATGGCAAATGCATCGAGGAGCAACTTACAATTTGATGGGTACAAAGAAATACAATTTCATGCAGAGAATAGGAAGATCTCTTTAGTGCCTTTAACACCGCCAAGTTCGTGATGATTTATTGGTTTTACAAACAAGCATGAGTGCATGGAAAATTGAAAAGGAGGGCAAAGAGAAAATTGAAACAGAAAGGATCGAAAAGGAAAATATTGAGAAAGAAAGGATTGAAAAAGAGAGAATTGAAAAAGAAAATATTGAAAGGATTGAGAAAGAGAAAATCGAGAAGGAGGAAGAAGAGCGAGAAAGGGCGGAAAAAGAAGAAACTAACAAGAAATTAACAACGGTTCAAGAAAACTTGAAGTTATCACAAGTATACGAAGACCCGTTTGATTTTGCAGCTTTAAATTTGTCTTGTTCTTGGTTAATCAAACGGATGATCGATGACTACTTCTTCTTGACTCAATGGGCGGATTGGATGAATCTAGTCTCACGGGCGGATCGACGAGTTCCATGTGCGGATTTGAGGACAATTCCTTTTGAAGAGAGGGAATATGATATGATATTGACAAGCCATAAGCGTGTTTCTAAGAGTTCAGGGATCTACTGGTTAAGCTTGGCAACTTGTAGGCAAGTTTGGAAGCTTGGAAAACTGTTTGGATACTTCAGGGGTCAAAGTGGCAAATTCAGAAGTTGTGAAGTTTGCGTTGGGGTCTACCTTGCGACCGCAAGGTCTCCAGAAGAGGCTGTCGTTTTTGTTTATTGTCCTGTTTTTTTACTGTTTGAGTATAATTAGAATTTTAGAGTTTCCTTTTATTTAGAGTTTCCTTTATTTAAGAGTTTCCTTTTAATTAGAGTTTCCTTTTAATTAGTTTTCTTGTCCTACAAGAATTAGGATTTATTTTGTAAGCCTATAAAAACGCATTCTTAAACATTGTTTTAGGTGGAGAATTTTTGATTAATAAAAGTGAGTTGATTTTCTGGTTAGAAAATTGTCTTGTTAATTGAGTGTCTTGGATTGGAAGTTCGGATTATAAACATCGTGGATTCGTTGTTTATAGTTGAAATTCGACTTATCAGTTGGAGAGTCATCCCAATTGTGGCGTCATTCACAATTCCAAGGTTCGCGTCATCTCGAAGGCGTTGGGTCGCGGAGTCATTCATCCTAATACCTTTATAGGAGATCCTTGGGTCCGTATCCGTTATCAAATGGTGTTATATAAAAATGTTTTACCCGTTCCAGCACCCCCATTCAAGAAAAAGGCCCTCCCTTGATTTTGAACCACTGAAGACATAACAGCTTCGAAACAGTTTCGTTGATCAACATTCAAATAATTGATATTTTCTTCCGCACCAATTGTCCGATCATCATACCGGAGTTGTATATGTTCCCATAATAGACTGTTATTGATTGCGGCTTGTGTCCAATTTTCAATTGGGAGGGGCATCGGTGGAAATTCTTGTAAACTTTTTCCAGTTTCTTGTAATATTTCGTTCAAGAGATGCAAACCATAATCCGTTACTTGAGCATCATTTGGATTTGGAATTCCAAAGTTCGTACGCATTTTGTGTGCAACATCATCACATATATTTATTGCAAACTTATTCCATAACTCATCAGGGTGTATTGGCGAACATTGTGTTAGAATAAGCGCAAATAATCTTCGTAATTGGTATCCGGTCTTCATAATTGATGCGTCTTCTAAACATTGTGCCCATTCTTCGTCATCTTCTAAAAGACCGCGTGCAACACAGGCATTTTTGAACGTATCATATTCAACACAATTGTATGTGCGTAAATTTTCCCATGATGTTGGCCCCTTCACAGTAATTAGTAATAGTCGCAGGTAAAATTTCTCTCCACTGGAAGGGCTGGCAAAATATATTCTACCAATCGCGTTGCTCGGACGGTTAGGATGTCGTCGTTGCCAAAAAGTCTTCTGCCATGTGTAATTCTTTGGGATTTGTTGATACGTTAAACGGCGGGCCATTTCGTCGGAGGCACAACAATTAAAAAAAGCCATTAATTTTGTTACCTTCTCCTCAGCTTGTTGAACTATCTGCTGTCGTGACTGTCTTGAATCATATGAAACATTATGTTCTCTGGGCAAATGAAGATCCAATCTAACAACATTAGGGAATTCTTCATGTAAAGTGTTGCCAAATAACCGTCATGCAGCTTCTGGGGGACCAATATATCTCGCATCAAGATATTGTTGGATCTCATCACCTCTTCCCAAAACTATAGTTGCTCTATCATGTCCTTTGTAGATGTACTTATTTATGTACTTGACACATCTCATTCCAGCACAAACCTCCACATTAATATGGCAGTCAAACCTTTCTGTCAGATAAGGATTATACGGTACGACATCTCTATGATCAAGGTGTTTCCCATTGACAATCAATGCGAAGCCATTGTTGCGTCGACGATAGACTGGATAACCGTCAGCATCAATAGAAGTAGTGTCAGCCCATAGTTTTGGGTATCGTTTCTTGCAATAATTATTCTCCATACATTGTGCACGTGGGTTTCTCCTCCCGCATGGTCCATGTATCATGCATCTCTTAACTGTGTCGAAAAGTGCAGGCTGATTAATTGGATCAGGTAACTCAGCAGACACTACCCTATCAACTTGTTCCGTTGTCCTAATCTTATCTGGTTCTGCCATAAAAAACAAAGCATGCATATGAGGCAGTCTTCTTTTTTGAAATTCAATTGTGAAAACATATGCTTCTATTCGCCCGAACACCCTCGTATCTTTTACAATTTTCATCAGTTTTCTTCTTTTCAATTCAAAAACTCGAGCAATCAGATCTGGTCGATCGGCTGCATTTTGGTTAGGTAGAACAGGCCCGGCCCTGAGCAGGTGCAACATGGGCCTTCGCACAGGGCCCAACATTCAAGAGGGCCTAATTTTAAAGAAGTGTAGGCCAGGTTTTAAAAATATATTATATACCACGTAACTAAAGAACATGATTGCCTTCTTGGCTCAATGGATTTTGTTGGGTAATGTTAATATGTAGGTCACAAGTTCAAGTCTCCACCAAGCCTTTTATTTTATTCATTTTAGGTCCACTCTCTTCTTTACCAAGCTAATTTCCTGCTCATCCATCTCCCATAGCCTAATTATTACATTTCAAGCAAAAATCAAGTTTTTTTGTTGTTGCTATTTGACTCATTTTTATTGCTTATGTTTCTTTAATTCTTAACTTTATTAGTGATTGTGTCTTTTTTTACACTTGAATTTTTAGTACAAACATATTATCAAGAAAATATCTATCCGGAAGTCAAAAAAGAAAAAGATTGATGGAGTATATCATTTTTGTCATAAATTGTTTAAATCGATGCAAAATAGTAGTTTTCAATAAAATTTTAATACTTATTTTTCTTATACATTTATAGGTGTTGTACATTTTCAATACTATGAACGATAAAAAGTCAAAAAAAATTATTCGTCTAAAAATTATATTTTTATATATTTTTAGGGGGCCTTTTCTTTTCTTTTCGCCTAGGGCCCTCAAAAGTTCAGGACCGACCCTAGGTAGAAGAGCATCACTAATTTCTGGCCACGCTGAATTGGCTGTCATGGTTAAAAGAAGATACATTATAAAGTCAAGTAAAATAAAAGAAGATACATTGCTCTAATAATTTGACTGTCCTCTTCAATTTAATTTGACTTTTGTGCTACGAAAACGAATTATAATGTATCGTTCAAAATAGGGATGACAATTAGGTGTTAATAAATAGATTAGTGCTAGACTATTACTCATTATATCAATAGATAATAGCCTAACTCAAAAGTATTCATTAACACTTAATTGTACACTGATTCAAAGCATGCGTGTGGATTGTTTAGTCGAGTAAGAAGGTGACTTTTTGAGATCCAAAAATGGATCCCGAGACCGACGTCCGGATTCTGCATTGTTTAATCAAAGCATGTGGAGTACAAATTTTGAGTAGTTAGAATAATATGCACCCCGTACATTTATAATTGAATTGAATCATTGAAGTTAAATACTCCTTTCATTTCATCCAAATAGTTCTTATTTGAAAAATCTAATTATTAAGAGATATGTTAATATAATTAAAGTTAATCATAATTACAAAAATAGTTAAGCACAAATAATGTACTTATAATATGAGTGGAGGATAAAGATGAAATATTATAAAAATTTTGAACATAATTTTTTAAAGTGAATTTTTTAAATGAAACATCCTAAAATAATATAGTGAACTATTTGATTAGAACGAAAGGAGTATCTCATATTTATTCTCAAGGATAACACTAACTCTATCACCTCCTAATTTTTCTATACCATTCTATCTTATATTTTATAGAAATGCAATCGAACTAAATGGATTGTGAATTTAGCTTGGATGAAATTCGTGTCGGCCCTTTTTCAATAAAATTCAATCGCTTCATTACCTTTTTAAATTGGAAATGGTTATTTTTTGGGGTTAAAAGACTATGATATTCTTAATGAACCGAATGCGTGTGCAAAACTCCACTCACTACTAGAAAATATATAATTAGCGACGAAAAATTCCGTTTCTAGCGACGAAAACTTTAAATTAGTGACGGAATTCCGTTTCTAAATTAATATTAGCGATGTAATTCCGTCCATCGTCAAATTTCGTCCCCAAAAAGCATCCACCCATCACATCTCATGGCGTCTAAGATAACTATTTTTTTTATTTAAAAAAAACTCACAAATTAACTAATAAAAGTTATATAACACATATTTTGTAATGCCTTCGTCCTAAAATTAATGTCCGTACATTTATTTATCATTACAAAAAATCACCCTTTATAATGAAAACTTCGATGCTGATATAAAAAGGAAATTAATCCAAAAAAAAAAGGTAGTTTTCATTGAGTATGAGAAGAAGATGCCAATTTTATTAATATATTCGTTCGTTTTTGTAGGACATACGAATATGTTAACAAACTAAGTATTTGTTTGGTGGAGTGTTTTGACCAAAACACTGGAAAAAAAACGCAACGTTTTCTCTTTTAAAGTGTTTCAATGCAGTGTTTTAAAACGCAACGTTTTAAAAATATGCAACGTTTTTAAAACGCTCAAATTTGGAGCGTTTTAAAAATGTGTTACCTTTACAACTATTTTGTTTATAAAAATAGCGTTTTGAAATAGTTTTCCAAATATGTTTACAAGAAAAAAAATTTAAAAATTACGTTTTGAAAATGCTGCGTTTTAAAAACGATGCGTTTAAAAAAAACTGTATTTTTAAAACGCTGCACCAGACGAGACCTAACTAATATTGATCAACAAATACACTTGAGTTTTTGAATAAGCTATATGATGAACAAACTTTCTGAATCTCGCCATTGGTGCCAGTTTTGACACCAACGTTACCCATCTTCATCATTGACTTTCCAAACTCCACATTTAATGTCAATCCAATCGACCCTCTAAGCCACAAGAACCTTTGCACTAATTTTTGTATTGATGGATCGTTTCATAAGTTATGATCCGATTCAAGTGTGCCTTGACGACTTCTTAAGTTTGTGAAAAAGGAATTATCAAAGTAGTGGGTGCCAGGTGGACACTCATTAAACTCATCTTACTTTATCGTCTTAAATATGCTTACTTATTTATACCTATTTAATTTTTTGAAATGTAATCATGCTCATTTTTTAATGGATGGTTGAACAGACAAATGAGAATGGACAAAAATTGTCCGCACTTACTCTAAAGTAACCAAATAGAAGAGGCAATAAAGGTCATCGATTGATTGATTCTTTGGTGAGCTGGAGCGTTGGATGATGTTCTTTGAAACCAAGCAATAAGAATATGAGTGATACGCGGTACAATAGCAATGATAATCTATGCGATATATGGTTGATTTAGTATTGTTTTTGAAACATAATTTAGTAGATAGAATCTGTAAGTTATTTGAGTGAATCAACAATAGCGAATGTTTACATAATTAATAAATTAAAAAAATCGGGAGATCATAACGAATCATCAAACCAAAAATTTATGTGAATCATAAAATCAAACAAATATTCTTAGAGAGTGGAGGGAAGTATCATGAAGACAGACTCGTCAATGAGGTGTTTGATGGAAGGGAAGTATTTCGAAGTTGTTGTTTGTAATTTTGGTGAAACATATTTAATCAAATTTGATAAAATCTATTTTAAATTGACCGAAGTTTTGGTAAAATAATAAAAATTAAAAAACCTATACCAACCGAAACTTGCCTAAATCAAATGTGATAAAATATATATGGTACAAACCGATTTTGGTAGCAAAAATTGGTAAAAAAAATTACCATGAGAATTGAAAAGTTTTAATCAATTGAAACACATCTAAATTAAATGTGAAAAAATCTATCCGATAAAAAACTTTTATCCATGTATAAACGAGGTACCAGTTTTAAAATCTATCCAGTTTTAATTTTTGTAGGAAAAAAAAGTACTGTATGCATCGTGTTAATAGTTTTTTTTGTGTGCAAAAGTTGTTTATAATGTGATGATTTTCTAAACTTGTAATAAATAATTGAATTTTTTAAATTAGAATAATTTGAAAGAAACAAAAAATAAGGTAGATATTCAAAATTGATCATAATAATATGTAATAGAAATATTAAAATTTATGAGAATTGATAAAATCTATCCGTAAAAAAATACTTTTACCATGAAAATTTGGATTCATAATCAAGTGAAATTTGTCTAAATCAAATGTGATAAAATATATCTCGTACTAACCGACTTTGGCAGCAAAAAATTTAAAAATAAAACTTTTACCATATATAATGGGGGTACTAGTATTAAAATAGTTTTATGCCTTCATTTTTGAAACATGATTATTTAAACGAAACATTATAAAATAAAATAGTGAATTCTTTGCCTAAATCGAAGTGAGTAAATATTAAAGAAAAGTGGACACATAATCAAGTCGCGATGGAAGCAACGTTTTACTTTTAAAGGTAATAATTGGGTCAGTCCCATGTGGTGAAATTTTAACTGGAAAAGTCAATGATCTTTTTTTCAATCGCCAAGGTTCTAAAAGTCGTTAGACGGATGCTAGATGCCAGACCAGGGCCTAGCGCCTAGGTGGGTCGAAGGCGAGATCGAGAAATTAAGACATATTACATTACAATTAATATATGTTAAAGTTTAAAAAAAAAAAATTGGGCCTCGAAATTTATAATTGAAATTCCACCAAAATTAGACTTCACAAATAAAAATGCTGGGTGTTGCAATTGAAAACATAAATTGATACGATGTTTAATTAAAGAATATCGGTGCACAATTTATAAATTAAGAAATACGTGTATTTTTTATAAATTAATAACGACGTGGCAATATAAAAAATCGAGACAGAATTGTAATGTGCGATTCCTAATTAAATAAAATCGGAGCACAATTAAAAAAAATACACAAGTGTCACTGATAATTGGAATATAGTTTTATCATGCATAAAACTCGAATTTCTCTCCTTTTTTTTAGATATGAATGATTATACCGCGATATAAAAAATAAATTTATAACATTTATAAATAAAGTGTTTTTTAATCCAACAAATTATGTACCGCAATATACAAATTTAACTGCCATCAAAATTTAAAATAATTGGATGATAGGATGTCTAATTAAAGAACACTGACGCGCAATTTATAAATTAAGAAACACGTGTATTTTTTATAAATTAATAACGACGCAAAAATATAAAAATTAAATTGAGACAAAATTGTAATGTGTGATGTCTAATTAAAGAACACAGGCGCACAATTTATAAATTAAGAAACACATGTATTTTTTATAAATTAATAACGACGCGGCAATATAAAAAATCAAGGGAGAATTGAAATGTGTGATGGCTAATTAAATAACACCGACACAGAATTTTAAAAAAAAACCCAAGTGTCATTGATAATTGGAATATAGTTTTATCATGCACAAAACTCGAATTTCTCTTTTTTTTTATATGAATGATTATACCGTGATATAAAAAATAAATTTATAGCATTGATAAATAGATTTTTTTAATTCCAACAAATTATGTACCGCGATATATAAATTAAACTGCCACCAAATTCTAAAATAATTGGATGATATGATGCCTAATTGAATAACACCAGCGCACAGTTTATAAATTAAGAAAAAACGTGTATGTTTTATAAATTATTAACGACGTGCTAATATAAAAAACCGATGCAAAATTGTAATGTGTGATGCCTAATTGTATATCCCGGTGGATTTATGAATACAAATCTAACGTGCATTTATAAAAAACCATAACAGCTATATTTGTAAGCCAACATGTAGAATTGGCCAAAGTCTCCTTTATTGGTGATTGAACTTATATTGTACATTGAGGTGGTTGGAGGAAGGGAAAAACTAGCTAGGATGTAAGAATTCCTTTAGTTTCGAAAATCGTATTCCATTTTTTGATTGAAGTTGAATGGAGGAGAAAGGAATTAAGAAACATAGTTGTAAGGATGTTTGTTTTGAATTGAAGGTAAATGAATTACGAAAGTTTTGAAAATAGATTGTTGGAAAATGAATTACGATTGTTGTTGTTGTTGATGATGTTCTTTTTTAAGAGCGGTGATTGTTGTTGTTTATGTTCCTTTTTAAGAGTGGTGTTAAATAAAGCAATCAATGACTAGTCCTGACATATTTACTCGAAAACTTTTTGAGCTTTTTATCTCATTGGAGACGATGGTGGTATTTTAAGAATAATTTTATTACAACTTTATCAATTGAATTAAAAAATATAAAAATGAAGCGATTATAATTTTACAAAAAATTGACTGCCCGCAATTAATCCTACTTTTATATACAAATTAAATGGTTGAAGACCGGCCCGCACCCACTTGCCTCTTGTTTGGAGACGAAGCTAGGAAATAGTTAATTACAGTAGGTTGAAAGAGAAAGTTTAATAAAGAGGAAGTTGGAGAATTTTAAAGAAAAAATTGACATAAACATTAATTCAATCTTGGGAAGCGAGTTTGTAATGGAAGCTCATAGTAATTTTCCTATATATATATATCTACTGATCCTCACCACATACTTACAAACCTAGTTAATACAGAGATTATAAGCATCACATTAACAAGGGTGCCCACAAGGACACCCTATCAATCACCCTATCCCTAAAAAGCTAATTCTCCCCAATTTATTGGGTCTCCATTCATCTCTTTCTTCTCTCTCCCCATATCTCCTTCTCCATTGGTCTTCTTCCTAGTATTTGTTCCTTTCAAAAATTTTGTTCCAAAATTTAAAGCTAATTTGGCTTGATCAGAGCATCCAGTTTTTTGCTAAAATTTTGATGTATTAGAGTGGAGAGCCTATGAATTAAATAAACAACTCAACTCACATCATCACTTTGATGATGGTATGCTTTCCCATTTTTTCCATTTTCTTTTTCAATTAATTTAGTGTATTTTTTGCAGTATCATTTCCCTTTTTTTATTATTTATAACTTAAAATTATGGGTATATTGATAATATTAAAAAGTGTGACAAAACTTTATTTAAATAAAAATAATTGATATAATCAAAACATATAATATAATTTTCATAAAATATATAATTTAAATGTATAAATATTTTATTTCAATTGCGGTAAGAAAATAAAAAAAATAAAAAATAGAAATATATTGATAGTTAGGTTTGTTAGTTAAGATGTCATCAATTCAAAGGGTTATATAGAGGGTGCTCATTGGAGTTGAAACTTTTTTAAAGGGCCTCTAAAAAGGTTTAGGGGGTTATATAAAAGGTGTTTTAGGGTGCAACCATTGTGGATGCTCTAAGCACACAAAAATGGGAGGCTCTATGTTGTCTGCAGCGGCTCTACTAGTTATAATAATATCTCCCCTCTTTCTTAATCAAGCTGCTGCTGCTTCCACTTCCATTGATGAGTGGTTACAAAAGGTTCAGCTACCAAATGAAAAGCTCGCCAAAATTGAATTCTATACCAATCCATCTGGCGCCGAAGCTGTTCCCGTTGCCAATGCCGGCAACATTACGGTTCCACCCGCTAATTTTGGCTTGGTTGCTGTAGTAGACTTCAGATTAACAGCCGGACCAAATTTAACATCATCTGACTTCGTTGGTAGAGGTCAAGGTTTCTTCACTTCCTCCTCTATGACCGACTTTAGCTTTTTTACTGCCCTCAACATTCTGTTCCAAACTGGACAGTACAAGGATAGCACTCTTACTTTCGTTGGCTACGATCCAACTGGTCCGGATTCTCGCGAACTGAATATTATTGGGGGAACCGGAGAATTCCGAATGGCTCGAGGATTTGTCAATTTTAGCAGCTACAGCCGCAACTCTACTAACAACTATACAAATGTTCTTAGGTTCAGTGCAACGGTTTTGCACTACTGATCATCCTATCCATTACATTCCATTGCAAAGTCTCTAATTTTTGTGTTTGTTTGTTTCGTAATTGTTACCTTTGATTGTTGTAAGTGATCTGCATGCAGCATAAAAGGTACGTACTATATATGTATAAAAGAATAACGCCCAACTCGATTGGGGTACAATGTATATGCATTGATCATTATTTATTAATAAATAATTCAATATGAATGATTATGTATGTACTTAAAAATTTGGCTACAATATGAATGATCCAACTACAACTTTGCGCAAGCTATATATATGTCATCTACCGTACGTATACATACGAACGAGTAAAACGTCTGAATAATTTGTATCAAAACACTAGCTGTCATCATCAATGGCGATTTAATTAATTTTCGGTTAACCAGTAGATAAAATTAAGGGATAAGTGTACCATTAGTCCTTGAACTTTGACCAAGCACACCATTAGTCCCCAAACTTTCAAAAGTTTCACCACTGACCAAAGTAGGGCTTTTTGGCTCATCGGTGGTCCCTAGCCCCTCACGCCGTTTATTATCTCCGTTAATGAACAAGTGTGCAGCTTACGTGAGGGCATTAGTGTCTTTTCCAGAGGCTTCAAACATCAGGGACTAAAGGTACACTTATCCCATTAATTGACAATCGATATTGAGAAAATTTTCAGTTTAGGGCTTAGGTTTCACGGTGCGATTGTGTGAGAAATTGAGCAAGTTAGGGTTCAGAAGGTGAATTGAGGAACAACTGAAGGATTGGAATCAAGTTTCGCTGTAAGATGGCAACTGTATGGGATATTCGGCAATCACACTGGCCTATGGATCGCGATGGCTCATATTGTAAGTATCTCTTTATCCCCTTTTTGAAATAGTTTGAAAACTACAATCCTTCTGCCAACAGTGATTTCGATATTTGATATGAAATATTATTTTGTGTATTTATGGGAATTTGTCCCCCACTCCCTTCGTTTTTCGTTTATACCCTTTTTGAAATGTTTGATGTTGTCCCCTGGCCTATAATCCCTCTGTCAATAGTTGGGTAGTTGTTTATAAGAGTTGTGGTCCTTTTCTGTTTGTTTACATTTGTTAAGTTTTGTGCTTTGTGGACCATGTTGCTTTATGTTTGTATGTATGTCTTTATTTATGTCTTTATATATGTCTTTATGTATGTATGTATGTATGTTTTTATGTACATATGTATATATGTATGTAGTTATATATGTATGTCTTTTGTCTTTATGCAGTCAAACAAGATCTATTTTTTACCTTGAAAGTTCATCATGTGGGTCACTTTTCATGTAATCCTGTGGTATACACTGGAGGGAAAATTGATTATGTTGACTATCTGATGAATGAAGACTTAAGGATGAGTGTGATTCATAAGATTTTGGAGAAATTAGGAATTGTGGGTGAGACTAGGTTTTATTACTTTTTAGAGCCAGGGTTTAGCTTGGAGAGAGGGTTAAAACTATTTGCAGATGATGAGTCTTTAAAAACTATAGATGGTTGGGTGAAGGTTGAAAAAGAAATGCAGTTATTTGTTGAGATTGATTTTTCTGGTTATGTGGCTTTGGAAGAGGTTAGTGAGGAACCAAATATAGATGTTACTAAGCAGAGGGTGGGGAATACAATGAAAAAGAGGACATTGTCTTCATATATTGTTAGTGATGATGTTGACATCACTGATGAACTTGAGCATGAGGTTGCAAATGATCCAGTAGGTGGGGCTGAGTCACTAAGTGAGGATGAGTCACTGTCTGAATCTAACTGTAGCCTTGAGGCTGAGGTTGAAGATGATTTAGAGAGTGAGAATGACATCTCAGATAATGATGAAGTGAATGATTTAATTAGAAGTGGATTTCAACAGAGAGTGGACAAGGGTAAAGGTAAAGTAGGTTATGATGATGAGAGTGATATCTCAGTTCAGAATATGCAGATACAGATGAGTTGAGGAGTTTAGGCACAACAGATGAGGAAGGAGAGTTCACTAGATGGGAAAATGCAAAATCCAAACGTCCACAGTTTAATATGGACACTGATTTGAAGGACCCAAAGTTTGAAGTAGGGATGACATATACATCAGCTAAGGATGTTAGGACTGCCATTTACTCATATGCAATTGCAAATAGGAGGGATGTGATATTAAAAAAGAATGACAAGCGTAGAATCAGGGCAATATGTAGAGGGAATAGTGCATGCCCATGGGCAATACATGTGAGTTATAGTGAAATCAACGATGATTGGGAAATCAGAACCTATAAGGATGAGCACATGTGCAATCTGACTCGTCAAATTAGATATGCAACAGCTTCTTGGCTTGCAAATGAATATATGTAGGCTATTAGATCAACTCCTCAGTGGCCTACAGAGTCTTTTAGATTACATGTGAGGGCAGACAAGTCACTTGATATATCTAAGAGTCAAGCATACAGAGCTAAGAAGATTGCAGAGGATTTGATATATGGAAATCATGCAGAACAATATGAGCTTCTTAGGGACTATGTAGGTGAGGTTTTAAGAACAAATCCTGGGTCAACAATAAAAATTGAATTTGAGGATTATAATGAAGAAGACACTGTCAGGAAGTTCAAGAGATTATATTGTTGTCTTGGGGCTTTAAAGGAAGGTTTCATGACTGGGTGTAGGAAAGTGTTAGGATTTGATGGAGCCTTTCTCAAAGGTCCAATTCCAGGACAATTACTTTCAGCAGTTGGCATTGATGCTAACAATGGGATGTATCCAGTGGCTTATGTTGTGGTTGAGACAGAGAATAAAGATTCTTGGAAATGGTTTCTTGAACTGATAGTTGATGAATTTCAAATCACCAACCAACAGCATTGGGTTTTTATTTCTGATGAACAGAAGGTAAATATACATTGTTAATATTTATTTGTTAATGAATTTATTTGTTAATATATATTTTTTTGATCTTAATTGCATTTTATAGGGTCTAGTTCCAGCTATTGAAGAGATATTACCTGGGGTAGAACATAGGTGGTGTCTTCAACACATATTCAGTAACTTTAGAAAATCTCATTAGGGAAAGGCATTGAAGGACATGTTATTCAGATGTGCTAGAGCAATTAATCAAAGGCATTTGGAGAGTGTTAGGAAAGAATTTGAAAAGACAGATGTCAAGGCATATCAGTGGGCCTTTGGAAAGGATCCTAGACATTGGTATAAGCTTGTTGGACCACTGCAGTCAAGTGTGAAATTTCAATTAACAATCTGTGTGAAAGCTTCAATGGATTTATTATTTCAGCTAGGTCTAGGGCTATTATTAGCATGCTAGAAACAATTAGAAACTTGTTAATGAAGAGGATTGTCAAGAAGAAGGCTGAAATAAAAAAACAGGTTGGTCCACTATGTAGTAGGGTACAAGAAAATTTTGAGAAGATAAAGACAGAAGCAAGGTTATTTGACAGTTCATGGAATGGAGGTCAGTGGTACCAGGTTAGAGGGCCTTGGGGAGAACAATGCATGGTTTCACTTACTGCTAGAACTTGTAGTTGTGGGAGATGGGACTTAACATGAATTCCTTGCAAGCATGTTGTTTTCGCAATCTACTTAGAAGGTTCAAATGGAGGTAATGGTGTGCATGAAGATTGGGTTCATGACTACTACACTTTGAAAATGCAAGATAAAATCTATTCACACACCATCAATCCTATAAATGGGAAAGATATGTGGGAACACCAAGAATATATTCCAATTGTTGCCCCTGCAAGATGTGCACAACCTGGCAGACCTAGAAAATTGAGAGTAAGAGACCCAAATGAAATACCAATAGGTAACAAAGGAAGAAGGGGTAGACAGATGAGTTGCCAAAGATGTGGAAATTATGGTCACAACTTGAGGAGTTGCAGAGGTCAAGGCTTTCATGGTTGCATGAATCAACAAACTAGGAAGAAACATAAAAAGAATCCTGGTCAGGCCTCAATTGAACAAGTAAGTTGTATATTTTTACAATTTCATTTAAGTTTTACTGTGTGGGGTTGATTAACATTGGTGTTTTTTTTTCAGGTGGAAATTAATGCTCAAGTAGCATGTGACATTGGCAATCCAGTTGAAAGGAGTTCTGATCAGGTTATTTTTTTATTTTCAGCTAACAATTTCATGATTTACAAACAATGTTTACTATGAATTGCTTAGATTAAGTGTATTTGTAGGCAGTAGCAAGAAAAGGCAAAGGAAGTGGCAGAGGAATTGGTAAGGAAAACACTGGCAGGGGCAGGGGAAGCACTGGCAGGGACAATTCTAATTCTACAATAGAAGTAAGTTTTGTTCTACTTTTACATTTTTCAAACATTTTCAACCTAGGAAACAGGTTTGACATGTTTTGATGTATGAATTTTTAGGGACTTCCAACTCAAGCCAAGGCAAAAGGAAGGGGTATGTGCAGAGGAAAGAATTCTCAACCAAGCCCAAATGTTGGGATTACAAGTCTGCAATCAGTGGTACAACCATCTACTGGATCATAAACCAAACCTCCAAGTTTCATGTTAAATGGATCAACTATTGTAACAACTGAAGGTTTGTTGGAATAGGCTGCCAAGGAAAGGGAAGCAAGACAAAAGAAGAAAAGCAAGGCAGTTGGAACATCAACATATTTAGACATTTAAGTTGTAATGTTTCATTAACAATGGTGTTGTTAGTACTTGTATATTTTTGAGGCTTTTGAGCCTAAAAAACAGAATAGGTACAACCATATTTTTGTGGCTTTTGAGCCTAAAAAACACTGGTGTTAGTACTTGTATATTTTTTAGGCTTTTAAGCCTAGAAAACAGAATTGGTACTGGTATTAGGTGTCAGTACTTGTATATTTTGGAGGTACTTATATAGGTACTTATGTATTTTTGTGGCTTTGTAAATTCAGCTACATGCTTGGTTTTCAATTCAGTTAGTTTGGTTTGTTGCCTTGAACATTGTATACTCTTATACATATTAGGTAAAGGATGATGTTTACACACCATTAATGGCAACCTAACTATCAGCATTGATGAACCAAGACAAAAAACATAATTTACACAATTTACAACATTGCATTGATGAACCAAGGCAACAAATGGACCAAGACACAAAACACAATCTACAAGCATATTGGCAAACAAACCATATTGGCAAATAATACAACATAACCCCCATGTTCTATTGATATAATATTGCCAAAAAAAAAACTCATACAACACACCCCCTGTTCTCTGTTCTATTGATATACAAACATTGCCACACAAAAAAAAAAAAAACAAAAACAAAACACTCCCCACTTCCTAACTAGTCATCAAGATTACAATGATGAAACAAGACACAAAACTCAATCTACAAGCATACCATTTGTATTTTATTATCATTGGCAAACAAACCATATATGCAAATAATACAACACAACCCCCTGTTCTATTGATATAACAACAGTGCCAAAAAAAAGAAATTCATACAACACACCCCACCTTCCCTATCTACTAACATTACAACATTGCCATAAATACACACTCCCCACTTCCTAACCACTAGTCATCAAGATTGCAATGATGAACCAAGATACAATCAACACCACCCACATCCACCTCTGTTTTGCATTTTGTCTTGCAACAGTAGCTTCATAGTGATTCACTCTTTTAAGGAGACCTAGGATGATTACCCTTCCTCTTTCACACATAGATGCGTCAAGCCACCTAAAATATTTACAACCCTTTCTCTGCAACAAATAATAGAAGAAACATTATCCACAACAAACAATAGAGTCAAGAAACTCTGATCTCCTACACAAAAGACGTAAATTTAGAGCAAATATAATTGGTAAACTGCTTCCATACACAACATAATAGGTAAACTGATTCCATACCTAAATTGGCGAAAATAATTGCAAATTAAAAACATATTACCTCACGTGAACACGAACAAAAAATGTCTTCCAGGGTTTGCATCAGTCCAAGCAGTTTTGATGACTACCCTTGTTCCACATGCACAATATAGGTCTCCCAGGTCTCCCATTTTCGTTCTTTCCTGGGTTTGGAGTTTTGATGGATTTTATATATAACTGAGAGAGAAGACGGGAGATAGATGGCAGGAAGACTTCGCGCCAGGCAACTACCCGTGGAAAAGACACTAATGTCCTCACGTGAGCTGCACAATTGTTCATTAACGGTGACTAATAAATGGCGTGAGGGGCTAGGGGCCACCGATGAGCCAAAAAGCCCTACTTTGGTCAGTGGTGAAACTTTTGAAAGTTTGGGGACTAATGGTGTGCTTGGCCAAAGTTCAGGGACTAATGGTTCACTTAACCTTAAAATTAAGTACAAGGGTCAATCCAATATAGAGTAAGAATTTAAATTGATAAGATTGAGACTCTGTTCAATGTGTTTGCAGCTGAGCAACAACTACCAAATTAGCAATCTGCGATCGATGTTTAATTATGTTGGTATTAGCTGGTAATTAATACTTCTATTCTATCTACAAGCTAAAACAATAGAGCTTGTACTCACACATGTGCAATTGACTAAACCTATTTAGAGGTTAAGATTAAATTATCTTTAAAAAAATTAATGGTTGTGATTCATCCTCACATTCACATGTGTGAGAGTAGTTATCCACTTTTAACTCTCAATTACAAAGTCACCCCCTACAATTAATACTATGATTAATCATATTTTAGTTTTTACAAAGCCACCCCCTACAATTAATATTATGAGCGGTCATGGGTCAGTTACATATAACTCAATTATGGGTCGAGTTTAAAATTACACTTTTTATTTAGACATTATCATTTCAATTGACGAAATCATATATACAAGAACCGTGCCATAGGCACGGGTACGCAGATCTAGTCTACAAGCTAAAACAAATCTAGTTGTGTATAATGATACGATCCCGCAAGGTGTCCAGAAAAGCTGTCGTTTTTTTGGTTTTACTATTTTACTGATTGAGTATTTTTAGGGTTATAGTTTCCTTTTTATTTAGATTTCTTGTTCTTAAATTTAGGTTTAAGAGTTTCCTTTTATTTAGTTTTATTTTCCTACAAGAATTAGAATTTATTTTGTAAGCCTATATAAAGGCATTATTAAACATTGTTTAGGCAGTTGAATTTTGATTGATAAAATTGAGTTGATTTTCTGGTTAGAAAATTGTGTTCTTATTTGAGTGTCCTGGATTGGAAGCTCGGATTATAAACATCATGGATTCGTTATTTATAATTGAATTCGACTTATCAGTTGGAGAATCATCCCAATTGTGGCGTCACTCACAATTCCAAAGGTTCGCGTCATCTCGAAGGCGTTGGGTCGTGGTGGAGTCATTCATCCTAAAACTTTTCTAGGAGATCTTAGGTTCTCATCATTTGGTATCAAAGCAATCCTAGTTACGGTAATTCCATTTTATCTTAAATTTTGTGTATTATTGTTCTAGTTGTTAAACCCTAATTTCCGCTAGGGTTTGTGTTCGTATAAAAATAATTGTTATTGTGATTTTATTAATTCATCTAGTTGTCTTGAACTTGGATCATCAATCATTGTTTAATCGTGTTGTCTTTCAATTTTGAAATCCTAATTGTTCTAGGGTTTGTTATTAAAAAAAATTGTGATCTTGAGTGCATACACGTAAGGGAGAGAATCAACCAACAATCACCATGACCGACGAAACTCTAGCTAAAAGGGTCCTTTTTGTTAATCCGACACAGTTTATGGAGGCGATGCTCGCTCACATGGAAGATGTTAAGGTTAAGTTTGCTCAAATAGATGAGAGATTTGATAGACTTGAGAAGGATAGGCGAAGGGAGGAACCTAGGGAATGTAGAGCTCAAAAAGGTAACCAATTAAATGATTAATTTAATGAGCTTGGTTTGGGAGAAAATCATGGTAGAGGAAGGCGAGAGATTCCAAGGAGAGAGGAAAATAATTTGGGAACAATTAAGTTAAAGATTTCTGTTTTTAAGGGGTCAAGTGATCCAGATGAGTATTTTGATTGGGAAAGAAAAATCGAGAAAGTATTTGATTGTTATACCTACACTGAATTGCAGAAAGTCAAATTAGCTGCCGCCGAGTTCGTGGACTATGCTAGTAGCAGGTGGGATCAAATGATAGCTGATAGGAGAAGAATTGGGATGCCTGCGGTTACTACATGGGAAGAAATGAAACGTCTTGTACGTCATCGGTTTGTTCCTAACCACTATTATAGGGGTGTTCTACATAAATTGCAGAAGTTGACACAAGGATCGAAAAGTGTTGAAGACTATCACAAGGAGATGGAGATGTTGACTGCTAGAGCCAATTTGGGTGAAGATGCCGAAGTAACAATGACAAGATTTCTTACAGGTTTGAATCATACTATTGCGGATATTGTTGATTTACACCAATATGAGGATTTGGGTGAAATGGTGCACATGGCAGTCAAGATAGAACAACAACAAAAGAGGAGGAGTATCACTCGTCCAAGTAGTTCAAATCAGGTGCAACAACAAGATAAGATCATAAGCAAGGTTAAGTCGAAGCAAAAGTGGCTACGACTTCGCAAGAGCCCCAAGGGAAAGCTGAAAATCCCAGATTGAAGTACAAGGAAGTGCAATGTTTCAAGTGCAAAGGGTGGGGACACGTTGCGCGTGAGTGTGCCAATCAACGAGTTATGGTGGCACGTGGCAATGAGGTAGTAGAAGAAGAGGAAGATGAACATGGAGACATTGAAGCCGAATGGGACTTTATAAACCTAGAATCTTTGGTTTCTCGCCGTGTGTTGAATATGCAAGCTAAGGAGGAAGAATATGATCAACGTGATAACCTCTTTCACCCACCGTGTCGCATCAAAGACAAGGTTTGTAGTGTGATTATTGATGGAGGTAGTTGTACCAACGTCGCTAGCACTCTCATGGTGAAAAAGTTGGGTTTATCAACATTAAAGCATCCCCAACCATATACCAGCTCCAATGGTTGAAT
This sequence comes from Codonopsis lanceolata, assembly GCA_013146195.2. Classification (NCBI taxonomy): domain Eukaryota; kingdom Viridiplantae; phylum Streptophyta; class Magnoliopsida; order Asterales; family Campanulaceae; genus Codonopsis; species Codonopsis lanceolata. The sequence goes on along the minus strand of CM028377.1, from coordinate 68,644,378 downwards.
GACTGTGGAGAAGTGAAGGTGGAGAAACAAGTGACTTGTGACATTTCGCATCGGAATCTACGAGGACGAAGTCTTATGTGATGTGGTTCCTATGAATGCAAGCCATCTATTACTTGGAAGGCCATGACAATATGATCGTCAAGTGAAGCATGATGGATTCACCAACAAATATTCCTTCATTTTTAATTACAAGTCAATCACACTCGTACCACTAACGCCAAGCCAAGTGCATGAAGACCAAAGGAGGATGCTAGTTGAGAGTAAGGGTAAGAAAGTTTTGTTAAGTGTTCAGGACCATGAGGTGTTTGATTCAGAGAAAAAGGGTTGGAATAATGGACCACGGGATGGGTCTCAAGTTCGAATTAAATGACACTTTAATGACCGACCAATAGCGGATTTGAGGGCAGATCATTTTCAAGAGGAGGAGTATGATACGATCTTGACCAGTCAGCAAAATTGGAGAAACTGTGAAGATTGTGGCCGTAAGGGGCCATAGACTTGCGATCATAAGGTGTCCAGAAAAGCTGTCGTTTTTTTGGTTTTACTGTTTGGGTATTTTTAGGGTTTTAGTTTCCTTTTTGTTTAGGTTTCTTGTTCCTAAAGTTTAGGTTTAAGAGTTTTCTTTTATTTAGTTTTTTTTTTCTACAAGAATTAGAATTTATTTTGTAAGCCTATATAAAGGTATTATTAAACATTGTTTAGGCAGTTGAATTTTGATTGATAAAATTGAGTTGATTTTCTGGTTAGAAAATTGTGTTCTTATTTGAGTGTCCTGGATTGGAAGCTCGGATTATAAACATCGTGAATTCGTTGTTTATAAATGTCACGCTAACTGGTACGCAACTCATTTAACCACTAAATATAGAACCTAATGTAATAAATAAATAAATGCAAATTAAGATACATATACATAGAAATACATATACATAAGCACGAAACTATTGCTAATTAAAACCCGAACACGATATTGTCAAAAACGAACACGAAAGTTTAAGAGGTTGAAATAAAACAATATAATAAAATAATCTGATAAACGACTTGATGTGTTGGCCTACAAAGATAAGTCGGATTGATCGTGCCGTGCCTTAACTCATATACCTATTGGAACAACACGAATGAGGTTGTAAAACAATATAATAATCTGATAAACAACTTGATGACAAAGATGTCGGATTGATCAACTCACCGGAACATGTAAATAATCATGACTCCAAAGCAGTTTAAAGCTCAAAGGGATCGAACGAAAGGGAAAATTTATAAGCAAGTCCCCCCAACAAGAACGAAATAGAGCACATGTATCATACTGAGAAAAGTCAATATATATTAAATTATTAATATTTAAATCAAGTAAACACAATAAATCTGAAACTTAAGCTTAACTAACGCCTTCAATGTTGCATCATAGGAGTAATATTTAAATCAAGTAAACGCAATAAATCTTAAACTTAAGCTTAACTAACGCCTTCATAGTTGCAAAGGACGCACGTAACTCTCTTTAGACTTTAGTTAAGCATCAAATTAAGTTGAATTAATGTTTAATTTCAGATGTGTATGAACCAGTTAGGCCTGTCAATTAAAATCTAAAACCCGCTAACTCATTCAAGCCGTCTTAAAAATTATCTGACCCGTTAATTTTTTTGGGTTATCCATTTCAACCCAAAAAATTAACGTGTCGATTTGGGTCGGGTTAAAGCAGGTTGGACCCGTTACCCATTTGGCCCGTCATTTTTCTGCCATATAAATTTAAGTTTTTTATGGAAACTTGTGGGTTCAAACGGGTTAACCTGTTCGGACTCATTACCCATTTTGACCCGTTTAATTCTGGGTTATAGCGGGTCACAATTAGACTTGAAATTATAAACCCAATCCACCCAATCGCCGGCCATAGAATTGGACTTCTTCCATGTTTCTAGAAATCATTTTTCTTGTAGATCTTGTTATTTTTTTGTTAAACACTAAATAAATGCAAACAGTGAATTCGAAAATTGAAATTATATTTGTATCAAAATAATGTTTATTTTGTTCGGTTGGAAATTCTATAACATTGGAGTATTAGACATACGTTTATAATATTGTATATATAAATTTAAGTCCCCTCTAAATTGGGGATCCATTCTCATCACCTTTCAGTTTTCACACATGCCTTGGGCCGGGAAATGGCCACCCTGTCCTCGTGAGCATAACTCAGTTAATTAAGAATTAGTAGATTTGGAATAGGATCAAGGATCGAGTCTTAGCAACCGCAGTGTGGAGGTTTCATCTCCTCTTGTAGGGGTGACTCCTTGTAGTTACTAGGCACGGATCCTCCTAGCTACTTAATCGCTGAATTACCATAATTTTTCTCTCATATTTTCATGAAAATGGGGTGTAAGGGCTCTCAAGGGGAGAGTTTCCCTTGGAACACGGGAAATGGCCACCCTTTTGTGCGCATGTACTACGGCACCGTTGGAAATTCTTGTTTAATTCAACTCTTATTGATATTTTTTGTCTTTTGCGGTGATTATTACACATTTTATATCTTGGGTTGAGTTAACATTAAAATATTTATTTATACAACAACAAGATATAAGCATTTTTTAAGCATTTTTTTCAAGTTACAAAATATTTAGTTAAATAATTAAGATTTTTTGTTACGTATTTACTCCCTTCGTTCTATCAAAAAAATTCTTATTTGAAAAACCTAATTATTAAAGAAATATATTAACATCATTGCAGTTAGTCATAATTACAAAAATATTTAATCACAAGTAATGTACTTACAACCCAAGTGGACGGTAAAATGAAATATTATAGAAATTAAAAATATAATTTTTAAAGTATATTTTTAAAATAAAACATTCTAAAATAGTATAGTGGATTATTTGCTTGAAATTGAGGGAATATATTATATAACTATTTTACTAGTTTTTGGTGATATAATATACTCCATGTATTCCTAAACTACATGCTAAGATTTACGTATTTTATTATTTAGAAAAAGAATATATATATTGGCTATTTACAAGCTGCTCCATTTATAGTCTCTAGAGCAAGAAAACAACGAATAAGGCTTATAATGCTAAATCAATCAACAATTATAATAACTAAGAGCAACAATTGAATGTTAATGGATAGTTTTGAGTTGGATTATTATTTATTAAGTCAATAAATAATAATCTAACTCAAAACTATTTATTAACACATAATTATCACCCCTAATAATAACCAAACTACTTAATTTAATGATCCAATCGATGTGGAGGAGAATGAGCAAGTCTATCTTTTAATAAATCGATATTGTAACTTAGGAGGCTCACCCGCGTGCGCTACAAACCACATGCCCATTTTTTGTGCTTTTCAACTCACCACTTGCCTTGGACGCTTTACCAACAACCCTTCTCAACCGGTTTATATATATATATATATATATATATATATATATATATATATATATATATATATATATATATATATATATATATACTAGATTATCATGTCCGTGCTTATAGCACGGTGTCAGTATATCTGATTTCATCAGTTGAAATGATAGTGCCTAAATAGAAGATGTGATTTAAAAAAAAATATTACAGTTGAGGGATACATTGCTTCAAGTGATAGTTGAGGGATTGATGTTTTATAAGGGGTGATTGTTTAGAAAATTAATCGCAGGGTGTGATTTTGTAATATGAAGATAAAATATAGGGAGAAGAAAAATGAGTGACTGTTCATAATATTAATTGTAGGGGGTGACTTGTAATAGGAAAATAAAAAATAGGGAGTTAAAAATAGATAAGTACTCACACTTGTGAATGTGAGGGTGAATCTCAACCGTTAAATTTTTTAAAAGAAATTAATCTCAACATCTGAATAGCTTTAGTTAATTACGTAGCTGTTTTATAATATAGATCTTCATTTCTGTGCCTATGACACGATGTTAGTATATTTGATTTCGTCAATTGAAATGACATTGCCTAAATAGAAAGTGCAATTTTAAAAAGTGTTATAGTTGAGTGGTACATTGCTTCAAATGATAATTGAGAGATTGATGTTTTATAAGAAGTGACTGTTCAGAAGATTAATCGCAGAGTGTGACTTTGTAATATGAAGATAAAATATAGGGAGAAGAAAAAAGTGTGACTGCTAATAATATTAATTGTAGAGGGTGACTTGAAATAGGGAAAAAAATAGAAAGTTAAAGATGGATAACTACTCACACATGTGAATGCGAGGGTGAACCTCAACCGTTAAATTTTTTAATTTCAATAAAAATAAATTCGAAAAATAGAAAGTCATCTTTATACACCAATAATCTGATTATACATTTAAGTCAATAAAAATATTAAATGTGTCTTCGAATATAAAAAATTATGTACACGTAACTAACACTATGAAGTCCAATACAATTATGTCATTCCATAAAAATGTCAATCAGTTCTCACCTTCCAAAGTTTTCATTCATTAAGTTTCAAATTTAAACCATGTGTCCAGACACATGGAACGCAACAAATACAATTAAGTGGAAGGGTAATGCTATAATCACTCTAATAGCACTTAATTTTGGGTACCAAATGATGTGACATCTTATGTGTCATATTGTTAACATAACTTTTTAACTTATAGTGGAGCCCATAAAAACCAAATAAGATGACACATTGGAAACCAAATCATTTAGTGTAAAAATTTAAGTGTTCATTGAGTGGCTCTAGCATTACTCTAACTGGAAATGGATAAAAAGAAATGAGAAATTTTATATCAGATTTTTTTTTTGTGTGGTTTCATCATATACGATAAATTATACTAATAAATACCCACCATTTATAAATAAGTGAAAGATCTAGAAAAATATATGGAAATTTTTATAGATCCGATTTTATAATTTCAACAAAAAATTACATATCGTAAAATTTTGTCCATTTCATTATATCCCAATTACAATAAAAAGAACTCATCTAAATCACAAGTGTACACAATTACTTATAACTATATGACAGATTGGGAAAAAAAATGGATTTTTTTTATAGATCTGATTTTTTTGGGTCATTTCATCAGATCCGTTAAAATTATATCAATATTTTTTTGACAATATCACAAGTACCCACCATAAAATAATTGATGAATCATACGCAAAATATTTTAGACAAATTTTACGCCTTCAAGAAATAATTAGTTTTGAAGTTTGTCTATTATTTAGTTAGCATCCATTACTAAATCACGAAAATATTACAACAAAATTTGAACAAAGGATTTAAAAAAAAATTATACTTACTAACACAAAAATGAATTTTTATTTAAGCAGTTGTCTCAAATATTCATTTTCTTTATTCTTCTAATTTTGTTTTTTTACCTTCATTTCACTTTAAAAAAAAAAGATATATGTTTGTGCGTTTAACGTATATGTGTGAAACTAGTAAATATGCAAAACAAACAATTGGATCACCAAATTTTGCAACTTCTTACAATTCGACCACCAATTATTTGAGCTCATTTTTAGACAGATGTTAGACTAAAACGTTAATAGAAGAATTGTAAATATGGTAATTGACATCTGGGGTGAAGAGAAGAATTTATTTTGTCTTAAATAAACTTGGTGGAAAGAGTTTTAGGTTTTCGGTGGTGGCTAAAGATTCATTTGACCGAATTCCTAAGTAATTTACAGAAGAAAACTTGCTCATGGATGTAAGTTTTTCACACATGTGAATTGTGTACAATTGAATTAAATTAAATTTATTTTTTAAAAAGTATGAGCAGCCCGCACCGGTCTATATATATATACAGGTAGCATGCATAATATTTGTTTATAATATTTGTTTTATTTAAGTATAATCTAATTAAAAGAGATACATAAAACAAGTTGACATAAACATTAAATCAGGAAAAGTAAACCCTTCCGGGGTTACGTTACGTGCATTTCTAAATAACTAACTAAATTGTCATCGATCCTCTTCAAAGCTCATTCCAATTTCCCTATATATATGAGCAATGTAATACTTTCTTCCCATCATCATATCTATCCTTACTCAAAAATAAACCTACTGTAAGCATAAGCACACAAAATGAGAGGCAGAAGCAGAGGCAGAGGCAATAGCTATATGTTGTCTGCAGCGGCTCTACTAGTAATAATAATATCAGCCCTCTTTGTTAACCAAGCTGCTTCCACTTCCATTGATGAGTGGTTCCAAAAGGTTCGCCTACCAAATGAAAAGGTCGCCCATATTGAGTTCTATACAGATCCATCCGGCGCCCAAACTGTTCCGGTTGCCAGTGCCGGCAACCTTACGGTACCCCCCATTAATTTCGGTTTGGTTGCGGTTGTAGACTTTAGATTGACAGCCGGACCAAATTTAACGTCGTCTGACCTCGTTGGTAGAGGTCAAGGTTTTTTCACTTCCTCATCTATGAGCGACTTTAGCTTTTTAACTGCCCTCAACATTTTGTTTCAAACTGGCAAGTATAAGGGCAGCACCCTTACTATCATCGGCTATGATCCAACCGCTCCAGATTCTCGCGAGCTGAATGTTATTGGGGGAACAGGAGAATTTCGACTTGCTCGAGGATTTGTAAATTTCAGCAGCTATAGCCGAAACCCTACTAACAACTTGACAAACGTTCTCAGGTTTAGTGTAACCGTTTTGCACTACGGATCCATTCCAGTTCATAGCGACTAAACTGCCCATCCATTGCAGTTCATGTGTTCCATTTTGTTTGTTTTGTTATTGTTTCCTTTGTTTGTTGCAAGTGATGCATGTACAATAAAAGTTACTGTGTATGAAAGATTAATGTTATAAAAACGAACATATTCTTGGATTAAAAATTCTAAATTTTTATCTTCAATACGAAAGTAAATCGATTGAAATTAATAGTACTAGATATTTGATTTAATAATGGCAAGAAAAATAGAAAATAGAATAGAATAAATCAAAATGAAACACATGATTTACGTGGTTAATTCAATCAACAACAAGCAACAAATTTATTATAAACGATGAAGTTTATACAATCTCCATTCACCCTACCTAGGAATAGGGTTACAAGTATTAATGACATTATTCCACAAAGTACACACCATCACAACCCAAAATAATCATGTATTATTTTGTTCAATACCGTCAATACCACGAGACCTTCAACCATCAATTGTGTCCATCGTCCATCTGCACTATTTGTGTCTTACCCTCTCGGCATGTCCCAAATTGAAGTCTCAACACTACATTATATAGGCCATAAGAAAAAACTAATCTATTTGAGATTGAGACTCACAATCCATATCAATAAAATTAATCACGGTACAAATACAATCGCCTTTCTTGACCTCCAATTACTCTTTGGATTTGAGACATATATATTTTAACAAAGAATAATGCCCTACTTCGATTGGGGTACCATGTATATGCCTTGATCATTACTTATATATGTATATATATATATATATATATAATATAATAACAAGCGTGATTTTCTCGCCTAAATGTTTTCCATAAATGAAAACACAAATATACATCGGAAGTTGAAAAACTTTGTTTTATTACATTTTTCTCAGTTTTATACTAAACATTTAATTAACAATGCATTGGAAATTGGAACACTTTGTTTTGTTATATTTTCTTTATATATATAATAACAAATATGATTAGCACATCCAAATATAGCAAGATCCATTCAAAATGCACTTGCCAAAAAATAGGAAGATATATATAATGACAAATGTAATTTGTTTATCTCAAAATTGCTAGATAACCACTGTAACTACTTACAAAATAAAGATACTATTTACATATGAACACATATACAAGTTTTGATAAGTAAAAAATATATATATAAGAAGTTGTTAAGAAATTAAATACTATCAATCTAAGAAGGAATGTCTTTTCTCTTTTTACCAATATGCAAGGGAAACAATACTAGCAATCTAAAAACTCAACAAACATTGCTTACTCAGCCATAAATGTGCTTCCTCTTTGAATATTAATTTACTTGTGAGTTTTGGCAAGACAAATTTTATCCATGGGAGCTAAAGAACAAGTACATATTGAAATATAATTTGATGAACAACTATGGATCCTTAAAGTTTGTCATGTCTCATTTGATACTCAATAAACATTGTTTACTTAGCCATAAATGTGTTTTCTCCTTGAATATAAATGCTCTGTGACCGCTTTTGTTGTCTATAACCACGTAATTTCACTGGCAATAGTAGTAGCATCAATTATGACATACTGGATGAGTGGACTTTTAAAGATCAACAAGGTGCTGGTGAGAGGTGGCAACACCATCATTACCGAATTCCATTTTCGTTCATTGACATGGAAAGATGACTATGGACAAGTAAATCGTAGTTTAATTGCTTTGGGAACATGTACGATGATTGTAGAATGGTGTGATTATGTATATGGGCGAGTAGCCGAGTATATCATACTCTGTGAAAGGTGCAATGAATTGAGAGTAATCATAGTCTAAATGTCTATTTTATTGTCTATTGAATTGGGCTTAAATATTTGTAGATATAGTTGTAATAATTAAGTGCATATATTATCAGTGTCACATCATTTGGGTGACACTATTAATGAAAGGGTTTTTGAGTTGGGGACATTTAGGTCATTTCATGGGAGGGATGACCGTAGAAAGTATGGAATTTGAGTTGTTTTTCTTTGGTTTATCGTCAATTTTAATTTGTTATACATTGATTAATATAGATTATATGAGTTTTGTTATGTGATAGTGATAGTAGTAGTAATTGTACATATTTAATCATAGTGATAGTAGTAGTAATCGCACATCTATATATATGCATCGGAAGTTGAAACACTTTGTTTTATTACATTTTTCTTAGTTTTATACTAAACATTTAATTAACAATGCATTGGAAATTGGAACACTTTGTTTTGTTACATTTTCTTTATATATATAATGACAAATGTGATTAGCACATCCAAATATAGCAAGATCCCTTCAAAATGCACTTGCCAAAAAATAGGAAGATATATATAATAACAAATGTAGTTTGTTTATCTCAAGATTGCTAGATAATCACTGTAACTACTTACAAAATAAGGATACTATTTACATATGAACACATATACAAGTTTTGATAAGTAAAAAAAAAAACACATAAGAAGTTGTTAAGAAATTAAATACGATCAATTTAAGAAGGAATGTCTTTTATCTTTTTACCAATATGCAAGGGAAACAATACTAGCAATCTAAAAACTCAACAAACATTGCTTACTCAGCCATAAATGTGCTTCCTCTTTGAATATTAATTTACTAGTGAGTTTTGGCAAAATAAATTTTATCCATGTGAGCTAAAGAACAAGTACATAGTGAAATATAATTTGATGAACAACTATAGATCCTTAAAGTTTGTCATGTCTCATTTGATACTCAATAAACATTGTTTACTTAGCCATAAATGTGTCTTCTCCTTGAATATAAATGCTCTGTGACCGCTTTTGTTGTCTATAACCACGTAATTTCATTGGCAATAGTAGTAGCATCAGTTATGACATACTGAATGAGTAGACTTTTAAAGATCAACAAGGTTCTGGTGAGAGGTGACAACACCATCATTACCGAATTCCATTTTCGCTCATTGACATTGGAAGATGACTATGGACAAGTAAATCGTAGTTTAATTGCTTTGGGAACATGTACGATGACTGTAAAAGGGTGTGATTATATGCATATGGGCGAGTAACCGAGTATATCATACTCTGTGAGAGGTACAATGAATTGAGAGTAATCATAGTCTAAATGTCTATTTTATTATCTATCGAATTTGGCTTAAATATTTGTAAATATAGTTGTAATAATTAAGTATATATATATTATCAGTGTCACATCATTTGGGTGACACTATTAATGAAAGAGTTTTTGAGTTGGGGACATTTAGGTCATTTCAGGGGAGGGATGACCGTATGAAGTATGTAATTTGAGTTGCTTTTCTTTGATTTATCGTCAATTTTAATTTGTTATACATTGATTAATATAGATTATATGAGTTTATTATGTGATAGTGATAGTAGTAGTAATTGTACATATTTAATCGTAGTGATAGTAGTAATAATCGCACATATTTAATGACAAATGTTGTATTTAAAAAAATATTCTAAATTTTATAAAAGATTTTATTTATTTATTCTATTCTCTTTTAATAATTTTACTTTTTCTTAATCGCCGCGTTATAATAATTTGTCCAGTTTATGTACATATCGAACTCACAATCTTTATAGTTAATTTTATTTTTTCACTTCATGTTGTTTATGTATAATTTGATAGAAAAAGATATATGGCGTGCGTTTAACGCACGGGTGTAAAACTAGTTTATAAAAGATTTAAGGACATACCTAAAATTTGGCGAATGGAATGATCGAACCACAACTTTTATAAAAATTGTGCAAGTTATATATATGTCATCTCCCATAGATACATACGCGAAACAATACATTTAGTCGGTCCGGATAATCTAAATATCATCATCCTCCTAAGAATAATTGTTGCTTAAGTTTTAACAAAACAAAAGCTGTCATCATCATTGCGCAAGTTATATGCTATTCACCCCCCCCCCCCTTCTAGCTTATTTGAGCATTATTGTGAACCAACAATTGGTATCAGAGCTCAGGCTCTTCTAGCTTTATGCCAAGACTAACCTCCTGAGAGTTGTGATCCTCGAATGCTCAGTTCAAATGCATGACAAAAGAAAAACTTGTTTTACTCATCTAAAAACTTTTGTCAAGGATTTCAGTATGAGATAAATATTTTTGAAAAATATACCTATATTGAAAAATTATTTTGTTTTTCAAAAATATCATGAGATGTATGATTACCATGATGATTGAGAGATACTTATTCATACGCCAGATATCTATATCAATTGGCACTATGAATAACTATCTCCAGATGAAATAAAATTTTCAGATGGATGCTTCAATTGAAAGGATTTCTGATTCAAGCTTTCTTGACATAAGGCTAACGATTGAAATCAATCCAACACCTTCTCGAGAAAAAGAAGTTTTCGTTCATACTTATTCTTTTGAAAATGGTTAAAAGTCAAAAACTCTATATCATGAAACATTGATTGATCCCTCTGTTATATGATATTTAGTTTCTGGGAACTTGGCTCATATTTCAAAAAATTATCTGAATCATAGAAAAGGAATCAAAATTCTTACAAAATTGTTTGCGAAGGAAATCTACTCTTTAGACAACATCTACTACAGATCTATCAGCTCAAATTCAAAAAGACTTTGTCTGAAGAACATCAATCTCGGTCCAGATAACTGCCAAAAAGGTACATCCCTGTCTTGTGCTCTTTTTCTTGTCTTTATCTTTGCACAAAAAGACCAAGGGAGAATGAGATATTCAAGATCCAGTCTTTTCCTTTCACTGATCTTCTTAAAATACTTATTCCTGTATCTAGACTTTTCTGGAGCTTCCTAAAGCTCATAAAATGTTGCTAATGATCTTCTTGATTCTTATTCAAGAATGTGTTTTCTCCAAAGATCAATAAGCACACTTTATTATCTCTCTTCAAGTTCCAAAAGGGTTTTTGACTGATTGTACAGGATTCTTCTCACCTGATTCAGTCTTCTTCCTTTTGGATTATGATATATTCTTGTTCTTCATTTATGATTCCCTGCTAATCATGATTTTGAATATATCATCTCTACATAGCTTTATATTTTGCTTATTCCATTCTTATCCATTCTCAAAGCAATATATAGCTAGAATAATTCATCCTATCATACTTTGTTTTCTTTCTTACAGTATGATCTATGGCTTACTCATCTGGCATGTTGCCTCATTTTCTTTGAAGTGCCTTTCCGTTTCTCTGTACTTCATAAGCTTAGTTTTATGTGCTGACTTATAGAAGTTTTTACCTTGTAGACAATGTGCAAACTACATGGGTACTTTTGCAATTTCTACAAAGGTTGAGGAAAAGCTTTAGAAACTGACTATTTCTAAAAGCCAAAGACAGATTTCATAGAATCTCGGTAAAGATAAAAACGACTTTGAAATGTGGGAATTGTACTTCCCAAAACAATCTTTGAAAAGAAGTTCTGTTTTGTCAAATCTCACTGGAAAAGATTTTATCCACTTAAAGACGTTTTATACTTTCAAGAAAGTCAAACCTACTTTTCAAAATCTTGTAGCTTTCCAAAAGGATGACTTTATCGGATATCTAGAAATTTATATCAACTCTCACTCTTCCCCATATAACTTTTATTGAAGAGTAGTTGAAAAGCTGACGTTTCACTCTTAAATGAGTTGGTCCATTGTCTTGCCTCAGCGAGTATTTATAGAGACCTTCCTTCCCTCTTTTCTATCACTCGCAAACTACCTCAAACACTATGATAAACACTGATACAAGATCCCCTTCTTCCAAAATGTTACTTAGGAGAATTCTAAGCATTAGATCAAGGATACTCCTCAACAACTTAGAGTCACCCTTCCGATTCTTCGAAAGTTGTTTGGTTAGTTTCAAGGATTTCTCTCGTGTAAAGACTTTCCTTAACAACCATTTAGCACGACCTTCTCTATTTCCTATCAAGTTCACGTTTGGGAGAATTCCAACCTCCTTCACTCCCTCATCCAAACACAGTTCTCTTGAACTCCTGCCAGTTTCAATGAGAAGAGACTTTTTCCTAGCCAACTTTCGATAAGAAAGTACATCTGGTGAAAGTCACCTTGGTAGAGAGGTTACTATAGAGGAGAAAAGGTGTACCCGCTCTCTCCTTGGGTCACCTGAATCCCTTCTTAATCTAGGACCCATATTCCGTCTTCCAACCGGTTAGCTGGATCTGGGTCAATGGTCTTCATAGACATCTCCTTGTAACATTCCTTTTTAGATATGTATGAGGTGTTTAGATTAGTTGTTTAAAAGGAGTAGTTAAGTCTTCGGAAGTTGTAATGAACACTGTAATCTTTAGATCCTCTTTGTATTCGTGTTATTTTTTTTTTGATCTAAATGAGAACTTGTACAAAGCATCTTTACTTCATGTCTATCTGCCTTTGTATGAATATTCCTTGATAGCATGAAATCTTATATTTGCTTGAGTTTTCGGTATTTGTACTTTTAATAATATATTGTTCCGAAATTCAATACAGCAAATATAACTCTGCTGTTAACCCAACAACAAACCAATCCTCACTTATAAATTTTCTTATTCAACATGGTGCATTCAACAGTTGGTATCTGAAGAAATGATGTTGAAGTATGGTTAAATTTTTAAGTCTTAGATTTCTTTGAAGTAACTGCGCGCATACCTTGCAACTACTTCATCAGGAATTATAGATCTCATCTCAACCCATGATGTTCTGATGAATCTTAAATTCCCCTCATAATTTCTGGTCTCTCTTGTTTAGCGGTAGACCTCATCTTTGCCGTTGCGACAAACGACCTTTCGAGGATTTAAGCAGTTCCCTCAAATTCTTTTCCTCTCTACTGCTTCCTCTAGTTCAATGACAACTGTGCTTTTAACTTTCCCCTGTTTCTATTGTCTTGAACAATGACTTCCTTTATCTTAAAAGGTTAGTCATCTTCTTCTTAACCGTTGACCTTGAAGCAAAAAGTCATTCTGCATCTGTACCGTCAGCCTAAGTTTAAGTCACTTGCTTCTTCGTGATTCAGACACTTTAACTGAATAAGTTGGTATCTTCCGTTTTTGCTTCTAAATGCTTTCATCATTTCTATTAAAATTCTATTTTATAGAAGCATGGTCTTCAGTTAATCCATGTCGATGAAGCATCTGTATCTCCTGACAGCTGCCAAGGCAAAAAGGAAAATGTGCAGAAAACCTTCTTTCTACGTCTCTGCAGATCCCAAGAGATCGAAGCGCATATTATACAAGTGAGGAGGAGCCAAGCTGAAGCGTGAGGTTCGGTGCGACCGCGCCCGCCCTGGATAGGGGTGGGTGCGCGCTGATCGCGGGACACCACTGCTCTCGTTCCACCCTCCCTTGTTTAGGGGAAGACGAAATCCAAAGTGCGAGAGGAGTGTTGTCTATATTAGCACGTTGGAATGTGCCTCGGTTGCCTTGAGTGGATTTTGTATCCAAAATGGGAACTAAAGGTTTCCTCATGTCAGGTTATCCCTTATTTCGGGGATAACAGGATATGAGAATGCATTACCTTTCCATTCTCATTCTCCCCTTTTATCTTTCAGGGGAAAATAGAGAAGTGCAAGAAAAGATATTGCGACGCCCCCACTATGGATTTATCGAAAATAGCCTTATGGCCCAATCAGATCACTATGGGAGCTATGGGTTTCCCGTATCAAGTTATCCCTTGTTTAGGGGATACCGGATATGGGAATACATCACCCTCCATTCAGTATCTCCTTTTTTGGGAGAACGAGGAAAGTGCAAAGAGGGAATGTTGCGAGGCCCCGGATCTGAAAGTTTTAGAGTCGCCACCTTTATTTTAAGGCAAAAATAAAGGAAAACCAGAAAAGAAAACCAGAGATTTTAGAAAAGCGGGTTCGGAGGCTAAGTTACGAGTTGGGAAGGTGCTAGGCACCCAACTCGCCCTTTCGGTCTCAAAACGTTTTTGGCTGAAGTATGCTCATTGTTATATTTATCTAGCAAATAAATAAGGTCTTATTTTGACAAGGGAAATTTAAACAGATACATTCGTGGCTACATTATTTACTGGACTCGCGATGTCTCCTTCCAATAATTACAAACATATTTAAGAATATTTGGCCATTATAACGGCTTTTTACATAATATTTCTTAATCTAATCCGGGCAAAGACAACGGCTTATATTGGCTACATTGGCGGATTTAAATAACAATCTTTGAAAATAAATAAAAGAGAAAATGTAAATAAATAAAAATAACAACGCTCTTAAAGGTTTTACCTTTTAGAGCGGCGGTGTGCTCGCTCTGTCCTTCAGGGAGAGGGAGTCTTTTTGTTGTCTGTGTGTGTGTTGTTGTGTTGATTTTTGAAGTGTGGGCTTATCAACTCGGGCAAAGTGACAGCTTTATTTGGGTAGGTTTTGGCCTTTCTAGTTGGGCGGAACCTAGACTTAGTTTTTGACTTTTTAGCTCGTTACTCGAGGCAGTAAATTTTTTTGGGATTTTTGAATTTGGGGATGTGAGGTGGATACCTAACAACTAGGCTAGGGATCACTTATAACCTATGGGTTTTTGGTTTGGCAGAGTTTGGACGGGGTTTGGAGACTATAGGGGCTTCCATTCACCTATCTCGCACCTCTCGTACTATTGATATAGAAAGAAACGAAGCAGAGCTTCGCTGTGATCAAAAATCGCGGATGAAATGTTGTTCTTAAACTGGGAGCCGAAGGCCTCTATTTATACTGGAGGAGAGGGACGCGGCTGGAATTCTTCAATTTGTTTCCCGTGCATTGGCCGCTTGTACGTTGCGCTTCAAAGCTTGTACCATTTCAATGTGAGAGAGCGCACAGGAGCTCCCCATGGTGCGGCCAAGGGACCCCTTGGTGCGGCACCATGGGCTTGTTTGGCGGCACCAAGCTGCTTTTCAAGTTCCAAAATTTGTCACTTTTACCCCCCTGCAGTTCATTGTTTCGCTTTCTCGCTTTCGCATTTTTGACTCCTGCAACTTGACATTCGTTAAGTTTTAACAGTTCTTGACATTTTATGTCAGTCACATACCAGGGGTACGAAATTGGGGTGTCTACAAGAACTTGGTATCTTTTCTTTACCACTGTTACTGCTATTGATGCTTTAATATTCTTTAATCATTTTTGCTCTCCCTCCAAATTCTATATCGTTCTCTATGCCGATGAAACCTATGGTCAATCTTTCCAGAAGTCAAGGCATTCCAAAGGATATAAGCTGTAATACTCTTTATTCAATTGGTATCGGCAGACCTCAATGTCTGCTGTTCCATCCTTATGCAGCTAAACTTTTTGTCTGCAAGAACTTTTAATTATGTCTATCCTAAGCAGACATAATCCCTGCTGATCTCCTTCATCAGCAGACTATTATCTATGCCGATTCCTCTGTCACTCATTCTTTCGACAACGGCATACCCCAAAGTTTACTGATCACCTCTCAATGATTGATATCATTCATAAATTGGTATCCTTCATACAATCAATTGATATTCTCCAACAATTGATTGACTTCCTTCAGCTTTCTAAAAGCAATAAACTTTCCCTCTTCTTGAGCACATTGTTCAATACAGTTTAAAAGCTATTTTATAGCTATCTTCTTTCATGTGTTCAAAAGACTGGTAACCCCGCTTAAACTTTAATTGGTATCAACAGACCTTTATCTCTGTTGCATACTTCCTCAAAAAGTTATCAGTTGAATCGGTAGACCCCAATGTCTACCGGTCAAAACCTGAACTGCAGACCTTCTTCTCTGTCGTTCATACTCCTGTATCTGTACACTTCATACTCTACTAAAACTAATCAACTAAATTGGTTTCAGATTTCTTGCTGCTGATCAATCTTGTGTTATGATGATATCTTTGACATAAAACTTTTAGGAATGATTGATTGTTTTTCAAAAGAATTTTTCAAAAATTCTTCAAAAATGATTTTCAAAACAACTTTGTTCTGGAATGACTAAAAGAATTGGAAGATTGCTGAAGACTGTGTGGATGACTCAGAAAGCTCCGTAAATTTCTTCTAGTAAACAAAGAACACAAAAGCCTTAACTGTTTTGTAAAAACATTTTTAAAATTCTTCCAAAATATTTTTGAAATGATTTCAGTTCCAAAATTCTATAGATTTGGGAGATTGCTGAGGATTGTGTAGATGATTCAGAATGCCCCGTAATTATCTATTAGAATATATGGAATACTTAAAACCTATCACATTTCCTAAATGTATTTTTACAAAGTTCAGTACATTCTTTTTATTCATGGATATCAACACATCTTCTTTTCAATACCCTAAGTTGTCAATTAAAATATTTATTGGTATTGAAAAATCCCTCGATTTTAAGTCTCCAATCTGTCCAAATACATATTCCCTAGAAGACTTAATTATCGCCATCATGAATCGCCGCCTCTCTCATAAAAACGTCCCCTCACAATCAAGCTTCGAAATGATTGCCCTGTCGGTTCTCATTTCAATCTATAACAGCTTTATTGAGGACTACCAAACGACGGTTCTTGATCTATGTGTTCTCCGTACCCAATCTCAGAAAGTACTGAATATATATTCATATAATTTTTTTGGTCTCCATCGTTTCCCAATCAATCCCTACGATTAATTACCAGCGCACAAGTTTTTCCTGAGAAATTCTTCATGGCCGCCTCCTCGTCGAACAGCGTCTCTCACCCTATCGGTCCCTCTGAATCTTCCTTCGTCACCCGAGTAGGAAGTCAATCCTACATTCTCGGTCGAATGATTCAAGGAGAACAATTTCTCCTTGACAATACTGTTGGAGGAAAGATTCTCAATCTTTTCCACAGTTCTGGACTCGTCTCTATCCTCTGCTTTCGTAAAGAATTCTAGTGCTTCACCCTGGTCGACGAATTCTACTCGAGGATGCATCTGTCAAGAGATGGTACAGGCCTCCACTGTCGCATTCGAGGTATTGACCTTGTCCTCAGTGCCGACAGCCTTGCTAGAGTCTTCAATCTTCCTTCTACTGGTCCTGACTCTATCAATGATTCTGTTCTCAACGAATCATGGCTGCACCGTACTGACCACCAATCTCGTAATGACTTCGGTACATGGGATCTTTTCAATTATCCCTTAGACGTGTACTGTGTTGGAGAGATTCTGAGCCAATGCCTTCTATTTCATGAACATGGCTCAACTAGTCTGAAGTAGTCTTCTCTCTCATCTGTCGTTCCTTCCAACAAAGACGAGCGAATGGGTCTGGTATACTCAAGTACGCTAGGATAATAAGTTATTTCCTGTGCTCCTACCACACCATTCTTTCCACGGTTCAAGAGGATGAACGCCTTCCAATCACAGGAGAATTGCTGATCACAAAGGAATTGTTCGGTGGTAGAAGTTTTTCTGGTCAAGATAAAGACTACTCTCTAGAATCTAGCACCGGTAGTTTTGGAGATTCAAACTAGATTGTATTTATTTTTCAGAACTTTTAGTGCTTTCTTTCGATATTTAGTGTCTTTTCTCTAAGCTATCTATTCTTCCTTGCTATATCTCTGCCGTTTCCTTCTTTAATATTTGCTTGCAACTGTTCTTCCCTTCCTATTCTTTAGTGCTTGCAACCATTAAGGAGGAGAGTTATATGACATATTGATATTGGTATCTGTAAACATTTGGTTAACACTTGATATCAGACATATAACTTAGGAGGAGAATTGACTTAGGAGGAGCATGATACCCTTCTTTTCGTAAGAAGGAGAATTGACTTAACTAAATCCCAAATGAACACACAAAACAAATGTGACATTTCACCCCTAACTGATTCTTAGTGAATCATGCTCAGCCTTCGTGGTACCTCTGTTGAAAACTTTGCTTAAAAGTAAAACCCTCTATTGAGTCTTACGTTCAACCAAAGTCTTTTTAGTTTCAACAAATAAAAGATTTTTAAATTGATTTTCCAAAAATTGATTTTTCAAGAAAATTGGTATCAGTTTTCAAAACAATGATTTTCAAAAAATTGATACTAGGTTTTTCAAAAATTAATTTTCAAAAAATTGATTTTCAAAAAATTGGTATTACATGCAATCCTTATTTACTCTTTCAAAAACATACTTTTGCTTAAAGGATTTGCTACTCTTACTTGCCAAAACAAGCTTTCATTTTATAAATACATGAGCAAGTAAGACTTCCAAAAACTCTTTAGATCTTGTCCAAAACTCTTTCAAAATTCAAAAGATCTAAATTGTTTTTACTATTGCATTACATGCTTCAGTACTTTGATTTATCGAGTCTGTGATAGCAATAGTAGATTATACAAAAGCCATCGCTTACATGTAATTATCAAACATATGACATGTCTTGAGATAAAATGATCATTCATTGTGGATATGCTATTACTATGTCTGATAAAATGCTTTAGTACTTTGTATATGTCATTTTGTAATGGTTCCAAGCAAATAGGAGGAGATTGTTGATTATTGGAATACGCTTCTTGATAAATTAATTATCACCTTGCATATTCCATATATATTTGATTTGCTTGCCTCCATTACAAGTGAATCATCACATGTGGCTAAAAGGTATGCGTACCGGTTAGTGTGGCAACTTGTGTGATTTCACATAGGTCTTAGATTAGGTGTAACCTGATGAAGTCCTACATCCTATAAGATGATCAAAAGCAGACAGCACTTCAGATTGCACGTAGCACCGGAAGACTTGCAGCAATGTTAAAACCTTCAGCGGCAAACATGCCACAAGTTAAAAAGCTCGTACCGGTAGACATCAACTCCTCTACATCGGTAGACCTGCTACCACTGGTTCGAAGCTCTCCAACGACAAACTTAAAATCTGCACGTGCTATAGGGAAAAGTCAACTAGCCGCTCAATTCAGATAATTATGTCCGTGCCTCATAAAGCCTGACACACTTAAAGCTACGAGACTTTCTCTCACTCAAGTAGTCTGTTAAAGTCAAAAATCAATTACTTTATTGGACAGACCACCTGACAGTGCAACAGACGTCAGACCTACTCTTCAGAGACCTATCAACCTAGTCTGACAGACAACGAGTTCCAAGATCTACAGGACGAAATCGCCGCCCCAAACAAGTCAGAGATCTTATGGACAAAGATCTATATCCGATAGTCTTCAACCACTATATCTCCAACGGATAGAAATCTTCGAGTGCTCATCTCTCAACAATCATATTGATTCTCACCTATATAAAGACCAGCTCTCGTGCTCAGTACAAGACAGAGATATACATGTGTATGCGATACGGTGATATAGCGCAACACAGTGAGCAACGAGTAACTCAATCTACTCAAGAACTTCATAGAAAGGAAATCACCAAAGAGATCGTCTTCACCAACGCATCTCTGATTTCTACGACAGATTGCAGTGAACTCATCCAACTCTTAGCAAAACACTTTCAGTAGATTGCTAGGAAGAAAAGATTGGAAAAGAGAAGAAGAGTGATCAGAAACTTCAATAGGCAGAGATCAAGATCTGAAGATTGATGTTGGACAATGTCTGAAGAAAATGAAGTGTTGTATGTAGATATTGCATTCATATCTTCATATTTGTATTCCTATACAAATGATGTTGATTGTGCAATTATCAATCATCTTGGGAGGATGAGTGCTTTGCACTTAATCGTTTAGATATATTTTTATATCTGAACGACCTTAAGAATCATCTTCTCATAACAGTTTCTCGTTCTCGTCTCCTATTGTCCTTTGCAAGCTTAAATGAATCCTTGAATGGATTATTAAGTAAGGACTGAGACATAGGAAGAGAAAACCAGAAACTGTACATAGATTATTTAGACTGATGTAATATGTAATTTATCTTTGAATAAATTCATATGTTCTTACTAATGATTTATCTTCTAGTCCTTAAATATCTATGAGGTTTTTATAAATGATTTATCTTTAGAAAAACCACTCTCTACTTGATCTCCTAAATCTGCATTTGAAAGAAGAAATAAGTGTGATGTTGTTCTGAACATATATTCGTGTACATCCACTTATGACTTCTCCAAATCATAGCCTCTTTACTTTCCGCTGCACAAATCTTTTATAAGGCTTTTGATTTGAATAAACTGATTATCGGCAGAGTTGTTACTTCTGCCTTGGGAAAGTCTACCGATAGTCTCTACCGGCAGACATACCCAATTTGATAATCTGTATTTGCCAACTAAACTATGCTTTATGAATATCCAAAAGAAAAGTTTTTAAATTAGCATTATAGGCTATTCACCCCCCCCCCTCTAGCCTATTTGAGCATTATTGTGGACCAACAGAAGTAGAAGGTTTGTTTTCAACTGGGGTTTCTTCTTGTACCATGGGTGGCAAGGACAGAGTTCTGAACTGCTTGTCCTGCTCTAGAGCTTGATTAACTTCGAGCTCGTAAACCTTTAAACTTGCATAAAGATTACGAAGAGTCATTTCATTCAAGTTCTTAGATTCCTTCATGGCGGTAGTCTTAATATGCCATAGTCTACGTAGAGAGCCTAGAAATCTCATGTTCATTTCTTTCTTGTCATAATTAAGTTTTACCGAGAGAAAAACAACTATTTAGTACCTCGATGAAGCGATCATATGCTTGTCTCAAGCTTTCCTTGGGATCCTTCTTAAAAGAATCAAATTGTTGGATGAAGGTGTACTTCCTGCTGTCTCTTCTATCTTGGTCTCCTTCGAAGTATTCAACAAGAGCTTCCTACATTTCTTTGGCAGTAGCTTTCTTGTTGGTAAGTACTGGTGTCTAGTTATTTTGTTATGATGTTGATGGCTTTGCTATCTAGCTCCACTAGCTTTCTTTCGTCCTCAGTCCATTCTTGTTCTTCTTTTGGTACTTCAGCAGGATTACTAGCAATGCTTGCCAGAAGATTTTCCTTCATTGGTAATGACGTTCTGCTAGTACGCACTTCCATAACCTGTTGTCAATAGAATTCATAAAACGTGTTATCTTATCCTTCCATACATCGAAATGGTCTTCGTCCAATATTGGGACGTGGTTCGTATTTGACGTAAGTAGCATGTAATGTGTTTGTGCCATTGGATCGTGTCTCTCAAGAGTTTAATTTTGGAAAAACTAGTTTTTGAAAACCTGGCTCTAATACCAATTGTTAGTCCCAAAGGGCACAATAATAAGCTAGAAGGGGGGTTGAATAGTTTATTAAACACTTAAAACTTTTCGTATTGATTCCTAAAACAAACACTTGCAATCTATTGAAAAGATTGAAGTAGCGGAAGTCTTGCAAGGAAGACAGACTAAGTCTGTTGGTGAAGCATGCACTATCGGTAGACTTAGCTAGTTACTCAAGTTTGCTGCTTAATGAATAAGTTAACAGATATGAAAACAATGTAAAGTAGTAAGTAAAGAACACAAATATTTTGAGATGGTTCGCACTATAAAGAGTGTTACGTCCACCACCAAGGCAGTCAACCTTGGATTTAAATGTGCACTATATTTTCCAATAGTTCTATTACAGAAATGTCTAATGGATCGTGTACAAAATATTTGACTTGAGTTTGGGGGTGAGGGTATTGAATATCTAGACAAAACAGAATATTCAACGTGCAGAAGAATAGTAGAAAGAACAACAATAAGAAGCAAAAGATTAATGTTTGATGCAGATCTTCTTGTTGTTGTTGAAGACTTCGATGATCAGTTAATGATCTCTTAAATGCACTGAATGTAAAGCTTGATGTTGTTAGATGATTTCAGAGCATTTTTTTCTTCAGTCTTTAATGACATCATTTATAACTTGGGCATTCTTGAGATCGTTGGAGAAGACGAAGTAAGTAACAGCTCTATTATAGGTTGAATGCATTAAATGTCTGGAGCTGTTTGTTGACTTCTTCTTCAACTGATACTGAGCAGGGAATGACAGAGAGTTGTTGCAACAATTAGCAGGTGAGCGACAATCAGAGTTGCAGACCTGCAGTGGTTGGTACAGTCTGTGCACATGCTCTGTTGCTTTTCAGGAGACGAAAGTCTTCATTCTTTTTCGGAAAAGCTGGAGGGACATGTCTGAAAAGTCAGCGTTGATCTGGAGATGATTTAATTCAAATTCAAACTGATTTAGCTTGAATTAAATAATACACTTAAGCTTTGAAGTCTAGAAGTCTTGGACACATCACGCAGTCCGAGTGCAGACAATGTCTGCCGTTGGAGGCTGTTTGAAGTCTTCTGGTGAAGCCTTCAGATGAAGTCTTTCGCTGAACCTATGAAGTCTAGAAAACTATTCTAAGGTAAAGTTGTATACATAATTATCATGCTAACTGGTACGCAGCCCATTTAACCATTAAGTATAACCTAATGTAATGAGTGAACAAATGTAAATCAAGATACATATGTATAGGAAACTATTGCTTTAATATTGTCACGAACGAACACGAATGAGGTTGTAAAATAATATAGACTTGCGACCACAAGGTGTCCAGAAAAGCTGTCGTTTTTTTGGTTTTACTGTTTGGGTATTTTTAGGGTTTTAGTTTTCTTTTTATTTAGGTTTCTTGTTCCTAAAGTTTAGGTTTAAGAGTTTTCTTTTATTTAGTTTTCTTTTCCTACAAGAATTAGAATTTATTTTGTAAGCCTATATAAAGGTATTATTAAACATTGTTTAGGCGCTTGAATTTTGATTGATAAAATTGAGTTGGGGATTTTCCTAACTCTCTTAGAAAATTGTGTCCATCTTATTTGACATCGTGTCCTGGATTGAAGCTTCGGATTATAAACATCGTGGATTCGTTGTTTATAAATGTCACGCTAACTGGTACGCAACTCATTTAACCACTAAGTATAAAACCTAATGTAATAAATAAATAAATGTAAATGAAGATACATATACATAGGAAACTATTGCTTTAATATTGTCACCATCGAACACGAATGAGGTTGTAAAACAATATAATAATCTGATAAACGACTTGATGACAAAGATGTCGGATTGATCAACTCACCGGAACACGTAAATAATCATGAGTCCAAAGCAGTTTAAAGTTCAAAGGGATCGAACGAAAGGGAAAATTTATAAGCAAGTCCCCCCAACAAGAACGAAATAGAGCACATGTATCATACAGAGAAAATTCAATATATAGTGTTTGACTATTCATGTATTGTATTGAATTAATTTGTGACTAGAAATTCATTGACTTTTTTTGGGGTATGTGTTTGCCGTTTGGAATTTACTTAGTAAAATTCATTTGACTTTTTTTTGGATTAGTCAGTTTGTGTTTGGAATTTACTCGAGGACGAGTAATGCTATACGTTTTCTTTTTCTTTTAAAAAAACATTTTAGAATTGAAATTTAACAAATATTAGTTAAACATTAAGTTAATAATTAAGTAAAAAATATGG
Source organism: Codonopsis lanceolata (assembly GCA_013146195.2). Taxonomy (NCBI): domain Eukaryota; kingdom Viridiplantae; phylum Streptophyta; class Magnoliopsida; order Asterales; family Campanulaceae; genus Codonopsis; species Codonopsis lanceolata. Next base: position 68,620,484 of record CM028377.1, on the reverse strand, counting down.
TCGATCAATGTCACATCATTTTTTTTTCCTCCTAAGGGTGAACCTGAGACCTCACACTTTGTGAAACTCCATGTCTATCACTGAACCATCCCCTTAGGGGTATATCACATCAGTTTTCACGTCATTAAGTGTATTATACACCAATGAAATGTTAATTTTTGGTCTATTATGAACATGTAGGAATTATATTGCCAAGGAGAGAGAGTGAGAGAGAGAGGAAGTGATTCTGGGAATGTGATATCATTGGATTGGATGATTTTGGGGAAAATTGAATCCATTAGGTTTTCATTTTTAATATTTAAGTTATCTTCTTTTGTTTTTTATTTTTTTATTTTTAAGATGGTTTGAAAATTAACTAATAATAGTTACAAATTGGGTTAGTAGTTAAGTAAAAAAGAAAGATCCACCAACCACATCATTAGGTACAAATACCGACTAAGTACACATAACATTACTTTAAAAATTAATAATTATTGTTGAAATATATGCAATGGTTAACTTTTTCTAACTTGGCATTCAGACTATCAAAGATATTTTCCCTTTTGAATAGATTTGTTGGATCGGAATGGGAATCTTGATTGGTCAGAGATTGAGGCAATTAAAATAGGAGTTTTAATTTTATTTACTTCAAAAACGAGGTCTGACCGTACATTGTGCTTGAAGAGGGGCCACCCACCGGGGTGGGGGGGGGGGGGAGGATTCTAAAAAAAGTCCAGCTACCATAACGGACTAGTTGTTGTGTTTTGGTTATTCTTAGAGAAAAATAATATATTTCGCCATCTTAAAACCAAAATGTATGTATGCGATCTTCCTTTCTTAATCAGTAAAAGAAAATAAAAATTGACTTAAATGAATATTACTTAATTAATAATAATCTATATTATAATTAAGCTCAGTCTTTCTAGAAAGTTAGCTACTGATTAGGATTTAGTTTTACAAAACATAACTACTGACCAGGATTAAATTTTTCTAAAAAATTAACTATTGGCCAAAATATTACTAGATTTCGTAAATCGCGGTAACAATATAGGAGATATCTAACTTAATTCTTACGTTTGTCTTCCTATACTCTGTATCCTTCTCCTTATATTCTTCGTTTCCTTTTTCTCTTCATTATGTAATGTTTCTGTCAAGGGAAAGACTGGTTGTCTCCCTCAAGTTTGTTATTTTATTTCTATTAATAAAATCTAGCACGATACAGGCCATGTTTCCCTAAAAAAAAATAATACAAAACTAACTTTTTTTTTCCACTGTTATATGATCATATTGTTTTAATTGATTACCGAAAAGTATTTATTTTAAATTGATTATTTTGAATACTAACACCGTCTCATATTGACGTCGTCCCATACTGGCGCGTCGTGTCATAGGCACGGGCACAAAATCTAGTACTCCCTCCGTCCCTAATTTATTGTCCTGGTTGACCTGACGCATCGTTTAAGAAAACATATTTGACTGGATTATTAATATTGGTTTAATGTGTAGTTTCCTTTAAAGCTCATGTGTATGTGGCTCATAATTAAAGTATGGTGAAAAAGTAAGGGTAAAGTGATAAAAGTGATGTTCTAAAAAAGTAAGTTTCAAAGTGGACAATTATTTTGGGACGGACGAAAAAGGAAAGAAGAACGATAATTTAGGGACGGAGGGAGTAACAAATAAGTATAAATAAAATATAATTTTTTATGTGTATCATTCTATTTTATAAAATGAATATCAAAAGTAAATCTTTGAAAAATAAAATAAAAAGTCTTTTAAAGAATCTCAAAATTGGCTATTGCTTGGACTTTGATGATTTATATGTTTCCGGAAATTATTTTCCCTGTGGATTTTCGTACTTTTTATTAAGGACCAAATTGTAGCAAACAATGCATTCGAAAATTAAAAATATTTTTTTGTAGAAGTAATGTTTATTTTATTTAAATTTTAACTTTGAACATAGATTAAAAGTTTAAATTAATTACATTAGTTATCTTTTGAAAATAGATATGCGCATCACGTGGAGACAAAATCTTAGCTTCGACAATAGTGTGAATTAAACTCAAAGTTCCTAACTTTTAGATAAGTGTATTATATATTGGGTGACAAATCGGTTGTGGAAATTCTATAACATTAGAGAATCGTATATAAAAATTTAGGGAGAAAAATCAGGTCGGTTACTTTATTAAGTTTCTAATTATTAAAGTATTTTTTTTTTTGTATATAAATAGAAAATGTTATTTTTGTATGCAAAATAATTGTGATACACTTAATGAATAAGAACCACACTACTACTAATTACTACAATTATATATATATCACGGTGCAAAGGAAATTAACATATCGATAACATATTTTTTGTACGTGAAATGACATATTTTTTGCATCGCGATTCTCATCTTATATATATATATATATATAAATGAATATATTTGTCAACCACGGTGTAAATACCAAATATACACTGTTGTCCCGTTTTTTATAGGTAAAAACTTATGTAAGACGGTCTTACGGATATTTTTTGTAAGACGGATCCTCTTTACCCGATTACTGTATATTGGTGGATTGAGTTGTGAGAGTAGGGCTCCATCTTACAAATTAAGATCAATAAGATCGTCTTACATACGACCTATTGTTTTTTATATATATCACGGTGAAAAGTTTCTTTCATCAATTAATATTTCATATTTTTTGCATCGCAATTCCCTTTTTATATATATCGATGAATATATTTGTCAGCCGCTGTACAAATACCAATATACACTGTTATCATTTTTTGTATATATATCGTGGTACAAAGTTTCATTTATCGATCAATGTTTCATATTTTTTGCACAGCGATTCCCTTTTTATATATATCGATGAATATATTTGTCAACCGCGATGTAAATACCAAATATACACCGTTATCCTTTTTATATATATATATATAACGTGGTGCAAAGTTTCCTTCATCGATTAATGTTTTATATTTTTTGCACCGCGATTCTGTTTATATATTTATTGATGAATATATTTGTTAACCACGGTGCAATAACCATATATTACAATATATCGCAATGCAAAGTTTCCTTTTTCGATTAATGTTTCATATTTTTTGCACCCCGCCGCGATTCTCTTTATATATTTATTGATGAATATATTTGTCAACCACGGTGCAATAACCAAATATTACAATATATCGCAATGCAAAGTTTCCTTTTTCGATTAATGTTTCATATTTTTTGCACCCCGATTTCCTTTTTACATATATTGATGAATATATTTATCATATGCGGTGCAAATACAAATATACTCTGTTATCCTTATATATATATATATCACGGTAATCCCCTAACCGTTCATTCAGGGTAACGTAATGATTTTCCTTCTAAAAATAACTTTTTTTCCAATTAAAATGAAAAACAAAGGATTGGAGTGATTACAATCATGGGAAAAGGGATCGGTCCGCAAATTTTTCATAAATTTAATCCCCCACTAAATTGGGGATCCATTCTCATCGGTCATCACCTTTCGCACATGCCTTAGGACGGGCCATGACCACCCTTTTGTGCCCATGTACTACGACACCTTTGAAAATGAGGAAAATTCAGTCCGGTTCATTTTTTAAGTTTTTAATACTAAAAATTTATTTATTTTTTCAATCGTAAAAAGACCATATTTTCAAAATATTGTTCCAAGAATGCTATCATCTTCTTCAGAGTTTTCCAGAATCAGGTTTGCAGCCTTTATGAAACTGAAACTGAATTTAAACAGATTATAAAGGAAGCTGAATCTGTAATATACAGATTTTAATTTCCAGTCCAGCAGGTTCTGTAACACAGGTTTATTTTGAAGCAGAAACATAAACAGGAAGTGAGATTGAAACTGAAACAGACTGTGTGAAACTAAAATAGAAACTGAACAGTGTATGAATCTGTATTTATAACAGAAACAGATTATATATGTTCTGGAATCTGTAACATAAACAAATTAATGCAGTAATGGAGTAAGCAGGCCCGAATCTTGTAACAAAACAGATTAGTGTTGTGGCCTGGATATGTAACAAAACAGATTGAGATATGGTCTGTTTAGAACAAAAACAGGCTGTTTATTTTTTATCAGTGTATTTATCTAAGTTTAACAAATTTATCCTGAAACAGAATCTGTATCTGTAACACAAGCAAATTAGAACTGAAGACAGATTAAGGAACATGTTTATTACATTCAAACTAAGTAAGTAGGCTTTTTCCAGAATTATGTAATCACTGAGCATGCAAACAGACTGAATTAAATCTAGAAAAGGTGACTGATCAGATTTTTAAAATTGGCTAATCAATTTCAGAAAAACCAAATGGAAGACAGAATGGGGATCTGATTATGTAACATAAATCGCCTATAAAAGCAGATTTTTGAATCTGTGAACACTAACAAACAGTTTAAGTTATGGTCTGATTCTGTAACAAATTTATATGTGTTCTGAATCTGTATCTGCTATATGTAACATAAACAGAATACAGATTAATGCATAACAGAAACAGATGAGAAGAAGAGGATTTGTCCTGTTGTTGGAAACAAAAAAACCAAGCCAAATTTTTTTGTCTTAAGATTGTAGGGAAGGTATGACCTAATTTATTTTAGTTTCGGGAGTGTGTGTAGTGGACAGATTAATAAGGATCCTCGAGACAATTAAGCTCTTTCCTTAAGACAAAAACTGGCACCGTAACGAAGAGGACGGGTGCTGCCAGTGAGTCTCCCAGGGTTTAGGATACTTACGTGAATGAAGAGGCCAATCCTCCAAGCTTCAATCACCGGGCGAATCACGAACACACTGTTGTATCTCTATAAGGGCAGAAAGGTTGTGCAGAAAAGAGGAGAGTTTTCAGTGCCAAAATATGTGGTTTGATGCAGTATTTATGTGGCAGTTTGGGGATGGAAGTTGGGAGCGAAAATGGAAAATGGGCCAACCGTAGCAGTACGAAGTTTGCATCAACCGTTAAGTGTCAAGGCTGCTGAACCTATTTTGTAGAAAAGGTTCACACGTCAATTGAACTAGTAGCAAAAAGATAAGGTCCAGTCAGGCAAACAAGCCGGCCGACCAACCAGTCAAGTCGGGTCGGGCGGGGAGTTGGACCTGCACCTAGCTAGGTCTTCCCTCCTACACCAAAGTGTAGTGGCCCAAGGGCCGAAAGTAAAGCTTCAAAGCTCTTCTTTATAAGGTAGAGCTTGTTTCATCTTGTTCCCAATGTGGGATTCTCACTTTTCTCTTTTCATGACTTAGCTTATTCAAGTTATTGGAAAACCAAGTTTCCAACACTTGATTCCCCTAAGCTTTTGGGCGGGTAGTAGCGAGAGCGGTGATAGGTCTTTCTCTTCTTCACACGCGCTCTCTCTCTTTAATATGTATGCATATGTTGGATAATATTTTGTTTGATTTTTGTTTTAGGGTTCAGTTCACTGAGTACAAACAAAAGAAAGTCGCTTTGTACCAATTCCGTAACGGCATCTTGTTGACGACGACGGCTGCAGCCAATTTCACTCGAGGTGAGCTCGCCATTGCATTGCACAAGGTAATTTTGATCTTTTTGTTATAATTTGATTATGTATTTTGATTTTACCGTTTATGTTTCATCAGTGTTTGCTGAAACCTAGGGGGCTTTGTTGATGTCTTGGAATTTCTGATTTGGACTATTTGCTTTGTTAATTTCATCTGCATGGGCTGGGGCTCGGGTTGCCAGTGCGTGGGATTGACATGACATTTGTCAATTTACTTTCCCACTCAGAGAAGTCGCATGGAGGCTGGAGATGCAAGCCCAAAAAGATGAAATTCAAGCTAGATCCGGTGAGGAAAGGGCTGGGATTTGGGGGGGACTTCGATTTGAGAGTAGATTGGGTTTACCAAAAAAATTGGGGAATAAGGTTTTGGGGTTATTTTTTAAGCTCTAGGGATTCAATTGTAAATTTTGATATAAGTTATGTTTGAAAAAATCATTTTAGTTCTTATAAAATGCACATGAGCAACTTAACGGTATTTCACTAACGGCATCTAGACTGTCGCTGAAAAAATGTTAACACTCAAATGATCCATATTTGAAAAAAAATTGTTAAGAGATTAAAACTTTGAACGGTCTATACTAAAGGACCAATGGTGCGATTAACTCTAATAAAAATAAAAATTAGTACAGCCATATTTGACTTCTATTTATAAAATTTAATTATTTCTAAAGTAATTTGTGATCACAATAGTATTAATTAATCCCTAATTGAAAAGAGTTAGCTTTGTTTAATATCCACCGAATATTATGATGAAGTAAAAAATATTACTCTATATGTATCCAAATAAGTGTCTCCTTTCATATTTTAATATATATATATATATATATATATATCTTTTTGGCAAATTGTTTATAATATTCTTATAAATTGTGAGGTGGAAAAGTGAGGAAAGACTCGTTGATTCAACACCAACAACAGATAATTAGAAAATAATAAAGAAAAGTTACATAAATTCAATCCAACTCCTTGAAGTCATATAAATTAAATTGATGATACTTATTTTAGAGCCAATAAAGCTTGAAACAAAAGTAGCAATGCATAAGTTAAGTGTTCGTTTGGTCGAGCGCTTTGACCAAATTGTTAACAAAAAAATAATTTGTTTTCTCTTTAAAAGTGTTTTGATGCAACGTTTTAAAACATTCTAATTTAGAGTGTTTTAAAAATATGTTGCGTTTACAGCTACTCTATTTATAAAAATAGCGTTTTAAAATAGTGTCTCAAACGTGTTTACAAGAAAAAAAAAACTTAAATGTTGCGTCTTAAAAACACTGCGTTTTTAAAAAAATTATGTTTTCAAAACGTTGCACGAAACGAGAACTAAATATTAAAAAAAAAAAAAAAAAGGTTACACGTAATCAACTGTTTAATAACGTTTCATGTACCCCAATAATTGTGTAAAAAAATTGTGTACAATTAAATTTATTTTTTAAAATGTGTTAAGTAAGACCGGCGTGCACTGGCCTATTGTTCGGTGACGAAGCTAAGAAGCAGTTAGGTTGAACTTTAATCTTTAGAGAATTTTAAAGACAAATTGACATAAACATTAAATCTTGGCAAACAAGTTTCAATTGTAATCGATCCTATTTCTTCCTTCCCATCATATCTATAACCACACACAAAATGGGACTATGGGAGGCAATAACTATATGTTGTCTGCAGGCTGCAGCGGCTCTACTAGTAATAATAATATCAGCCCTCTTTGTTAACCAACCTGCTTCCACTTCCATTGATGAGTGGTTCCAAAAGCTTCGCCCATATTGAATTCTATACCGATCCATCCCGTGCCCAAACTGTTCCCATTGCCAGTGTCCGATCAGGGTTTTTTCACTTCCTCCTCTATGAGCGACTTTAGCTTTTTTATTGCCCTCCACATTTTGTTCCAAACTGGGAACTGGGAAGTTTAAGGGCAGCACCCCGAGGATTTGTAAATTTCAGCAGCTATAGCCGCAATCCTACTAACAACTTGACAAACGTTCTCAGGTTTAGTGTAACCGTTTTGCACCACGGATCCATTACAGTTCATAGCGACTAAACTGCCCATTCATTGCAGTTCATGTGTTCCATTTTGTTTGTTTTGTTATTGTTTCCTTTGTTTGTTGCAAGTGATGCATGTACAATAAAAGCTACTGTGTATGAAAGATTTATTTATTTATTTATTTATTTTTTCCTCCTAAGGGGGGCATGGGAAGGAATCGAACCTGAGACCTCACACTTTGTGAAGCCCCATGTCTACCACTAGGCCACCCCCTTAGGGGCTACTGTGTATGAAAGATTAATGTTATAAAAACGAGCATATTCTTGGATTAAAAACTCCAAGTTTTTATCTTCAATACGGAAACAAATCGATCGAAAATCAAAATGAAACACATGATTTACGTGATTTAATCCGATTAACGGCAAACATCAAGTTCATTATAAGAGATGAAGTCATAATATGAGTACTCAGTAAAAACTTAGGTAAAACGATCTTATTGTCATTTTTTGTAAAACGGATTTTTACATGATTTATTATATATTGGTAGGTTGAATTATGAGAAAGTGAAATTTCAATTTTACGTATTAAAATACGTTAAAACTGTTTTCGAGAATATTTACTCTTTGTAGTCACCCTACATATATGGATAGGGTTACAAGTATTAATGGCATTATCAATCGGAGTAACACACCCTACCTACTATTCTCCACACTGGCTGCTTGTGCTTCGTTAATTGTTTGGTCATCTGAATTCTGAAGACTGAAGTGCATAACATATGAGTGTGACCATATCGTTACGTGTAATATTGGAAGTCAAATCAATACTTAAAACCCATAAGTTCTCTGATCGTGTCATAGAATAGCAATTTTGTAAGGGCGTGGTGTCGATTTGGTATGTTGGTTTGATACCAAAATTATAAATCGAATCGTGCCCACTCCTAGTGGTGGGCGCCAAAAACCACATCCATATCGTTAAATATTGGAAGTCAAATCAATACTTAAAACCCATAAGATCGTGTAAGAGCATGTAGGGGTGTAAGTGGTTCGATTTGGTTTATCTAGTGGTTCCAAAATCTCAAACCGAACTTTGGAACCGAACCACTCGGTTTGGTTCGGTTTTGTGGTTTATATAAATTATATTTAATGAAATTAACCAATATTAAAAATAACAATAAAAATAAGATTTTAATTTGGAATAAACATCAAAATCAGGAAATAATCTACTAACAACAAATTATCATAAATAAAACAATACAAATTCTAAAATAAACACAAACAATGGAAGAAATAATAGTTCTCCAATAATCAAGATTTTGTTTGCTTTAGTATCCATTTATATATATATATATATATATATAATGAATAAATCAAAGGTTCAAAAATCAAAATAGTTAATAAATGTAATATAATATATATTATATAATAAATAAATAAAAATATATAGGATGGTTTGGTTCGGTTCGGTTTGGTTTGGTTCGATATCAAAAACCGTGAACCGAACCGAACCGCGTGGTTTTCTAATTTCTGAAACCGAAACCGAACCGTCTTCGACCAAAACCGAACCAAACCGACTGATTTGGTTTGGTTCGGTTCGGTTCCGTGGTTCGGTGGTTCGATTTACACCCCTAAGAGCATGTATAATAAATGATTATTTTAATATTTAACTCATTAAAATAAATATAAAAATTAATTTGATACTCATAAATTATTTAAATAAAAAACATACATAAATACAAATCTCAATACTCTTTCATACCAGTCCATCTTTATTTCTAATAATTTCAAATTTTGAAAATTTTATTTGATGTGAAATTGAATCAAAACAAATTTCTATTTATAAATAAAAATGTGTATTTCTTAAAAAAAAATCATTTTTTTTGAATTACAATTACAAAAAAGTCAAAAAATAAAAAAGAAAAGAATAAAATAATAAAAGGAGCCCACTCATTCGGAGGGAGATAGAGAGAACGGCTGGGAAGAGAAAAGGCAATGATCCGCTTTTTCCGGAAATGCAGTCTCTTGGGCAACGTCAAACTTGAAAAATCCTTTGTTATTTCGCAAGATACTTGGAAAGTTTGGGGCCCGTTAAACATGGTCTAATATGTTACCCTTTTGGAAATTTTACTCGCCCAAACCTAGAAAGTAGAAAGGAATACAATTTCATCAACTATATACCGTTCACATACAATTACATTATCTATCTTTTATTTGTTTTTTTTTTAAATTGAAAATATAGGTCTAAATCTTTATTTCTTGACAAAAACGAGTCAACATGGAAAAAAAATTATGTCACTTTTAATCCACTTCCCTACTCCAATATTTATGGGAAACATGCTAAATTTTCTATCCAAATCATAAAGAGTCGATTATTTACCAATAAATATGTCAAAATTATAAAGTATTTATTTATAAGATTCTATGGTATGATCACCATAACATTTAACATGGAGCAAAGAAAATTGTTACAATTATTCCAATAATTTAGAGTTTCATCCACCGATGAGAATTTGTAATATTCTTTCAAATATCACAAACCTGCATGGACATAAAACTGGAATGACTCACTTTTATACTTCCCAAATTTTATGGGATGCTATTTTCCATCATATATTATTTACCAAGTCAAATTTTATTTATAAATTCTATGGTATGCACCATAACATAACATGGAGCAAAGAAAATAGTTACAATTATTCCAATATTTTAGAGTTTCATCCACCGATGATGTAATATTCTTTTTACACATGCAGTCAATGGAATGACACTTTGTAATCACAATCTTCATCTTTATTTTTTTAGATTTTCGGTTGGTCAAGTATTCTAATGGTCGATTGTGTAAAAAAGATTCTACACTGATGTGGTAGATGAAAATTTTACTCATCGAAGAAGATTGTTTTTTTTCTACTGGCGGAATAAAATATTTTTTACACAAGCAACCTTGAAACATGACACATGTCAATCTTAATCTTTGTCGTGATTTTTTATAAAGATTTTGGTTGCTTACGTATCATATTTCAAAGTTCGTATGTATAAAAAATTAATACATCTTTGATTTGGACATGGGAGAAGGAAAACTATTTTAAGAGTGCTCTTGAGTTTTGCAAGAGCGATATGTACGTACGGAAAATATTGTTTTAGTATTGTCACGAGCAACTTGATAGCAGTAGACGTATCAATTCACCTCAACCTGATATTTAGTTTCAGTTTTGCAATAGTGCTCTTGAGTTTTCCAAGTATGATGTATCATACCGAGAAAATTCGGTGTTTGACTATTCATATATTAGATTGGTTTTACACAAGAATTTTCCCATTTTGTGTAAACGTGTGTGCTAAATTTGTGGAGGATTATGGGAAAATTAATTAAAAGTATAATTAAAATTGATAATTGTCGTTGTCGTTGAAATATATGCAATGGTTAACTTTTTCTGAAATAATAATAAAATCAATCTGCTTCATGTTAGATATTTCAGACCATCAAAGGTTTTTCGTTTTGAATTGATCTCTTCGATTGGTCAGATAATGAGGAAATAAGTTGATCTTGTTTTGTTGTGTGTTGGAGCCCGGAAGCTGGGCAATCCTGAATTTTTGGGGGTCTAGGGCGAAAAGAAAATAAAAGGTCCTCTAAAAATATATAAAAATACAATATTTAGACGAATAATTTTTTTTTTGACTTTTTATCGTTCATAGTATTGAAATTGTACAATACCTATAAATATATAAAAAAAAATAAGCATTAAAATTTTATTGAAAACGCTATTTTGCATCGATTTAAACAATTTATAATAAAAATGATATATCCCATCAATCTTTTTCTTTTTTGACTTCCGGATAAATACTTTCTTGATAACATATTTGTACTAAAAATTCAAGTTAAAAAAAAAAGACACAATCACTGATAAAGTTAAGAATTAAAGAAACATAAACAATAAAAATAAGTCAAATAGCAACAACAAAAAAAATTGATTTTTGTTTGATTTTTGCCTTGGATGTGAACACAGGCGGCAGGCCGAGTCTCCTCTGTTCAGTGTTCACCTGCAAAGGACGCTCTTGTCTGTTTATAGAAGTATAAAACAAGTAAGAAATAACCTGTCATTGACATGGTCAAGATTGCTACTTCCACCCAACGGTTAATGTTTGAAAATTTTAATTATTAAAAATATATATTAATGTCAATGGAGTTAATGATCAATTACAAAATTATTTAAGCACAAACAATCCACTTAAAACATGAGTAAATGGTAAAGTTAAAATGTGTTATGAAAATTGTAAGCAAAGCGGATTTTTCAAGTAAAACATACAAAACAGCATAGTGAATTTTTTAGTAAAACATACAAAACAGTATAGTCGATCTCTTACTATAATTTAGGGCTAGAACTAAATTTATGGGCTGTAACTAAATTTAATTCTATCTTAAGTACTTTAATCAATTTAATTTTTATAAAGCATGAATTTTATTTTTTATTTTTTTCGGCCTAAATTTAATGTTTTACAAATATTTAGTTTGTAGTTTATTAATTGATTGTTATTGAAATCAACTGAATCTCAATTTACTTTTTGTCTGACCTAGATTTTAAAAAAATAAATAAAATTGTTCGTAAGTTTTGTAATTAATATTTGTAATTTTATATATTTGTATTTTAATTTCTTTCTTTAAAAAAAATTGTGCTAAATTTCCCTTATTAGTGTGAAATCTTTGTGATTTCGAATAGTCTTTTGTTAATTTACTATATCTCATTCAATTTATTTTATGATTTTTATTTGTTGATATTTTCATTTTTAATTTTATTTCAATTAACAGGTGTTGGCCTGGTGTGTGTGTGAGAGAGAGAGAGAGAGGTGAGAGATAATGATTTTGAATGTTTAATTATACTATTTTTGTATAAGTTACAAATTTTATGGCCAATAAAATGTATTATTTCTTTAATTGTTGGGATATCGTGTTTTATTTGTATAGATATTGATCCGACCCTTACAAAATCTCAAATATATATTAATTTATTTACATCATGCTCGCTTTATATATATATTGATCACGTCCATACTGACATCGTTCCTATGGCACGGACACTAAATCTAGTATATATAAAGAGAGGTGCAACATATGAAAAGTTCCCACCAAAATACACTTTTCAAATTTGGAAACACTTTTAGTTTTTCTTATTTGTCATATTTTCTTTGGAAATTGAAGTCAATAATGTTATTAGTATGGGTGACTGTATAAATAATTCCAAAAACTCTTGAGATTCATCATTTGTCTTTGGTCAATTGAATACGATACATAATATGAGAAGATTAATTGAAAATGTGTTTACCACCATGAAATATGAATAGGCATGGTATTGATAGCACATCTTACTAAATCTATTTAATACAAGTAGATTTCTTATTGAAAACTAGGTGCATTCCATTCAAAATTCATTCATTTTTTACTTGTTGAATATCATGAAATAGTAAAACAACTAGGATTCAATAGAGACAATTACTTTATGAAACAATGAGAAATGATGTATCCAATGATACATCATCTCATGAATCATTAAGTGTGAGCAACAGCAGAATAAACAGAATAAATAACAACAGAACCAAAACAGAGAACTCCAAGAAGTAAATAATGTCTACAAGTAGAACACTTGTAAACGTTACCTCATGATGAAACTTCCACTAGATAAAAGGATTGTAAGCAATTATTACAATAAGAAAACCAACTATTTTGAAGAGTGGAAATCAAAATGAAAAAACTCTCAATAGAGAAGATATATCTAATCTATGCATAACAATCTTGAATACATCAGCAAATCATAATAACATAAAGAGTGTAGGCCGATGAAGGAAACAATGAAAACAAATGAGCCTTCTGATAATGTATCATTCAATAGCTCACTGGTTTCCTGATAGCATTATATGCGAAATACTCTCTTCTATATTCTCTACCTCCGTAACCACAGTCCAAGGCTGATCCTTTCTTTTATAAAGCTCCTAGAAAAAACCTTTCCACCAAGAAAACAACTTACCAAGGCAATGATAGAATTATGAAAGAGTTATATTGAAAATAGATATCTATATCCTATAAATTAGAGATTGGCATTAGAGAGTCCCTAATCAAGTCAATAACCAAGCAACCTGCCAAATATACTAGAAAGGTAATAATAATCCATATGCCTTAAAGATAAGTGATGACAAGGAGAGAAAATAATAACACCCGTAGGGTATTATACTCCAACAATCTCTCCCTTTGTTGTTACCTTTCTGACTGACCAAAGCATCACACTCCTGAGAACCTGTGACAACACTCCCTTTGAATAAATTAACTTATAGAGATAACTCCAAGATGAAATAAAACAACAGAAGAAAAAGTTCCAAGTTATCCATCATAATAAATCCTAACAAAAAAATCAAAAAACATCAATAAAAAATAATAGTCAACCATAAGAGACACAACACACTAGTCTCATTTTTCTACGTCTGTTGTATCTCCCCCTGAGTTTATGCCAGCTGAAGATGTAGCATTGGTTGAGTCATCAGCAAAAAGATCCATCACTCCCCCACTTTGAGCAGAAAGGACATGAGGAGAAGTCAGCCATACATCCAGGTGAGTATGAAAGGAACTAAAGAGAACCAATCTGTTGAGCAATGAGAGGCATCAGAGACTGAATGAACGAAACAAACATAGGAACAGTGATGCCTGCACAAGCCATGGGAAATGATGATCCACCAGATGATGCAAAGTTGGGTGGCACATTGGGTGCGTCATTGTAAGGAGAATGAGACTTATTCAGAGGAGTCTGAACTGGAGAGGGCTGAGCTGGCGAAGCCTATGCAGGAGAAGATGTACCAGGAACCTGAGCTGGAACTGTTGCTAGCTAAGAGACAAGGGAAAGATCCACAACCTGTTTTCTTTTAAGAATTTTTGAGCTTATGAAGAAGGGCAGTGAAGGAGGAGTTAGCCTTTAATTATCAAGAGCCACTACACCCTGAGCCAAACACAAACTGTATACCAAATGGGGATAAAGAATGGCCCGAGATGTTGATTTTGATTTAGCAAAAACAACCACTTTCCGAAACACCAATTGAAGCCAGAGAAAAACCACAATTTGATTAGGCCAATTTCTTTGACATGCGGAGAGGCAGAGGTCATAGTGCCCAAGAGATGACGTTTTTGAAGAAAAACATCCAAGCCAAACTTAGCCAAAACATCCACGGAAATACGACGTTCCTCCATAAGGTTCCAATCAATATTGAATCTAGAAGCATCAAAAAAATTGTAGAAAATGGGAGAAAAATCTAGACCAATATCCAGAGGGAGGAATAAGGCATCTGATGATGCATCATCATCCGTGTTCTCTTCATCATCAACAAAGACCTTGATGTCTTTTGAGCTTTTTTTTAAATCAACTTCTTTAGCATTTTTGAAATTGTCATCACTTGAGTTATCACAATAAGAACTGGATGAATATTTATGAGGAGATGCTGGAGACGAAGGAGGATGAAAATCTTCCCTTTTGAATTTGACTAGAATTGGGCAAGAGTTAAGTGTTCATCTAGGTCATATTCTTCCTCTGCAAAAACATGGTCAGAACCAGGTTGCTCCCCCTGAGGCTTGTTCTTGCGCATGAGTAACGAATTGAAACTGAGAGACATTCATGGAAGCTTCAAAAACTAGGTCATCTTCTTCTGATGATGACGAAACAACATAGGGAGTGTCATCATGTGGCTCAACAACCCTAGCCCTTTTCACAACAGCACGAACCTTGGGAGAGGTAGGCTTTAGGTCTGGACCATATCCACGAACTCACTTTGACTTTCGAACAGATTTGTGCAGGTCCATGGTTCCAATTTCTTTGAGATTTGAAGGAGGATTGGCCAAATCAATGGCATATTCACGAGCACCAGGTAGCAAAGAGGCAATATGAGCTGGGGTTTCTTCTGTAGCAATAATGGCGGTGATGGGGTTTTCAGAAAATTGGGGGGTTTTCAGAAATAGGTGATGAGGGTGGTGATAACATAACATCCTATGTGTCATCGATTTAAGCAGAAGGAGCAAGGCTTGGAGAATGATATTCCATGGAAGAAGAATTTGACTCTTGGAAAAAGAGAAACAAGGAGTAATTGGGGCTTGGAGGAGAGGATGAGGAAGAAGAAACGGGTGAGATGTGAGATGAAAGTACCCTTTTTTTGATGTGATATGCTACCATATAGCCCTGGAAAAGGTCAGTACTCTCCTAAACCAATACAAACTTTATAAGAAGCTGAAAGAGTTAGAGATAAAAACGGCTAGAAACATATAAGGATAGAAATCCAAAACCAATATACTAGCCGCCCACAAATATAAGAGAACAAAAAGAAAACCTTTTTAGACATAGAGAGGGATTCAGAAGCCAACAAGGAAATATAGGAAACATAATTCAATGTAAACTAGATTACTTTGACAAACCCTAGTCGTGCAGAACCAATTTTCCTTTTGAGAATCTAGCAAGCTCTTCCACACATACAACATTGGGTATCAACCAATATTTGAATCAAGAGAGAAACAACACATGATATGCAAAGCATTTATCTAAGGCACATAAAATAAGAAGAAGGATATGGTCACTAAAGACAAAATGCCCTAATATGTATGCCAAGAATGATATAGGAAGAATTAAAGACAAATGTGCGTACAAGTGGGGGGACTAATCCAACAAATGAGGAACCATATGATGCTTCATTTGGAGCCTTATCGAAAAATCAGAGTCAATGAGTCAAGTTTCTTTTCTCCCATAAGAAGAATTAGCCCCTCTTGACTACATGCCGGTAGAGTAAGATTTTAGGTGAGAGATAAGACATCCAGTCCCATCAATTTTTTCTATGTCGGGCATTTTGAATTTTGAGGGTAGTAGCGCTGAAGGTTGCAATGCTAATGCCCGCGTAGAAAATTCTCATTTGTTCAAGACTTTAAGCATCATTCCCTTTAAGTTCTCCATATCTGCCTTTATTTTGGTGGGAGGTGGCGCTGGGTATTGGTATATATTGGAAGGATTGGAGGGGAAATAGGTTTATTCCTTGCTGAGGCATTTGGTAGGGATTTTGAGGAGGTAGGTTATTTGTGGGAGCTGAGTTTTGGTATATATTGGAAGGATTGGGGGCGGTTGGGTTTATTCCTGGCTGCGGTATTTGGTAAGGATTTTGAGGAGGTGGGTTATTGGTAGTTTCTATCTGACAACCAAGATCATTGAAAGGTAAATAGGTCGTTACTTACCCTGGTTGGGTATAGCTTCTAGGGCCTATATGTGGGCTATTTTGTAATGGATTGGTGATGGGAAATGGGAGGTCTTTTGGATTCTGGGGAATATTGGTGTTTGGAAAAGGATATGGTGGATTTGGTGAAAAAGGATTAAAATTTGGGCAATAAGGGTTTGGTGGAAAATTTGCTGAGGGTTTGGGTTTAGAGGAGTATGAGAAGTAGATGCATCTTGAGGGGTTGCAGGGAAAGTGATTCCCTCAACATTGGGCCTTACACCTTGCATGAGGTTTGTGATTTGGCTCAATAAGCGATCAGCGCGTGCATCCAAATTCTGGTCTAGCCACTATTGCATAGCCGGAGTAGGAGCGTACCCTGGAGCCCCTGTATCGGTACCCACTGTAGACTGTTCATTCGCAATGGCCATTCTGCCCAAATCTGTACTTTCTGAACTGATTCTAATACTTTCTGATCTGACCCATGTGCATGTATCCCGTATCAACCGATCGATACTATTTCTTCCCTTCCAAACTCGGGTCAGGTTTCTGAGGAAATTAAAAGGGTTGAAAGTATCAGAAGGGATTGGCTGAAGGCTTTTTGGGTTTTGAGTACAGTGTACCTTTGTTATATTTTTTATTATTATTTATTTTTTTCTAAGATTGGTCGGAGAAGCACCCGCTTTGTTTTGACAGTCTCGGGACTATTCCTAGAATAATGGATTCTTTATCCACAGTATAGGACCCTCGTATTCCATCTATCTTTCGACTCCCAAAGATTAATTAGATTGATCTCAGGCGAAGGGCATATACTCTTTCCGGGATCCACCATCCGAATGGTCTAGGTCGAATATCATAAAAATAATTGGTTAGCCCCTGTGCATATATCTTTATTCTTTATGTATATTTCCGCAACATGGATTGGTCAATAATTTAGAGATATAAAAACCGATCGGTCCATGAAGTGTCTTGAGAATCTGTATGCATTTAACGTTGGCTGATGCAGGGAGTAGGCTAGTCATGGTGTAAGGTAGCAGTTCGAAATTTTTCTACGTGCGTACACGTGTGTGACGTATCTAGAAAGCAATAAAGTCATTTTTTCTTTCTTTCAGATATAAAGCAGTAAATGGCCCGTCTTTCTGTTCTTTGTTGATTTTCTCGGCTAATTAGTTTGAATCCTTGAAAGGACGGTGCGAGCGAGCGTGACGACCATTCAAATCAAGAAATAGAAAGAAAAGTGAGGAATCTATATGTTCCTATTAATTACATTCGGTCTTAATCCCCAAAATAAAATGACAGAATAAAAGAATATTTACATATTTTGCGAGGAATAATAAATAGAGCAGAGTAAAAATAAAATTAAGCAAAAAAATAAGTCCCTTGTTTTTTTGTTCTCCTGCCCGAAATTCTATTTATTTATTTTTTGATTCGCAACAGTACCCGAAACGAAGCTGCTGCAAGTTTTCATAGTTATTTGCACAAATATATACACAGATATATAAAAATGCAAAATTTAAATTGTTAAATAAATATAATAAGCATATTTAGCCAAAAACAAAAGAAAAACTTATTTTCTTTTTCTTTTTTTTTTAAATGAAAAATGAGTCTAGCCCTCCGTTTTTAATAAAAACAACGTCCCCAACAGAAACACCACTATGAGTGCCCTGATTTTCAACCGATTCCCCCGCTAATGAAAAGCGCGTGGAATACACCCGACCTCAATTGTGGACTCAAAATGTGATTAACAGAGTCATCATCTTTATTTTAAGGAAAACAAAGAAAAACAAAAAAACAACCAGATTTGCAAAAGATTTGGAAGCTAAGTTATGAGGTGGGAAGGGGTTAGGCAACTAACTCGCCCTTTCGGTCTCAAAATAGTTTTTTGGCTAAATATGTTTTTTATACTTATTTAACAGATGAAATAAAGCATTAAAGATATATACATATATATATATAAGGAAATTATTACAAACTTACAGCAACCTCCTTCTTGGAGTTACTAATACATTTATAAAATTTTGGTCATAATAATGGTTCTTTTTAGTGCTATTTTCTATAGAATTTCGGGCAACATAACTGCTTATTTTGCTTACATTGGACTAGTTTAAATAGCACTTTTATAAAATAAAAAATTTAAATAGTCTATCTCTTGAAGCGTGTGGGTTCTATCCCGTACCAAGCTCCTTCTGGTAGGTCCTAGGATGTGCTCGCTCTAGCCTTCAGGGAGAGAGTCTTTTTTTATTTGATTGATTTCGGGCAGGGTGACTGCTTTCGAAAAGCTGTTTTTCGCCTCGTAATCCGGGCGACGCAACTGCTTGCTTTTCCTGGTTTGCTTGCTTGCTGGTGTCGGAAATTAGACAGAGCAACTGCTTGTTAATTTTTTGTTGATTTGACATCTGGAATCGGGCAGGGCAACTGTTTTTTTTTTGAGAGTTTTGGACCGATGGAATATGACGGAATCCTTGCAGGGCAACTAGGTTTCACTTTGGCCGGAGGGTTTTAGTGTTTGGGGGAGATTTGGCAGAGCTTTGGGCTAGAGGAAGAAATTCCTTCGGCGCTCACTCGGGAGAAAGATGAAAACTCACTGCACACTGTTTTCTCACTGCGTGTTTACACTGTGTTCACTATGTGAATTCCATAAGCCGGCGCCTCTTATTTATAGGCTGAGAGTGAGGCTTCCTTCATGGTTAAGTTTTACTTTCTGTGCTTCATCAACTTGTACCGCACGCTTGGAGAGTTGCACGAAAAGTAAATTGCTATAGTGCTGGAGGCACTATTGGGCGCCGCGCCCAAGGTGACTATGGGCAGCACCCAGGGCCATTTTTGTCATCCTTTTTGTCACTTAGGCCCCCTGCATTTCACTGTTTATGCATCATACTTTTTTCCTTTTGCATTTTCAATCCTGTAACTTGACATTCGTTAGTCTTTTAATAGGTCATGATATCTTATGTCATGTTACATACCAGGGGTACGAATTTAGGGTGTCTACACTATCGACTGCCACATATGCAGCTTCAACAGACGATAAAGCTATACAATTTTGTTTGCGACTATACCATGAAACCAGATTATTCCTAAGAAAAAAACAACCACCTGAGGTGCTTTTTCTGCCATCACCATCTCCAGCCCAATCAGAATCAGTGAACCCAACAAATGTGGTATTGGTGTGTACAGTGTACCATAACTCCAATTCTGTTGTGTAATTAACATATCTAAGAATACATTTTACCACAGTCAAATGTGATACTTTAGGATTAGCTTGGTATCTTACACACATACACACACTATGCATGATATCAGGACGACTAGCAGTTAAGTAGAGTAAACTTCCTATCATGCATGCTTCTTAACAAAGTGGGATCAACATTTTCCCCTTTCTCATCTATGAACAGCTTCTTGTCAATTCTCATAATGGTTCTCTTATCAGCATTATCCTTAACTAGAAATTTCTTAACTAAAATTTTAGCATATTTAGTTTAAGAAATAAACATACCATCATGAGATTGTGTAACTTGTAAACCTAAGAAGTAGCTTAGTTCACCAACCATGCTCATCTCAAAGGTCGAAGTCATACAAGAATTGTTGTAACAAGACTTTAGAAGTGGAACCAAACACTATGTCATCAACGTAAATTTGAGCAATGAGAATATTTTTGTTATGATGTTGAATAAACAAGGTTTTATCCACTGCTCCTCTTTTAAAACCACTTTGCAAAAGGTGATATGTTAGTCTCTCATACCAAGCTCTAGGAGCTTACTTGAGACCAAGGTTCTAAAAATCGTTAGGCGGGCGCTAGGCGCCAGATCAGCGCCTAGGCGGGATATACGCGGGGCCTAGGCGGGGTCGAGAAATAAGACATAATATCTGATTTTTAATATATTTTTTATTATAACCTAATTATTAAACATAATTTTTTAAATTATACTAATACTAAATATCACCTAATAATTTAAAAGCAATAATTACATTATGATGTTAAATTTTAAAGGTAAAACAAGAAATTTAATATCATCTACGGTTCAAAATATTACAAAAATAGTCAACAGTTCAATTATCCATAGGTCCGTTGACAATTACAAATTTACAAAAATAATTTAATAATTTTAAATTGATATTTATTATTATTATTATTATTATTTTAAAAACCCAAAATGACATTATTTAGAGCCAAAAAATTTTAAAAAACTAAAAAAAAAAAAAGAAGGAAAAATCAACACTTGGTCGCCTAGCCCGCCTAGCCGATTTTTTCATCGATTTGCCAAATTTCTAGGCGTCGGGGTGGCGCCTAGGCGCCTGCCTAGGCCGATTTTTAGAACACTGCTTGAGACCATACAAAGCATTTTTTAATTTATAAACATGGTTTGATTTAGAAGAGTCTTCGAACCCCTTAGGTTGTTCAACATAGACTTCCTCATCGAGGACACCATTCAAAAACACATTTTTGACATCCATTTGATATAGTTTAATGCGTAAGAAACAAGTAAAGGCAAACAACAGTCTAATGGACTTAATACAGGCAACGGGAATGAAGGCTTCATCAAAATCCACCCCCTCAACCTGCGTATAGCCTTGAGCCACCAACCATGTCTTATTTCTTACAATCTTTCCCAACTCATCTGTTTTGTTTTTGAATATCCATTTTTTTCCAATAACATTTCCAGAGTTGGGTCTAAGAACCAAATACCACACATCATTTTTGGAAAATTGATTTAATTCCTCATGCATGACATTTATCCAAAAATCATCAAGAAGTGCTTATTTCACATTTTTAGGTTCAATCTTAGACACAAAGTGATAGTGTCTAGCTCTTCTAAAAGTGGCAGTCATACAAGCCATTTTTCGGTAATCGATCTTACCTTTGGTCCTTGTAGTTTTGTCACCATGGACATCACCAATAACTTGTGAAGTCAGATGAACTTTCTGGATTTTCCTGGGAATATCCTTACTGTGATCAGTGGAAATTTCATGTTCAGATTCTAAATCGGTCATAATTTCCTGAACTGTGGGAATCAATGATTCATCCGATGATACATCATCGGGTGCATCATTGACCAAACGTTCAGCAGAATTAGGATTTTCAAATGCAATAACAAGATTTATGCCAAAGATAGTAGGATATGAAGTTTTAGTATCTAGAACAGAAGCTTCGAGTTCTTTTGTGGGAACTGGAGTAGTGTCTTCAAACAATCCTGTAAGATTATCTTCAACAATTTTGTGGCCAAGATCAGTGAGATCATCAAAAACAATATTCATTGATTCAATAATAGTCCTAGTTCTAAGATTAAAAACCCTATATGCACAGCTATCAGGAGAATATCACATAAACACACATTTGTCACTTTTGTAATCAAATGTAGAGAGATGATCCCTATCGTTTAGCAAATAACAAACACATCCAAACACATGAAAATGTTTCACACTGTGTTTTTTATCATTCAAGATCTCATAAGGTGTCATGGTTCAACTTGGCCTTAAGTAGACCCGATTACCAACATAAAAAGCAGTGTTTAACAAGTAGTGTTTAAACATTTTGAAAGATTTTTAGAACTTAATAAGACACATGCGATTTCTTGAAGTGTGCAATTCTTTCTTTCTGCCACTCTATTCTGTTGTGGAGTTTTGGGAGCAGGAAACATATCCAATGATCTGATCGATTCACAATGCACACTTCACAATGATTTGATAATATCCAATGTTCCTTCACCTATTATTTTTCCTTTTGTACCTCTACTATAGGTGACCTTACCTCTATTGCACGGTGAGTAATTGGTCAAGTTCTCTTTTGTACATGTCATATGGCGTGAACACCCACTATCGAAGTACCATAAACCTGTTATATGAGATTTCAATGAAGTAAATGTTACACGACAGTTCATATTAGCTTTTGAAACCCATATTTTCCTGATAGAACGTTGTACATGAGGAACATAATGTTTTGGGCCATGATGATCCTAATGAGGTATCTGATGAGGTGTCGTATGATGCCTCATTTGATTCTGACAGCAAAGGGAGTAACGTTTTCACTATCTTTTTCAATATGATCAGCTTTTCTTTTGTGGCAAAAAGCCTTGATATGACCAGCCTCATGACAATAATGACAAATAAACCTTTTTTTCTCGGTTTGGAATGCTTCACAAACCCTTTTCTTTTGTATTGAAGGAGAAGCAACATAAGAAGGTTTTCCCCCTTCTTTGACAAAAACAATGGGTTTGAAACCTAATCTAGTAGGGTCCTCTTGACCAACCCCTAATGTTTCATCAAGGTTGAACTTACTAGAGTTCCATGTGGTCATAGTATCATTTTCCTTTTTAAGATCACGATGAATCAGTTAAATCTCATGATCTTTGTTTGTAAGTAACACTCATAACCTTTCCTTTGATTCTTTTTTATCCTTTACCTAACTGAACAAGAAACGAATTTGCCTATCCCTTTCTATCATACGAATACATCATTTTTTAAATATTTATACAAATCCTTGTATTCTTCAACCACATTTATATCTTCACAATCTGATTCATCTTGATGTGGATCTTCAGTGTCATCAACTACAGAAGAGATGAAACACTGAAAATCTAGCAGGTTGTCTGTCAATGAGGTATCTGATGATGTATCATTTGCAGTCTCATCAAAGGACAACGAATCAGGTTTTTTTATGAAGAGAATTTTTCTCTTCTAAAACAGATAAAGTGATTAGATCTCCTACATCTTCTTCTTCCCCACGTTCACTCATGGTGGCAACAAAATTAAGATCCTTTTTGCGCAGGGTATTGGCACATTCGTTTGCATAATGACCATACCCTGAGCAAGCACGACATTGTATAGAATCTAAAATTTTAGCAGGAGTTTTATATGAAGATTTAAAGAATTTAGAACCAGAAGAGTCTTGAGATTTGCTTAAGTTGTCTTTCTGAAATGGTATGTTTGATTCAATGCCAAAAGGATTCTAAAAACTAGTCATGTTTTATTTGACTTTTGTTTCTAAGAAAATTATTGAATTTTTTTGAAAGTAAGGCAATTGAATCTTCTCCAAGATCAGAATTCTCAATATCTTTAGACAACTCAAGTAACTATTTAAAAGAATTTGACAACACATGCAAAGCCACTCTTTTATCCACACTAGATCCAACAATGTTTTTTCCTTTGTTTTTATTCTTCTCAGCAAGATTAAACTCATAAGTTTGAAGAATCCCAATAAGTTTCTCTAATGAAAATGTATCAGTGTCATGGATTTCTTCAAGTGCAGAAATTTTGATATTAAAACGTTCAAGGAGAGAACACATCATCTTACTAATAAGTCTAGGATTGGAAATTGGATCTCCTAGGCTTATAGACTCATTAGAAATATCAATAAGTTTCTCATGATAGGACCTAATGTCCTCACTTTCAGCCATTTTCAAATTTTCAAATCTGTTTAAAAGCCTTAACTTAGTACACCACACACTATTACTACCTTCACAAATTTCTTGATGTAATTCCCATCCTTCTTTGGCCAACTGACAATTAGCCACCTTTTTGGTCATGTTAGCATCCAAAGATCCAAGGATAACATAGTGTGCCTTAGAATTAAAATTAGATAGAGTTCTTTCATCAGAAATCTAATTTTTCTCATGTTTGACCTTAACATCACCATATCGCTAATTTTAGGAGGTGACCAACCCTCAAGTATAGAAAGTCATGCCTTTTCATTAATGGATTTGATGTAGACACGGACTATGATTTTCCACATAGAGTAGTTAGTAGTTATGAGAATAGGAGGATGAGAGTTCCATTGTTATGTGAATCCATCATGACTGTAGCAAAACCGACAGGCACTTAAAGGCTAAACGTAGGCTCTGATACCAAATGACATAGTAAAACAACTAGGATTCAACAGAGACAAATTCTTGCGAAAACAATCAGTAATGATGTATCCAATGACACATCATCACATTAATCATTAAGCGTGAGCAGTAGCGGAATAAACAAAATAAATAACAACACAACCAAAACAAAGACACTCGAAGAAGTAAATAATGTCTACAAGTAGAACACTTGTAGACGTTGCCTCAGGGAGAAACTTCCATTAGATAAAAGGATTGTAAGCAATTACAATAAGAAAACCAACTATTTTGAAAAGTGGAAATCAAAACAAAAAAACTCATAGTAGAGAAGATATATCTAATCTATGCATAACAATCTTGAATACATCAACAAATTATAATAACATGAAGAGTGTAGGTTGATGAAGGAAACAACGAAAACAAATGAGCCTTCTGATGATGGATCATTCAATAGCTCACTGGTTTCTAACAGTATTATATGCGAAATACTCTCTTCTATATTCTCTGCCTCCGTAACCACAATCCAAGGCTGATCCTTTCTTTTATAGAGCTCCTAGAAAAAACCTGTCCGCCAAGAAAACAACTGACCAAGACAATGATAGGATTAGGATAAAGTTAAATTGAAAATAGATTTCTAAATCCTATAAGTTAGAGATTGCCATAAGAGAGTTCCTAATCAAGTCAATAACCAAGCAACCAGCCAAATATACTAGAAAGGTAATAACAATCCATATGACTTAAAGATAGGTGACGATAAGGAGAGAAAATAATAACACCCGTATGGCTTGTTTGGTAGTCAGACAGGGATAAGCAGTATTATTAATCTTAGTACTATTACTACCCTCGCTATTAATCTTCACTTGTATATCGAGAGTAGTTTTGAGATAAAAAATATTAATCCTAATTATTTTAGTGAGGGCGCTAATAAAATCACCCTCTTCCTTGGTATTAATAGTGAGAGGATAATGACTTTATATCCAGATAACTCATGCTATTAGTCCCGACCATTTATTGTGTACCAAACATGAGACAATTTGGATTATTAATTCTATCTAGCCTCAATTCTAACTACCAAACGGCACCGTAGGGTATTATAGTCCAACATATCATCCATAAAAAGAAGTTATTTCTGCAGAATGTCTACAATTTGTAGTTTACTTTGGGACAACATTCCAAAGAATATAAATGGGAGAAGCTGATTTTGTTCACTATCTCTCCTTATATGTATTTGTATATGTAATATGTTGTTTTAGAGGTCTATTACACTGATTTTTTTGTCTATTGTGTATATACATTGATGCATGTTTTTTTCCTTTTACTACTCATTTTTAATGCAATCTTACAATGAAAACTAATGTGCAACAAGAGTTGAAAGAAAAATAGCGGTTGAGATAAATATAAGAAGTTCAATAATTGTAGTGCATAGATTGAAATGTACTTTTAATAAGAAAGATTGTATATTTTCTTGAGAAATTTTTTATTGTATCCTATAAATATACATCTGAACTTTCTACCCATTAAATCATTTCGATGAAATATTATAATGAAAATTTTATCTTATACACGTAAAGTTGACCTTTCTTCCCATTTTGAAAATAAATTCTGGATAAAATGTTGAACATATTCTCATGATATGGAACAGTAAGTTGGGACATACAATTAACATTGTACTATAAATATTATTTTTAGCAGTCATAATTTTAATATTTAAACTATTTTTTATGCATATAAGATAACTGGAAAAAAGGTCTCACAACCGCTAAGATAATTGAAGAAAGCTTTAAAAAAAAAAACCTAAATTCATTACAAAGAATGAATGAAGCATTTTCTATTACATTTTTTTTTCATTGTGTTCTTATAAATACTCAAATGAAATAAAATAGACAAAAAAAAAATTACTGCAATTGTGTTCTAAGTAATATATATTTATATGTTCAATAATTGCCTACCAATCACTTTTATTAAAATTTTAAAAAATCACATAAAATGAACTTCATTGAATCGAACTAATAATTAAGTAGTACAATCGTCTATGTACGATATAATATTGATTGACTGTTTGTTTTAGAGATAAAAATTAATTGAATCACAGTTGAAAAATTTCTTTTCTATGTCTATATTAAATTAAACTTCTGTCAATTTAAAAAATCAATATTATGATTCAAGTAACATATAAAAGATAAATTTCATCCAATTTACTTCTCTTCACAATATTTTCATGTAATTTCTACTGCATACATATAACAAGGACAACATAAAATAAATTAAATCACATTTCCAACTCAAGAAAAGAAAGATGAGATCAGATCCTAAATACAAATATCAAAATCCTTAGATTTTAGTCTTATTCTAAATTGTCTTACTAATCGTATAATACTAATATGTCATTGATATACGGAATGGTTTATTTTTTTGTATATATATTTCTTTTTATTTTACTTTTATCTTTCATAAAACAAATTAATAATGTCACTATCATCCTAATGCACTTAGCCCTTTTAAAATTTGATCATGGTGGGTTAAGGTACCCTCCCAATAGACAACAACGATCACTAGTCATCCAATACCTTAAACTTCCGATCTATATTACAATATAGCTCATTCTCACATATATGTAATTGATTAAAGTTATTTAGAGGCTGAGATTAAATTATTTTTAAAATTTTAATTGTTAGGATCCACTCTCACATTCACATGTGTGAGAGTAGTTATTCACTTTTAACTCTCTATTTTCTCTCACCATGTTACAAAGTCACCCCTACAATTAATATTATGAGCAATCACACCCTGAGATTAATCTTCTAAACCATTACCCCTTACAAAACATCAACCTTACATTAATATAATCTCACAATAGAACTCAATTGATTGATTGAGACTATCTAGTCATGTGGGTTGATTCCGCCGCAAAATCAAACGTTCATAGGTCAGTTACATATAAATTCTTACGAATAACCCCTTCAATAATGAGTAGAGTTCGAATTGTGCCCCTCAACTATCCCTTGAAGTAAAGTACCTCTCAACTGTAACATTTTTTTTAAATTGCACATTCTATTTAGACGTTGGCGTTTCAATTGACGAAATCAGATATACTGGTACCGTGTCATAGGCACGAAACACTAAGGCACGATCTAATTAATCAATTAACAGATCTTGAAGAAACCAATACGAACTTATTTTTGATTTTATATTTTCTAGCAATATGATATTTGGAAATATGAATAAAAAAACACAAACATGTTGAATCACTGAAAGTAGCAAGTCGGTAGAAACGAAACGAAAACAAAAAAACAAAAACAAGCAAACAAAAATATAAAAAATCACATCTTAATAACATTGAAACCACAAAAATACAACTCCTCACCTTAATAACCCAAGTCATGCTCCAATACTACTTACCAGACCTAACTTTTATAGAGGCAAACCAAGTTTCAACAAATCCAAAATATATTTTTTTATGAAAATATTATAGTCTGTTCGGTTTTCAATGGAATCTATGCTTCTTCTCCTCAAATCCGATCATTTTGGTAAAAAAAAAAGAGATGTGGTCAACTGATAATCATTTTGCAAGAATGTTAACCATATTTAAACAATTCAACCCACTATTTTCGCAAAAAAAAAAATCGTTCAGTTTTTTAGGCTCCATTGCCCAAAATCGAACATTTATGCCAAAAATAATAATTATAAAGGATCTAAGACATGAAGTCATTATAATAGAATACAAATGGTGAAAAGAAGAAATTTGGCTCATACCTTAGAGAAGTAGAAATTGAAAAGGGAGATTGGGGAAAACGATGGATTTGGGGTATGAGTATAAAAGGACCAATAGAAGTGAATATATATATATATACGCGGTAATAGTAGTATAAATCTTTAAATGTGACATACGTTTTATTCTTTTGGTAATAGTAGTAGTATAATTTTTAAACTTTTAGGCATTATGATTTAAATGTTGGAATATAAAATCAACATCATTTTCTAACAAATGTGGAATATATTTTCTAACCAACATGAGAAACATAATAATAATAGTAAGTCTTTTATCTTAAAACTCTTGAAACCAACATTATTTTCTATCTAATATGGGATACATCTCTTCTATTGTTAATAAAATAATTTTAGGTTTAAATATCAATTTGATCACCCTACTTTCGGCCAAAATTCATTAAGCTCACTCTACTTTTTTTTTCTTCAATTTAATCACTCTTCTTGGACATAAATATCAAGTTCATCACTCCATCCAATTTTTTTGTTGAAAACTTCAACAAAATTCTGAAAATCTCAAAATACCCTTACTGAAATTTTAATATAATTTTCAATTTTCAATTTTCAAATCCAAATTTGGCTATACTCCACTTTCCCTATTCCTTTTTTCACGATCTAGTAATTCTTCCGATTCTAAACAAACTTCTTGTCTTTCAATGGACCTTTCGGGATCTTGCTCAGAACCTTAACGTTAAACATCTTTTATCTTTGCTTCTTCATCTCAGCCTCAGCTTTCTCAGCAAAGGCATCAACCTGGTCCTCATATTTCTCATAAAGCACAAGCACCGTATGCAGCAAAACAAAGGATATATAGAACAAGGTCAAGAAGTTGCAACAGTTCCCCAAAATTGAAAGAACCCACAAACTGGCGACCACCGCAAGAAATTTCTTCAAGTCTCTTCCCGAGGCAATTTCTCATAGAACTACAAAACCTCTGTTGATTTCAATTCTAAAGGCATTGGCCACACCAAGAACAATATCCTCACTGATTACAACTTCGGGGAATTGAGGAGGAGACTTGTTGATAAAGGTAGAAGCATTTGACCACAGGAAAAGAATTGCCAGTCCTAGAATTAGAGTATGGCATACTATAGTGAGCAGGTGATACTCGATCAATTCAAAAAGCGCTCATATTGCAGTAGCAACACCGGAAACGGAAATCTTCTTGTCCCTCCACAGGGAAAATATCGGTCGGCTTTTCGCACTTGCCAAGACCTTGTGCAGAGCTTCTCCCTCGAAGAGTCGATAGATCTTCGATTTGACGAAAGACATCGGCGAGCCTTTCTTATCGTCGTCGGAATCTGATGAAGACGACGAATCGTGGCTATGAAACGTCTCGGTGATCTTATCCTTCACCGAATCAATGAATGATTCTGGCTCGCCGGCGTGATCTTCCATTGGGATCTCCATTCACGAGTTACTCAATTCCCCGATCTGACGAAATCGACGGTCACTGGCAATCACAGGGTGCTTTTTGAGTGTGAAGACTTTTTCAAGTTCAAATGCGAAATTGATTGAAGGACCTAAAAACATCACTTGGCTATGGGAACTCTCTGACTAGCTCTTGCTTTCTCATTCGACGGTCAGAAGCATTCTATAGTAGTAATTGAACCGGGCTTTTATGCTTTTGAATGAATTATATGTTTTTCCAGTCCCTTGATAAATGCCCTCATGCTGAAGACCCACCAGATCTGCCCAAAGGAGATGCCATTGTCAATTGAACTAGATGAATGGAGACCGAAACCCCTACCGCAAATTGACACCGATGATGGAAGCGCGGTAGGAGACTTCAGAAGGAGGCGGCGGCCGAGGAAGAGATTGGGTGGTCTGGCTCTAGACTGCTTGGGGATGATTCACCGAAGAAGATGAAGGTCGTTGGGGTTTGGGTATTTGGGGCTTGTTGAACCCTCAACTTTTAACATTGAAAGTAAAACCCTTCAACTTAATAAGGGTATTTAGTCTTTTCAATGATTTCCGTCCAACATAACGGACAAAAATGACTCAAATAACCTTATTGAATGTCCAAGCCAAGTAAAGTGATTAAATTGAGGAAAAAAAAAGTAGAGTGAGCTTAATGACTTTTGGCCGAAAGTAGGGTGACCAAATTGAGATTTAAACCATAATTTTATCTACAAAGTTTTAAACTAAAATAATTCTTTGTAACCAATGAGGAATAAAGACTTTTAAAACAAACATCAACTTTTAACGAATGCGAACATATATCTTCTTTTGTTAGTTTAGTAAAAGTCATTTATCTAAATACTTTTTAAACCAACATCAATTTTTAATCAATGTTTGTACATCACTTTTATTAATAATTATAGTAGAGATTCCATCTTACATTGTTATAAATTAATGTTGATTTTAGAAATCATTAAAGTACTGACCTAATATTTGTTGAAAAATTAGTGTTTTTAGTGAAAGAAATTGTACAACTTGAGACACGAATTTCTTTACGTGTCATTTGTTTGTTGGTAAAGGTAATTGTGTAAATGTGTTTTATTCGGTGAGAGCATCAAAATGATATATTTATTTATACAAATCAATTTTTGGATCAATAAGATATCAAAGCTTAAAATATGGTGTTACATGTGGGTTATTAGAGTTAAGACCCAATACTAGCTAGTATAATAATATTATCCCATATTGGTGAAAAAATGATGTTGGTAGTAAAAGTCTTTCTATATAAGATTTTCATTATTTTTAACAATAGAAGAGATTAATAATAAATGAGTAATATCACAATATCATATTAACTATTATTTTTAGATAAATGCTAGAAAATGAAAAATCTCAAGTCAAGTGATGTGGAGGCGTGAAGATTCAATAATATCAAAAGTTGGGTGATGTGATACATCTTTTCTATTGATAATAACATAAAAATTCTTTTATCCAAAGACTTTTATAATCAATATCTATTTCTAAATAATGTGAGATGAATTTCTTTGTAACCAATGTGAGATACATTATCTATAAACATTTTAAACCAATATCACTTTTCTAACCAATGTAAAATACATCTTTTCTATTGGTAATAAGTCTTTTATAAAAAGAATTTTAATACATATATACATCACTCTCTAACTAAAGTGGAATACATCTCATCATTTAGTAATAATAGTAGAAGTTTTTTATCTTAAAAATATCTTAAACCAGCATCTCTTTCTATATAATAGGATATATCTTTTCTCTTCTCTTCTCTTCTATTGATGATAAAAGTATAAGTTTTTTTTAGCTAAAGACTTTTAAAATCAATATCATTTTTTAACCAATATAGGATGTATCTCTTTTATTTGTAATAATGGTAGAAGTTTTGTATCTAATCTAAAATAATTTAAAATCAACATCATTTTCTAACCAATGTGAGATTTACATCTTCTATTGATAATAATGGTAGAAGTCTTTTATCAAAAGACTTTGAAAACCAACATCACTTTCTAACCAATGTATGACATATCTCTTCTATTGACAATTAATAATAGAGTTGTTAAAAACAACATCAATTTCTAATTAATGTGGGATAAATATTTTCTATTGTTAATATTAGTAAAATATTTTGTAACCAACGTGAGATACATCTATTGTAAGAGTGAAAGCATTTAGTCTAAATACTTTAAAATCAAACTTTTCTTTTTAAATAATGTGGTATACATCTCTTTTATTGGTAAATGGTAATAAGAATATAAGTCTTTTATATAAGACTTTCAAAACTAACATTTTTTTTAACAATGTAAGATACATATCTTCTATAGTGATAAGTAGAAGTCTTTTATCAAAAGAATTTTAAAACTAACATCAATTTATAATCAATATAAAATATATCTTTACTAATATTACCATTAGAAGAGATGTTTCTTATATTTGTTATAAATTGATGTTAGTTTTAAAAGTCATTAGAAGTCTTTTATCTTAAAACTTTTGAAACAAACATCATTTTCTAACGAATGTGAGATACATTTATTCTATTAATAATAATAGTAGAAATCTTTTATCTTAAAACTTTTGAAACCAACATTATTTTCTATATAATGTGAGATACATCTCTTCTATTTTTAGTAAAACAATTTTATCTAAACACTTTTAAACTAAAATAATTTTTTTGTAACCAATGAGAAATAAATCATTTTTATTAGTAAGATTTTGCTTAAGGACTTTTAAAGCCAACATCAACTTCTAACAATTGTGAACATAAATCTTCTTTTATTAGTTTAGTAAAAGTAATTTATCTAAATAATTTTTAAACCAACATCAATTTTAAACTAATGTTCGTTAAATCACTTTTATTGGTAATTATAGTAGAGATACATCTTACATTGGTTATAAATTAATGTTGATTTTAGAAATCGTTAAAGTACTAACCTAATAATTGTTTAAAAATTAGTGTTTTTAGTGGAAAAAATTGTGTCACTTGAGGTACGAAATTCTTTACGTGTCATTTGTTTGTTGGAAAAGATAATTATGTAAATGTGTTCTACTCGGTGAGAGCATCAAAATGATATATTATTTGTCCAAATCGAGTTTTGGATGAATAAGATATCAAGGCTTAAAGTATAGTGTTAAAAGTAGGTTATTAGAGTAAAGTACTTGCCAATGCCAATCTTGTAATATTATCCCACATTGGTTAAGAAATGATGTTGGTAGTAAAAGTTTTTCTATATAAGATTTCCACTATTATTAATAATAGAAGAAATTAATAGCAAATGATTAATATCACAATATCATATTAACTATTATTAACTATTATTTTTAGGTAATGGCTAGAAAATAAAAAGTTTCAAGTCAAGTGATGTGGATGCTTGATGATTCAACAATATCAAAAGTTGGGTGAGGTGGCACAACCATAGTGCGCCTCACCATAGTACATAGATTTGCTCCGCACGGATACAATGTAGGATATATATATTTTTTGTAATAATAATATAACTTTTGGATATTATAATTAGATTGTTAATCTCTTCCATGGTTATAAATTTTTTTTTCTATTGTTACTAATATTAAAAGATTTTTTACCTAAATACTTTTAAAATTAATATAAGTTTCTAGCTAACGTGAGATACATATTTTGTATTAATAATAATAGTAATTTTTTTATCTAAAGACTTTTAAAATTAACATTTAACTTGATAATAATATCAGAAGTCCTTTTGTTAAAAACTTTTAAAATAATAATTCATTTTTAAACAGTGTGAGATACTTATTTTATATTTTTATTGGTAATGAAAGTTTAAGTTTTTTATCTAAAGACTTTAAAACCAACATCACATTCTAACAATGTGGTATACTTATTTTCTATTAGTAATAATAGTAGTAGATAAAAGACTTTTTAACCAACATTCATTTCTAAACAATGTGGATACATATTTTCTATTGATAATAACAAAAGATGTTTTTATCTAATAAATTTTATAAATAATGTGAGATACATTTCTTTGTAACCAATGTGAGATACATCATCTAAAAACTTTTTAAACCAATATCACTCTTATAACCAATGTGAAATACTTATCTCATATTGCTAATAATTGTAAACTTTTAAAATCTGCATCACTCCCTAACCATTATGTAATACATATCCTCATTTGGTAATAATAGTAGAAGTCTTTTATTTTAAAAATTTTATAACCAACATCTCTTCCTAAATAATGTGGGATACATCTCTTCTATTATATTGATGATAAAAGTAAAAGTCTTTTATCTAAAGACTTTTAAAGCCAACATCATTTTTTAACAAATGTAGGATATTTCTTCTATTAGTAATAATAGTAAAAGTCTTTTATTTAAAATTAAAATTAACATCACTTTCTAACCAATGTGAGGTATACATATTCTATTGATAATAACGGTAGAAGTCTTATATCTAAAGACTTTAAAAACAAATATTACCATCTACCAAATGTATAATGCATCTATTTTATTGGTAATAATAGTATTTTTAAAACAAACATTAATTTATAATCAATGTGTGATACATCTTTTCTATATATTAATAATAATAGTAGAATACTTTGTAACCAGTGTGAGATACATGCACCTATTCTATTTGTAACAAAAAATCTTTAATTTAAAGACTTTTTAAACCAATATTTATTTTTAAACAACGTGAGATACATATTTTTTATTGGTAATAAGAGTAAAAGTATTTATTATAAGACTTTTAAAACTAACATCTTTTTCTAAACAATGTAAGATACACTTTTTTCATATTCTAACAATATGAGATACTTCTTTTCTATTGGTAATAATAATATTTTTAACAAATGTGTGATATATATCTTCTATTGCTAATAATAGTAAGTCTTTTATATAATCTAAAATAATTAAAAATCAACATCATTTTTTAACCAATGTGAGATATACATCTTCTATTGGTAATAATGGTTGAAATCTTTTATCAAAAAACTTTAAAAACCAACCTCACTTTCCAACCAATGTATGATACATCGTTTCTATTAGTAATTAATAATAGTATTTTTAAAACCAACATCAATTTTGTAACCAATGTGGGATACATATTTTCTATTGGTAATAATATCATAATATTTTTTAATCAATGTAAGATACATCTCTTGTAAGAATGGAAGTATTTAGTCTAAATACTTTAAAATCTAACATTTTCTTTTTAAACAATTTGTTATACATCTCTTTTATTGGTTAATGATATAAAATAATTTAAACTCAACATCATTTTCTAACCAATGTGAGATATACATCTTCTATTGGTAATAATGGGAAAAGTCTTTTATCAAATGACTATGAAAATCAACATCACTTACCAACCAATGTATGATGCATTTCTTCTATTGGTACTTAATAATAGTATTTTTTTAAACCGACATCAATTTCTAATCAATGTAGGATACATCTCTTCTATTGTTAAAAAATTAATGTTTTTATTGAAAAAATTGTGCAACTTGGGGCACGAATTTCTTTACGTATCATTTGTTTGTTGGCGAATGTAATTTTGCAAATGTGTTCTACTCAGTGAGAATATCAAAATGATTTATTTATTTGCTCAAATCGAGTTTTGGATGAATAAGATATCAAGACTTAAAGTATAATACATATTAAAAAATTAGTGTTTTTAGTGAAAGAAATTGTGTAACTTGAGGCACAAATTTCTTTACGTGTCATTTGTTTGTTGACGAAAGTAATCGTTCAAATGTGTTCTATTCGGCAAGAACATCGAAATAATATATTAATTTGTCCAAATCAAGTTTTGAATGAATAATATATCAAAGATTAAAGTATGGTGTTAAAAGTGACATGCATCACTTTCCAACCAATGTATGATGCATTTCTTCTATTGCTACTTAATAATATTATTTTTAAAACCAACATCAATTTCTAACCAATGTGGGATACATCTCTTCTATTGTTGAAAAATTAGTGTTTTTAGCGGAGGAAATTGTGCAACTTGAAGTATGAATTTCTTTACATGTCATTTGTTTGTTGGTGAAAGTAATTACGTAAATGTGTTCTAATCGGTGAGAGTATCAAAATGATATATTTATTTGTCCAAATTGAGTTTTGGATAATAAGATATCAAGACTTAAAGTATAGTACTTGTTAAAAAAATAGTGTTTTTAGTGAGAGAAATTATGCAACTTGAGGCACGAATTTCTTTACATGTCATTTGTTTGTTGTCGAAGGTAATTGCGCAAATGTGTTCAACTCTGTGAGAGCATCGAAGTGGTATATTTATTTGTCCAAATCGAGCTTTGGATGAATAAGATATCAAGACTTAAAGTATAATACTTATTAAAGAATTAGTGTTTTAAGTGAAAGAAATTTTACAACTTGAGGCACAAATTTCTTTACATGTCATTTGTTTGTTTACAAAAATAATTATGTAAATGTGTTCTACTCGGCAAGAACATCGAAATGATATATTTATTTGTTCAAATCAAGTTTTGGATGAATAAGATATCAAATGTTAAAGTATAGTGTTAAAAGTGAGTCATTAGAAGTAATATCTCACCTTGAAGAGTTTTATCCCACATTGGTTAGAAATAATGTTAGTTGTAAAAGTTTTTAAATATAAGTCATCTACTATTAACAATAGAAAAAGTTATATATACTAATACTAATACCCTTATCATATTGATTATTATTATGTATTATTATTAGCTGATGGCTAGAAAACCAAAAGTTTTTAAAACTTTTACATGGATGCTTTAGAATGAAGATTTATCCAAAGGTGGTGAAGTGACACAACCATAGTGATTCTTACCAACTTTAAATATATGTATATATTCATTTATTAAATTCATTTTTTATCTCTACATTTTAATTATTTGTTTAATTTTCATTTAGTGTAGTCATTATTAATTTTTCTAATTAATATAGATTAATTTTGACCCCGTGCTTTGCACGCGGATATGTTAGTGTAGATATAACTTTTTCATATTTATGTAATTTATATCTTTAATTTAGTGTTTAGTTTATTTTTGTCTATTTTATTCATATTAAAGTTTTTAATTATATATTATTTAACCATATTTAAGTAAATAATTGTCAAACAATAGATAAGCCGTGCAATGCACGGGTTTTCTGGCTTTTCCGATTGCTTCCTCTGTTCCATCTAAAAAAAATCAATGTTTGAATACATACTATAGTGTGAAAACGACGAGTGCATTTGACAAACAAACATTTTGATCAATGGGTAAGTAGATATGCTTATAAGTCTTCCATATGTATTAAATACTCGCATCTAAAACCCATGCGAGTGGATGGGTTTCATATTTTCTAATCAAAAAAACTTAGAGAAGATGGTTTTACGAATATTTTTTGTAAAATAAATCATTTTTATTCGACTCATTGTGTGTTGATAAGTTGAGTTGTGAGAGAGTGAAGCTCCATTTTACGAATTGAGATCCGTAAAACCATTTTACAAGAAATCTATTCTATTCCTGATATATAAAAATTCCATAAGTTAAATGCATGCGCCAAAGATCGAACAATCATTTATAAACACGGAATGGATCGGTACTGACTACTGAATATGTAGTTGGAAATTAACACATCCAACAATCTTAAGTGGTTTGGTATTTAGGGGTTCTAGAAAAATAAAATTAAGCTTTTAAAAAAGTCAGACGGGCTAATAGTCTTAACACATTGTTTGGGGATGAGCTAGGGAGCAGGTGCTAGGTAGGTTGAATGGGAAGAGTTTAATACTCAACTTTACGTGAAAGTTGAGATTAAGAGGTGCAGTAGAGAATTTTCAAGTCAAATATGAAAATTTTGGTCAACGAATATGAACAGTGGGCAGGCCATTTCTTAGATATTATGGCCCCTTACGTTACGTACATTTTTAAATAACTAATAGAATTGTATTAGGTATTTAGATCCTCTTTGTACTACTAATTTTTCTATATAAATATAAGTACAAAGTAATGCTTCCCTTCATATCTATCTTTACTCAAAAACAAACCTACTATAAGGCATAAGCATACAAAATGGGAGGAAATAGCTATATGTTGTTACCCGCAGTGTCTCTACTAGTACTAATAATAACTGCCCTCTTTCTTAACCAAGCTGCTGCTTCCACTTCCATTGATGAGTGGCTCCAAAAGGTTCGCCTACCAAATGAAAAGGTCGCCAAAATTGAATTCTATACCAATCCATCCGAAATAGTTCCCGTTGCCAATGCCGGCAACCTTACCGTTCCCCTCCTAATTTTGGCTTGGTTGGGGTAATGGACTTCAGATTGACAGCCGGACCAAATTTAACGGCGTCTGACCTTGTTGGAAGAGGTCAAGGTTTCGTCACTTCCTCCTCTATGACCGACTTTAGTTTTTTTACTGCCCTCAACATTCTGTTCCAAACTGGACAGTACAAGGATAGCACTCTTACTTTCGTTGGCTACGATCCAACCGGTCCAGATTCTCGGGAGCTGAATGTTATTGGGGGAACCGGAGAGTTCCGGATGGCTCGAGGATTTGTCAATTTTAGCAGCTATAGTCGCAACCCTGCTAACAACTATACAAATGTTCTTAGGTTTAGTGCAACGGTTTTGCACTACTGATCATCCTATCCATATCTGTCTTTTTTCTTCTTTTATGTATTCTTTTTGTTTGTTTATTTCCTTTGTTTGTTGTAAGTCATGCAGAATAAAAGCAGCTACCATACATTAATTAATAAATAAAGATCTTTATTTACATTGGAGACAGGAAAAGAATAATGCACGACTCGATTGGGGTATATATATATGCACCAATCATTATATATATATATATATATATATGTGTGTGTGTGTGTATAAGACAACGTACATCCTTAAAAATTTGAACTATTATACACACGTACATTTTATTGAAAAACGTTCGCATAAGGTCCTCAAATATACTCAATATCAATAAGTTCCTCAAATATACACTTACACTAGCTATTGAGCCCGTGCTCTGCATATGTGTAATATAAATTAAAGACTAACAATTACCTAGTTCTATTGATTTGAATGTTTCATCATACATTAATGAATCATGTATATAAAGTATAAATTATGCTTCAAAAAGTAATAAATGTAAACAAATAAAACAAGCAAATTCACATATAAAGTAGAAATCATGCTTTTCTTTATTGTGAGCGGCAGCGGCCGAAGCTCTATCTATGGAGTTATGGCTCGGTTTTGATCATATTAGAGTTTTGTCCACGTAGAAAATATTTAAATAAATTCACGATATTATTTTATAGAAGTTACGATTAACATTATTTATAAATGAATATTGGTTATAAAAGTCTTTAGATAAAAGAATTTTTATGTTAATCACCAAAAGTCATTTATCTAAATACTTTTTAAACAAATTAATATCAATTTTCAACCAATATTTGTTACATCACTTTTATTGGTAATTATAGTAGAGATGCATCTTGGTGAAAACTTAGTGTTGTTAGTGAAAAATATTGTGCAACTTGATGCACAAATTTCTTTACAAATCATTTGTTTATGGGCAAAGATAATTGTATAAATGTGTTCTACTCGGTGAGAGCATCTAAATGATATATTTATTTGTCCAAATCGAGTTTTGAATAAGATATCAATGCTTAAAATATAATACTTGTAGAAGTCTTTTATCTAAAAACTTTTAAAATCACTATCATTTTCTAACAATGTGAGATATATCTATTCTATAGGTAATAATAATATAAGTTTTTTATTTAAATTCTTTTAAAACCAACATCACTTTCTATGAATGTAGGATGCATCTATTATATTAATAATAATAGTATAAATCTTTTATCTTACAACTTTTGAAATTAACATTATTTTTTATCTAATGTGGAATATATCTTTTCTATTGTTAATAAAATAATTTTATCTAAAAAAATTTAAACTAAAATAATTTTCTAACCAATATGTGATACATTTCTTCTATTTGTAATAATAATAATAGAAATATTTTATTTTTAAACTTTTTAAATAAATGTCACTTTTCAAGCTAATGTAAAATATATATCTTCTATCGGTCATAATAGTTGATGTCACTTATCTTTAAAAAATTAAAATTTATAATAATTTGTAACCAATGAGAAATA
This sequence comes from Codonopsis lanceolata, assembly GCA_013146195.2. NCBI lineage: Eukaryota > Viridiplantae > Streptophyta > Magnoliopsida > Asterales > Campanulaceae > Codonopsis > Codonopsis lanceolata. The sequence continues at coordinate 68,580,666 of CM028377.1, read as the reverse complement.
ACTCATTTTATTGGTAAAATTTTGCTTAAAAACTTTTAAAGCCAACATCAACTTCTAACCAATGGCTCTAAAAGTTGCTAGGTAGGGTATAAGCGTCAGACCATGGCCTAGCACCTAGAGAGACTAGGCGGGATCGAGAATTAAGATATAATTATAATAGTTTTCAATTTTTTTAATTAACTTTATTAACAAACATTAAAACCTTCACATATACAATAATAAATAACACATAATAATCTAAAAATATTAAAATAATGATCATATTATAATTTACAAGATTACAAATTTAAAACTAACACTTTAATTCCACTTTAAAATTCAAATTTTAAAATAAAGTTTAAAACAATGTAATAAGGTGTGAAACAAATAAAAAAACAAAGCATGAGGGACAATAAGAAAAAAAGGATGAAAACAGTACAACGACAAGACCATATCACACACACTTCCTACCGCCGCTTTCTTTTTTCCTCGCCCATTCACCAACACAGTTCCGAGTCTTCAATAAATCTCAAAGACACCATCTCTCTCTACTCTTTAGGGCTAGATCTCACGCCGCACTACCGACCCTTGTCGCAGACGTCATCGTCGCCGTCCCCGTCGCCACCATAAGTCGTCCCTTTTTTTCATCTCTTTCCGACCTCGCCTCTCCATCTCTTGAAGCCCATCTGTCTCTTTTCTTTTTAGAAGTAAATTATGCCCCTCCATCTCATGCCCGCCTTCGAAATTCGGATCCCTTTCACTTTTCGAAGAAGACAAATTTTCCGACTTGGCAGTGATTTTTCCCGGAACGATTTTTTTGCCCGATTGGTAGAAAGTTGCAGTTTAGAGCATATACAACAATAACACCCAATACCAGCCATCTCGTTTTATTTTTCTTTTACACTTTTTCAATCTTCTAAAAAACAATTCACTCCAACAATTATCCTTTATATAATACTTTATACACCTCAAATATCTCAAAACTCAACTAACAAACCTAACTACTAATATATTTTTCATCTTTGTAATTTCTATTTTCATGATTTGAATGAAATATTTTATATTTTATATTCTATGGAAAGAAAGTTGTATTTTTAATAATTTCAATTACTTTTATTAAAAAATATTTGACTAAGGAGGATTTATGTTTAAAATATATTTTAATTTTTTTGTTCTCTCATATATTAAGGATACGAGACAAATATTTTTGTTGATCAACAATAATTCATAGTTAATTCACAAATTTCATCTTAATAAAATAGATATCTTTTTATGTGAGATTGCTAAATTTTATGATGAAGATGTAACAAAAACAATAAATATCAATAATGGGGAGTAGAACATTAAGAAAAAAATATGGTATCATTAATTTCCTGGCTCGCATGGGATACAAATAATAACATTCTTGATCATATCAACAACTTTGTACCATGCATTAGGATCCTGACATATAAACACATATCCCACCCATTGTTCCTCTTCCAATACACATGTTCCTCCAACCACCCAATCAAATCCTCCTGCATTTCCTCATCAATGTACACCAACCCTCCCTCCGGCAACATCGCCGGACGAATTGGATTCACCACCAAGCTCGGCGAGAAGAACAAAGACGTAGAACAAATCGGCGTCCTCGGGATCGAACACCCGAGCCACGGGCGAGCCAAAATGGTCGTTGTCCCGAGTCAATTCAGCAAACAAGTACCACTCGGCCGGGTGCTGCTTCATGATGGATCTTCGATTACCCATTTTCGGTGTCGACATGAATTGTGAAGAAGACGGTGGTCGAATTTTGGGTCGCGAGTTCATCACTCCATAACGAAGGGGGTGACCGGCGGCAAGGGTAGCTCGAGTTCAGTCGCCGGAGAGTTCTATCAAATAGACCAGCTTCACTCTTGGCTTTGTTAGTGTAGACAGAACGAAGAAGACGGTTCGGAAGAGAAAGAAGTGAGGGAATGAAGAGCAACTATTCACGCTAAGAGTCCCCCGATCTGTTGCGATCCATTTATCGACTTATAGGGATTGAATATGGAATTAGGAGTCCATTGTGTGGTTGAGTTTTGCAAAAAGACTCTAAAATCACCTTTGGAGTGGTGATAAAAGGGTCCATTATGGACGCTCTTGGTACAGACGCTTAGAGCATCCTCATTGTTAAATCTTCATATCTATCTTCTTAACTGGGTCTCACTGTCATCTATATATTTTTATCTTCTTACCCACTTAAGAATATATCTTCCCATTTTATAATATTCTTACACATCTTCTTACACAAAAAAATATTAAATTTAACATCATCTAATAAAAACAAAACTCTCCCCCTACCCCCACACACACCCCACAAAGTGGGCAGCTGTCCCTCTCTCTCTCTCTCCTCCCCAGCTTCTTATTTAGGAAGTCAATTTTTTTCTTTTTCAGTGGCTAATAAGAGGCCTACAATAGTGAATCTTTTGTTAACTTCTTAATTGGGAGTTGAGGAAAATACAATAATAGAGAAGCCCTTAGTGCGGCCGTCTAGGTCCAGTTTTAGAACACTGCTTTTTTTTTTTTTTAACATTTTATTCTGTCAAATCATCATCCAGAATTATTACACGAAGGATCAAATACAATCATATCAAGTGACAAACGAAGGATCAAATACAATCATATCAAGTGATTGTCACTGCTTCTAACATGCGTGAACATATTTTTTTTTGTTAGTTTAGTAAAATCATTTATTCGAATACTTTTTAAACAAATACTCCCTCCGTCCCTAAATTATCGCCCTAGTTGACCCGGCGTACATATTAAGAAAAAACAATTGACTTGATTATTTATATTAGTTTAATATGTAGTGTCCTTTAAAACTCACGTGTATGTGGCTCATAATTAAAGTGGGGTGAAAAAGTAAGGATAAAGTGTTAAAAGTGATGTTCTAAAAAGGTAAGTTTAAAATTGGACAATAATTTTGGGACGGATAAAGAAAAAGAGAACGATAATTTAGGAACGGAGGGAGTATCAATTTTCAATCAATGTTTGTTACATCACTTTTATTGGTAATTATAGTAGAGATGCATGCATCTTAGTAAAAAAATAGTTTTGTAAGTGAAAGAAATTGTGCAACTTGATGTATAAATTTTTTTACATGTGATTTGTTTTTAGCAAATGTAATAATAATAGAAATGTTTTATTTTTATACTTTTTAAATAAATGTAAGTTTTCAAGCCAGTGTGAAATGTGTATTTTCTATCGATCATAATAGTTGAAGTCATTAATCTAAAAAAAATTAAATTTATAATTCTTTGTAACCAATGGGGAATAAATCATTTTTATTTGTAAGATTTTGCCTAAAACTTTTAAAACCAACATCAACTTCTAACAATTGTGAACATATATCTTCTTTTGTTAGTTTATTTATCTAAATAATTTTTAAACAAAAATCAAATTTCAACCAATGTTTGTTACATCACTTTTATTGGTAATTATAGTAGAAATGCATCTTAGTGAAAAATTAGTGTTGTTAGTGAAAAAAATTGTGCAACTTTATGCACGAATTTCTTTACGTGTCATTTGTTTGTTGGCAAAGACAATTGTGTAAATTTGTTCTACTCGGTCAAAACATCGAAATGATATATTTATTTGTCCAAATCGAGTTTTGGATGAAAATATATCAATGCTTAAAGTATAAAGTCACACACAGAGGGACCATTCCTATAAACCATAAGGGGACCATCAGCATAAATCACATGGGGACCATTCCTATAAAGTCACATATAACACTAAAAATCAAATGAAGTCAAAATATCATTAAATAACAGTATAAAATCATGCATAAAGTCAACAAAAAAAATTTACATTTTCTAAGTCAATAACTCACATACATCAATACGAAGAAAAAGAATAAAAAACAAAGACAACAAAAAGAATAAAAAATGAACAACAATATAGAGTAAACAAAGAAACAAAGTTAACCCCAATGAACAAATGTTAACTTTTTCCAACTCAATAACTCATTATGTAGTTCAAAGACCAAGAATGAAAACAAAATAGAAAACTTACAGTGGAAAGCTTGTGTATCGTTGTCTTCTATCCGCGATGTTCCTTCTACACTCATTGCTACCTTCAATCCACTATATTCCTTCAATCTCTCACAACACTCACTCGAATTTAGATTAAAACCCTAACCCTAAATTTACCTCTTAACAATCACTCAATCAGTCGCTCGAAATTTAGAGGCTTTTTTTGATAGAGTATTTCAAATCGGTTTTTTGCTCTGTTTACGTATTGTTTCAGTTCAATTAGATTCGAAATAACAATTTTGTCCAGCACGTGTATGAACATGTGTCACTTAACGTACCTTTGTAAACGGCAAGTGACGGGAGGGGGCACTATGAGACAAATTGAAGCATCAGGCATGAACTTGAGAAAAATTTAACATTGGGGGCATTATGGGATTGGGTGGTTACTTTGGGGTGTTTTTTGTATTTTGGCCTTGAATTTTAGACGTTGCTATTTATTTATTTTAAGATTCAGGGAATATGAATCTAAGTTACCTCAAATGTATTTTTTTATTATCCTTAGTAATTGGTAATTCTATATTCTTACTTAGGAGCAGGAGTCAGTTGAGATGTAGGAGCTTAGTTTAATAACACAGGCTCCTAGGTGTATTGTTTAGTGATTGCTTCTTTTTCATAAAATCCCTTCATTCAAAATTAAAGTTTTGTATCCATCAATAAGACCATTGTAAATTGAAACTAACAAGTCATGATTCTAACTAGACCCATTTGGGTATGCTTTTTGAAGGACAGATAGAGTAATATTCTTTATTGCAGCTATTGTTGTGCTTAAAGACATGATTAAAATACAAATGTGTATGTATGTATTTATCACAACATTTTGATTGAAACTTTACTTTGGTCTATAGACGCAGAATATGGGACTGTCAAGCTTCAAAATTTTAAATTTTGAATTATATCTTTGATTATTTTAGTAGAGTTGTTTATCCTCTTATTTTACTTAAAATGTCGTTCAACAATGTTTTATTTCCTTGCAGCTTATGGATGATTGTTGACAATGTAGTGTGTGTGTGTACGTGCACTATACGGTGGAATCCATCAAAGAAATTTGTAATCTTTGAGACCGTAAAAAAAACTAGCTTAAGAGACAAATTGATCAATCAAATGGGTGTGAAAGCTGGATTGAAGATTAAATATAATTTAAAAGACCGAAAAAACAAATAATTTACGAAAGAGAAATTTCGCAGTTCCATGATCTTAGATAGGGGAATTAATTGATCAATACACTTCAAAAATAAAAGTACTGGAATAATATTTATCACAAAGATTGTACTATCATCATTTTAATAGTGTCTCATTAAAAAAATTACTTCTACGTATGGATCCTAAGATACTTTTACCTCAAATATAATGCTCATCTCAACAATTCTCTAGATTCAGACTCATTCAGTTTTAGAAAAAAACCCGAAACAAAAAATCGTACATCGCACGGGTGCTAACCTAATTATTAACTATATAGACATCCAATGCATATCAGTTACACATCATAATGTTATATGTTTTTGTATTCACATATAATAAATGCTCTTCTCCCACGTTGAGTTTGTGTATCAACTTTCTCTTCTCATCAATAAAGTCTTGTTGTCTTCATTCTCATCTCTTCATTATGACTCCCTTATCTAACATGAAAGTATAACTTAAAAGTTATGAGACTTGTGCATATATTATATTATATTTAATATATATGTAAGAAAGAAAGAATGAATGAATTGATTAATTAATATTTTAATTAGTTACTAATTTGGGAGGGGTGGAATTGACCGAATGGTAACCACCTTTGGGAGAAGGTGGACTGCTGTCCAAATTCAAAGTTTTTGAATGGAGAGACTCTTCGCAAATGGTTGGCACTATTTTGGCTCGGGTTGTGACTTTCCAAAGCTGCAACTCGATCCTATAAATAGTCTTCCCTCCATTCAAAATTGTGTACCAAAAAAAAAAAAAAAACGATTCTCCCGAGTCTTCTTTCTTCTTAAAATATTCTATTCTTCGAGTTTGCAGTCACAATTTAGACTATTTTTCCATTAATATTCAAAGGAGTGTAACCTTTGAATTGAGTGCGTAGGTTATCCTAGAGGTGAAATTTGTTGAGACCATTACACTTAGTGTGGGACGAATTAAATACCTTAAAGATAACATCTTTTGGTTTGCCTAACCTGCTGGCCCATACCCACAAATCGAATCATAAATACAACAATTTTAAGGTATTTAATTTTAATGGAGTAAGTTCTGATTACTGAAGTCGACAAGTTGGAAAGGCTAAATGGGCTAAACTACAAGTGTTGGAGTTTGAATATGGAATACATACTCACCATTGCAAATGTATTCTATGTGTTGTGTGATCCATGCCCGGTGGAGGATGAAAGTGAGAAAGCAACTACATCACAAAAACCTGAGGCTGCAAAGGTGAAGAAATGGAAAGTTGATGATTTCATTTGCCGCTTCACCATTTTGCAAGCATTGAACAACACATTGTTCAACGTGTTCCAAATCCACAAAACAACCGATGAAGTTTGGTTTGCAATCAAACGAAGGTATGTTAATGAAGATGCTGGTAATAAGTCTTTTTTGGTTAATAAGTTTGTGGAATACAAGATGGTAGATTCGAGGCATGTCATTGATCAAGTTAACGAACTTAATGACATTGCCATCGAATGTGCCGATGCGGGTGAATTCATTTCCGAGACTTTCCAAGTTTCTACCATCATAGGTAAACTTCCACCTTCGTGGAAAGATTACCAAAAAAATTGAAACATAAGACGAAGGTCATCTCTTTAGATGAACTTCTTCAGGGCATCCAAATTAGGACTGAAAGTCTTAAATGTGATGGTTCAATTTATGAGAGAGTTGATGGTATAAATTATGTGAAAGAAAAAAGTAATGTTGGAACTTCTTAGGGAAACCAAGGAAATTTCAAAAAGAGAAAGAACTTTAAAAATGATGGAAATGGAAATGCTAAGAAGAAGCAAAGAGGTCCTTGTTATGTTTGTGGCAAAACAAATCATTTGGCCAAGGATTGCTATCACCGCAAAGGGCAAAACAATAATGAACAAGCAAATATTATTGAGAGCAACTTCATTAGTGTACTTTCCGAAATCTGTCTAGTCAGCAATGTCGATTCAAATTGGTGGATTGATTCAGGAGCTACATGTCATGTAACTCCGAATTGAAGCTTGTTCAATACATATGAAAAAGTAAAAGAGTCGAAAGCTGTGTACATGGGAAATGCTTCTACAAGCGAGGTCTTGGGTATAGAGACTATAATTCTCCCCCTCTCTTTGGGAAAAACTCTTACTTTAAAAAATGTGTATCATATTCCCTCTATGAGGAAGAATCTTATATCGGTCCATAAAATGAACGAAAATGGCTTTAAGGTAACCTTTCGCGCCCAACAAGTGAATATCACTAAAAATGGGATGTTGTTGGAAAGGGCTACATTAAAGATAATATATACTTATTGAGCATTGATAATAAAATTACCAGTTCTGCTTACTTTGTTGATTCTAATTTTAATATTGAAAAGCATGATTTTTGGCATTCTAGATTTGGACATATTGGTATGAATGCAATGAGTCGTATGATTAAATATGCGTATATTCCTAAATTTTCGACTATTTATTCTATGAATAATTGTGAATGTTGCGCTCAATCATATCTAAGTTGACTAAAACATCTTTTAAAAGTGTAGTAAGATCAACTAGTTTACTTGAGTTAATTTATACCGATATATGTGACAACAAAGAACATTTGATAAGAGGTGGAAAACGTTATTTTATTATGTTTACTGTTGATTTTTCTAAGTTTGCATATGTGTACCTACTAAGAACAAAAGATGAAAGCTTTTGACAAGTTTACAATTTTTAAAGCTGAAGTTGAAAATAAAACCAACTTAAGGATAAAATGATTAAGATTGAATAGAGGTGGTTAATATTTTCCAAATGAGTTTATTTCATTTTTTTTGTCAACAAAATGGAATAGTTAGGGAGTCTTCTGTACCTAATACTCCAGCACAAAATGGAGTAGCCGAGAGGAAAAATCGATCTTTAATTGAAATAGTTAGTGTCATGTTAATACATTATAAATTACCAATGAGTTATTAGGGAGAGGCACTATTAAGTTCTGTTTACGTTTGTAACAAAATTGTGAATAAACATATGAAAACTCCATACAAACTATTTATTGGGCGTAAGCCTAACATTTCACATTTAAAAGTATGGGGTTATGTTGCATATGTTTTGGATGCAACTTTGAAAATAAATAATCTTGGTAGCAAAGCAGTGAAATCTATATTTATTGGTTATTCCGTAATAAGCAAAGCGTATAGATTTATGAGAATTAATGACAATCGTGTTTTTGAAGCTGCGCATGCTATCTTTTATGAACATTTAAACATAAAAGGTGTAGACAAGCTAGATATAAATCATGAATTGTCAAATGAACTTGAAATTGAAAATGCATCAAGTTCACATGATAATAGCAATGCCATTATGAATGATGAAAATTTAGTTAACAGTGTGTAAGGGTAAAATAGGTCATGCCTATTTTAGTTCTTGTTTCCCCTTTCATGGTAAAATTCATATTTGACAAGTTTTGGTATTTTTGGTATATATATCTTTAATTAGATTTTGTCTTCCTTGGACCTTAAGTTTAGACATTATATTTGGAAACAAAATCTTATTATAAATCCTTTTTCAACCGGGTATCTAGTCTCCTTCATTATATGGAAATAAAATCTATGAATATGGTAAGTAGATTTTATTCCCTTTCTCTAATCCTTGTCCTTGTAGAAGCCGGATTGTTTCTTGTGTGTAGGAGATCTCAACATTATATAAAGAGGAGCTTGGACACGGCTGAATACATAGAGATTGAGAGAGAAAACCTAAGGCAAAAGCTATGCGCAGAAACTTTGAAGATTCGAAGCCTTCTTTCTTTCCGCACGTCAGGCGGTTTTGATTGTAGCTTCGATGTTATAACATTGGAAGCTACATTGAGTTACGGATTGCTTTTTATCTTCTGTTAAGTTTTTAGGAAGTTGTTTTGTTTCTTCCCACGTTTAGTATACTTGTTTTCTCAGGGTTTGTGCTCTCCAAGACGAGTTGTCTTGTGAGAGTGTTTTGTTTGGTGATTTCACAATATTTTTTGTAAAACGATTAATCTTTTTAGTGAAATCATTGTTGCCTTGAGGCTAGGTCTACAAGCATAGTCTTGTAGATCGTTTTTGGTAAACTTTTGTGTTCTGTTTATTGTCTGATTGTTTCGTCTTCCACATTTTTGATTGTTTTGACCATTGTAACTTTCATTGTAGCTACATCAGAAGCTACATTGGAAACTACATTGGTTTCTCTTGAGAATCCTAGTTATTGTGTTCTTTCACAGTAAAAATGATGAAATAGTTGAGATAAGGAGTAAAAGACAAAGAATTGAAAAAGACTTAGGTCCTGACATGTTTACATACATGTTAGAGGAGGATCCTAAAACTTTTCAAGAAGCTATGTCTATGTCTGATTCAGATTTGTGGAAAAGAGTCATGGATGATGAAATTAAGTCTATACTTGATAATTAAACTTGGACTCTAGTCAATTCTCCTCCTAACACTAAACCTATTGGCTGCAAATGGGTTTTGAAAAAGAAACTCAAAACTGATGGTACTATTCATAAGTACAAGGCAAGATTAGTAGCCAAATGTTATAGTCAAAAAGAAGAAATTGACTATTTTGAAACATTTTCTCCGGTCACTAAATTTACATAATTAGAACTATGTTTGCTATAGCATCTGTTTATGGATTAGAGGTTCACCAAATGGATGTTAAAACAACGTCCTTAAATGGAGTTATAGAGGAAGAAATTTACATACAACAACCTGAGGATTACGTTGCTAAAGGCGAAGAACATAAAGTATGTAAATTGAAGAAATCTCTATATGGACTTAGACAAGCACCAATAAAATGGTACAAAAAGTTTAAGCAAGAAATTCAAAATTTTGGCTTTAAGAGTAGTAAAGTAGAAAGTTGTGTTTTTACTAAAGTTACTCTTAATTATAAAGTTCTAATAACTTTATAAGTAGATGACTTGCTTATATTTGGTTATGATATAAATTGTATAAATGAGACAAAGAACTACTTAAAACAAGTTTTTGATATTAAATACTTAGGTCCAGTGGATGTCATTTTAGGGGTTAAAGTGATTAAAAACGACGGAACTTATATATTAACTCAATCTCATTACATTGAGGAAATATTAAAAAGGTTCAATTATTTTGATTACAAAATAAGTAAAAGTCTTATTAACCCACAAATGAAGCTAGTTCCAAATAAAGGCGAGGCTGTAAATCAAGAAAAATGCTAAAATAATTGGTAGTGTAATGTACGTGGTGAATCACACAAGACCTGATCTTGTATATTCAATTGACATATTAAGTAGATTTACGAGCAATCCAAGTGAAGAGCATTGGACGGAACTAAAAAGAGTACTAAGGTACTTAAAATATACAATAAACTATGGCTTGCATTATAAGTGTAATTCACCTATACTTGAATGCTATAGTGATGCAAATTGGGCATTGGATGTAACCAACTCTAAATCTACGAGTGGTTGGTTATTTACCATTGGAGGAGCCATAGTGGTGTGAGGTTCCCGGGAAATGTGCTCCCGCGCCCCGCGCGCCCTTGGATAGGGGTGCGCGTACGTGCGGATGCGGGACACCACTGCTCTCGTTCCACCCTCCCTTGTTTAGGGGAAGACGAAATCCAAAATGCGAGAGGAGTGCTGTCTATATTAGCACGTTGGAATGTGCCTCGGTTGCCTTGAGTGAATTTTGTATTCAATATGGGAACTTATGGTTTTTCATGTCAAGTTATCCCTTATTTCGTGGATAACAGGATATGGAAATGCATTACTCTTCCATTCCCATTCTCCCCTTTATCTTTCAGGGAAAATAAAGAAGTGCAAGAAAGAATATTGCAACGTCCCCACTATGAATTTTATGAAAATAGCCTTATGGCCTATTTTGGATCACTATGAGTGCCTTAGGTTTTCTATGTCCAGTTATCCATTATTTCGGGGATACCAAGACATAGAACTACATCACCTTTCCATTCCCATTCTTCCTTGTTTAGGGAGAGCATTGAAAGTGCAAAGAAAGATGTTGCGAAGCCCCACCTGGACCAAAAATGTTTTAGAGTCGCCACTTTTATTTTAAGGCAAAAATAAAGGAAAACCGAAAAAGAAACCCAGAGATTTTAGAAAGCGGGTTCGGAGGCTAAGTTACGAGTTGGGAAGGTGCTAGGCACCCAACTCGCCCTTTCGATCTCAACGCTTTTTGGTGAAGTATGCTTATTGTCACATTTATTTAGCAAATAAATAAGGTCTTATTTTGACAAGGGAAAATTAAACGATACATTCGTGGCCACATTATTTACTGGACTCGGTCTCTTTCCAATAATTACAAACACATTTAAAAATATTTGGCCATTATAACTTTTTAGTATTATTTCCTAATAAAATCCGGCAAAGGCGGCATAATCGCTATATTTTGATATTGAACCGGATCGGAAATAATACATTTACAAATAAAGACTTTATTGAATAAATAAAGTAAATAAATACAAACTTATCTAAAAACATTTTGCCATAATAACGGCTACATTTAGTACTATTTTCTAATAAAATCCGGCAAAGACAACCGCTATATATTTACATTGGGCCGGATGAGAATAATACTATTACATAGAAATAAAAGACTTTAACAATAAAAAGCTTACAAGCGGCGTAGGGGTGTGCTTGCTCGTCCCTCGGGGAGAGAGTTTTTTTTTTTCAGTCGGTCAGTGCAGTTGAAGTTGTATGTTGTGAATTTGGGCGGCGTAATCGCGCTCTGAAAGTTACTTTTCGGCCTCGGGATCGGGCGGGGGTAGCTGTTTATTTCGGTTGTTTGTTTGGCTGGAAAAGGCTAAATTTTGGCAGAGTAACGGCTTACTACTGGCTATTTTGGCCTTTTAAATCGGGCAGAGCAACTGCTCTATCCACGATTTTGGACCGGGAAAAAGGGTGGATACCTAGGCGGGGGCTAAGGAACACTTCTAGGTTGGATTTGTGTTTGGCGGAGGTTTGGCGGGGTTTCGAGGCTTTAGAAATTTATCTATCGGTATTTATTTCTTCGGTAACAACGGCCAGAGAAATTTTACGCAAAGCAGGTGTGTTGAATGAAGGAGCCGGAGGTCTCTATTTATAGGAAGGAGCTGGGACATCGAAGGAATTTTGTGATTTCTCTCCATGCATCAGGGTGTTGTACACCACGTTGGACGATTTGCATTTTACGGCAAACTTTGCATTGAACAGTGTTTGGAAAGTGAGGTTTGGGTGCCACCCACTAGGGGTTTGGGCGCCACACCCAAACCTTTGGTAGGTGGTGCCCAAACTTCAAACATGGCTCTTTTTTGACGCTTTGGCCCCCTGCAATTTGTCCTTTTGTGCATCCTGCTTTGTCCTTTTGCAATTTTGACCCTGTAACTTGACATTTGTTAATGTTTTAACAGTTCTTGATATTTTTGTCATGTCATATATCGAGGTACGAAATTGGGGTGTCTGAGAGCCCCTCAACGATGGAGTCTGGGTACGGTAACCCGCAGCTTACTGAGTAGACGAACATCGTTGATTAGAATAGACTCTCCAATTTCGTTTCATTTCAAAACGAGGGAGAAATATGCAGCTGGTAGCAGTTATAATGCAACAATTTATCAAACCTCCATATCCTAGACATTTTTAGTCAGTTATAGCAGGTTATCGTAATTTTTAAGCAGATCTGCAAATTAAATGCTCTGATGGTCGGACCTACTAATGTAGGCTGCCTACGTATCCCTTAATAAAAGGAATCAGACCAAACGTAGTTCGGCCTAAGCCGAAACAAACAACCAGATACAAACAAGTGTTATGTGGAAAGATGGTTGTAATATCCATTACAACCTAGTGAAAAAAGCACAAATCAAAATGCAATATCCATTGCATCGCGACACAAAACGCAATATCCATTGCGTCGACACAAAACTTAATGCAATATCCTTTGCATTAACACGGAAATCGGATGCAATATCCATTGCATCGTGACACAAAACGCAATATCCATTGCGTCGAGACAAAACAAAATGCAATATCCATTGCATCGCAACACTAGAATGCGATATCCATCGCATCAAAACAGAAAGACTGATGCAATATCCATTGCATCGCAACGCGAAACGCAATATCCATTGCGTCGACACAAAACAAAATGCAATATCCATTGCATTAAAACGGAAAATAGATGCAATATCCATTGCATCGCGACACAAAACGCAATATCCATTGCGTCGACACAAAACTAAATGCAATATCCATTGCACCGTGACACAAAACGCAATATCCATTGCGTCGACACGGAAAACAGATGCAATATCCATTGCATCGCAACACAAAACGCAATATCCATTGCGTCGACACGAAACTAAATGCAATATCCATTGCATTAACACGGAAAACGGATGCAATATCCATTGCATCACGACACAAAACACAATATCCATTGCGTCGACACGAAAAACAGATGCAATATCCATTGCATCGCAACACAAAACGCAATATCCATTGCGTCGACACGGAAAACAGATGCAATATCCATTGCATCGCAACACAAAACGCAATATCCATTGCCGAATATTAAAACAAAATGCAATATCCATTGCATTAAATTTAAAATAGATGCAATATCCATTACAACATCATTTGACACAAAGCAAATATCCATTGCGTCGACACAAAACAAAATGCAATATCCATTGCATCAAAGCGTAATTTTTTTTTTGAAAATGGGTTTTCCCCAAAGACATAGGAAAGCTTTTGAACTTTTTGAAAATGGGCTTTCCCGGCACGAAGGAAAGCTTTTGAACTTTTGAAAATGGGCTTTCCCAGCGGAAAGCTTTGGAACTTTTAAATGGGCTTTCCTCAAAGACATGGAAAGCTTTTGAACTTTTTTGAAAATGGGCTTTCCAAGATGCTGCGAAAGTTTCGAACTTTTTGAAAATGGGCTTTCCCAAAGATGGAAAGCTTTTTTTTTTTTTTTTCGAATTTTTGAAAATGGGCTTTCCCCAAAGATAGGAAAGCTTTTAACCTTTTGAAATGGGCTTTCCAGATGTGAAAGCTTTTGAACTTTTTTTTTTTTTTGAAATGGGCTTTCTCAAAGACAGGAAAGCTTTTGAATTTTTTATTTTATTTTTTTTTCTTTTTTTTCTTTTTTTTTT
>CM028377.1:68482355-68566270 GCA_013146195.2 Codonopsis lanceolata | reverse complement strand
CGTTTAAGTTAAGTTATGTTACGTTAAGTTAAGTTAAGTTACATTACGTTGCACGTTAAGTTAAGTTGTGTTAAGTTACGTTAAGTTAAGTTAAGTTAAGCTAAGTTAAGTTAGAGGTTAAGTTAAGTTAAGTTAGAGTTAAGTTAAAGTTAAGTTAGAAGTTAAGTTAAGTTAGAGTTAGTTAAGTTACGTTAAGCTAAGTTAAGTAGTTAAGTTATGTTAAGTTAAGTTAAGTTAAGTGCGTTACGTTTAAGTTAAGTTATATTGCGTTAAGCTAAGTTAAGTTACATTACGTTAAGTTAGGATTAAGTTAAGTTAAGTTACGTTAAGTTAAAGTTAAGTTAAGTTAAGTTAAGTTAAGTTAAGTTAAGTTAAGTTAAGTTACGTTACGTTTAAGTTAAGTTATGTTACGTTAAGCTAAGTTAAGTTAAGTTATGTTACGTTAAGTTAAGTTAAGTTACGTTACATTACGTTAAGTTAAGTTATGTTATGTTACATTAAGGTAAGTTAAGTTAAGTTATGTTACGTTAAGTTAAGTTACGTTACGTTTAAGTTAAGTTAAGTTAAGCTAAGTTAAGTTAAGTTAAGTTAAGTTAAGTTAAGTTAAGTTAAGTTAAGTTAAAGTTAAGAAGTTAAAGAAGTTAAAGTTAAGTTAAGTTAAGTTAAGTTTAAGATTGGAATAAAAGTTAAGTTAAGTTAAGTTGTTAGAAGTTAAGTTATGTTAAGTTAAGTTTGCGTTAAGTTAAGCTAAGCTAAGTTAAGTTAGGTTACATTAAGTTAAGCTAAGTTAAGTTCGTTGCGTTAAGCTAAAGTTAACTTATGTTACGTTAAGTTAAGAAGTTAAAGTTAAGTTGCGTTAAGCTAAGTTAACTTATGTTACGTTAAGTTAAGTTATGTTATGTTAAGTTAAGTTAAGTTACGTTACGTTAAGCTAAGACGTATCGTGTTTCATGTTATAATGGTCCATTATACTCCATTATACCATTTCGTCAATAGGCGTAGCGTGTTTTCATGTTATAATGGTCCATCTTAGTCCATTATAACATTTCACCATTAATAGGCGTAACGTGTTTTCATGTTATAATGGTCTATCGTACTCCATTATACCATTTCGCTTAATAAGTATCGTGTTTCATGCTTATAATGGTCTATCGTACTCCGTTATAACATTTCGCCATAAGTATCGTGTTTCATGTTATAATGGTCCATCGTACTTCATTATACCATTTCGTCAATAAGCGTAGCGTGTTTTCATGTTATAATGGTCCATCGTACTCCATTATAACATTTAAAATAGCGTAGCGTGTTTTCATGTTATAATGGTCTATCGTACTCCATTATACCATTTCGCCAATAGGCGTATCGTGTTTCATGTTATAATGGTCTATCGTACTCCATTATAACATTTCGCCAATAAGTATCGTGTTTCATGTTATAATGGTATATTATACCATTTCGCCAATAGGCGTATCGTGTTACATGTTATAATGGTCCATCGTACTCCATTATACCATTTCGTCAATAAGTAGCGTGTTTCCATGTTATAATGGTCCATCGTACTCCATTATAACATTTCGCCAATAGGCGGCGTGTTTCATGTCATAATGGTCCATTGTACTCCATTATACCATTTCGCCAATAGGCGTGGCGTGTTTTCATGTTAAGTTGCCTTAAGAAGTTAAGTTAAGTTAAGTTAAGAAGTTAAGTTATGTTAAAGTTACGTTAAGTTAAGTTACATTAAGTTAAGTTAAGTTAAGTTAAGTTAAGTTAAGTTAAGTTAAGTTAAGTTAAGTTAAGTTAAGTTGAGTTAAGTTAAGTCAAGTTAAGTTAAGTTAAGTTACGTTAAGCTAAGTTAAGTTAAGTTAAGTTAAGTTAAGTTAAGTTAAGTTAAGTTGAGTTAAGTTAAGTTAAGTTAAGTTAAGTTAAGTTAAGTTAAGTTAAGTTAAAGTTAAGTTGGTAAGTTAAGTTAAGTTAAGTTAAAGTTAAGTTAACGTTAAGTTAAGAAGTTGAGGTTAAAGTTAAGTTAAGTTAAGTTAAGTTAAGTTAAGTTAAGTTAAGTTAAGTTAAGTTACGTTAAGTTAAGTTGAGTTAAGTTAAGTCAAGTTAAGTTAAGTTAAGTTACGTTAAGCTAAGTTAAGTTAACGTTATGTTACGTTAAGTTAAGTCAAGTTAAGTTAAGTTAAGTTAAGTTAAGTTAAGTTACGTTAAGCTAAGTTAAGTTAAGTTAAGTTAAGTTAAGTTAAGTTAAGTTAACGTTAAGTTACGTTAAGTTAAGTTGTAATGTGAATATTTTAATTTTTGAATTATATTGATGCTAATCATTTTAATTATTGATATTATATTATTAAATTAACATTTCAAATATTATTTTTATTTAATTTCAATTTAAGTTAACGTTACGTTAAGTTAAGTTAAGTTGTGAATGTTTTAATTTTTGTAATTATATTGAAGCTAATCATTTTAATTATTGATATTATATTATTAAATCAACATTTCAAATATTAATTTAATTTAATTTCAATTTAAGTTAACGTTATGTTACGTTAAGTTACGTTAAGTTACGTTAAGTTAAGTTAAGTTAAGTTGTAATGTGAATGTTTTATTTTTTTTGTAATTATATTGATGCTAATCATTTTAATTATTGATATTATATTATTAAATTAACATTTTAAATATTATTTTAATTTAATTTCAATTTAAGTTAACGTTACATTACGTTACGTTAAGTTAAGTTGTAATTTGAATGTTTTATTTTTTGTAATTATATTGATGCTAATCATTTTAATTATTGATATTATATTATTAAATTAACATTTCAAATATTATTTTAATTTAATTTCAATTTAATTTCATATATTTTTGATATTTTATATTAATTAGAATTCAATTTAATTTTGCATTATCGTGTGAGAAATTTACGTAAACTGAAATTAAAATTAATTATTTTTAAAATCCTTTAGCTTACGGAAATTTCTAAAATCATTTGAAATTAAAATTTATTTTTTAAAAATTAAAAATTATTATTTTAAAAATACTTTAGCGGCGAAATTTTCGTCGCGAAATCAATTTTAATTAAATTTTAAACGCCTTTAGCGGCGAATTTTCCGTCATTTGAATTCATTTTAATTAAATTTTAAACACCTTTAGCGGAATTTTCCGTCATTGAAATCAATTTTAATTAATTTTAAAAGCCTTTAGCGACGGAATTTTCCGTCATTTGAATTCTGATTAAATTTTAAACACCTTTAGCGGCGGAATTTTCGTCATTTGAAATCAATTTAATTAATTTTTTAAGCCTTTAGCGACGGAAATTTCCGTCATTCAATTTCAATTAATTTTTAAAATCCTTTAGCGGCGGAATTTTGACCTTTAGCGACGGAAAATTCCGTCGTGAATATTCAATTAATTTGGGTTATTTTCGGCGACGGAAAATTCGTCGCTAAAGTGATTTAAATAGCAGCAATTTTCCGTCAGCGTCGTCGCTAAAGGTAGCCTTCGGCAAAGGAAAATTCCGTCGGCTGATAAAATCGTCGGCGATGGTCAATTCGTCGATGCAAAATTCCGTCGCTAAAGGTAAATTCGTCGCTAATCGGCGGAAAAAGTCATTACGCTAAAATTCGTCAGCCGAAGACTTTAATTGTTTAAAGTACCATTGTTGTAACCACGATTACCATTATTGTTGTAACTGCCCAGTCGCCATTGTAGTACCGACCACTCATCGTTGTTGTAGGCTATGACCACCTCCATTATTGTTACCGCGACCACCTCTATTGTTGTATCCGCGACCTCTATTGTTGTACCCGTGACCTCTACCGTCATGGTTTTGGTTTCCTTGATTTGATCCATTATTATCCTTTGATCCATCATTCACGTTTTTCAAATTAACTTGACTTTGCAATGCCGCTTCTTCTGTTTTCTCCGATCTTTCACCAAATAGTAACTCATGATTAACAAGGGCAGATTCTAATTCTGCCACCGTCAACGTTTTCAAATCTTTAGTCGTCATATTTATTTCTCAAAGACCTTGAAAAGCTGCTCATCGAACGAAGAATTTTCAACAAATTCTTTCATCCAAACACATCTCCTCTTTTGCCTTCATATCTCAAGCGATCGCTTCACACGAGATATATACTCCGAAACTTTCTCCGATTTCTCCATATTTATATTTTCAAATTTTTTCGTCAAAACTTGTAAATAATTTCTCTTAACTCTATCATCACCTCCGTACGTCTTTGTCAAAATATCAAAGGCTTCATGTGCTGATTTAGAACCAATAATCTTCTTCCGAACGCCATCTTCAACTGCATTAAAAATATAATCAAGTGCTTCAGCAGACTTGATTTTCTCTCCTTTACCCGCGTTCTCCGCAAGTCTCTCATCAACATATTTTTCTAAATTACAGACCATCAAAAAATTATACATCTGACATCTCCAATCAGGAAAATTAATTTTTCCATCAAACTTGGGACCTATATAAACCTTGCTACAAACCATCTTGATCACGAACTAGCTCTGATACCAAATATAGACTTTGATAATAATAGTAATATATTAACTAGAATTACGAAGAACGGTGGAAGAAGAAATAATTTGTAGAGAATTTGTGGGGTCAAGCATTAATCAACACACATGCACACTCAAACAAAGAAGAGAAAGAAACAACTTATTCTATACTTCTGTGAGGCCGAGCCCAATAGAAGAGGAGAAAAGATGGGGTGATACACTGTTGATTTCTTTTAGGGCTAAAAATAATTATTATTTCACTCTTGTTAGAAAATCTCAATAACATACATATTTATACTACCTAAATTAATCCTTTATCTAATTTGAATTGAGCTAAGTTAAAAAACTAATTCATAAATAAATCCTTTATCAAATTGGACTCGGTCCTCTAATTAGACTTGGTTTAGGACCTAACAATTTTTTTTTCCCAATGTGCTCTAAGGAACATTACAAATACTCAAATGAAATAAAATAGAAGAAAAACTCTATTGTAATTGTGTTCTAAGCAAAATATATTTATATGTTACTTCAATTGTTGCCTACCAACCACATTAATTAAAATTTTAAAAAATCACATAAAATGAACCGCATTGAATCGAACTAACAAATAATATGGGCATGGGCACACTTAAATTTTAATATGGGTATAAATGGGCATGTAATTTAGAGATTAAATTTTATGGGCATAATATGGACATAAATGGCTGCCTATATATTTCACTATTGTCAAGTGTCACCTGTCAGAAGCTTTTTCACTATTCTGTGTGGTATTGGTACGGTAGCGTTTGTGTTTATGTTAATTGTGCGTGTATTTTTACTATGTGTGTGAGTGTGAGAGAGGGAGGGAGAGAAGAGAGAGAAAGGTGAGTTTCTTTTTTTTAGAGAGAGAAAGAAATGATATTCAGGAAAGAATTGAAGTTTGGGATTAGGGGGTTTTTTGCCCAAAAATATCTCTATCATTTTCAACGATAATGGTGCTTTGATAATGTAAGTTTATATATATATATATATATATATATATATATGGTTAGTTATAATTTTTGATAATTTTTTGTAGAAGGAAATTATTTTTTTGTAATTTTTGTATTTATTTGATATGTGTATATTAATTAGTAAATGGGCGCCCATGGGCGCCCATGCCCATTTAGTGCCTGCCCATATATGCCCATATTATTAAATGGGCACTTACTTGCCCGCCCATTTGAGCCCGTCGCCCATTTGAGCCCGCCCATGTCCGCCCATTTGCCACCTCTACCTACCAACCACATTAATTAAAATTTAAAAAATCACATAAAATGAACTGCATTGAATCGAACTAACAATTGAGTAATACAATCGTCTATGTACCATGTAATATTGATCAATTTAATTGTTTGTTTTAGAGATGGAAATTAATTGAATCACTGTTGAAATTTATGTTTTCTATGTCTATATTAAATAAAACTTCTGTCACTTCAATTAACATAAAAAAGATAAATTCAATCCAATTTACTTCTCTTCACAACATTTTCATGTCATTTCTACAGCATATATATAACAAGGACAACATAAAATAAATTAACTAACATTTTCAACTCAAGTAAAGAAAGATTACATCATAATACAAATGTCAAAATCGTTATTCTGAATTTTCTTACCAACCGTAGAATACTAATCTGTCATTGATATACGGAATGGTTTTTTTTGTGTGTATATATTTCTTTTTTATTTTACTTTTATGTTTAATAAAAAAAATGAATAATGCCACTAGACCATAGACCATAACTCACTAGCCATCGTATACCTTAAAGAAATAAATACGGCCTTAAAAAAAAAATTTCTAGCAATTTTATATTTGGATATATGAATAAAAGAAAGAAAAACATGTTGAATCGTTGAAAGCAATTTGATATTTGGATCAGTACGAACGAAACGAGAAAAAAAACAAAAACAATCAAACGAAAATATAAAAAATCTCATTTTAATAACAGTGAAATCATAAAAATAAAATTCCTCACCTTAATAACCAAAGTCACTCCAATATTACTTACCAACCCTAATTTTTGTAGAGGCAAACTAAGTTTCAACAAATTTGAAACAAATTTTTTTTTTATGAAAAGATTAGTCTATTTGGTTTCTTATGGAATCTATGCCTCTTCCCCAAATCCAATCATTTTAATTTGGTGAAAAAAATGAAGTCAACTAATAATTCTTTTGCAAGAATGTTAACCATATTTAAACAATTCGAACTACTATTTTTGAAAAATAAAAAAATATTGTTCGTTCAGTTTTTTAGGCTCCATTGCCCAAAATCGAACATTTATGTCAAAAAAAAAAATCATAAATGCTCTAAGAAATGAACAGTCATTATAATAGAATAAAATTAGTGAAAAGAAGAAATTTTACATAACACAATCTAAATCATTAAGTAATCAATAAAATCATTATCCATTGCAAATTAGCAAATGTAATGTGCAAAACCTAAATAATTAAACATAAAAACCTATGCAACAAATTTTACATAACAAAAAAAACCAAGTAATTTCTTTAATTAATTAAAAAGAAAGAGATTAGAGTTATAGATATACTTCACCTAACATATATGATTAATAGAAATCTGATATTTTGTTAGTTTGGGTCAACGTATTAGATGTGGGCATTAAAACGAGATGTGTGTTTTATTTATAATAGAGATAATACTTTAATATATGAGACTAATTATTTTGAGCCTTCGCTTGTATTTTAAGATGTGGACCTTATGAATTTTATATAGGAGAAATTGTTGTCGGCACCTTTTTCAAAATATTTTTTTGTTTTTTCAGAATGAAGGGGGGTGCAAAATTTTCCTTTGATATGATCCTCCTCAGAAAGCAAAGCCGTGTAAAGTAACAAATGTCTTTAGTTTTGTTTGCTGATATCATGTTTGTTCAACTTACTATTCATTTTAGTCTTATTTGAACAAGACTAAGCTATTGTAGTATGGAATTAAAAATAATTGGAGTTACTTTTGTGGTTTTAACTTTGTTATTGGATATGTATTTAAATGGATATTAGTAAACCCCTAATGCACTTGGTCCTGCTATGCCTCATTCACTGCCAAAAACACCCCTCTTCAATTTGCAAGAACAAAAAAAAAAATCAGTTGATTAAAACATATTTTATTTCTAGCAAAATTAATTAGTTAATTAATCACAAAAAATTAAATAAATAACTTACTTTATATCTATCACAGCTTAAAAACCTTCTTCCTGGATTTTTATATGTCTTTGATGTCCGCATGACAGTCATCCTTCCACAATGACAACAAATTTCTCTATTCATTCTGTTAAAAGTAAGATATAAAAGATGATGAAATGAAAATTGTTTGATGAATTTATATATATATATATATATATATATATATATATATATTATACGACGTTTGTATTGCAATCAAATTTGAAAAAAATAGGTGGTTTTGAAATTTCAAAAGGCTTAAATAAAATTATTTTTTGGCGGAAAATGACATGCACATGAAGATTCCCGTCCAGTCCACGTTGGCGGCCACGTCAGACGTCCAGTCACCTTTTCGTCACAAAGCTAACGAGATTTGAACGGAATGTTTTATTTGAAAAAAAAACTTGGGTTGAGGTTTTTCATGCAAAAAAAAAAAAAAACAACACATGGTTCAAAACGAAAAAACTAAAATAAGTCAGGTTTTTTTTTTTGCAATTAACCCGTGAAGTTTTCAACCGCTACAATACTCTATATTTTAATCGAAAAAGGACAATTTTGAAGCGAAAATGCTACGATACACTTAATAAACCGAATGAGCGTTGCGGATCACTTAATCAGTGCATCGCGTTATATTAATTTATGAATTGTGATTCATCAATTTAAATCACATAATCAATTTATGTATTACGCGGTAAATTATAATGAACCCGACATTCATCTCTCTTCTTTCTAGTACGCAATCAACAATGATTCAAAATTAATGGATTTGACCTACATCTTAAATCCAAATCGATGCATCACAATTTACAAATGATGTATTGTGTTTCAAAATTGATGTATCCAGTTTCAAAAGGGTGTCCAACAACGAACAAATTCTTATTCAAACATTTCATCATATTGTTAACATGCATAACAATACAAAAACAAAAGTAAATATATTTTGAAACACACACACACACTCAAACACAAATGAAGAAAAAGAAGAATAACGAGTTATGATGAAGGAAGAGAGTTGGAAGATACAATTATGTAGTAACCATCGTTCTTCACCACCCAACTTCCCACTCTATTTTCTCTTCTTCCATAAGTACCGTACTTTTATTGCGTCTTTAATTAGGCGGACGAACTCGATGATGAGGTAGAAGGAGAAAAAATTTACACAGTTTATGTGATTTGGACATTATTGGAACAATTGAATGAACAGAGACTTTTCTAGTTGAAAAAAAACGTGATACTTATGCTGTTGAAAATTTGGGGAAAAGGACTAGCGTGCAATTACTCTTTTGTTTTATGTAATTGAAATGTCATGTATAAATTATGTTGTTGTATTTTATAATTTTTTTGCTTCTGTTTTTTAATTGAATAGTCATATAAAAATTTTGTTGTAGAAAATTTTGTTCCACAATATTTTAGAATTGAGGTTCTGTTTGGAGTGTTATAACAGATTTAAAATTTTCCTTTATCGGATATAACAAGCGGTGTTATGTTTGACTATTAAGTAAAGCAATTTTCATTTATGTATTTTTATATGTTTGTATTTTCAATGACACACATTTTTTATAGTTAATACATTAGTACGAAATATCGAAAACTATCATCTCTATCAATTTATATCATTCACAAGGACAAATCTATTATCAATTATTGACTTAATGAATGACGAAGATTGTTTAATTCCATCAAATCAAGCCTTTCCGAACAAAGAAATACATTTAAATAAATTTATAATAACTTTTTCAAATCTATGTGATTTTTTATCTTTAATTTTACTCGAGTTTATAATTTTATATTCGTACAAATCGTACAATATATGGATGCATCACTAGTTAATTAGTCAAGTTAGAAGATATATAAATTAAGGCAGCAAAGGGAGCAATTGGGGAGTGATGGATAATTGGATATGTCCGAGCCGAAGGAGTGGATGTAAACAACTTAATTTGGTCAATATAGGTTGGTAAAAGAGAGCGAACGTGAAGAATATCTATACATATATAAAATAAGAGGAGCAAGTTTTGGAAAGTTCTAGCTAAAAGTGACTTTTTAAATTTAGAAACATATTTTTAATTTGTACATAGCCACTTTTTTTATTGGAAATTGAAAATAGAAAATATCATTATTATGGTTGATTGGATAAATGATTTCAAAATCTCTTCACATTCTTATTTAGTATATTAAAAAATATGCATAGTAGAAACATGAGAGATAACAAAACCACATTTTTTTAATCAATTTTTTGTATCAATATCCAGGCTAGGAAAAATAAAGATTGAATAAAACAACGATTTTGAAACTAAATCATATACACACACTTTGAAGTAAAGATAATTCACAGACAATCAATTAATAATAATACCAAGATCTGATAATTTTTTCTCTATTTCATTATAACCAAAGTTATTATTGTAAAAAGAAAGTCTATAAATCGAGATATGACCAATTTTTTGAGGCAGCTAGCTACATGTAAAAAAAAATGGAAACCCGATAATTTCTGATTTTTTAGTTACTTATACATGTTAAAAAATTCTGATATAAAAAAAGTACTGATGATGAACTTAATCAACATTCAGATCGAATTTGTTTGTTAGTTGAACTAAATCACAAATTAAAATTAATAAACAAGTTTTTAAGTTAAACAAAGTTTTGAAATCTATATATATATATATATTTAAAGTTGGTGAGGAGCACTATGGTTGTGCCACCTCACCACCTTTAGATAAATCTTCATTCTAAATCATCCATGTGGAAGTTTTAAAAACCTTTGGTTTTCTAGCCATTAGCTAATAATAATACCTAATAACAATCAATATGATAAGGGGTATTAGTATTAGTATATATAACTTCCTCTATTGTCAATAGTAGAAGAACTATATTTAAAAACTTTTACAACTAACATTACTTCTAACCAATGTGGGATAAAATTCTTCAAGGTTAGATATTACTTCTAATGTCACTTTTAACATCATACTTTAAGTTTTGATATCTTATTCATCCAAAACTT
Organism: Codonopsis lanceolata; assembly: GCA_013146195.2. NCBI lineage: Eukaryota > Viridiplantae > Streptophyta > Magnoliopsida > Asterales > Campanulaceae > Codonopsis > Codonopsis lanceolata. Next base: position 68,555,574 of record CM028377.1, on the reverse strand, counting down.
GAATTGGACAAATAAATATATCATTTCGATGTTCTTGCCGAGTAGAACACGTTTACACAATTACTTTTGTCAACAAACAAATGACACGTAAAGAAATTTGTGCTTCAAGTTGCACAATTTCTTTTACTAAAAACACTAATTTTTTAATAAGTATTATACTTTAACTCTTGACATCTTATATATTCATCCAAAACTCAATTTGGACAAATAAATATATCATTTCGATGCTCTCACCAAGTAGAACACATTTGCACAATTACATTTACCAACAAACAAATGACACGTAAAGAAATTCGTGCCTCAAGTTGCACAATTTCTCTCACTAAAAACACTAATTATTTTAACAAGTATTATACTTTAAGTCTTGATATCTTATTACCCACAACTCGATTTGGACAAATGAATATATCATTTTGATGCTCTCACCAAGTAGAACAAATTTGCACAATTACCTTCGTCAACAAACAAATGACACGTAAAGAATTTCTTGCCTCAAGTTGCACAATTTCTTTCACTAAAAACACTATTTTTTCAACAATAGAAGAGATGTATCCCACATTGGTTAGAAATTGATGTTGGTTTTAAAAATTCTATTATTAAGTATCCATAGAAGAAATGCATCATACATTGGTTGGAAAGTGATGTTGATTTTCAAAGTCACTTGAAAACCAAAAGTTTTTAAAGTTTCCACATGGATGCAAGTATTTCACATTGGTTACAAAGTATTCTACTATTATTATCAATAGAAAAGATGTATCACACATTGGCTATAAATTAATGTTGGTTTTAAAAATACTATTATTACCATTAGAATAGATGTATCATACATTTGGTAGAGGGTAATGTTTGTTTTTAAAGTCTTTAAATAAAATACTTATACCATTATTATCAATAGAATATGTATATCTCACATTGGTTAGAAAGTGATGTTGATTTTAATTTTAGATTAAAATTTTTTTTTACTATTATTACTAATAGAAGAGATATCTTACATTTCCTAAAAAAATGATGTTAGTTTTAAAAGTCTTTAGATAAAAGACTTTTACTTTTATCGTCAATGTAATAGAAGAGATGTATCCCACATTATTTAGGAAGAGATGTTGGTTATAAAATTTTTAAAATAAAAGACTTCTTCTATTATTACCAAATGAGGATATGTATTACACATTGGTTAGAGAGTGATGTTGATTTTAAAAGTCTACAATTATTAGCAATAGAATATTTCACATTGGTTATAAAGTGATATTGGTTTAAAAAGTTTTTAGATGATGTATCTCACATTGGTTACAAAGAAATGTATCTCATATTATTTAGAAATGAGTATTGGTTATAAAAGTCATTAGATAAAGACATTTTTCCAATAAAAATGTATCCACATTGTTTAGAAATGAATATTGTTTAAAAGTCTTTTATCCACTACTATTATTACTAATAGAAAATATGTATACCACATGGTTAGAATGTGGTGTTTGTTTTAAAGTCTTTAGATAAAAGACTTAAACTTTCATTACCAATAAAAATATAAAATAAGTATCTCACATTGTTTAAAAATGAATTATGATTTTAAAAGTTTTTAACAAAATGACTTCAAATATTATTATCAAGTTAAATGTTAATTTTAAAAGTCTTTAGATAAAAAAATTTTACTATTATTATTAATACAAAATATGTATCTCACGTTAACTAGAAACTTATATTAATTTTAAAAGTATTTAGGTAAAAAAAAATCGTTTAATATTAGTAACAATATAAAAAAAATTATAACAATAGAAGAGATTAACAATAATTATAATGTCTAAAAGTTATATTATTACTACAAAATATATATATCTCACATTAACCGTGCATAGCAGGCTTTAGTATTTTTGGAAACAAGAACATGCCAATAAGTTTTAAAAAATGTGTAATATATATATATATATATATATATATATATATATATATATATATATATATATATATATATTTTTGAAACTAGGGTAAAAGTGTTTTCTTTTCGTATATATACATCAACTAAAACAATGTGGTTTTATGAGTGTTTACCGGGTCACGGTCCAGAAGTTATCCGTAGCACGGTTTAAACAAAATTTTCCGATGTCTATCCATCGATCGTTTGAATTTTTGGTTCATTTTCCTTGACCATCTCCTACATTTATTTTCCTTTATTATATACTATTTTAATTATTTTTCTTTATGTCTGATTTTTAAATTGAACCATAATACTTGAATTATTTTGTAAAAATTACCAATTTTGAAAAGTGTAGTTTTTAAGGTTTTATGACAAAACATGTTACTATATCACAAACAATTAGCCCTTTGTTTGATATTATCTGCTCAATCAATTTTTTAACATTAATGTAAATTATATATATATATATATATATATATATATATATATATATATATATATATTTGTATATATTTTAGTATCATTTTTAATACGAGAAACACATCAGTGAATTTAAATTATGTGAGACTATAGAGCAGAGAATGACAGAAAGTGAACCTGCCATGACAAGCAACTACTTCACCTCTTCAGTACTTCAAATAATGTTCAAATTTAAGTGTCTTAAGAACCATCATCAGCCTTCAAACATACATTTGATGACCCCAATTTCAAGATTCATTTTTTCATGCAAACATTGAGACTATTTGTGATGAATGATGATTATACTCACATGTATATGCCACACAAGTAGCTGTTTTGCAGCCTATATGTGAGCAGTCTATCAGAGTGGAAAAATACTTTCAATGGGTGATTTATGTGCAGTTAAAATGGTAGGATCCTCTTTCAGCCTATTGATTCTCGTAGATATTACTTATAACCCTATTATCTGGTATTGCTTTTTTAGCACCCATTCTATGTAATATATCTTTTTGCTGATTTTGTTTCTTCTAATATATTGAACATTCCATATAAAATGGAAATGGCCAAGGCAAAGACCATTGTAAAGGGGACAGCGTGGTGATAAAAGAAATGGTAAAACTCATAAAGTAAATGTGATTCTTTTTTCTCGTGAAGGCCGGCTTGTTAAGCTTAGCTTCGCTGGCTGGTGGAAATAACATCCTTGGTATGTCGCCATTTGGAAGAAAAGTTTCTCGTGGTTTTGAATTCTCTTTTGGTAATTTTTGTGATGATTCCATCTTGTTGCTTCTTTGATCTTGTCTTGCTCTTCTTAATGAGGCTTTTAATGCATGGTACGAGTTATATGTGCATAAATGTTTCCAAGTGCATTGACTATTTCTAAGGTGTTACAGAAGTGTTACAGAAGTGTTATTATGATTGATGTAGCAAAATTTGCTGCTTCAGTTTAACAGTTACTATATTGTTGCAACATAAAAAGTTCCCATGGGAATGAGTTCTTCCATGCTTTACTTTCTCTGCCTTTACTTTGAAGTAAGACAAAAGGAGATAGTATTGCACTTAATAACAGTTATCCTAGTATGTGTGTGTATATATATTGTGATTTGTATGATGTTGGTGGGACATAGTTGTGTTCTTGTTAAAGTTATATATATGCTTTGTCTACACGTGCTAGACACAAATGCTGTTCATGTCTGATCTTTGGGAATTTGGCCGGCAGATAACTTTTGATATCTATATTAATAAAAAAAGTTATTGCATGTTTTTGATTTGCTCTTTCTATCAGTAGTAATTTTAGCTGTATGCAGAGCACCTTATTTGTGCCTCTGGGTATGTCCAAAGCCAAAGGTGTTTTGCTTCCGCAAGTATTATCATGTTTGTTGTATTCAGTTATTTTGGTGTCTTGATCTTCAAACAGGATACTTTTGTACTTCTCTTTAGTAATTGGTCTTTTCCATGTCAACATGTGAATTTTTGAAAATTGTATTAACAGACTATATGAATTTTCATGCACTTTCTTTTCAGGAGTATATGGCTCGAAACCAGAAATTTCTGATTTCACAAAGCATTTAGATGAGCTGTCATTGAATGAGCTCCTTGATGGCAGTTGCAAATGTCCTAGTTTCGACAAAGACAAGGGAAAGAAAGCGGCATGCAAATGAAAATATTCTGCAGTCTGTTAGATAGGGGTTGCCTATACATGTAGTGCCCTTGGATGGCTATGCTCTTTATACGTTTTTTTTGTGGACTGTAGAATTCGTCTGCCTATAAGTAGCGCCGTGACAAGTGGGGGGGGGTTTCAAAATTGGAACAAACTTGCTATTTATTTATTTTTTTGAAAAATAGATTTTATAACATTTTTTTAACGTTGTAATAGAGTCTATTACAACGTTTTAAAAACCTTGTAAAAAAGGGGGGCCTATTACAACGTTGCCTAACACAACGTTTTACAAAACGTTGTAAAAGCTCTATTACAACGTTTTAAAAACGTTGTTAAAGGCCTTTTTTTGTTGTAGTGTTCTTCCGCCTATTATTTGGAATGGGTTTTCTTATACTGTTAGGAGTGAGTTTGTATCCCCTTTTATTCTCAATTCTCAAAGCCATTTTTCCTTCCCTCTGTCTCTACCGAGCTTTTTCTCCCATGTTCTTTGAAGTTCCCTATAGATCTCCGCCGACAACGGTGAGTTTCCGTTTCTGTGCGTGTCTTGGTTTCTTACTATTTTGAGTGGGTTTTTCCCTTAGCCGCCCTCAAGATTTTTCACCTTTTAGCTTTGTTACCGCCCACCCGTTTGCCTCCAGCCGTTGTTCTCTTTCTTTCATAAACGGTAAGTTTCTGTAACTTTAGCTTCCATCGTTCTCTTTCTTCCATAAACTATAAGTTTCTGTAACTTTAACTTTTCTGTAAGTTTTTGTTCAATTGTTCATATATACAAACCTAATAGTAAATCTCTCTCTCTCTCAGCCTTCCTGGTCTTACTCCTATTTTCTCTGCCACTATCACTGCCACCCGCGCCCAATAACTTCTCCTTCTTTTGAAAAAAGTATACTCCTTTGTCCCAGACATCATATAACATCATATAAGGGATATCAAAATCTAAAAATAAATTTATGTTAGCATATGAAAAGTTAAAAATATCACTACCAGTAAGTCTTTTTTCTGGAGGCATAAATTGTTATGGAAGATTAATGACTTTTGTAAGTCTTTTTTTATCTGTTTAGTGTGCTTTGATTATAATTTGTTTTATCTATTTTTAAGCTGCCAATGTGTCTCAGTTTATTATTTATTTCATGGATATTTGATAAATTAAGCATCCTAGACATCATAGCATCATCTAGGGATATTAGAAATCTAATAATAAAATTTTACTAGCATATGAAAAGTTAAAAATATCACCACCAGAGAAGTCATTTTTCTAGAGGCATAAATTGTTATGGAAAATGCATGATCCAGAAACTATTATGGTTTTGATTCTTCTTATAATCCTACTTACAGTGTGTCTAGATGAATTTACATGCGTGATTCGTATTTTGTCTATGTTTCAAAATGATAGCTAATTAACAGAGATTATAAGAAGTTGGATAAATGGACTGGTGTTTGAAGTTATGGTAATTAAAGTAATGATAAGTAAATGGATTAAGAGTACTTGTGGTGGTTTTTTGCCATTAGCCAGGCAATCGAAAAGCCTAACTTAAGATCAGGAGTTGTCTTTCAGTAAGAGTTCCAGTGGAGGAAGAAGATAGAGATAAGCCCGTCTCAGTAGCTCAATGGTAGAGCAATCGAGTCAGTGAAAGCTTTTTTTTCTTCTAGGTGCTGAGAGTCCAGTTCCCCCCAACTAGCTCATCAAGATGTGTAAGCAACCTGTGCAAGCAAAGCCTCATAGGATGGAAGCCTAAGGTCATCCTTAGTATTACCATTCTCAGTGAGTAGGCTCACCTGTAAATGTTACAAAATTATTTCTTTATTTACAGATTGTTGTTTCTTATTGTATCTTGATTTGCATTTGTTCATTCATTACATTAGGTTCTATACTTAGTGGCTAAATGGGTTGCGTACATGTTAGCGTGTCAACTGTGTATAGAACTTTGCTTTAGAATAGTTTTCTAGACTTCACAGGTTTTCAGCGGAAGACTTCGGTTGAAGGCTTCACCAGCAAACTTCAAGCAGCCTCCAGTGGCAGACCTTGTTTGCACCTAGAAAGCATGACGTGTCTAGCCCTTCCTTAAATCAAGCTTAGATAGATTATTTAATTCAGCTTCGTTTAGTTTGAATTTGAATTAATCCATCTTCAAATCAGCGCTTGACTTCTTAGACACGTCCCTCCAGCTGTTCTGAAAAAGCATGAAGACTTTTACCTCTTGAATGTGATAGAGCAGGTGCACAGTCTGACACAACCAGATTGTACCAACTACTGCAGGTCTGCAACTCTGTTTGTCTCCCTCCTGCCAGTTGCTGCACCTACTCCTCTCCATACCCTGATCAGGCTCAGATTGAAGATGAAGTCAACAAGGTAGCTCCAAGAATTTAATGAAATTAACCTAATAGAGCTGATACTCACTTCTCTTCTCCAAACGGTCTCAAGGATGCTCAGCTATAAATACTGTCATTAAAGACTGAAGAAAAAAAAAGGTCTAAATCTATCCAACAACATCAAGCTTTATACTCAGTGCATTCAAGAGATCATTAACTGATCAAAGAAGTCCTCAACAACAACAAGAAGATATGCATCAACTCTTAATCATTTGCTTTTTATTGTTGTATTCTTTACTATTCTTCTGCACTTTGAATATTCTGCTTTATCAGATATTCAATTCCCCCACCCCCAAACACAAGTCAAATATTTTGTACACGATCCATTAGATATTTTTGTAATAGAAATAGTGGAAAATATAGTGCACATTTAAATCTAAGGTTGACTGCCTTGGTGGTGGACGTAGCACTCATTATAGTGCAAACCATTTTAAAACACATGTGTTAATCTTCCTCAGTTGATTACTGTTTTTATACTGTCATTCATTTCCTTAACTTATTCCTTTAGCAGCAAACTCAAGTAATCAGCTAAGTCTTCCAATAGTGCTTCACCGGCAGACTTGATCTGTCTTCCTTACAAGTCTTCCGCTACTTCAATCTTCTTAATAGATTGTAAGTTCTTGTACTAGGAATTATTACGAAAAGTTTTAAGTGTTAATAAGCTATTCACCCCCCGTAGCTTATTATTGTGCCCATTGGGACTAACACAGACCAATGTTTATACCACAACAAAACAAAGACAAAGGATGAACATACAAATCCATCCTCAGAGATATCAATAAGCTGGTAGTCGGTGCGGTTGACATAGGGAACCTAGAAATCAACATATAGCATAGGGAACAAAATATAAGCATGACATGAAAAAAAATCAAAAAGAAAAAGTTCTATAAGAAAATTGGATCATACATCACAGTTATGGGAAGATGGAACAAAATCTTCAAACTTTTTTCCATTGAAAATGTCAATTGCAACAAAGTGACATTTAGCGTGACCGTGTTTGCCAGTCTTGAAAGTTTAGACTTACACAAATTAAAACATGTATTGTAGATGGTATAATAAAAACTAATCATTTATAACAACAAATAAACTCACATGAAGAAAGTTGTTATGATTCTAATTATGTGAAATATTTTGTACGCGCAACTTTTTTTAGATAAGCGTTAATAATTACATTTGATACAACTTTTATATTTACATAATTTTTATCTTACTCATTGTTTCAAATAGGTCCCTTCAACCCCACCTCTAATTCCACCTGTAGAATTGTGAAATAGGGCTTAAGCTCGCGGGCATGCCCGCCCCGCCACCTAAAAGGGGCGGGTTGGGATGATGTATTAGATGCCCGTTTAGGCGCAGGCCTCACGGGCTTTGCCCACGCGGGCTACGGGCCTTTGTTGGGCGGGGGGCGAGCACGCCGTCACTTGATCAATAATTTATATTTTCTACTTTTGGTTTGGGCTTTTAGACAATATAATTTATATTGGGCTTGATATACTATATTTATTATTTAATCAACCTAGACTTTTTCTACCCTGTAAGGCTATAAATCTAATCTTCTTATCTCAATTCCCAAAGTCTTTTTAAAAACACTCACATCCGATAAACACCATAAGTCCACAACAAGTCTTCATGAGTTCATCTATGTTTCTCTCTCAGCCTCTACGTCTCCCCATCGCCACTCTCACTCTCCAGCTCTCCCACATCATCTCACAGTTAGTGCCTCTAAGCCTTTCCTCCATCGTCTAAATCATTCTCACAGGCTCACAGTCGTCTCTCACCGCCTCTCTCTTACCTCACCGATGTCGGTCCGACATTGTCTTAGTCTTAAAAATCGAATCTCCGTGCCTTTATTTAACCTCAGATCCCAGACGGTAACTCGATCTCCAGTGGCAACGACTTCGTCTCTTTGGTCTTCAGTCTTCCTCGCCGCCTCTGTCTCTGCTCTTCCAGCTTCACCGTCACCGGTTTGGTCTCTTTAGTCTTCCTCACGAATTTCATTTTAGATTTCACTCTCTCTCTCTCTCTCTCCCATCCATCCTGCTTCCAGTGCTTCCAGATCTCTGCTCCTCCAGCTTCGCCGTCACAGCCTCAACGACTATGTAGAATTTTAAGTCTTCATTTTAATTTTTGAGGTTAACTGCTTGAGCTCGATGCCTCCATTTCTGTTTTGTTTGAGCTCTATGGACTGTGTAATGGTATATTTAATATTGATATATAATTATTAATTGGTATATTGGTATATTTAAATATTTAATAAATAAATATAATTTTTGCGGGCTTTTCTTGTTTTGCCCGTGGCCCTACGCGGGGCGGATTGGGCCAAGAGATTCAAGGACTGTCAAGATTGCGGGCTTTCCTGCCCTGCCCTGTTCAGTGGTGGGCTTTCCAGGCCCGTGGGCAAACCCGTCCAGTTTACTCGTTTTGACAGCTCTATCCACTTGCATCTCCGACACCCCCTCCACCTACATTTCAAGTTGCAACTTGACATATACCAATAATAATGTATGATGATATGTGGGAGAATTCAAATTTTGTAGATGAAACAATATTTTTTTATATTTTAATTAAACGACTTCAATGCATAAAATATGGTTAGTTCAATGTGTTTAAATTTTCTTTGTGTCATGTGTAGGTGAAAATAATAGACCAAGTTATTGTATCTCATGTTTCTAAACTAACAATTGTTGTGAAGCAAGAGCCCCCAGAAGAAGACAAGAAGATTAGAAGACTGATTTTTCATTAATGAGAAAATAATAAAATGTTCTTTTTACATGTCTATTTTTTTATATAATTAGAATTAAAATATTAATTCTCGGTTTTTTATGAAATAAATGTCAAAGTAAAATATTTTATTTTGTTAGGTATTTGAGTTTTCTTCTCTTTTCGTTGTGTAGTGTACATATATCCAACCCCTACAAAATCCTAAGTAAATATTAATGCATTCTCACATTGTCTGTTCCATATATTGATCAAGTCTTAAACTGGCGTCGTGTCATAAGCATGGGCACAAGATCTTATATATATATATATATATATATATATATATATATATATATATATATATATATATATATATATATATAATACGATTAATTAGTTATACTCAATAACACTCTAATTTTCACATGACCCAAAGTTCTCAATTGATTTCATCGGAATTACTCTTCTTTATTAGTAATCACCACAAATATGATTAGTTATACTCATGGCCCAATCTTAAAAAAATGTTGGTTTTTAAAAATGCATAAACAAAAATAAATAAGTAAATTTATTTTACTAAGTGGTCGAATATCATATCGTTTTTTATAGCCATAAAGGAGGAATTAAAGTCGGGCTATAACACCTTTTGAATAGAACCTCAAAGACTTAAATGTTGGGAACCAACATTTTCTGCAACATATATTTCATATGACTATTCATTATAAAATCACAAACAAAAAAAGACACAAGTTGCATAATTTATATATGCAAACTCAATTACATAAAACAAGCACTTGAAAAAAGACACAAAATCACACGTTAATTTTCGCATGTACTACCGTTCTTAATTGACTTCATCATAATCATTCTAATTAATTAGTATGGACCACAAATATTATTAGGGCGAAATTGCAGATCGGTCTACTCAGGAAAGTTTTCAACCGATTTATACATCCATATTTTTTCGAAACGGATTAAAGGCACTTCATATGCATTATTTTGTACATTGTGTTGCATAATTTTATGCATCATGATGCATGACATGCCTTTTTTTGGTTTCAAAAATATATCGGAGTGCAGAAAAGTTGAAAATTGAAAAAATTGTTGGCCGATACTTATTGAGAAACTTTTAATCGCTCTCGTGTCATTTTTTTTAAACCGCTAAAAAGAACTTTCATAAAATGTTCCGAAAATGCCTAGTTGGCCATGAAACTGGAAATCTCAATTGTAGGGGCTAGAGCTGTCAAAATTTGGCCCGGCCCAGCCCACACGATATTATCCGAACTGGGCTTTAGGTTCTATAGACCTGAAGAAATTTTAGATCGACCCGACTTTATTGATTGGCTAAGTGGGGTTGTTTGTGGCAAAAAATATGTGAAAATAGGCAAAATTGGCATGTCCAATGGGTAGGCCCATGGGCTACCCCATCCATCCCAAAGAAATTTTGGACTGACCCGATTTTGACGTTGCTTTGGTGGACTTGGTGCGGGCCCAATCAGGCCCGGTCCAATGACAGCTCTAGTTGGGGCAACAGAACAAGGATGCATATAATGAAACCCATTTGAATCGCGATGTATCGATTTGGATTCGTGAGGCATAATTTGGAATCACGATGCATGAATTTGGAATCATGATGCATCGCTATAAAGTTAAACTAAACCAGTTTGAATCGTGATGCACCTTTATGAAACGGAAATGATTGTTACACAATTTGAAATCATGAATCGCGATTCATAATCATATATCGTGATGCACAAATCATAATTAAATACATACTAATGAAATAGTTCTAAAAAAAAAAGGTGCATATCTCTAATGTTTAGTTATGTATTTAACATGTCAGGGACCTCGTTTTTATCATTTTTAAGTAGAATGGAAAAAATCATAGGTCTAGATTTATGACCATCGTCTCACCATAGTTCACAGGTGAATTGCTCTTTTCATTAGTTTTTGTATCGAAATTTATATAGATCTAGATTTTTGGACACGTGTCGGTCAATAAAAAATTCTTATCGTCTCAAACATGTTTTTTTTTTTTGTTTCGAAGAATACTTTTTGTTATATTCAATATTTTCTTTATATATATATATATATATATATATATATATATATATATATATATATATATATATATATATGACGATATGACACTCGTGTCTTTTGACAATATATACGTGCATGTGCCTATGACACGATGCCAGTATATCTAATTTCGTCAATTGAAACGTCAACGGCTAAATAGAATGTGCGATTCGAACTCTACTCATAGTTGAAGGGTGTTATTTAGAGTTATATGTAACTGACCTATGAACGTTTGATTTTGGGGCGGAATCAACCCTCATGGCCAGAGACTATCTTTCACCGATCAACATTCTAAACATGTAACTTTAACATTATTTTTTGAGATGGCAATATATATATATATTCTCTTGAATATATTTGACAGATATGACATTTCAGTTCTTTTAACAGGTATTTATTATATTGAATAATTTTTTTGTCGTCAAATTTGACTTAAATAACAATTTGGTCACCCTACTTTCACACTTTTTGCAATAAGGTAACCCTAGTATTATTTTTTAAAAAATTTATTCATTGTATTTGACTATATATCACACTTTGGTCACCAAGAGTCATTTCCGTTAGTTATGTTGGATGAAAATGATCGAAAATACATAAATATCCTTTTGTGTTCAGAACATGTTGTGCACGTGAACAGATTGAAGTCACAAAATCTTATCTCGTTCAACTCCTTACCTAAAAACATGCATCTTATGCTTACATTGAATGTGAAGGTGAGACAATCACGTAATGTAGGTAAGAGTATTTTGTGTTTCTACAAAAGTTTAATGCTTTCCATCCAAAAATTGGATTGAGTGATGAACGTGCGATATATAATCAAGTACAATGACTAAATTAAAAAACAAAAGTAGTGTTAGCGTATTTCATAAAGTGTGAAAGTAGGGTGACCAAATTACGATTTAAACCATCAAATTTCATCAATATACTTGTAGATTTGACATTTGTTTATCATGCATTAGTCAGTTTTGGATTTTTATGATACATAAATCATTTGAGTTCTTAGGATATAAATCATATTACTCCATACATTTATTTGAAAAATGGGTAAATTTACCAAATCTATTCAAATTCTGTTATTTCAATTTTATTCAAGAATGTAAATATTTTTTTATATACTGTCGAGTGTTCAAAATTATGCACCTATTTTGTTTTAATTGTCAAATTATAAAATATATGCATGAACACGAAATATACTAAATATGTTTTCATATTCAATGGACTCATTTTAAAATTAATCTTAACAACCCTTCATATTATATGAGTGGATACATGTTCAATGCACTTGTTCATATTAGTTTTCCATTTTAAAAAAAAGGCTAGTTTTAATTCCCAAAGCAAAAAATGCAACTAAATTTTATACTGTAAAATAAAAGTGTTGCTATTTTTGGAAAGTGAATTTCGGTGAGAACTTTCAAAAAATCGCACACACACACACACACATATAAAGTTGGTGAGGAGTACTATGGTTGTATCACCTCACTACCTTTGGATAAATCTTTATTCTAAAGCATTCATGTGAAAGCTTTAAAACCTTTTGATTTTCTAGCCATTAGCTAATAATAATACATAATAATAATCAATATGATAAGAGGTATTAGTATTAGTATATATAACTTCTTCTATTGTCAATAGTAGAAGACTTATATTTAAAAACTTTTACAACTAACATTACTTCTAACTAATGTGGGATAAAACTCATTAATATTAGATATTATTTTTAATGACTCATTTTTAACATCATATTTTAAGCTTTGATAACTTATTCATCCAAAACTTGATTTCGTCAAATAAATATATCATTTGGATGTTCTTGTAGAGTAGAACACATTTACATAATTACGTTTGTTAACAAACTAATGACACGTAAATAAATTTGTGCCTCAAGTTGCATAATTTCTTTCACTAAAAACACTAATTTTTTAATAAGTATTATACTTTAAATCTTGATATCTCATTTATCCAAAACTCGATTTGGACAAATAAATATATCATTTCAATGCTCTCACCGAGTAGAACACATTTACGCAATTACATTCGTCAACAAATAAATGACACGTAAAGAAATTCGTGCCTCAAGTTACACAATTTTCTCACTAAAAACATTAATTTTTTTTAACAAGTATTATACTTTCAGTCTTGATATCTTATTATACAAAACTCGATTTGGACAAATAAATATAACATTTTGATGCTCTCACCGAGTAGAACACATTTGCGCAATTACCTTCACCAACAAACAAATGACATGTAAAGAAATTTGTGCCTCAAGTTACACAATTTCTTTCACTAAAAACACTAATTTTTCAACAATAGAAGAGATGTATCCCACATTGGTTAGAAATTGATGTTGGCTTTAAAAATATTATTATTAAGTACCAATAGAAGAGATGCATCATATATTGGTTGGAAAGTGATGTTAATTTTCAAAGTCATTTGATGATAAAAGACTTTTACCATTATTACCAATAGAAGATGTATATCTCACATTGGTTAGAAAATGATGTTGAGTTTAAATTATTTTATATTATTACCAATAAAAGAGATGTATAACACATTGTTTAAAAAGAAAATGTTAGATTTTAAAGTCTTTAGACTAAAGACTTTCACTTTTACAAGAGATGCATCTCACATGGTTACAAAATATTCTACTATTATTACCAATAGAGGAGATGTATCACACATTGGTTAGAAATTGATGTTTGTATTAAAAATACAATTATTGATTACTAATTGAAAAGATGTATCATACATGGGTTAAAAGTGATGTTGATTTTCAAAGTTTTTTCATAAAAGACTTCTACCATTATTACCAATAGAAGATGTATATCTCACATTTGTTAAAAAATGATGTTGATTTTTAATTATTTTAGATTATATAAAAGACTTACTATTATTAGCAATAGAAGATATATATTACACATTTGTTATAAATTGATGTTGGTTTTAAATTACTATTATTACCAATTAAAGAGATAAATCTTACATTGGTTAAAAAGATATGTTGATTTTAAAAGTCTTTAAATAAAAAGACTTCTACTTTTATCATTAATAAAAGAGAAGAGATGAGATATATCTAATTATATAGAAAGAGATGTTGGTTTTAGATATTTTTTTAGATAAAAAACTTCTACTACTATTACCAAATGGTGAAATGTATTACACATTGGTTAGAGAATGATGTAGGTATTAAAAGTCTTTTTTTATAAAAGACTTAATACCAATAGAAAAAATATGTATTTCACATTAGTTAGGAAAGTGATATTGGTTTAAAATATTTTTGGATAATGTACATCGCATTGGTTACAAAGAGATCCACATTATTTAGAAACATATATTAGTTATAAAATTCATAGATAAACAAATTTTTATGTTATTATCAATACAAAGATGTATCACACATTGTTTACAAAGAGATGTTGGTTTCAAAATTATTTAGATAAAATACTACTACTATTATTATTTTTATATTATAACCATAGAAGAGATGTATCCCGCATTGTTTAGAAAGAGATGTTGAGTTCAAAAGTTTTTTTTTATAAAAGACTATTATTATTACTATAGAAGAATGTATCTCACATTTGTTAGAAATTAATGTTGGTTTTAAAAATACTATTATTACCATTAGAAAAGATGTATACCACATGGTTAGAAAGAGATGTCTGTTTAAAAAGTCTTTAGATAAAAGTTTTAAACTTTTATTACCAATAGAAATAGAAAAGAAATATTTCACATTGTTAGAATATGAAAAATGTGTATCTTACATTGTTTAGAAAAAGATGTTAGTTTTAAAAGTTTTATAGTAAATAATTTTACTCTTATTACCAATAAAAGATCCCATTGTTTAAAAATAAATGTTGGTTTAAAAAATCTTTAGATTAAAGTCTTTTTGTTACAAATAGAATATATGCATGTATTTCACATTGGTTACAAAGTATTCTACTATTATTATCAATAGAAAAGATGCATCACACATTGGTTATAAATTAATGTTGGTTTTAAAAATACTATTATTACCAATAGAATAGATGTATCATACATTTGGTAGAGGGTAATGTTTGTTTTTAAAGTCTTTAGATTAAGACTTCTACCATTATTATCAATAGAATATGTATATCTCACATTTGTTAGAAAGTGATGTTGATTTTAATTTTAGATAAAAGACTTTTACTATTATTACTAATAGATGGGATATCCTACATTTGTTAAAAAATGATGTTGATTTTAAAAGTCTTTAGATAAAAGACTTTTACTTTTATCATCAATATAACAGAAGAGATGTATCCACATTATTTAGGAAAAGATGTTGGTTATAATTTTTTTAAATAAAAGACTTCTATTATTATTACCAAATGAGGATATGTATGACACATTGATTAGAGAGTGATATTGATTTTAAAAGTCTACAATTATTAGCAATATAAGAGAAGTTTTTCACATTGGCTATAAAAGTGATATTGGTTTAAAAAGTTTTTAGATGATGTATCTCACATTATTTAGAAATTAGTATTGGTTATAAAAATCATTAGATAAAGACATCTTTTGTTATTACCAATAGATAATATGTATCCACATTATTTAGAAATGAATGTTGGTTAAAAAGTTTTTTATCTACTACTATTATTACTAATAGAAAATATGTATACCACATGGTTAGAATGTGGTATTGGTTTTAAAGTCCTTAGATAAAAAACTTAAACTTTCGTTACCAATAAAAATCTAAAATAAGTATTTTACATTGTTTAAAAATGAATTATGATTTTAAAAGTTTTTAACAAAATTACTTCTAATATTATCATCAAGTTAAATGTTAATTTTAAAAATCTTTAGATAAAAAAATTACTATTATTATTAATACAAAATATGTATCTCACGTTAACTAGAAACTTATATTAATTTTAAAAATATTTAGGTAAAAAAATCGTTTAATTTTAGTAACAATAAAAAAAAATTATAACCATGAAAGATTAACAATTTAATTATAATTTCCAAAAGTTATATTAATAATATATATATATATATATATATATATATATATATATATATATATATATATATATATATATATCGTTGGTACAAAAATTACATTAATTATAATGTCCAAAAGTTATATTATTGTATTCGTGCGAAGTATAGACTAAATCACTGGTACAAAAGTATGTTCATGAGCAACTTGCTGAAAATGCGTCAAATGGCAAAAAAGTTAGGTTCGGTAAACTTTTGATTATTGCAAATTCCAATTGGCATATGATGCGCTTTTTTTTTTTTCTTTTTTTACAAAGACTTATGATGGAGTTAAAAGAAATTATTTGAGTCTTTTAGAAAATAAATTTGATAAATGATGATGCCTAAATCATTACAAAAATAAATTTGTTGAGTATATTCTCTCGGAGGTGAGATGTTACTAATAATATGAAAGCAATCAAGGTGACAACTGCCATGTGTCACGACAAAAATCTTCGTAGATTAGCAAAGGATTTTGATACTGTTTATTAGGTTTGACAATTATAATCAAAAACTCGTTAATCTATCTAATTTGATTTGAAATTTATCTAATCTAACCTGTTAATTTTTCGGGTCAAAAAAATTAACGGGTCAATTTGGGTTGGATTAAAGCGGGACGAGCACGTTAAATATTTTGACCCATTATTTTTTTACTTTATAAATATAAGTTTTTTGATGAAAAATTGTAGGTTGAAACAAGTGGACCCGTGTTGGCTCATTGCCCATTTCGATATGATCTGTTTAATTTTGGGTTATAATGGGTCACGACCTATTTTGAAATATTATCCGTTTCGACTCAACCCATATCAAATACAACCCCCTCAATCACCGGCCCTAGCGATAACCTCTCATTTTGTGTGTTTATATAATCTATACTAGGTATATAAGTATATGTGGATATCTATGACAAGTGGATTATATTGCGCACATACATATTCTATATTATAGGAATTACGTGTGTAATTGGCTAGGGATAAAAAGTTATCAGAATTGATTGTTTTACTAAAATCCTAGGACTGTAATTTCTTTTATGTGTGAAGGGCAATTATGGCGTCAATTTCTCCCCCTCAACCCAGTTCTCTGTTGATGATTTAAGTAAAATCATTGATCATTTGGTATAGTCTGGGTTTATGTTTTGAAGATGAGTCAGTTCGGGAATACTACATTGTGAATCTGGGAGTGCGGAGTGCACATTCACATAAGTTTTACGGGCTTACGGGTGTTAATAATCAAGTGTTCTGTTTCCTTTCGATTTATCGTTTTCGCAACGAATAACCCTGACGGGGGTCTTATTTCATGTGTTCAATTTATTAATAAACATGATTTTTATAATATAGTATTATGTAGCTATTTCAAAAATCATTTGTCATTTATGTGTCTCTATACACACAAACACGAATATGTAGTACGTAGTTTACCAAAACACATGAACTAAATTTGCACCATTTGTTTTGGATGTACTTGAACAAAACAAATGGAAATTTGATAAACAAATATGATTAATTAACCTCAGCACTATAAACTATTTTTTTTACCGAAAACGATACTAAAATTTGCATCATTTGTGTTTTAAGTACTTCAACCAAAAAATGAAAATTGATAAATAAATATGGTGAATTAATTTTACCACCATAAAATATTTGTAAATTTGTTTTGTGAAAGTTTTTGTCACCAATTTAGATTGCATCAATTGTAGACATAAATTGTAATTTATAATTGCTTTTTTGTGAAATATGTATCTGTCATGACTATCAAACACTGAAACATTTGATACGTAGTATAAACAAATTATTTGTCTATTTATCACTTTGCAAATATAACAACAAAAGTTATATTTTTAGATTAGATAATTAATAAAAGAGAAAATCATAATATATATGAGTATAAGCTTTATATTTATCTCAACATCAAGATTGATCAACGTCATAGTATTTTCGGTAAAAAGTAATGTGAAAATATTTAAATCATTAAATTAGATTTATCTTTCAAAATTTTAGAGACAACTTTTGAAGGTTCACTAATAAGTAATAAGTAATAAGTAATAAGTAATATATATATATATATATATATATATATATATATATATATATAGGAAACGCTATTTCCATTACAATTTTTACTTATCCACTACGACCTTAATTATTGCATTAAATAAATACATGTTTGGACAAAACTATCTCTTTTAAGTTGACTAATCAAGTTATTTTCTTAATTATCTTCTAACATTATTTTTTTGATCAAATATCAATGGACAACATAATTATTCTAATTATATTCTTAATATTTTAATTTTCAACAAAAAATGCACTTATTTTTTTCGCAATAAATATGTTTAATCAATTTTTCTAATCACTCATGTTTCATATTCCATTATCATAAAAATAATATGATTAATATATTTTCTACCAAAATTTCAGATTATATTGGATATTTTATTATCAAAAATTAATATTCTAAATTATTTTTAAAAATATAATTTTAAAATATCAATTCAATTATTATGGTAGGTATTAAACTGAATATTGGTTTCGATCAACTCAATAATTAAATTTTCGAATCAATTATAAAGGTAGACAAAATATTTAAATATTACGATACTATTTCATATTATGATTTTACTATTCGTTTATTTTTTTACTATTACATCCTTTAAATTTCATTTTTAATTTTTTTCATAACCAATGCATATATATTTACTCAAAGTTGTCCTTAAGATGTTTTTTGATTATGCAATATAATTTTAGTCATAAGATTAATTAATAAAGTCAATAAAAAAAGTAAAAATAATAATAGAATAATTATGTTGTTCATAAATGTTTAAACTAAAAAATAATGTTAAAATGTAATTATGAAAGTAATTTGATTAATTAACTTAAAATGGATAAGTACTTAAGGGGTAATTTTGTCAAAATATGTATTTATTTGATACAATAATTAATGATGTAGTGGATAAGCAAAAATCAGGGTGACTTACCATATTTAAAAAATTGTGCCAAACATTAGAAATTTTATTGTTAGTTAATTAATTAATTTGGATTTAGTTATGTATTTATTAATCTTATTATTATTGAATAAATTTGTTAATTAGTTGAATTAGTATTACCTATGCCCATCCATAATTGAACATAAGATGAACTGAGTTGAAAAGTCGTCTCCTGAGTCCTGACTCATATACCTTGTGTGACGCAGGGTTTATTTTCCATCAATGATATGCCTTATTTGGAACGAATAGCTATAAGGAAGGGATTAGGGATTAGGTATTTAAAAGAAAGTAATTATTCATATTCTGTTGTGTGGTTATTTTAGGTGTTAGAAATCATCTATTGATCCTATACGTTGGTAATGTTATTAGCGTAATTAATTACTAGTGATTTTATCTATAATACAATAGCGCTCATACTCACACATATGCAATTGACTAAAGCTATTTAGAGGTTGAGATTAAATTATCTTTAAAATTTTAATGGTTGTGATTCATCCTCACATTCACATGTGTGAGAGTAGTTATCCACTTTTAACTCTCAATTACAAAATCACCTCTTACAATTAATATTATGATCACTCATCTTTTAGTTTTTACAAAGTCTCCCCTACAGTTAATATTATGAGCTATCATGAGTCAGTTACATATAACTCAACTAAGGGTCGAGTTTAAAATTACACTTTCTATTTAGATATTGTCGTTTCAATTGACAAAATTATATATATTAGCAACGTGCCTATGGCACGAGCACGAAAATCTAGTCTATAATACAATATAGCTCATAGTCGTGCATATGTAATTGACTAAAGCTATTTAGGAGTTGAGATTGATTCATTTACTGACATCCTACGGTCATTATCACTCCCCGAGTTCACATGTATGAACGGCGGTTGAGCAACTACCCCTCTCTCTCTCTCCAACTCTCCCCACAATTCACGGTTGGTGGCCGCTAATCCTTCCTCCACCAAACTCACGTCCCTTTTCTTTTCAATATTTTAATTAATTAATCAAATTTATGCAAAAAAATCGTAAGTTTTGTAATTTGAAATATTTGTTTTTTTTCTTTTTAACTGTTATTGTAATTAACTTAATCAATTTATTTTTTGAAACTAAATCTCAATTTAATTTATGTCTAACTTTTGAATATTTCTATTTTAATTTTTTTTCTTTTTAATTGTTATCGTAATTAACTTAATCAATTTAATTTTTTTCGGCCCGCAATTTCGTATACAAATAAATTTTAAAAAAATCGTAAGTTTTGTAATTTGAAATATTTGTTTTTTTCTTTTTAAATGTTATCATAATTAACTTAGACAAATTATAAGTAAATATTAATTCATTTCCACATTATCTGCTTTATTTATTGATAAATTCATAAACTGGCGTCGTGCCATCGACATGGGTAAGAGTACTAGTCTATAAATACAATACGGCTCGATCTCGCACTCGTAATTGACAAAAGCTATTCAGGGCTGAGATCAATTCTTTTGTCGACATCCTATGGTCATAATCGCTGCCCGATTTCACATGTGTGTACGACGGTTGTGCAACCCTTTCTCCCTCTGCGTGCGTGCCGCTCTCCCCAACTCTTTCCCCTCCTTTCTCGCTTTACCTACCATAACTGACTTTGTTTTATAGAGATACACATTATAGCTATGTGTAAAGAAAGCAGTTTGGTGCCTATTGTACACGTCACCTGCTACTATTGACCCTCTTTCTGAATCCGGCTTCATCTCCTCCTTCCTGCCCCAAACTCACAGCGACCTCGCTCCATGTCGGGTGACGATTGAAGCTTCTCCCTCAACCGATCTGGCAAGACTCCCAATTGCGAATCCCTTCATCTTCAGCCCCGTGGGACCATTGCTGGCCCTCTTTCTGAATCCGACTTCATTTCCTCCTTCCTGCCCCAAACTCACATCGACCTCTCTCCATGGCGGTGACGGTTGAGGCTTTAGCAATTGTCTATTCCTATGAGGAGTGAAGGGTGGCACTGAGAGTGATCCAAAATAAGAACAGAATTAAGTAAACCACCACATGTGGCTGTACTGTGGAATCATCTCAGTTGGACAATGTCGTCCCCTGAGTCAATAGGAGTTGTGCAAGCTATTTTTGGACAATTATCTCACTATTTACTTCGATTTTTGGACAATTATCTCACTATTTGCTTAGATTTTTTTTCCTATTTGCGTGTGTGTGTATTTATCTGTATATTTTCCATTTTTATGATACTAGGGTTAATCTGTAGGCATGTTTAATAAAGTGTGTGCGTGTGTGCGCCTTTATTAAAATGTTAATAAAGTACTAGGAATTTATCTTCTAAACATGGAAGGTTAAGTTTTGTTCTTGTGTGAAACTTTTTGAATTTTCCTTTGCAACATTTTTTATATTGTGTAATTAGTTTACTTTAGTAAAAGTACCCTCGAAATCGATTGCTTGAAAAAGATGCTACTAGATTGTCGGTGAGTTTTGTTGTGGATCGGAGCCTACTTGGGGTGATTTTTTTAGTGTACTTTGTCTGAGTGAGAGTTTGTAGTTGTGCAGGCTATTTTTTATTTCTGGAATCATTTTGTTCAAAATGATTTACTTTAACTGTTTTTTCGTTACTTTTATCTTTTACTTTTTAGAGCAAATTGTTCTCACTGTTGAGCTTTTGAGAAATTGTTCTAACTGTTGAGCAAATTGTTCTTAGCAGATGATAAATTCTTTAGATTGCAAATCTCCATACTTTCTTTTTTCATTTTCTTTTCTTTCCTTTCAAAGATATTGATATGTATCCATGGTGTTGATACCAAAAGTTATTTAACATTGTGCAATTTAAAAGAGATATAAAGAAGCAAAAGAAAGATATAAAAAAACTTGATTTGTCAAATGCAACTACCACTTTTGGGGGATGGATGGAGTTTGAACTTTGTTTCATCACTAAATGACTAAATGAATATAAAAATGATGATGATGATTATTATTATTATTATTATTATTATTATTATTATTATTATTATTATTATTATTATTATTATTATTATTATTATTATTATTATTATTATTATTATTATTATTATTATTATTATTATTATTATTATTATTATTATTATTATTATTATTATTATTATTATTATTATTATTATTATTATTATTATTATTATTATTATTATTATTATTATTATTATTATTATTATTATTATTATTATTATTATTATTATTATTATTATTATTATTATTATTATTATTATTATTATTATTATTATTATTATTATTATTATTATTATTATTATTATTATTATTATTATTATTATTATTATTATTATTATTATTATTATTATTATTATTATTATTATTATTATTATTATTATTATTATTATTATTATTATTATTATTATTATTATTATTATTATTATTATTATTATTATTATTATTATTATTATTATTATTATTATTATTATTATTATTATTATTATTATTATTATTATTATTATTATTATTATTATTATTATTATTATTATTATTATTATTATTATTATTATTATTATTATTATTATTATTATTATTATTATTATTATTATTATTATTATTATTATTATTATTATTATTATTATTATTATTATTATTATTATTATTATTATTATTATTATTATTATTATTATTATTATTATTATTATTATTATTATTATTATTATTATTATTATTATTATTATTATTATTATTATTATTATTATTATTATTATTATTATTATTATTATTATTATTATTATTATTATTATTATTATTATTATTATTATTATTATTATTATTATTATTATTATTATTATTATTATTATTATTATTATTATTATTATTATTATTATTATTATTATTATTATTATTATTATTATTATTATTATTATTATTATTATTATTATTATTATTATTATTATTATTATTATTATTATTATTATTATTATTATTATTATTATTATTATTATTATTATTATTATTATTATTATTATTATTATTATTATTATTATTATTATTATTATTATTATTATTATTATTATTATTATTATTATTATTATTATTATTATTATTATTATTATTATTATTATTATTATTATTATTATTATTATTATTATTATTATTATTATTATTAAAATGTCATTTTGCATGATTTCTGCTATATGCATGCCATTTTCAACGTTACTTGACTCTTTGATTTATTCATTTTAATCATTACAATGTTAAGAAGAAAATTGATTTATCAGATAATCACAACACCAGTCTCAGTTTGCGAATATTGATTTATTGAGATATTACGGTTTACAATATGGTTTATAGTTATTATTTTACATTTGTGAAAATTAATTACTCGTTTACTTAGATATTACTGTTTTACAATTAATATTTTACGGTTTACAGTTTTATGGTTGCGAAAATTTGTATTTGTATTTTTTTCTTTTTAATTGTTATCATAACTAACTTAATCAATTTAATTTTTTTGATCCGTAATTTCGTATACAAATTTAAAAAATTAAAAAAATCGTAAGTTTTGTAATTTGAAATATTAGTTTTTTTTTTTTTTTTAACTGTTATTGTAATTAACTTAGTCAATTTAATTTTTGTCCAGCCCGATTTTTCTGGCCCGCAATTTCGTATACAAATTATTAATTAATCTCTCCGTTTTGGGCAAAGAGGGCCCGTTCGAAAGTCAATTTTTTAAGAAAATAATATTTTTAGTAGCTCATTTATACAGTATCTACTTCATTTATTGATAAATTCCCAAACAGACGTCGTGCCATCGGCACGGGCAAGAATATTAGTATTGCCAACATTTGGTATCATAATTACTAATTACTTTCTAGTTGTCAACATCTATATATATATAATGATAAGGGTGAATTTCTCCCTCCAAAATCTCACTTTTGAATTATTGACTTTTGAGTTACTATTTCAATATTTCTTTCTCCTATCTTCTCTGGTTGTATTTATCTTTCTCTCTTCTGTCTCCTCCATATTTTCTTTATCATCACCACCATGCATCTCCTCTCTTTTAAATATGTTTAAAAAAATTTATCTCTTTAAACATAAAAAATAGTAACTAAAACAAAAATAATAGTTCCGGAGTCAAGAAAACAAAAACATAAGAGGTTAGTAAATAAAAATAATTTATGGAACAAGCCACAATAAAACTAAAAGTTACGGAATCAACTTAACAAAAATAATTTAATGCGGAGGTTAGTAAAATAAAATAATTTATGGAACAAAATTTTAAAACAAATTTTTAAAAATATATATGTAAAAAAATACGTTGGTAAAATAAAAATATTTGATGGAACAAAAATAAAAGTTACAAAGTCAATAAAAACAAAAACAATTTAAACTAAGGTTACTAAAAGTGTAAAAATAATTTACGGAACAAAAATTTAAAACAAATTCTTAAAAACAGTTATGTAAAACAAAAATACATTAGTTAAATAAAAATATTTGATGGAACACAAATAATAGTTACAGAGTCAATAAAACAAAAATAATTTAAACCGAGGTTAGTAAAATTATAAAAATAATTTACGCAACAAAATTTTTTAAAAAATTCTTTAAAATAGTTAGATAAAACAAAAATACGTTAGTAAAATAAAAATATTTGATTGAACAAAAATAATAGTTACAGAGTCAATAAAACAAAGCAATTTAAACTGAGGTTAGTAAAATAATAATAAAAAATTGCGGAACAATTTTTTTTTCTGTAAAAATAATTCTTAAAAATAAAACAAAAATAATAGTTACGAAGTCAAGAAAACATAAAAATATAATGGAAGTTATTAAAATCAAAATAATTTACAAAACAAAAATAATTGTTTACGGTAAAAATAATTTCGTTATTTTGATTTTAGCTTATTTTTTTCTCTGAAATTTATTTATTCATAAAATACAAATATTATTTAATAAAAGTAATCATTCAAAATGAAGAACTTATTTGACTTTACATTCTATTTGAAGAGTGGAAAAAATTTAAGTTTGTTCGAATACATTCATTATACAAAGTTTTTGAATAGTATAAAGTGTTCGGGGTTGTTAGGCCATGAATTGACACTTCAAATTAGTGTTCAAGTAATGCTATTGAGAAACATTGACCAAGCTGTAGGGTTGTGCAATGGAACAAGACTAATTATCATAAATATTTGGGATCACATTGTTGAAACAAAAAAATTGAAAGGAAGCAATATTTGAGAAAATGTTTTTATCCCAAGATTATCATTAACTTATCCGATGTAAGGTTATCTTTCAAGTTTAAGAGAAGACAATTTACATTGCTGATATCATATGCAATGACAATTAACAAGTTTCAAAGACAATAATTGCATGCAGTTCTCTTTTAGAAAGAAAAAAAAACCAGTATTTAGTGATAGACAATTATGTGTCGTAGTTTCTAGAGTAACAAATTATTTTGGTTTGAAGATAATAATATGCAATGAAGATGAAAAACCAACTAATAAGACAACAAATGTTATGTATAAGAAATTTTTTTAGAATTTATAATGATTAGTGATATACTTATATGTAATTGTTAATAAACTGATCATTCTTATTTTGTTTATGTACGATTTTGTTGACGTGCGTTTAACGTACGGGTTAAAAAACTAGTTTTGTATAATTAGAGTTACAAAATTAAATTCTAGTTGCTAACATTTGACCTCAACTTATAAAATTTAATAGTTTAACAGATGAAAACAACGTTTTATCTTTATGTACAAATGAAAGTAATTTGGATGAAAGAAAGAGTTTAAAAACTGCACTACTTTAGTTGGAGTAAAGAGGAAGTTAGAGAATTTTAAAGAAAAAAATGACATAAACATTAATTAAATCGAGTTTGAATCGAAAAAGTTAATCCTTACGTGGGTTACCAGGGTCGATCCTGAACTTTTGGGGGTCCAGAGCGAAAAAAAAGGGGTCCTTAAAAATATAAGCATAAGAATTTTAGACGAATAATTTATTTGATTTTTCATCATTTGAAGTATTGAAAATGGATAATATCCAAACATATAAGAAAATAAGTATTAAATAATTACTGAAAGATGTTATTCTTCATTCGATAAAATAAATTACAATAAAAAGAATATGCACAATCAATTTTTTTCTTTTATTTATGTTTTGACTTTTGGATAGATATTTTTTTGGTAACATGTATTATACACTATAAATTCAAGTAAAAAAAACCAAGAATTAAATAAACATAAGCAATACAAATGATAGTAACATAACAATAAAATTTGATTTTTTCTTGAAATATTGATATTATATACCCAATCAATTGTTATTTTTTATGACCCAGATAAAAAAAATTGATGGTTAACTAACTTTTTTTATAAGTAAATTTAGTAAATGCAAAATAAAATTAAAATTGAATAACTTTGCCGGATCCAAATACAAAATCTTTATCTTTATATAGTAACTCTTTATTTATTAGGTTCCAGAGTAATTAAAATATATATAAGTAGTTTTGAAATTGGTGATAAATAAAAAAACTTAACCACAACCATTATACTTACAATACAAGTGGAGTATAAAGATGAAAGATTGTAAAAATTATAAGCATATTTTTAAAAAGTTGATTATTATGTAAAACATCTCAAAATATTATAGGAGACTATTTAACTAAATCGATCGGGGGAGTATATGATATAATATGCATATAAAAAAATTAATAATTGACCGTTAACCCAAAGTAAAAAAAATTACAAAAATGGCCGAACAAGGGCTTGAACCGATTGTGAAAATTAGAAGCATATTTTTTAAAAGTTGATTATTACGTAAAAACGTCTCAAAATGGTATTGTAAACTATTTAAATAATTCAGGGGAGTATATGATATAATATGCATGTAAAAACATTTAATACTTGACCGTAGACCCAAAATAAAAAAAATATTACAAAACCAGCAATAGAAGCTCAAAACCAAGACATTCCACTTCCCTAACACCTTTACACAAATCTCCAACCAATTGAGTTGGAATACAATTTGTTAACTAACTTTACATTCTTTATAATATATCTAAATGAAACTAGCGTACACTTGTATATAATTGGGCCCTCTTACATGGGGGGTCCTATTCGATCGATCACTTTAAACTCCCCCAAAACCGGCCCTGTGGGTTACCTACATATCTAAATAACAAACTCAATAGTAATTCAAGCTCATGCTACTAATTTTCCTATATATATCTACTAATCCTCACCACATACTTATCAACCTAGCTAATACAGAGAGATTATATAACCCCACAAAAATGGGAGGCTCTATGTTATCTGCAGCGGCTCTACTAGTTATAATAATATCTCCTCTCTTTCTTAACCAAGCTGCTTCTGCTTCCACTTGCATTGATGAGTGGTTCCAAATGATTCGCCTACCAAATGAAAAGGTCGCCAAAATTCAATTCCATTCCAATCCATCCGAAATAGCTCCCGTTGCCAATGCCGGCATCCTTACCGTTCCCCCTCCTAATTTCAGCTTGGTTGGGGTAGCCGACTTTAGATTGACAACCAGACCAAATTTAACGGCGTCTGAATCTGGACAGAATGCAAAAAATATTGAGAATCTAGACAGAATACAAAGAGTTTCAGGAGATGTATTTTTTATATATAGGACATTAATTGTTATTAAATGTTGTTGATTATAATAATTTTATGAAAACCTATTTTTATAAAGTTAATTTAGGCAAAAAATTGGCATAAATAGAAAAACTATACACTTCTACCATTATATATATATATATAACGATCAATCCATATATATTGTACCCATCCCCAACCATCTTCGAGTTGGACATTATTCTTTTACACATATTATGTATAGTAGCTTTCATTCTGCATGCCTCACTCACAAGTCACAACAAACAAAGGTCACGCACAACCAACAATGGAAACAATTACAAAACAAACATAAACAAGGAAATACGTAAAGATTAAGGATGCATGGGCAGCTTGCATGCAAATTGCAATGGATATCGATCAGTAGTGGAAAACCGTAGCACTAAACCTGAGAACAATTGTATAGTTGGTAGCAGGGTCTCGTCTATAGCTGCTAAAATTGACATATCCTCGAGCCATTCGGAATTTTCCCGTTCCCCCAATAATATTCAGATCACGAGAATCTGGACCAGTTGGATCGTAGCCAACGAAAGTAAGAGTGCTTCCCTTGTACTGTCCAGTTTGGAACAGAATGTTAAGGGCAGTAAAAAAGCTAAAGTCGGTCATAGAGGAGGAAGTGACGAAACCTTGACCTCTACCAACAAGTTCAGACGCCGTTAAATTTGGTCCGGCTGTCAATCTAAAGTCGGCTACCCCAACCAAGCCGAAATTAGGAGGGGGAACGGTAAGGATGCCGGCATTGGCAACGGGAGCTATTTCGGATGGATTGGTATAGAATTCAATTTTGGCGAGCTTTTCATTTGGTAGGCGAATCATTTGGAACCACTCATCAATGCAAGTGGAAGCAGAAGCAGCTTGGTTAAGAAAGAGGGGAGATATTATTATAACTAGTAGAGCCTCCCATTTTTGTGGGGTTATATAATCTCCCTGTATTAGCTAGCTAGGTTGATAAGTATGTGGTGAGGATTAGTAGATATATATAGGAAAATTAGTAGCATGAGCTTGAATTACTATTGAGTTTGTTGTTTAGATATGTAGGTAACCCACGTAAGGATTAACTTTTTCGATTCAAACTCGATTTAATTAATCTTTATGTCATTTTTTTCTTTAAAATTCTCTAACTTCCTCTTTACTTCAACTTAAGTAGTGCAGTTTTTAAACTCTTTCTTTCATCCAAATTATTTTCATTTGAACATAAAGATAAAACGTTGTTTTCATCTTTTAAACTATTAAATTTTATAAGTTGAGGTCAAATGTTAGCAACTAGAATTTAATTTAGTAACTCTAATTATACCAAATGTTGACAACTAGAAAGTAATTAGTAATTCTGATACCAAATGTTGGCAATATTAGTATTCTTGCTCGTGCTGATGGCACGGCGCCTATTTGAGAATTTATCAATAAATGAAGTAGATACTGTATAAATGAGCTACTAAAAATATTATTTTCTTAAAAAATTGACTTTCAAACGGGGCCTCTTTGCCCGAAACGGAGGGATTAATTAATAATTTGTATACGAAATTGCGGGCCAGAAAAATCGGGCTGGACAAAAATTAAATTGACTAAGTTAATTACGATAACAGTTAAAAAGAAAAAAAAATATTTCAAATTACAAAACTTACGATTTTTTTTAATTTTTTAAATTTGTATACGAAATTACAGGTCGAAAAAAAATTAAATTGATTAAGTTAATTATGATAACAATTAAAAAGAAAAAAAATACAAATACAAATTTTCGCAACAATAAAACTGTAAAACTGTAAACCGTAAAATATTAATTGTAAAACAGTAATATCTAAGTAAAAGAGTAATTAATTTTCACAAATGTAAAATAATAACTATAAACCGTCTTGTAAACCGAAATATCTCAATAAATCAATTTTCACAAACTGAGACTGGTGTTGTGATTATCTGATAAATCAATTTTCTTCTTAACATTGTAATGATTAAAGTGAAGAGATCAAAGAGTGAAGTAACGTTGAAAATGACATGCATATAGCAGGAATCATACAAAATGACATTTTAATAATAATAATCATCATTTTTATCTTCATTTAGTCATTTAGTGATGAAACAAAGTTCAAACTGATACTCCATCTATCCCCCGAAAGTGGTAGTTGCATTTGACAAATCAAGTTTTTTTATATCTTACTTTTGCTTCTTTATATCTCTTTTAAATTGCACAATGTTAAATAACTTTCGGTATCAACACCATAGATACATATCAATATCTTTGAAAGGAAAGAAAAGAAAATGAAAAAAGAAAGTATGGAGATTTGCAATCTAAAGAATTTATCATCTGCTAAGAACAATTTGCTCAACAGTAAGAACAATTTCTCAAAAGCTCAACAGTGATAACAATTTGCTCTAAAAAGTAAAAGATAAAAGTAACGAAAAAACATTTAAAGTAAATCATTTTGAACAAAATGATTCTAGAAATAAAAAATAGCCTGCACAACTACAAACTCTCACTCAGACAAAGTACACTAAAAAAAATCACCCAAGTAGGCTCCGATCCACAACAGAACTCACCGACAATCTAGTAGCATCTTTTTCAAGCAATCGATTTCGAGGGTACTTTTACTAAAGTAAACTAATTACACAATATAAAAAATGTTGCAAAAGAAAATTCAAAAAGTTTCACACAAGAACAAAACTTAACCTTCCACGTTTAGAAGATAAATTATTAGTATTTTATTAACATTTAAAAAAAGGCGCACACACGCACGCACTTTATTAAACACGCCTGCAGATTAACCCTAGTATCATAAAAATGGAAAATATATAGATAAATACACACAAACAAATAAAAAAAATCGAAGCAAATAGTGAGATAATTGTCCAAAAATCGAAGTAAATAGTGAGATAATTGTCCAAAAATAGCCTGCACAACTCCTATTGACTCAGGGGACGACATTGTCCAACTAAGATAATTCCACAGCCACAGGTGGTGGTTTACATAATTCTGTTCTTATTTTGGATCCCTCTCAGTGCCACCCTTCACTCCTCATAGGAATAGACAATTGCTAGAAGCCTCAACCGTCACCGCCATGGAGAGAGGTCGATGTGAGTTTGGAGCAGGAAGGAGCTGAGGAAATGAAGCCGGATTTAGAAAGAGGGCCAACAATGGTCCCACAAGGCTAAAGATGAAGGGATTCGCAATTGGGAGTCTTGCCAGATCGGTTGAGGGAGAAGCTTCAATCGTCACCGTCATGGAGCGAGGTCGCTGTGAGTTTGGGGCAGGAAGGAGGAGATGAAATGATTCAGAAAGAGGGCGAGTAATAGCAGGTGACGTGTACAATAGGCACCAAACTGCTTTCTTTACACATAGCTATAATGTGTATCTCTGTAAAACAAAGTTAGTTATGGTAGGGAAAGCGAGAAAGGAGGGGAAAGAGTTGGGGAGAGCGACACGCACGCAGAGGGAGAAGGGGTTGCACAACCGTCGTTCACACATGTGAAATCGGGCAGCGATTATGACCATAGGATGTCGACAAATGAATTGATCTCAGCCCTGAATAGCTTTTGTCAATTACGAGTGCGAGATCGAGCCGTATTGTATTTGTAGACTAGTACTCTTACACGTGTCGATGACACGACGCCAGTTTGTGAATTTATCAATAAATAAAGCAGATAATGTGAAAATGAATTAATATTTAATTTGTCTAAGTTAATTATGATAACAGTTAAAAAGAAAAAAAAACAAATATTTCAAATTACAAAACTTACGATTTTTTTAAAATTTATTTGTATACGAAATTGCGGGCCGAAAAAAATTAAATTAATTAAGTTAATTACGATAACAATTAAAAAGAAAAAAATTAAAATAGAAATATTCAAAAGTTAGACATAAATTAAATTGAGATTTAGTTTCAAAAAATAAATTGATTAAGTTAATTACGATAATAGTTAAAAAGAAAAAAACAAATATTTCAAATTACAAAACTTACGGTTTTTTTTTTTTTGCATAAAATTGATTAATTAATTAAAATATTGAAAAGAAAAGGGACGTGAGTTTGGTGGAGGAAGGATTAGCAGCCACCAACCGTGAATAGTGGGGGGAGTTGGAGAGAGAGAGGGGTAGTTGCTAAACCGCCGTTCATACATGTAAACTCGGGGAGTGATAATGACCGTAGGATGTCATTAAATGAATCAATCTCAACCCCTAAATAACTTTAGTCAATTACATATATACGACTATGAGCTATATTGTATTATAGACTAGATTTTCGTGCCCGTGCCATAGGCACGTTGCTAATATATATGATTTCGTCAATTGAAACGACAATATCTAAATAGAAAGTGTAATTTTAAACTCGACCCTTAGTTGAATTATATGTAATTGACTCATGATCGCTCATAATATTAATTGTAGGGGTGACTTTGTAAAAACTAAAAGATGAGTGATCATAATATTAATTGTAAGGGGTGATTTTGTAATTGAGAGTTAAAAGTGGATAACTACTTTCATACATGTGAATGTGAGGGTGAATCACAACCATTAAAATTTTAAAGATAATTTAATCTCAACTTCTAAATAGTTTTAGTCAATTGCATATGTATGAGTATGAACGCTATTATATTATAGATAAAATCACTAGTAATTAATTACGCTAATAACATTACCAACGTATAGGAACAATAGATGATTTCTAACACCTAAAAAAAAAAATAACCACACAACAGAATATGAATAATTACTTTCTTCCTAATCCCTAATCGCTAACCCCTAATCCCTAACCCCTAATCCATTCCTTATAGCTAGCTATTCCTTCCAAATAAGGCATATCATTGATGGAAAATAAACCCTGCGTCACACAAGGTATATGAGTCAGGACTCAGGAGACGACTTTTCAACTCAGTTCATCTTATGTTCAATTATGGATGGGCATAGGTAATACTAATTCAACTAATTAACAAATTTATTCAATAATAATAAGATTAATAAATACATAACTAAATCCAAATTAATTAATTAACTAACAATAAAATTTCTAATGTTTGGCACAAATTTTTTAATATGGTAAGTCACCCTGATTGCTTTCATATTAGTAGCAACACTAGGTTATACCCGTGCTATACACGGTTTAATTTTATTTATTTTTTTGTAAGAGTTCGTTATAATAAGAGAAGTTTTGAAACTCGTTATAATTAGAATCATTTGAACAAATCTATAATAGGGTAAATATTAAAATTAATATATGAATATTTAATACAATATAATTTTTTTTAATTAAATGAATCTATTATGCCTTAATTTATCATGAGAATTGAGAAGTTCTAATCAATTAATCAATTAAAACACGTCTAAATCAAATGTGATAAAATCTATCCACATAAAAAGCCTATCATAAACTAGCCGTATAAAATCAAATATGATCAAATTTATCATAAACTAATGGTAAAATTTATTATAAACGAACCGTATAAAATTAATAACTAATTTTGAAATGTTGGTAAAAAAATTTATCATTATGATTCATAAGAGGTGACAGGTGAAAGTATAGAGTTCTTTTAAAATTTCAAAAATTTAACAGAAAGCCGTCATGTGACAGCAACGGCTTAACATCCGAGAGATATATTCAACAGCTTTTTTCGTTTTCAGCCTCATCAATTATCAAATTTAATTTTTAAAAGACCCAAATAATTTCTTTTAACTCTATCATCTACATCATAAGTCTTTGTTAAAAAAAATAGTGCATGATATGCTAATTTGAATTTACATTTTTCTTTCGTACACCATTTACAAGGTATTATAATCATAATCAAGAGTTGAACCTAACCTTTTCACCATTAGTTGCATCTTCAACATGTTGCTCATCAACATACTTTGTATTTCACATGCGACAAAAAAACCTAGCTACACACCATCTCGACCACGGACCAATGATACAAAATGTAACTTAACCCAAGAAACAATACTAATTGATTAATTAGTGTGTAATAATCACCAAAAAAGAAAAATACTATATATATCTTCAACAATGGGAGGTAAATAAGAATTGACTTAAAGGAAGGAGGAATAGATGGATTACAGTTGCACGAAAAGCTCCATTCGTCAACAATTGTACGTCACACAAGGTAGAAGACTGCTTTTATATTTAAGGAAACTAAAAATCTCATTAATTTATAACCTTCAATATTAAGTAATTAACACATATTAATAGATGATTAGATGTCATATCTAGGGCTGGTAAAATTTTATCCAGTCTATTGGGTTATCCAATATAATTATTATAAAAAACTTATTATGTGTTATTTATTAACACTCAATTAAGTTAATGGGTGTCGGGTGTTAATGGATAACTCTCATTAGAGAACAATAACAAAATGGATAATTATGAATATTAACTGGTAATCCATTGGGTTTATCCACCAGAACCATTTGATTTATGGTTAATGCTAGGGTCACTCTAATATCACTCAATCTTGGGTACCAAATGATGTGGCACCTTATGTGTCATATTGTTAACATAACTTTTTAACTTATAGTGGAGCCCTTAAAATGCCAAATAAGATGACACATTGGAAACCACATCATTTGGTACACAAATTTGAGTGCTCATTGAGTGGCTCTAGCATTACTCTTGATTTATCAACTAATACCACCACCACCACCCACCGATAGGGGTGGCAATTCGTATTATCGTGTCGTGTTCGTGACTTATTATCGTGTTTTCGTATTATCTATCTTATTTTACCATAAATATAACAATAAATATTAATTTGAATATATTAACAATTTCGTGTTCTTCGTGTCGTATTTCGTGTTGTGTCGTGTCGTGCTGGGCTTATCGTGTCATTTGTCTTTATAATCGTGTTTTATAATCGTGCTGGTTCGTGCTATCGTGTCGTGCCAGGCATTGCCACTTGACGTGTGTCAAATCGTCAAAATTAATTCACCTACTTCCCTAATAACGAGTATAAGGTAAGTCGAGATCGTATCCACAAGGAACGTTATACTTATTTCTTTTTAGAATTTTACTAAGTAAATAATGCATACGAATTTATATTTTTAATTAACTAAAAATAGACTAACAACTAATTAACTGAAAATTAAAGATTTCAATTAAGCTAACAGATTAAAAACTTGACTAAATTCAATTCAGTAAAGTCCAGCCAATGAACCAATTCTCATTCTCGCATTTTACTTCTGATCATAGATGCAAAAATGTCTTATTAAATCACAAATAAACCAGTTATAAGTATCGACAAACGCCTAACACTCAATCTCTCCTTACCGTGTTGATAATCAAGAGAAGCTCGTTAATTATCGTCTAGCCGAATTACAACCTCCGATACGCTCGTAAGATTTAATAACCCGGTTGCATTAAGAAGAGAGAGACCCGATTCAAAACCATGCATATTGAAGCAATAACATGTAACTAAGATTATTCGTTCCCGTAATACGGTCTGATTATGCTTGTGATGCCTAAAAGGTGTATTACTCGCCACTTTGTTAAAACCGAGGACAATTATGGATCAACAGTGTTAACTAGCCATAGACTATTATGTTAATTAATATTCTGGCCATAAACATTAATTAGACACAATAATCTTTCAACGTGCTAAACGGAGAACGAACAAATATTTGTAACGGTACAAGAATGAATTCTATTAGATCTCACATAAGTGAAACGCTAAAGACTTAATTGTTCATTGACTGAAATAGAGAATTTAGCTACTAATCATAATTAAAACAACTTACAAAGACCAAGGATTTAATGTTCCAGCAAGTGTTGAACTTAAGAAAGAATTCAAGTTAATTTCTCTACACTTCCTCTCCTAGCAATTGTGAGTAACTTATCTCTCTAAAAGTGACTGTAAGGCTACTGCCCAATTCCTGCGAGTGATATCCTCCTATTCTGTCCAAATTACAGAATAAATATCACTCATTTTTCCCACTAAAGCCACTACTTGGCAGTTTTTTTACAAATTAAACTACCAATAACTTCCAAAGCAGTTATTCCTTTAATAAAGAAATAATTTAGGAAGAGGTAACAACTTCTCTAACTGCCCAAAAGATCTGCTGGACAATTCTCCAACAAGTTGACAACAGCTTCAGTTCCGGAATTTAGACAACACATGCCCACGTGACACCACATAATTTCATTTTCTTGCAATCCAACACTTTTTTCTTAGCTTCCCTCTTTTGTCATCTCCCTTCACACCTACAATCAGTAACAAGCACAAAACAACCAAAAGTGTAATATTTACTCTATAATTAATCATAAAATCGGCTAATAATATCACACTTTTGTGCTCCCATCACCACCCCTACCCACCGCTGCCACTTCCCAACTCCGGCAACCGTCACCAATCACCGCTACCCACTGCCCACCGCCACCACCATCTGCTCCCAACCTTCGCCATCGCCTGTTAAGCATCGCCGCCATCACCACCGCTATATGTTCTTTACTTTAAAATGGTAATAAATATAAATGGAACTTACTATTAACAAGATTCAAACTTTGATTAAATTACTTTGTATTTAAGTTACTTTGTATTTTGTAAAAATTGCACCTAAATTGCATCAACTTATTGTATCGCACTCTTCATTTACTTGTCAATTTCATTTTGTTAAATTAGCAGTTGGCTCCATTTCATTTGGTTTAAAAAATATTTAGGTAGAAATTAAAAGTTTGCAAGACAAAAAAGAAAACAAAGTCTACACAAGTTTAATATGCATTTTTTATATTTGATGATTCATTTCATTTCATTAACTTTTAGTAGCCCATTGCTAATAAAATGACACTTTTATGCCTCAATTTTTGAAAATGGACTATTTAAGTGAAACATCCTGAAATAAAATAGTAGACATTTTGCCCGGAACGGAAGGAGTATATTGGTCTGATAGTCGTGGGTGTTTGTTAGTATAGTCAGAATGATTGACTATTCACTACTTGCTGTCTTTTTCAATCTTTGCATTTGTTACTTTTTTAAAAAAATTCTACTATAATTTCTCTAATTTATTTGTAAGAACAAAAATATTTTATAACCAGTATGTGCCGAGACAACTGAAGCATTTTGTGATATAAAGTCTCTTAAAAAGGTCCTTAAGTTAGGGTTATTTTGCTTGTCAATTACAATTAACAAGCTATGGTTGTGTTATTCTTTGAGCAGGTGTTGTATGAGTGCTTGCATATATATATATATATAGAGAGAGAGAGAGATAGTCTTGCAGCTAGTGTGTGTGCCTTTGTTTAGTTTTGTGCGTGTAAGAGTGTGTGTGTGTGTGTTTATGTGTTTTTGTCTAGTTTTGTGTGTTTGTTTTTTTTTTTGGGCAAACGATATTACGAGATAGAGCTCATATATAATTATATAGCTCTAGCATATATACCGTTGGATCAAAATTTAATACGATCTCTCAATTTTAATAAAATCATATGTCAAAACCTTAAAAGGTTAAAATAGTAAAATAGCCAAGGAAGATCTTGAACAAAAAAACCATGTGATTCTCTCGTCCTGTTTCACTCTTCCTTAATCACACGTCTTTAATTGTCTCTGTCTTCCTCTGCTTTGCTCTTTTTCTTCCACCAAATTTTCCACCTCCACAAGTCTTGTATTATCTCTGCTTCTTCTGTTTAATGTTTTTTTTCTTGCTAAAGGTTAGTGGTCGTCTTCCTCTGTTTAACATTTTTTTTGTTGCTAAAGGGTTGTAATTTCCTTTTGTGTTTTCACTTCTGTGACCATCTTGATTTCCTTTTGTGTTTTCACTTTTTTTTCTTCCACCAAATCTTCCACCTCCACAAGTCTTGTATTCTCTATGCCTTCCTGGGTTTCACTTTTTTCTTCTTCTTTTTTCAATTCTTTCTATCGAACAAAATTAATATTGTGGCGGTTTATAATCTATCGGAAGAATTAAAATGATGGAAATCATTGACGTAGATAGTGATGTCGAACTCTGTGATTTCGGTGAGTTTATTTTCTCCTACTTTGATTGTCTCTTCATTCACCATGAAAGAAATAGAGGTATGCTGAGTTATGAAGAAATTAAAACAGTTCTTACATTCAATTTCAATGTGATATTCATACTAATACTGCTATAGGGTTTATATTTCATAAAAAATAAAGACAAAGATCATAATTGAGGTTCTGTTTTGAGATTTGAACCTTTCTTTTGTTATTGTACTTAAATGTTGTATTTCTATCTTATGGTGTTCCCCCAGTAAGAGTTCATCCATATCTCCTTAATAGGAATGATTAGCTTCGATTCTTAAAGGATGACATTGAATGTGGCTTGTGACTTGATGAAAGGTATATAGATTGAAGGTTGTTCTTGTATGACCGAGCTGATCTTTCTCAATACTAAAGGTTGATAGTAGAATGCCTCTTCTATTCTTTGAGATTGTTTTGGTAAAGCTCGATTTAGCATCCATGTCATTACGAGGAAAAGGATTGCCCCAGAGATCGCTACACAACTCATCCATAATAAAAGTGCCATGTTCAAGGGGCTCTTAATCCATTCTTTGTTGGTTTCCCACAAAGCAAAAGATTTTTTGATGAAAAGCCCTATTGAGATGTACTTGGAGACCTTGTCTGAAAGGTGATGGTACACAGATCTTGAGAATTCGTCTCTTTCTTTAGCAAGACGCTGAAATTTGGCTGTTGGAGAAGGCAAACCACCTGGTGAATTGAACTTTGGTAACCTTAATCTACTAGGAATAGTCGTTTTAGTATTCTGAAACCCATCCTGAGGATCATTGAATCTAAGCGGTCCCCTTTGCGAAGTAGTAACCATATCAACTTGTAACGTTTCACTGGATTGAACTTCACCTAAGCTTTCCCCATCATTATTTGATGCCATTTTACTACCAAAATGTCGACTTTCCTAAGTTTTTGAAAGAAAATAATCAAATCTTCAAACCCCACGCGCTACGACCTAAGTTAACATCATGTCGTAAATCCAAATATGCCTTGCATTACGAAGCCTATTCAAAA
The DNA here is from genome assembly GCA_013146195.2 of Codonopsis lanceolata. Classification (NCBI taxonomy): domain Eukaryota; kingdom Viridiplantae; phylum Streptophyta; class Magnoliopsida; order Asterales; family Campanulaceae; genus Codonopsis; species Codonopsis lanceolata. Next base: position 68,516,860 of record CM028377.1, on the reverse strand, counting down.
ATCAAAACAGCTAATGTAATCATTTACCTGCAAAAGCCACTATAGTATCAACAATAAAATACACATCCCAGTTTTTTGTTTATGTATGGAGGGAACTTAAGTGCTTGTTTGGTGGAGCGTTTTGGTCAAAACGCTGGTAAAAAACGATGTGTTTTCTCTTTAAAAGTGTGTCAATGCAGCGTTTTAAAACGCAGAGTTTTAAAAATGTGGAGTGTTTTAAAACGCTCCAATTTGTAGCGTTTTAAAAATATGCTACGTTTACAACTACTCTGTTTATGAAAAATAGTGTTTTGAAATAGTTTTTCAAACGTGTTTACAAAAATAAAACTACGTTTTGAAAATGATGCGTTTTAAAAACGTTGCGTTTTGAAAAAGCTGCATTTTTAAAACACTGCACCAGACGAGGCCTAAGTCTAACTTGAAAGCCCATTCTCAAGCACTCTCTCTCTCTGTGGAACATCATAAAAAAGAATGTAATCCAATCGCCTGCATAAATTATGGTTCATCTGGGGCAGAATTCCTTTTGTCTTCGACTGATCAAACTTCTTTTAGTTCTGTAATTAAATAGAGTTCTATCGTCAAGAGTATATTTTTTAGGCGTAAAAATTATATTTACCTTGCCCTTAAATTTAGCTATTTCATTATTGGTTTATTTTTTTCATGTTATTTTAGATGGGAAGAAGCAAACTGATCTTGTCCCACAAGATATCAGTGAGGAAGAAAAAGCAGAACCCTATATCAATGATAGTTTTACAAACGAGGAAGTGGAAGTTAATAGTGGACATGAAAAGAATATCACTGATATAAATGAGGTTCGCCCATGTGTAGGAATGGAATTTGATTCTCATGAAGATGCATATGAATTCTATAATCGATATGCAAGGCATATGTGATTTAGTATCCGAAAATTCTCAACTTCGAAGTCCCAACAAACAATTGAGATAATATGTCGTAGATATTGTTGTTCAATGTAGGGACTAAAAGATGTTAGATCTAAACCTATTGAAGAACGAAAGAGAAATAGATGTGACATAAGAACTGGATGCAAAGCAATGATGTCAATAAGAAAATCTCATGATAAATGGATTGTTCGTCAAGTTGCAGAAGAACACAATCACAATCTTACAACTCCAAGTAAAAGGCATAAGCTTCGATCCTTAAGAAAAGTAACAAAAGCTCAAGTACAAGTTTTAGTGAACATGCGTCGAGCAGAAATTAAGACTAATCTTATGATGAGTTACATGGGTATTGAAACTGGTGGAAGTCGTAACATTGGTTATGTTGAGAGAGATGTAATTTTTTTTTTAGTTTCAAACAACAAAAAGAACTTTTGGGAGGAGATACACAAGTTGTACTCGACTACTTTGAGCGCCAACAAATGGAAAATCCTTCCTTCTTTTATTCTATTCAATCAGATTCAGAGGGCCAAATGACCAATTTCTTCTAGGCTGATGCTAGGTCAAGGATGGACTACTACCATTTTGGAGATGTTGTTTTCTTTGACCCTACATATGGTACAAACAGATATGGAATGTCGTTTGTCCTTATTGTAGGTGTTAACCATCATTACCAAACAATATTGTTTGGGGGTGCATTGCTTTATAATGAATCAAAAGAATCTTTTGTATGGGTAATCAAAACATGGATGAGAGCTATTGTAAGTCCAGTAGGCAACAATTAAGGCTAGAGGGGGGTGAATAGCCTTTAAAACTTTGAGGGTTGATTTGTAAAACTTGTAAAGTTGGCAGCGGAAAACTGGTTTGGTCAGTCAGCTGGCTGATACTTTAAAAATGCCTTAAGCTGATGAAAGTTGACACAACAGTTTTCAAAAGAGGCTGGCTTTTAAAGTTGATCACTGTATACTGAGAAGAAACTGAAAAACATTTTATTTGAACAACTAAGCAAACAATTGTTATTAACTGGCTGACACTTAATTAGTTGAAAAACTTCTTAAGTGTTAAGTCAGTTTGCAAGAGTATGAGTAATGGCTGACAAATCAGTTGAAGTGGTTCACAGATAAACTGCTACATCCACAACCAAGTTGGTCAGACTTGGATTTTTGAAGTGCACTAATTTTATTAAAAATCTATTTAATCTCTAATGGATCACTGTACAACAAAAGACCGGTGTTTGTGGAGAATGATTAAGAAACAATCAAACTCGTGAGACAAACTGACTGAATTCAAAAGATATGAAAAGGGTTCACTCAGTGTTTGCCTAAACAATAACTAGAAGGATGTATACAGGAAAGATTATCTAGCTATGGTTTTTAAGAAGACTAAAACGCAGAGAGTTTCTTGAAAGTATGAGGCTTCAGACTTCTGTATCTTCAAAAATGCTTCCAGTGGGTATTTATAGATGATCTTCAAGAATAACCCATTAGGAACACATTTTAAATTTGAAAATGTGTTTGGATAGATACAAGATCTCAAAAGATCCTGGGAAAGAATATCTAACAGAATATCTACCAAAAACATAAAGCAAGAAAGTGTCAGTACAAGTATTTGATCAATCAAATAAGGAAAGCAAGATGACACTAAAAACGCTATGGTCAGTTTAAATAAATAACTGACAAATAATTGCAAGCTGACTAAAATAATTTTAAGTTCTTGGCTGACAATCAAGTGGAATGATTTTAAGCAAATTTAGTTTTATGCAAGATTCAACAGCTATGAATGGTAAAGAACCGATAGTCATTTTGACTGATCAAGAAATTGCAATTGGAGGAGCTATTCAACTTATTTTGCCAAGGACTCGCCATAGATAATGTTTGTGGCACATTAGTAGAAACTCTATGAAGCATTTAGGACATGTTATTAATGCAAATAAAAATTTTACTGATGACTTCAACAATTGTTTGTATGGAAATAAGACAGTGAAAGAGATTGAGTCTAGTTGGGAAGCTTTGCTTAAGAGGTATAAGTTGGAACATAATGCGTGGTTACTAAAGCTTTTTGAAAAAAGGGAAAATGGGCCTCAGTTTACACACGAGACATTTTTTGTGCATCTATGTATACTACTCAACGTAGTGAAAGCATTAACTCGTACTTCGATGGATACTTGAAAAGGAGTATGACCTTATGGGATTTTGTCAAACAATATGAAAGGGTTGTAGTCAATAGGCGAGAGGCAGAAAATGATGAAGACTTTGAGACTAACTACACAATGCGACCCTTGAGATTTTCTATGGAAATTGAAAAGCAAGAAGCTAAAGTTTACACAAAAGTGATTTTCCAGCGGTTTCAACATGAGGTTCTTGAAGCACTTTCCTATTGAGGAGCTTGGGACTAACTCAATTTATCATGTGTGGAGGGCCGAACATGAACATATGGTGCGGACTGTCTCATTTAATTGTTTTGATAATGATGCCAAATGTAGTTGTCAACTATTCGAGTTTGCAGGCTACTTGTGTAGACATATTTTTAAAGGTTTTTTATGATTGTGGGTGTTCATAACCTTCCTAACCAATGCATACTAAAAAGGTGGACCCGAGATGCTAAGAGTGGATCTATAGTGAATGATCAGGGTGAAGAAATGCAATCAAATTTGGAAAAGACGACAGTTACTGTTCGTTACAACAAACTTTGTCAAGAGGCCGTCAATTTTGCAGCTAAAGGTTCTACCTCCATTGAAACATACAGAGTCGCAATGGGTGCATTTCGCTATGCATTGAAAGAAGTCGAAAGTGCAATGAAAAATGCAAATTCTTTCACCGCTCAAAATAAGAAGATTGAAAATGAACACAATGATAAACCAAGTAAAGAAAACATAAAAACCTACTCTACCAGCCAAAAATTATTGCTTGATCCGCCCATTGTGAAGCATAAAGGTCGACCTAGACGACTCAAATCATGTCTGGAGAAGGGACGAAGGAATAAAGGGAGCAGTTCTGTGCAAAAAAGACAAGTGAAAAAGAAGCTTTCGATCAGGTATTGGTTCGTAAAATTAGATATTCATATGTTTGTAAACTTAATATCATGCACTTTTAGTTTGTAGAAACTAATAAATTTCTTTTATTGGTTAAACAGTGAAGAAACCACAGCTGCAATAGCTAATAAGGTGCCTCGTGCGACACGACAAAGAAAAGAGAAAAATGGTAAAATATATTTGAGTGCAAATCAATGAGGGGAATTCTGCATATTTCGTTAATTAGCTTATTATATGTGGTCTTGTTTGCAGCAATAAATGATATATACCAGCCTTCTCAACCAGAAAGTGTTGATTTTAATAACGTCAGGAAGGTAATAATTTCCAATATACTCTACTATGCATTTGGAATGTACGTGGCGGTGGTGGTGATAACAAATTGACAAATTTACAGGATTCTATGATGAATAAGACAAATCAATTTGTAGATGTTCGTCAACCTAGCTATCAACCAATTTATCATCTAAGTCAGGTATACATTAATTTTTTTAAGCCTTTGTGGTTGTTACTCAAATATATCATCTAAGTCAGGTATACATCTCAATCTGGCTATGTATGAGTTTATTTAATATAGTATACATTGATCTTTTTCTATCTTCATCCATTAACTTTTGTTCGTATTTCACTGATACAGAATTACAATAATGCAGTCAAAGATCATGGTCATAACAACACATTTATCGATCTTAATGAATTTGATTCGGTAATATTCCATTATAGCCAAATTATATACTTACACACTTTGAAATTTTGGTTTGCTTGCTAAAAGATAGTTTCTCTTTTATATGATTAATTTATAATTTATTTTGTAATTTTTTTATGCTAGATTGAAGGGTAGATGATCAACCCTCTACTTGGAGTTGAAGGAGATGGACATCTAAACAACATATAAGAGGCCTGACCTTGGATTTTCTTTTAAGTTTTTGGATGTTAATCACTTTTAATTACATGTAGGAAGGTTTTTCACTGATCTCCAAATGTGAATTTCTGAGTTGAAATCTTACTAAAAAAAATTCCTCTATTTTCGTTAGAAATTATCTCCGAGAACACTTTTGAGTCTTTGACCCAAATAAAGGGTAGGAACTCTTTTTTTTTTTTTAATGGAAAAGACATGTTCCGTTGTTGATTAAGCTATGTATGGCCTTTTGTTTTTAGTATGATTAATATTTTGTGGTTAGTGGTTTGATGCTTTTGGTTTACCCTCTTATGTATTTTTGGATCACCTGATGACTGTTGGACTCAATTTTGTGTTCTTATATGTCGTGGTTTACTAAGATTGATTGAAGTAAGAAAAGAAAAAGAGTGGGTAGTTTGCTATTGATGCAACTTTTGTAATGATCATATAAAGTGAGAAGACATTTTACCCATTAGAGGGTTAAATTTGTCTGCTTCTGGTTTCATCAGAGCTTAAAGGCATACATGCATGATTTTGATATTCATTATTTTAGTCAAAATCAAGGGGCTTTGTGGTCAACTACCCATCACCATTCTTTTGAGGACTAATAGCTAGTAATGGTTACTGGTTTGTTCTCTTGTAATGCTTATAAAAAAAGCTTCATCAAGTGACCGTACTCTGTTTCTCGGATGTTCACCTTCTCTTTTCCTGTATTTCTTTGATGATTGTAGTTTTCTAACTATTCAACTATATTATAGGAAGGAGCAATATGCGATAGTTTGCAAAAATGGCTACATTACAGAGAATGGTGCTTCAGGAAATTGATAATTAAATGTGGTGCCTAAATTTGTATTCAAATCATTCACCTAGTATTATGAGGCAAGGCCTCAACAGAATGCCAAATTACTTGAGTTTGATTGTTGATATACAATTCTTACAATCCATGTTTTGGGTTGTAGTGGTGCTCTTCATGTTCTAGTTTGTAAGTTTGTAATAGAGTTTCAAGCTATAATATTGAAGAACACAAAAAAGAGATAGAGAGAACTAAATTGTATCTCTAGTATATTCAGTTTGCACAAATGGCTACATTACAGAGAATGGATGATACAATCTGATTTAACAAACTCTCTCTAACTAATTTATATTGACATAAGCATTCTTAACTTGTCCACTGTCCACTAACCAACTTACACCACTTACTAACTTAGCAACAATAACCACGTGTCACTCCACTTTTGAACCTGAGCCACATCTATGCAGTTAATCTGCATTGTGTTGTTGATCTGCATCTTGTGTAATATCAGTTATATGACAACCAATTGATATTTCAATCAATTGCACAATGAAGAGTTGGACATGAGTTATAGGCAAGCTGCCCAAATAAGAAAACTAAGAAACTAAGAGGCAAAATACTAGTTTTAGCGCTTTAAATCAAATGTTGAATGAGAATTGTAAACAGAAAAATGACTACTCAATTGAGGATGTTAAAAGGCACCGGCACATATCCATGTATATATAGAAAATAATCTATACAGACAAATGCATTAGTGAAAGTAAACGTACAACAAGGCTTTGCTCTGCACATAAATGTCATCATAACTCCAATTTTTTCTTAGGAGAATCAGAATATGAAACCCAATGGTTTCTACCAATAAAACATTGTTGGAACAAAGAAAAAGGACTTAATAATTGCCAATCAACGTTGGCTCTAATATGGACCAATTTGTAGTAACAGTTCTTGCAAGAAAGCAGAATTTGGTAGCCTTTACCACAGGGGCATTTAAAGAGGATAGTTAAACAATCCCCAGCCTTGTCACTACCCACGGCTTCCTCCATCTCAGTCACTGGATCATCCTCCTCGTGCAACTGCAGAATCACCCCTTTCACTGGACAAATTTCATTCTTTCTCATTAACAAAAAGAGCTTGTATAAATCAAAGAATTACGCACATGAGGTAGATAAACAAGCATTGATGAACACACAAACACACACACTCTTCTGGTATGAAGGAAATCAAAATTTAAAAAAATACCTAAAAGAGAAACAATAAGTTTGAAAAAAATTGGGAATGACACCTCCTGCGGCTTATTATCGTCGGAGCCATCTTTTGCGCCTTCTTCGTCAAATTGTTCCAATTGACACGTGGAGTTGGATGGTATAGTAGGCACTCAAAGCAAAGTCTAATGGTATATGTTTTTATCATTAACCCTTTGTTTATTCTAAATCACCCCAGTGTTCAAGGTAGCATCAACATGTAGCAGTTCAAGCATCTTCCAACTAATCAGTCACTTGACCAAAATATATTTTTTTAAATCTTTGAATAAAGAAACTTACCAACAACAAATTGATTCTGTTTTGGATTCACCATTGGTGAACAAAGAATTATAGATACTCATATTCTTTATACTATATATTTCACAAACACCAATACATACGCACTGGAATGAAAGAGGAAATCACAAACAAAAATGACAACAGAAAAATAACTACTCCAAATTCTGGTAGATGGGAAGGAAGACATTTTGGGGATTGTTATTATCATCAGAACTGTCATTTTCTTCATCAAATTGATGCATGACTTTCGTACACCAATGACTAATCTCTTTGGTCATCTCTTCCAATCTCTTCACTTTATGTATAAAGCAAAAAAGGTTTCCATTGAAATAGAATGTAAGAAATCAAACCTTGATGTTGAAAGTTGTTTCCAATTCCAAGACTGACCCCGAAATTGAGGCTCTTCTCTCTGATGGAAGAATCCGAACAAGCACTTGCATGTGAGGCGATGATTTTGAGTACTTACTGATAAGCATGTGAAGCAATGTCAGACACAGAACGATGCATGACGGTCAGAATCGGCAGTAGAAGTGATGTGAAATGGAGTGGAGATGCTGAGGTGATGCAGAAGATTTGGAAGAACATAGGGTTGTCGTTGTAGGTTGGGTGAACCGGGAATTGGGGCGAAAATAGCGCGGTAGTGAGAGAATTTAGATTGTTGGGTTTTATTTTCAATAGCGAGTTGACTGTTTTACCCTTTTTAATGTTAGGACATGCTTTCCACATAATCACATTTAAATATAGAGATATTTTGATCCAACAATATATATGCAAGAGCTTATATTATTACCACGAGCTCAAGCTCGTAATATCGGGACTATTTAAGTGAAACATCCCGAAATGAAATAGTAGACATTTTACCAGGAACGGAAGGAGTATATTGGTATGATAGTCGTGGGTGTTTGTTAGTATAGTCGGAATGATTGACTATTCACTACTTGCTATCTTTTTCAATCTTTGCATCTACTTCTTTTTTAAATTCTACTATAATTTCTCTAATTTATTTGTAAGAACAAAAATATTTTATAGCCAGCAAGTGCCAAGACAACTGAAGCATTTTGTGATATAGAGTTTCTTAAAAAGGTTCCTAAGTTATGGTTGTTTTGCTTGTCAATTGCAATTAACATAAGCTATAGTTGTGTTATTCTTTGATCCAACATAAGCTAGCATGTGCGTCTTTGTTTAGTTTGTGCGTGTTTTTTTTTTATGTGTTGTGATTAGTGAATAATAATATATGTAGGAAAGTAATACTCAAAAATAAATTAAAATATGATGTTAGTTATTGGGTTTATCCGGATAATATCCATTTATTAATAGATAAAATTAGATATTATCCTATAACACCTATTGAACTTAGTGGATGTTATTGGATAATATCCATTTATTAATGGATAATATCCAATAACACCCATTAACTATATTAGGTAGATAATGATTTTATCCAAATTATCCGATAACACAAATTGCCACCCCTAGTCATATCTTATTAAGAATTAGTTCAGCTGTAATACTATTTCTATTATAACAAGAATTGGCAACTTTATCTTATTGTAATAAAACAAAGAAATAAACAAATGAGCACAAATTAATTAATTAGCTTATTAGACTTTGTTTATATATATATACTAGTTTTTTAAACCCGTGCGTTAAACGCACGTCAACTAAATTATACATTAAAAAATAAGGAAGATCAGTTTATTAACATTTACACATAAGTATATCACTAATCATTATAGATTCTAAAAAATTTCTTTATACAAAACATTAATTGTCTTATTAGTTAGTTTTTCTTCTTTACCGCATATCAATATCTTCAAACCAAAATAATTTATTACTCTACAAATTACGACATATATTGTCCATGGTTAAATACTGGTTTTTTTCAAAAAGAGACATACGTGCAATTATTGAATTTGACACTTGTTAATTGTCATTGTATATGATACCAACAATGTAAATTATCTTATCTGGAACTTGAAAGAGAATTTTACATCGGATAGAGTTAATGACAATATTGGGATAAAAATATTTTCTCCAACATTGCTTCCTTTCAAAATTTGTGTTTAAACAATGTGATCCTCAACATTTATGATGATTAGTCTTGTTCCATTGTATAATCCTACAACATGGTCAATGTTTCTTAATAGCATTACTGGAACACTAATTTTAAGTGTCAATTCATGACCTGACAACTCCGAACACTTTATATTATTCAAAAACTTTATATAATGAATGTCTTTGAACAAACTTGAATCTTTTCCGCCGTGCAAATAAAATCTGAACTCAAATAAGTTCTTCCTTTTAAATGATTACTTTTATTAAATTATATTTGTATTTTATGAATAAAGTAATTTCTTAGAAGAAAATAAGCTAAAATGAAAATAACGAAATTATTTTTACTGTTAACTATTATTTTTGTTTGTAAATTATTTTAATTTTAATAATTTTCCTTATTTTTTTTGTTTTATTGACTTCATAATTATTTTTTTTTTTTATTTTTAAGAATTAGTTTTACGAAAAAAATTTGTTCCATAATTTTTTACTATTATTTTGCTAACCTCAGTTTAAATTGTTTTGTTTTATTGACTCTGTTACTATTATTTTGTTCTATCAAATATTTTTATTTTACTAACGTAATTTTTTTACATAACTATTTTTAATAATTTGTTTTAAACTTTTCTTCCGTAAATTATTTTTATAAGTTTACTAACATCAGTTTAAATTATTTTTGTTTTATTGACTCTGTAATTATTATTTTTGTTCCATAAAATATTTTATGTAACTAATATATTTTTGTTTTACATTGCTATTTTAAGAATTTGTTTTAAATGTTTGTTCCATAAATTATTTTTATTATTTTAGTAACCTCTGTTTAATTTTTTTTTTTTATTATTAACTTTGTAACTATTGTTTTTGTTTCATCAAATATTTTTATTTTACTAACGTATTTTTGTTTTAAATATATATTTTTAAGAATTTGTTTTAAACTTTTGTTCCGTAAATTATTTTATTTTACTAACCTCCGCATTCAATTAATTTTTTTTTGTTGATTCAGTAACTTTTATTTTTATAGTGGTTTGTTCCATAAATTATTTTTATTTTACTAACCTCTTATATTTTTGTTTTCTTTACTCGGAATCATCATTGTTGTTTTAGTTACTATTTTTAATGTTTAAAGAGAGAAAAGTGTTTAAATATAATTAAAGAGGGGAGATGGTGGTGATGAGTGAGAAAATAAGGAGGAAACGGGAGAGAGAAAGAGTAAAATGGTAACTCAAAAGTCAATAATTCAAAAGTGATAATTTGGAGGGAGAAATCCACCCTTGTTATTATTATTATTATTATATATACATATATATATATATATATATATGTATATATATTATTTTTATTTTACTAATCTCTTATATTTTTGTTTTCTTTACTCCGAAATCATTATTTTTGTTTTAGTTACTATTTTTAATGTTTAAAGAGAGAAAAATGTTTAAATATAATTAAATAGGGGAGATGGTGGTGATGAGTGAGAAAATAAGGAGGAAACGGGAGAGAGAAAGAGAAATACAATCAGAGAAGGTATGAGAGAGAAAGAGTGAAATGGTAACACAAAAGTCAATGTCAATAATTCAAAAGTGATATTTTGGAGGGAGAAATCCACCCTTGCCATTATATATATATATATATATATATATATATATATATATTAGGGGTGGCAATTGGGTGTTAATTGATAACTTTGTGTTAGGCCGTTATCCATTGGCCTAATGGATAATGGTCTTATCCAAAGCTATCCATTAACACCCAATTGACACCCTTAGTATAGATTACTCTAGACATTTATTTCAAAAACAGGTAAATTCACCAAATCTATTCAAATTATGTTATTTCAATTATATTCAAGGATGTAAATATTATTTTATATACCGTTGAGTGTTCAAAATTATGCACCCATTGTGTTTTAATTACCAAATTATAAAATATATGCATGATCACAAAATATACTTAATGTGTTTTCATATTCAATAGATTCATTTTAAAGTCAATCTTAACAACCATTCATATTATAAGAGAAGTAGCATATTCAATGCATTTTTTCAATATTAGTTTCCCATAAAAAAATGTTTCAATTCCCAATGCAAAAAATGCAACTAAACAAAATAATAATGTTGTCATTTTTGGAAAGTGAATTTTGGAGGAAACTTTCCAAAAATCGCACGTCTTTATATATATATATATATATATATATATATATATATATATATATGAGAGTATTAAATGGTAAAAATGTTTCTCAATATTCTTATAATTAAAGAATATATAACTACATTAGAATCGATCGTAATTAAAAAAAAACTGGGAAACAAACTTGGAATATACATACTCCTATCGGAGGCTTCTTCAATTCTTTTTCGCTCTGTTTTACTCACCAATATTGACCAAATGAAGTTATTGTCATCCACTCTTTTCAGCTAGAGGTGGCAAATGAGCGGGCATGGGCGGGCCTGAATAGGCGGCGGGCTCAAATGGGCGGCAAGTAAGTGTCCATTTAATAGTATGGCCATATATGGGTGGGCACTAAATGGGCATGGGCGCCCATGGGCGCCCAATTACTCATTAACATGCACTTATCAAATAAATATTAAAATTACAACAAAATAAATTTTTTTACAAAAAATTATCAAAAGTTACAACTAACCATATATATATATATATATATATATATATATATATATATATATATATATATATATATATAATTACAACCACAATAATTGGAAAAGACCGACATATTGCTTGTGCTAAAGTATATTTTTGTAATTAAGACTAACTCCAATTATATTAATATATCTTCTTATTAATTAAACTTTTCAAACGTGGATGTTTAGGTGGAAAAGATGGAGTAGTTAGTATTAGAGTTCTATGTTCTCTTTTCTTGAGCACATATAACACTAATAAAAGGAAAATGATAGGTATCTAATAAAATGTGACAAATGAACTAAGAACGAAAGTAATAGTTTGCGAAGAAAATAACTTTTCTTCGAAATTGCATTTTAATTTTTACTAATAGTTTTATGTATTAATATGTAAAAATGTAATTTTGTTGTTGTAATCCTCAATTCAATCTTTTATTTTGTGGTTAAATTTTTAATTTCGCTGAAACCCAATAGACAAACATACGAGTGGAAACCTGACCAAAAACTGAACAAACTAACTAAGCCGCATGTACAAATCTATATGAGAAGGTTCGAGCAAATAAGAATGTCGCATGTTGCACACTGCTCACAAAACCGCTATGAATCCATTTATAGTGTAACAGGGACGGATATTTATAGAGTTATAAAAATTGAACAATCTGGGAGTGATGTTGTGTTTCATTTAATGGTACAGAGTCATAGAATAACATTTCATGTTTTGTTTTACAATTTTGGGGTAGGGGTGTCGGTTGGAAGGACGGGTGTAATATATATATATATATATATATGTGTGTGTGCGTGTGTGTGGTGGTTGGAAGAGTGGGTTTACAATATAAATATATTAATTATGTTAAACGTCATTATTAATTTTAAATATTTTATAATTATGTATGTAATTGATAAAACAAAATTAGAAAAGAAAGTGAATGAGTTTTAGTATGAGTGCTCAAGTGGGCGCCCATTTAGCCCATTATAATTAATGTGCCCAAGTGGGCATGCCCATTTGTGTCTACTTAAAATTTTGAATGTGCCTATACCTATTATTTATTGAACAATCTGAACGGACAAATTGGTACAGTCAAAAATTGTCACCTCCACCTTCAGCTATGACATATCCATAGGAGGAATGGCTCCTTAATTTAGATATCTTCTGAATTCTGACTTGACTAGTAATAAATAGTGTATTCTGACTGCCAAAGAAGCCTAATGTGGAATTTGAGAAAAGTGATTACATATCCGGTTTTGACTAACCCTTGCAGAACTTAAAGAGGTACTTTTTGTTTCTCAATCTGCAGCGGAATTGAATCTCAAACCAATCATCTTAATTAGGATTATATATTACGTACGTACAATTATAATTTATATGTGTACAGTAGAAGTATTTATATATGTTTCCCATGATGTTGCTTAGTAAATGAAACAAGATCTATTCGGGACATGTTTTTGGTTGTGCTACCTAGGAAGTAGGAACTGAAGGATGGATGTAATAGAAGAATATTCATTCATCTTGTAATGTAAATATGAGGTTGTCCAGCCAGAGCAAATCGGTAATATCACTCACATTCAAATAGATATCATATGGTTGTCCAGCCAGAGCAAATCGGTAATATCACTCACATTCAAATAGATATCATATGATTTGTTTACGAGCTACGGAATTTTAACTAGGGAGAAATTTGGGTCGATCCCCTCTTGACATTTTTCAATCACTCTATATTTTTCAATTACTTTACATACCTATATTTTTTCATAACAGAAAAAAATAAAGAATAATTACGGATCGGTATCATTTCGTAGAATGATAACCGTTCCGCATAAGTCAATTTCATTATTTTCTCCCTTAAATGCCCCTCCTCCTATCGTCATTTCTTCTCCATAATCTCATAGCCATTCTCGATCTCATTTTCCCTTTGAAGCTTCTTTCTTTCTAAAATCATATATGTTCATTTGTCCATCTGTCCATTGGAAAAAGGATTTGGCTAAGCATTTGTTTCTATCTTAGTTGTATTTTGTAATCAAAGTGATCATTTCATTCCACGATTTTTCATTTCATATGGAGCAGACGTAGAACATTTGTGTTCTATCTCCGTTGTAATTTTATAATCAAAGTGTTCGGTTTGTATTAGAATCACAAGAAATGGAATCACATGGAATGGAATGGAATCACAGGTGGATAGATCGAAGCCGAAGAAATCACTTGCAGACAAATGCAATTTGGGCATCGTTGTCTATGATGTAGGTTTCGTTGTTTATAATGTGTGTGTCCAATTTTGCCTCGGTGTTTTTAATTAGGTATCGTATCTTGCAATTCAGAATCAGTGTAATTTAATTAGGCAACAAATTTTTCTATTTTGAATCGGTTTAAAAATACATGCATTTAATGATTTAGAAATTAGGCATCGGTTCTTCCAATCATGCATCGGTGTTCTTTAATTAGGCATCGTTCCAGTCTATTGAGTTATCCAATATAACCATTATAAAACACTTATTGGATGTTATCTATTAACACTCAATTAAGTTAATGGGTGTCGGGTGTTATTAAGCAAACTTGTTAGCTATGGCATATTTTTGGTTATGTGTATTCTTTTGGAGAATAATTTGGAATAGTTGGTTTTTAAAATTTGAATTTTGTAAATTGTGAGCTGCCTGGCCCAATAGGCCCAAGCTATGAGCCACGTGTCAGGCGAGTGAATACTCCGAGCAAGCGAGCAGAGGTTTAATGCGAGCAACTGGGCAAAACCTGTCATGAGCGGGCTAGCTACTTATGAGACGGGGGCTCGGCTAAACGAGCAAAATTGATAAACGAGCATCAATGCCCGTCTTCGTCAGAAAAAGCTACTAAGAGTTGAGGACATTCATGTCCAGTAAAGATCAAGGTAACAGTTGAGGGTGGTTACACCCGAGCAAGAATCCTGACCAGAGGCTATGACCGTTTGTAAGGGAGTTAATGCCAATCGTGGGCAGTTAATGCCAATCATGGGCGGTTAATGCTAATCATGGGTGGTTAATGCTAATTATGGGCAGTTATTCATGATTATGGGCAGTTATTCATGATTATGGGCAGTTATGCCTCCGGCACCTATAAAAGCTTGGCAAAATTTGGAGAGAGGTAGGCGCAATCTGATTCTCTGGCCAAAACTCTGTCAAATTATTTACTCAACTGCTTACTTGTGTACTGATTCACACGCCGAAGGGCCTTTGCAGGGAGTGCCCCTGCCCAGTTTACGTTTGCTTATTGACATTGCAAAGTTGGGCTGTGAGGATTCAAGAAACACGTTGAAAGCCAGGTGTTTGGATTGGGCTTATCTAGTCGGTCCAGATTATCTTGGACGCATCAGTTGGTTCCATTGCCGGGAAACGAAAGAGTTTTTGCGGCATTAAAAGTTTAGTTAGATATTCTTTGTTTTTGAGTTTCATCCATGGCGGAGAACAGGATTGATGGCGGTAGCGTCAGTCGTAGAGAAGAGGTACACCAGAATCTCAGCCTCAACCAGGCTGTTGGGAATAATGTTCCACCACCCCATGATGCGCGCCACCAGCTCAATCAGAGGCGTGGGGTTGATTCATTGGCCAGAAGCGCTGAGGCTGCAGTGGGGTTAGCCCATGAGTTTCGTGAGGAGGCTTTACGCCAGAGAGCCATCTATCCGGGATGATGCATCAACTTAACCTACAACTGATCGCTATGGGTAAGCCGCCATTGCCCATCGAAGTTGATCCATTACCAGCCTTGACGGCTCCTAGCCAGGGGGCAGGTGTTTCTCGCACAGGAGGTAACCCGGTGAATCCTCTGATTGTTCACTCTCAACCGCGAGCACAAGGCTCTAAACAGCGCGAGAAACCGGAGGGAAGCAAGGCTAGTCATCGGGTCGTTCCTAGTGTGCACTCAAGGCTGGGACCGCGAGTTGGCGAGGATTCGGCTCCACGCTGCCGGCGCTCGCCTTCACCACAAAGGTCACATGCTCGCCGATTCCGTTCACCTTCACCGCGGCGATCTCGTGCCTATAGTCGCCGTTCGCGATCACCAAGGGGTTCTTATGTTCGAAGGCGTAGAACTCCCTCTCCTAGACGGTCTCATCAGTCAGCTGCACCTATTGCACAGCTCGCTGGGGCACCTCAGGGACAGGTGGCGCAGGCCGTGGGGGCTCCGCAAGCCGTTGCGGCTATGGGACCCCCACAGGCCCCTCCTATGCCTGTGGTACAGCCTCAGCTTGGGGGTGGTTTGCCTGCAACCATTAACATGCAAGATTTCGAGGAATTGAAGCGCCGGATGGAGGCTTGGGAACAAGGCAAGGCTCTGGATGGGAATTTTTTGGGTACGTCTGCCAGCCCGTTAGCTCCATGGATCGAGAATGCTCCGCCAGCACAGGGGTTGATATTCCCCAACATTAAAGAATACACGGGCAAGACCAAGGCCAGGGACTGGTTGATGTCTTTTGAGTCCCAAATTGGCTTAGTAACATCAGATGAGGCGTTGAAGATTAGAGCCTTTGTTGGTGCCTTGCAAGGAAAAGCTTTAGCTTGGATGGGAGCATTGCCACGGCGCTCGATCAACAATTGGGCAGATTTGCGAGCAAAGTTCTTGGCCGATTTTGGGACGGCCGGTTCATTAGCAAAAACAAGGGCTGATTTGTCCAAGGTCAAGCAAGGTGCACATGAGTCAACGGCGAGTTACCTTGAGAGGTTTACCAAGGTTCTCGAGCAAGTCCCTGGTCTGACCGAGCAAGAGGTCACATTGTGTTTTGAAACTGGATTGTTAGAAGGTGAAGGTGGTTTGCGATCAGAATTGAGTATGCGTGAACCAAAGACACAGGCAGAGATGCTCATGCGAGCACAAAAATGGTGTGCCGGGGAGACGGCAAAGAAGGAGAAGAAAAAGGAGAGTAGCGAAGCTGCGGGGAATGCTAAGGGAAACGGCCAGGCAGGAAGTGGCGGCTACAATAAAAGCAAGTCTCGGTATGATCGGCCGAAGGAGTTTCTTCGTGAATCAGACTTGACCCCGCTCAACACGATGCGCGAGGACATTATGTACGAGATAAGGAACGAGCTTCCTAATCCTCCTCGTATGAATCCAGCCACTGCCGGTGAGAGGGATCAGACGAAGAGGTGTGCCTATCATGATGATTATGGGCATACCACAGAAGAATGTTGGCCATTGAAGAAGGCCATTCAGAAGTTGATCAACGAGGGGCGGCTAGATCGCTTCAAGCGAGATGCAGGCAATAGAGGGAATGCTCCTAGGCGAGAAGCCCCACCGATCAGGGGGGTAATCAATGTTATAATGGATGAGGAGCTCACTCCGACGCAGCTTGGTAAGCAAATTTACTCTTTGTCAAAGGTGGTGGATCGACCAACAACTTTGCAGATGGTGAACAAGCCATACGCTTTACTCGCAATGAAGTTGGCGAGTAATGTAGCAAAGCGAGCAATCGTTGATTGTCTCGCCGTTGGTTGATGGCTGGGTTGTGCACAGAATCTTAGTGGATACTGGAGCATGCCGGGATGTGATGTATTACTCTTGTTTCCAGGGTTTGGAGTTGAGTGATGATCGCTTGAAGCCATATGCTGGGGCTTTAGAGGGTTTTACAAATCACAAGGTCCCGGTTAAGGGCACTGTCGAGCTGGAGGTATTCATCGGTGAGGGACTCAGGACCCGGCCGAAAAGATTACCTTCATGGTAATCGACTTGAAATCTCCTTACAACATTATCTTGGGCGTACCGAGCATGGCCAAGTTTCGATGGTAGCGCAATCCCACATCGAGAGCCAAATTTTATACGATCAAGGAGTGAGGGAGTATTGAGCACCCGCGGCTTTCGAATATGTTAGAGATACGCAGAGAAAGAAGCAGAAGTTGACCTTGGAGGATGGCGAGCGTAAGGTTACTATAAGGAAACTTCTCATGTGAGAGGACCATCTGGTAGCGATGGTACAGAGGATTTGGAAATGGAAGCAAGCTTCGGCCGACATTGAAGTCGGGGAGCAAGGTCAAAATGAAGAGGATACAAAGGGTTGCCGCCAAACGATATTGAGGTTATTCCATCCTTGCCGTCAACGCAGTTGCCGGCACAAGCCGAGCGAGAAGAGGTGGCCGAGGAAGGTGTTAGCAATCCTTTGCCGACACTGACGTCGGGGGGATTTAAGGAGCCGAATGAGGTCGTTGACCTTATGGATGAATCTTTGCCAGCCATATCCGAGGAGCCGATGAGGCTATGGAGGTAGACCGCTTGATAAAGTCGAAGATCGAGCCGAGAAGGATGAGAAAAGTGGAGTGTGACACACTCCAAATGCGAGACGAGCCAGAGTTTACGGCTCAAGACGAGCTTGAAGAGGTAGTCATCAATCCAAATTATCCCGAGCAGAAGATCAAGATTGGTCGAGCTTTGACGTAGAGGCCAAGAGAAAGCTTAATTAAGCAACCGCAAGACGCCTGATGTTTTCGCAGCGACCCGAGGACATGCAGTGAGCGAGGGTGGCTTTGCATCGCTTGAATGTTGATCCAGCCTTACCGCCAATCCAAAGAAATGACCTCGAGTTTACTTCTAGAAAAGGATCAAGCGATCAAGGAGGAAGTCGAGAAGTTGCTTAAGGCAGATATTATTGAGGAGATACATTATCCAACTTGGTTGGCTAATGTGGTTATGGTGAAGAAGTCAAATGGCAAGTGGCGGATGTGTGTTGACTTCACGGATCTGAATAAGGCTTGTCCGAAGGATTGTTATCCTCTGCCGAGAATTGACAAGTTGGTCGACGCCATTGCAGGGTTCGAGCTCCTCAGCTTTATAGATGCTTACTCCGGGTATCATCAAGTGAAGATGGCTGAACAAGATAAGGCTCTAACAGCCTTCCGAGCAGGGGGGTCAGATTGTTATAAGATGATGCCCTTTGGTTTGAAGAATGCCGGGCCACTTATCAAAGGATGGTCACATGTGGTGTTTAGCTCGCAGCTGGGAGAAATGTGGAGGCTTATATCGATGATATGGTGGTCAAGACTAAAGGGCGCGAGCATACGAGGATCGGGTGAGACTTTTGCTAATCTCGTGAAGAACAACATGAAGTTGAATCCGAGCAAATGTGTGTTCGGGTAAAGGCCGGCAAGTTCCTGCTTTCATGGTTACCGAGAGGGAATTGAGGCTAATCCTGAGAAAATAAAGGCATTGGTCACTATGAAGCTTCCTCGCTGTATCAAGGATGTGCAGAGGCTTAATGGCAGGGTCATTGCTTTAGGAAGATTTATCTCGAGGTCGGCAGAGCGGTGCTTGCCTTTTTTCAAGGTTCTTCGGGGCAATAAAGGGTTTGAATGGACTCCTGAATGCCAGAAAGCTTTCGAGGAATTGGTGAAGTATTTGGGAAGTCCACCCTTGTTGAGTAGCCCTGCCTGGGGAAAAGTTATATGTTTATCCGGCCTACCGAGCAGTAGCTGCTTTTGATTAGGAGGAAGGCAATGTACAAAAGCCTGTTTATTATGTATCAAAAGCCCTCACCGATGTAGGGAAGATATTTTAATGCAGAAATTGGCTTATTCGCTTGTTGTTGCCGCCGGAAACTTCGGGCTTATTTTTCTCGCTTCATTCAATTGTTGTTTACACGGATTTGCCTTTGAGAAAGATTTTCGGTTACTAACTTGGTCAATTGAGTTAACCGAAGTTTGACATCGATTATCAACCACGAGCAATCAAGGCGCAAGCTATAGCAGATTTCGTGGCCGAGACAAGCTTCAAGGATCCCGCCGAGGAAGAAGTAGAGTAAAGCAACAAATAGTAACGCAAGTCCAAAGCCGAGGCCGTAATATTGCCGGGAACTTCATGTTGATGGTTCTGGCTAGTCGATTTGGGAGTGGTGCCGGTCTAGTTTTAGTTCCACCAGAGCAAGATGTAGAATTTGAGAAGGCATTGCGTTTCAAATTCCCTGCTTCAAACAACCAGGCCGAATACGAAGCTTTAATTGCTGGTCTCGAGCTCGCACAAGACATTGGAGTGCGGGCAGTGGTGGTATATTGTGATTCTCAGTTGGTGGTAAATCAAGTCAAGGGCGACTATGGAGTACATCACCCGATCTTGGTTCGCTATTGTGCGATGGTAAGAGAAATTTCGAAAGATTTCGACATCGGGAATTAGTAAGAATTGCTCGGGAGGATAACATGCGAGCAGACATTTGTCGAAGATGGTCGAGGATGAAATCCAGCCTTTACATCCCGAGTCATGATCGAGCATTTGGAAGTTCCTGTCATCGAGAAGGAAGTGGTTATGGACATAGAGCCGGCTGCCAAATGTTGGATAGATGATCTTCGAGCTTACATCGAGCACGGGGTGCTGCCTGAAGACAAAAAGGAAGCTAGAACTATCCAGAAACGGTCATGCCGTTACATTATCTTGGACAACATTTTGTATCGGAGATCTTATACTCGACCTCTATTGAGGTGTGTACGACCAGAGATGATAGAAGGAATCTTGGGCGAAGTGCATGAAGGCAAGTGTGGAGGTCACCCCGTCAACGGTCACTAGCCGAGAAAGTGTTAGCAATGGATTTTATTGGATAACATTGCGACGGATGCCGAGATGTATGTTCGCCGATGTGACAAATGTCGCATGGATATTCCACGTTTGCCATCCACCGAGCAGACCCCTGTTATCGCATCATGGCCGTTTGATATGTGGGGAATAGACTTAATTGGTCCTTTTCCCGTTGCTCGGTCGAAATTCAAGTATGCAGTAGTCGCTGTGGATTATTTTACGAAATGGGTGGAAGCGAAGCCACTGGCAACCATAAGTGAGGTAAATGTTATTGACTTTGTGCACGAGCACATATGGTGCCTGGCTTGAGTCCCGCGAGCAATTGTGTCCGATCATGGGACCCGCTTCTAAAAATTTACCAAGGCATGCGAAAGCGCATGAGGGTAAAACATTGGCAATCATCGCTGGCATATCCACAAGGAAATGGGCAGTCAAGTCGCGAATAAACAAATCTTGCATGTTTTGAAGAGGAATTTGGAAGAAAGAGCTGGAAGATGGGTAGACGAGCTACCTTTTTGGGGCTAGAACGACAAGAAGGGGTCCAACAGAGAGACCGCCTTTTCTCGGCTTACGGGTCCGATGCTATGGCTCCAGTGAGATGTATTTGCCCACTCATGTGGTCTTAAATTACAATGGCGAGTCCAATAATACAAGCTCGATTTGGATTTATTGAGGAAAAGCTACGGAAGCCAAAATGAGAATGGCCAACTATAAGCAACGAGCAAAGGCTCACCACGATAAGAGAGTTCGTGGTCGATCGTTTGTTGTGGGGGATTGGGTCCTCCGTAAGATTGAGGCAACGGGCCATCGATGAATGGGGAAGTTGTCACCAAACCGAAGGCCCTTTTCAAGTTTCGAGAATCATTAAAGAAGGCACCTACATGTTGCGTAACGTAGGATGGTGATGAGTTAAAGCATCCATGGCATGCGGATCATTTGAAGAAATACTATTGGTAATTGATTTACAATATGTAATTCTTTGATCCTTTTTCTCATGATAATTAGCAATGGTGAAACTCGATTGTCTTTTCAACTTTGTGTTTGGAAAGTGGGTCTTCGAGTTGGCTTTTGTTGTTTTTCGATCATTTCCTTTTATCGAGCATGAGCTTTTCAGCCCGATTAAAGGGTTGTTTGAGTTGAATATCTTTTCAAGTCTTTGGTCGAGCATAAAGGGCTTTATGTTCGAGAAATTTGAAAAGAGGTTTCTGTTTCGAATATTTTCGAGCATAGAGGGCTTTATGTTCGAGGACTTTAGCTAAATGGCTTTATGCTCGTAAGAGGAGTATTCGAGTGGGACTTAGCTAAATGGTGATCGCTTAGAGCGAGTAAAAATGATTTTGCTTGAGAAAAACTTATGTTATGAAGTCATTCAGAAGTAAAGCGAAGCAAGTTAAAATATTACAAACAAAAATTAAAATTGTTTGAGACAAGGCACGAAGGCCAGAAAGGCGCGCAGGCCTGTGTGACGAGTTCAAGCAAACAGGCGTGTTGTTTCTGAAGCAGGGGTGTTCCTCTGTACTTTGTGGTATCCGTGATAGTAACTTCATCATCGCCTTGACCTTGGGCAAGACGCCAGTGGTTGAAGGAGCTTGAGACCTCCAAATTTCGCCATGAGGTCGGTAATGCAGGGATTAATGGCGTGAGGGGGTTCCACGAGACAAGCCCTTCTCGATCGGCCTCGCCAATGACTCCAATTCATCTTCATTAAAGGGAACGAGGAGTGGCGAGCGCACGAGCAAAATAAAGGATTAGCTCCCCATTCAAAGAAGTTGCTCGGGCGAATTTCCAACCCGCCGCAGATCCGCCTCAAGACGTGGTTCATACCCCTGCACAAAGAACGGATAAGCTTCACTTTCCACGGTTGGCAAAGTCGCTTGAACTCTTATAATCTTCAATAATCCGCCTCGCTCTTCACTTGACAAAGAGCCGACCTCCGATATCATTTGCTCGAAGTTTGGTGACGGTGGCGTTAGCAGCCTTCCAAAGTCATTTTGGCAAGCTCGCAGCCTCCCAAGCACCCCAGCCTATGTTGTTTAAGGCGCTTTCTTCGAGAAAGATTTAACTGATTCTAGGGCGTTTTCTGGCTTCAATTTTTGAGAGCCTCGTCACCTTGCTCGTGAGGGATTCCTCGGTATTTTTAAGGTCGGCTCTGATGCAGTTGATCTTTTCCTCCAAAGCATTCTTCTCTGGTCGTAGTCTCTGGCCTCAAAGAAGAGAGCATTGTTCTTGTTGAGATTGGTGATTAGCGCCATACATCAAGATGGACTTGTTGGCGATCCTGTTAGAAGTTGCGGTTAAAAGTGAGGAAAGAGGAAAACAATAAGTAATAAGAGGAATGTGTTACCTCGCCATGCACATGCCCATCTCTCCAATCAAGACCGAGCTTGCTCGGCATATTTTTTCCGATGCCGCTATGTGTAATCGCTTCATCAAGCCTAAGTGGCTCGAAACCACTTCTTTTGTGAATAGCGATGTTGTTGAGATCTGGTACGCTGGCGAGCTCCCTTATGAGGGCGGCCGCTTTTGGTTGATCGTCGGGCATGACGAAGTCTTCCTGTTTCCAAGAAGGGAGTTGGGGAGTGCTTTCTTCAATTACGCTTTATCCGCCTGCCTGTTCCTCCTCTGCCAGCTTTGTTCAACATTGATGACAGGTGGTGAGACATTTCATCGTTCTCGCACTGCAGGTGTGAATAAAGGTTGCCGCAGATTGGCTTCTGTGTCGGGCGCTTGTTCCACTGGCCAAGTAGTGGCCGGACCGTGGGAAGATTGATGGTCGGGCCGGGTTGATAAGTGCTTAGCTCGCTTGTCGGAGCTCTTTTGGCATTGCATGAACTTGGAAACGTCCGTCAATTGCCTCATATCTGCACAAGGTCACGAGAATGTTAGCACCGAGAAAAGCATAAGTATGTAAGATTATCAAAAAAGGATGTCAAAGTAAACAGCTGAGATATAACCAGAGAGTGAGAAAGGGGGTCGGCAAAGAGTTCCAGCACGAGCACAATCCTCGCATTCACTAGGGAATTTATTCCCATGGCAAGAACCCCAGGATGGATGAGGAGTTTCGGTCGATCGTGAACTCTGGTTCAACTCCTTCAATGGGAAGGTAAGAGATCCCAACAGATCGTAGAAGGCCGAGGTCTAAGTGAGAACTCGCCAATCCAACACAAAATCTTGTCCCCGCTTCTTTCGCTCCCAAAAGATTCCTAAAAGCCTTAACTATTTTGGGGTTCCCCTGCGGAGGCGTGTTTGTCATTCTCTGAAGACCGTAGTCGCCGATATAGGCGCAAAGGGCCAGCCAATGCTCGATTCAATAAGCAAAGCCTTCCCATCCCAACCATCGACTTTGTTGGGGGCTCAAGAAGAAGCTTGAAGAAGCCATGGTTTGAACGGCTATTGATGCGACCAGTTTTCTTATCAAGAGAAGAGAAGGAAAAACTTATGAATAAAGTCATATCGGGCTCAAACCCGAGTGACCGGCAGTCTAC
Source organism: Codonopsis lanceolata (assembly GCA_013146195.2). Lineage (NCBI taxonomy): Eukaryota > Viridiplantae > Streptophyta > Magnoliopsida > Asterales > Campanulaceae > Codonopsis > Codonopsis lanceolata. The sequence continues at coordinate 68,493,019 of CM028377.1, read as the reverse complement.
GGTGAATGATACTAAGAACCTAACAAAGAGTTAAAGTTAGGTCGCAGGGAAGGGTTTTGGAAGCATTCATTAGCTCGACAATGAATGGGTCGAGAGGAAGACGGAGTCCAACTTGGAAAAAATCAAGTAAAATACCATTTTGTCTCCTTGAAAATTGTGGCCTTCTTTCTCTATGTCTAAATCAAAGGCGCGACGCTGTAAAATTTGGGGTCCATTCCTAAGTAATAGAACTGTGTACTAACCTCGCCCCTGAGTTCAAATCTTCCCATCCGATTGAGGGAGAAGAATAAGAGGAGGCAGAACAAATGAGGTTTGGCTTGGTCCGGTAATTGTTCGCTTGAGCGAGGAAGATCATTTCGCTTGCTGCTCCGCCGTTGGCTTGTTGCTCGCCTCGCCATGGGGGTTTTCGCCTGCGAGTAATAGTGGAATCACATCTTGCTCGCTTCTCTTCTAAGACGATGGCGAAGACGAGGCATCTTTCTCTTCGAGCTCCGTGGTCGTAGCTTCGCCTTCAATTTCGAAACGCTTCCTTCGCTAGACATCCTACAGAAAAGGAATCGAGAATTGCATGTTAGATATTGATCGGTGAAGTATGGCGCTTAAAAAGAAATTGACTATGGTACGCGGGTTGTGAGATCAAGAACTGGTACCGACCATGGATTTTCGATTCCTTTGGTTGGGGTTGAAAAGGGTTGGTAATTCGTGAAAAAGGCAAAGGCGATTGAACTTGGGATGAACAATTTAAAATGAAAAGGGGGTTTACACAAGATAAACCCTAATCCGTAAATTAAGAAAAGATAGTGCAATGGAATGATGAAAAAGGAGAAGTGAAATACCGGAAAATTTTGGAGGAAGATCTTGATTCGCTTTCGAAAGACGGTAAGGATGGAACCCGGGAAGTAGTTTCTTGATGAAAAAAATTGGAGAGCTTTTGCTTCGCCTATTTGTTAGAGAATTGCTCTGAATTGCTTGAGGCGTAAAGTTGTAAAAAGAGGGAAATCTCGCCTTTATACCCAACGGCCGCCGGTTGAGATCGAATCATTGGGCCCGGCACGAGGCGCGGTGAACGAGGCAAAGATTTAATGGGCATAGGGAGTTGGGCCTACTTTTTCAAAGGCCGGGGCGCCGACGCCCAGACTTTCATGAACGCCCACAACACGCTATGTGAATTGCCACCTGCTTTTGTTCTTTTTGGCTCCAAGATTATTTGAGAGATGTATTTTGAATTTTTAGTTTCCTCCTCGTCACGAGCATGAATACTCGGTGAAGACAAGGAGTCGGGTTACCGAGCCGCTCGGCCCAATAGGCCCAAGTCATGAGCCACGTGTCAGGCGTGTATATTCCGAGCAAGCGAGCAGAGGTGTTATGCGAGCAACCGGGCAAAACCTTAGTTTTGGGCAGATTAGCTACTTATGAGATGGGGGCTCTGCGCTAAACGCAAAATTCGATAAACGAGCATCAATGCCCGACTTCAAAAAGCTATTAACAGCTTGAGGACATTCATGTCCCAGAACAAGGTACCGAGGGTGGTTACACCCGAGCAAGAATCCCGACCGCAGGCCATGACCGCTTGTAGGGGAGTTAATGCCAATCATGGGCGCTAATGCCAATCATGGGCGGCTTGAGCGGTTAATGCTAATCATGGGCGGTTATTCATGATTGTGGCGCATTATGCCTCCGCATATAAAAAGCTTGGCCGGAGAAAGGTATGCGCAACCTGATTCTCTAGCCAAAACTCTGTCAAATTATTTACTCAACTGCTAATTTGTGTACTGATTGACACGCCGGAGGGCCTTTGCAGGGAGTGCCCCTGCCCAGTTTACGTTTGCTTATTGACATTGCAGAGTTGGGCTGTGAGGATTCAAAAACACGTTGAAAGCCAGGTGTTTGGATTGGGCTTGTCTAGTGTATCCAAATTATCTTGGACGCATCAGGTGTATTGACAAAATAACTTATCAAATAAATAGCGGAAGACTTTATTCTAATAAAGCAGCTACAAGCAATGCTTGTAGATCCAGTCTTATGGCCAAAAAAGATTTCACTAAAAATATTATGAGTCTTACAACGAAAATAGTGAAAATCACTGAAATACCAAAAGCTTCTCACAATACAAGAAGTTTGGATAGAAAACCCCACAAAAAACACAATAAAGAAAACGTAGGATTAAAAAATCAATTTCCTACCAACTAGGAAAACAACCAAACAACCAATATAGTTTCTAATGTAGCTGCATTCAAAGCTGCAACGAATATTCGAAGCAAGCTCTCAACTATCTCTCTCTTGCCAATATTCTCTCTAAATATTTGTATATACATACAACTGCATGAACTGCTCTTGTATATATACTCGAGCTGGGAGTCCTGAAATAATAAAGAAACTAAATTCTTCAAGGAAACACAAGATTAGAAAAATAAGAGATTTAGTTTCCATAAATAGTTTCCTTATTTAAACCAAAGATCTTACCAATGATTTAGTCAAACTTAAACAAGGACTCTTAAGAGCTTTTAGGAAGTATAAAATATGGTAACTAATTACCAATGCTTTTGGACCAAGAAAGGGTACAACAATAAATTTAATAAAGAAAAATAGGACGACCCTATTTTACCCTTACAGGTCTCGAGGTCTTGGTGTTATTTGACAAAATAGTGTGTGGCTATTTTGGGCTGTGAGAGATGTAGTACTTTGTGGGATCGTGTCAATCCTTGTAACCCTTAGCCTAGGTAGGATGACTACATTGAAAACTCTCTATTGTAATTCATCATCGTTTATAGTGAAGTTGTTGCTGTAGACACCCCATTTTCGTACCTCTGGTACGTGACATGACATAAAATATCAAGACCTGTTAAAACATTAACAAATGTCAAGTTACAGGGTCAAAAGTGCAAAAGGACAAAACAGGATGCGCAAAAGAGTGAAATGCAGGGTTCAAAGCGTCAAAAATCAAACTTGTGAATAGTTCTAGCTCCACCCACATGAAATATGGGAGCCATGCCAAGTTTTGTAATGGGTGGCGCTTGATTTCCCTAAAAGGCCTGTTCCACTTTGCGTAAAGTCCAATCCTTTCGCCGGCGTGTCTGATGATCAATGCGAGGACAAAGTGCAAAATTTGAAAAACAGATGGCGCCACCACATGAAAGTCTTGGCATGGCGCCCGGTTTGTGATTCTAGCGCCCGATTTGTGCTTCGAACCGGTTTCTTCCCGCGACCCACTTGTTCCCGCTAGTAAAGTCCAATTCATTCATATTTGGTACAATCGGCGATGCGTAATGAAGAAAATTTAATTCATTCGATGTCCCACTTCTCCGACTATAAATAGAGGCTTGGGTTCGCTTATTGATTACCATTTTCATCGATAAAAATTCTCCGCGTTGTCGTTACGCTGAATAAATAGAGAGCGAAGTGAGATAGTGAGCGATCACCTCAAAAGCCTCGAAACCTTGCCAAACCTCCTCCAAACACAAAACCAACTTAGGTAGAAGTGAGCCTTAGCCCCCGACTAGGTATCCACCCTATTTCCCAGTCCAAAAATCGTGGAAAGAAACGGTTACTGCAGATTTAAAAGGCCAAATCAGCCGAGTAAGCGGTTATTACTTGCGATTTCGACTACCTCAAGCAAAACAACAACCAAAATAAGCAGGTTACTCTGCCCGAAGCCAGAAGCCGAGTAACTTTCGAAGCCGATCACTACGCAGAATCACACAACACACAACAACAAAAGACTCCCTCTCCACACGGAAGGACGAGGCGAGCACACTGAGGCCATTAGTAGATAAGTTTTAAAGTTTTATTTGTAAATGTGTTATTTCTAATCCGGCCCAATGTAGATATATAAGCAGTTGTGTTGCCCGGATTTAGTTAGGAAATAGCACTAAAAAGAGCCATTATTATGACCAAATATTTTCAAGTATACTTGTAATTATTTGTAAAAGAGACGATTACAAATGCGTAAATAATGTAGACAAATGGATGTATTTGTAGCAGTTAATGCTTTATTTATACGTTAAATAAATATAACAAAAAACATACTTTAGCCAGCGTTTTGAGACCGAAAGGGCGAGTTGTGCTAGCACCTTCCCACTCGTAACTTAGCCTCGGACCCGTTTTTATCTCTGGTTTTCTTTTTGGTTTTGCTTTATTTATTCCTCAAAATAAAGATGGCGACTCTAAAACATTTTGGATCGGTGGGGCCTCGCAATATCTTTCCTTGCACTTTTCCGTTTCCCAAAAGGGAGAATGAAAATGGAAAGGTGATGTATTCATATGTCTGGTATCCCTAAAAAGGGATAACTTGGCGAAAACTCAAAAGAACCCATAGTGATCGAAATAGGCATAAGGCTATTTTCATAAAATCCATAGTGGGGGCGCCCAACATTCCTTCCTTGCACTTTCCGCTTTTCCATAAAAAGGAGAATGAGAATGGAAGGGTGATGCATTCCTATATCTGGTATCCCTAAAAAATGATAATTTGACATAGAAAACTCAAAGCTCCCATATGGGATCAAAAATCCACTAAAGGCAACCGAGACGCATTCCAACGCGCTATTTCGGCACTCCTCTCGCATTTTGATTTCGTCTTCCCCTAAAAAGGGAGGGTGGAGCGAGGAAGCGTGGATGTCCCACATCCGCGTCAGCGCACCCATCTAAAGCGCGCGAGGCGGGGAGCGCATTTCAGGGGAACCCACAGTGGCGACTTCTTTGGGAGATCGTTTTATTTTAAATAAAATGGAGGGCTAGACTTCGATAACAAAAACTTTTTTCTTTTTTTACGGCTAAGTATGCTTGTTATATTAATTTAAACACTTGAATATTGCGTTCCTTTAACATCAGTGTCTATATTTGTGGATATAATCTTCCATCTTGCGGCAAGTTTCATTCAATCAACATTACGGATATACTCGAAAATATTCGTATTTTTCAAAAAAAATTGCAATATATATATATATATATATATATATATATATATATATATATATATATATATATATATATATATATATATATACAATATTTTATGTGATAATTTTTGGCGACCAACAAAGGAAGGGGCTTTATTTTTAATATTGTTTCATTTTTACCCTATTTATTATTTTATTACGCTTTCTATTTTCATTCATAAAATATACATATATGCATTCATGCCATTTTATTTTGGGGAATATGACAAATGTAATTAATAGGAATAGATAGATTCCCCACTTTTCTTTCTATTTCTTGATGGTATGCTTGTTTGCTCGCTCAAACTAAAAGCGAGAAAATCTATAAATAACATCAAGGCAGGGCATATCTGTTTATTTTTTGTTTACGTATCTAAATTAAAAAAAACTTTTTGCTTTTTAGATACCTACCGCAGCGCGGCACATGCATATAAATATATTTGGTGCTACCCTACAGTGGCCAGACCTACCTGCATGAGCCAACGTTAGGCGCATATAGATTCTCGGGGACACTTCAAAGAGGTTTTGCATTTTAAATCGTGGCTCGGCCAGTCAAAAAAAATGTGCGCAAGTAAAAAAAAAAGTAATGCGCAAGTCAAAAAAATAATGCAGAAATTTGATTTATTATTTTCTAAATGCTCGACCTAGACCATTTCGAATGGTGGATCGAAAAGATTATAGGCCCTTCGCTTTGGGATCGATCCGATCTCGGGAGTCGAAAGGCGGTGGAATACGTTGGTCCTATACTGCGGAGAAAGAATCCCTATTCTAGGAAAAGTCTGAGGCTGTCAAAATTAAGCGAGTGCTTATCAGGTCAATTTGTAGGTAATAATAAATAATAAAATATACTAATAAAGGCCGCTATACTCCAAGCGAAGAAGCCTTGACCCGGCCGATACCTCCAAACCCATTTTCCTCGAAACACAGCCAATTTGGAAAAACGAGAGATAGTCTTGCCGGTTGGTACGGGAAACAAGTGCAAAATTTAGAAACAGAGGGTATCAAACAGTCGGATAAAGGCGAGCTTGATTGAAGGTTGAATCCAGCCGGTATAGCGGCAAAGCAGCGTCGCTATAGGTATGAATCTGAGGGCCAGAGTGCAGCTCAGACTCGGTATCGAGTAGTAAGCTAGACCAAAATTTGGGTGCACAAGCTAATCGTATAATGAGCCAAATGGCTAATCTGGTACAAAACTTGAAATCGGTGGTGAGGTAATCTCTTCCCTGTAGTCCCTCAGAGTATCAACCTCACATATACCTCGAAACCCATTTCGGCCAAACACTAACCCGTCAAATCTTGCCATCGCCCAATCCAAATCCTACCAATTCCATGCTACGAATATCAACCCTTACCCATCCTATCCTCATATCCTTTCCCAAACTTACCGATATTCCCCGAGTGTTGACCTCCCTTTTCTCATTGCCAACCCTCGAACGACCATATGGACCCACAAAGTTTTAACGTCGGGCCAAATTACTTACTTACCTTCTAATGATCCACAGCCACCCAGCTGAAACCGTCAATAATCCACCTGCTCAGAATCTTTATACTACGAATCCACCGGCTTATATTGCCCAATCCATATTCGACCGAAAATCCTATCCGGTCCAGTCCTTATGCGCCCCAAAATTCCTATCACCTTCCAAAATCATCAGGTCAAAGGAATCCTTATTCTACCCAAATTCTTATCTGCCCAAAATCTACATCCGGTCCGAGAATCCATATCGACCCAAAATACCCGTCACGCCCGAAAATCCTTATCATGCCCAAAATCCATATCGACCCACGAATCCTTATCACTGAAAATCCACCAGCAAATCCTTACGATACCTCGGCCAGTAATTGACCTTCCACTAATCTACCGGCATATACAAAACCCAGGCTCCCCGGCCACGAAAATGGGCCGACATGGAAAAACATGAAAAACATGATGCTCAAACTTGAATAGCAGGAGAAACAACTTCTTGGGTATATGATAGGCGGAGACGATTATGAAACTCCTTTGTTGAGTTCGAGCTTCACCATTTGCTAAGCCGAGGTGGTATACTACGACCAGGCCGCTCTTGACTCCCTTGAACTGGTGGACCACCGGATATACCGTCCGCTTCCTTCACAGTTGGTGCATCTGGGATCCGCTCCCAGAATGAGGATCTCGAGCCCCAGTCCTCAATAATGTAATAAACCCCGTGCGGTTGGCTATTAATGATAATATGAATGTCTTTGCTTATTCCTTAGTTTATATCAGACACATTAAATAATCATAATAATGAGTCGTTTAATGAAATGGACAAAGATAAAAATATTTGCTTGAGCTTGTAAAGTCGGTTGAGCAGCAGAGGCAACATCACTCGTCGGCGGTGAAGACTTGTCCATCATCAATGCGAAATTTGAACAACCAAGTCGAAAAGAAATCAAAATCGCTGACTACACAGAGGCTCGAAAGGGTAGCGCTCGTGGCCCTCCTCGAGAGTTCGTGATATCTTGGCGGGTCTAGGAAGATATCTGGGGCTAGATCCGACCATAGTCGAACAGGATCCCGTATATGCGGATGCTCGACCAATTATGCGAAGCTCCGGAGAATCAAACCCGAGAATGGTCCTGCAAGTCAAAGAAGAAATTATGAAGCGAGCTCCATGTCAACTTCATTCGGGTAGTTGAATACGTCTGCAATTTCAAACATGGTGGTTGTTCCCGAAACCCAGCGGGAAGGTCGGGATCGCGTAGACTTTCGCGATCTCAATGAGGCATCGCCAGATGACTTCCGCTACCCGATATTGATATTGTGGTAGATGTCATTGCTTGCTCACAAAATAAGATCCTTAGATCGATGGCATCTTTAAATCAAATCAAAATGGCGGAAGACCAGAAAAGACTTCACCCGCTCCTTGGGGACTATTGCTGTCATGCCATTTGGGCTCAAAATGTCGGAGCTGCTTATCGAAGAGGCTGCCACTCTCTTCCGACATGATCCATAAGGAGATCGAGTCTATGTCGATGACATGATCGTACACTCAGCCCGGCATGACGGTGCCCACATATCAGGGGACGCCCGAAAGTTAGCGAAAGGTTAAGAAAGCACCAAATGAAACTTGCTTAAATACACATTTAGGGGTCACCAAAACAGGTCACAGGATTCTTAGTGGCCAGACGCGGGCATCGAGATCGAGCCAACAAATATCAAAGCTATTATAGAGATGCGCATGACCAAAAACTGAAGCAGTCAAGGCTTCTAGGCGGACTTCTGATGCGGCCAGCTTCATCGGACAAGCGACAACCCGCATGGGGCCCTCTTGAGCTCTAAAGAAAATGCGGCCAAGTCAGGAATGCGGCTAGCCTTGAAAAAATAAAAGCTACCTCCTGATACCCACGTGCTAGCTCCACTTTGAACCATGAAACCTCTCCTCGTATACCTAAGTCGCGAGACACATCGGTGAGGGGCCATGCTCGCTTGAAAAGAAGAAAGATTCCTACATCGAAAATGTCATACACTTTATAAGTAGGAAGGCTACCAGCAATTTGAAGTATTAAATTGGAGAAAAAGCTGCCTGGTTTAGTGCGGACAACTCAGGCTCAAAAACTTATTTGCGGGGGCGATCCATTAAGCTCGTATCCGAGGATGGACCACATAAAGTACATCTTCGGCAAGCCATCGCTTTCCAGTAGGCGGCTAAGTTTTCCTTCTCCAGCGAGTTTGACATAACATATGTCACGCTCGAATCTATCAGCGGCGTAATTACAGATCACTTAGCGATCTACCTCTAAAACGAAGATGCAAGCGAGCCCGGCTTCAAGCGAAGGTGTCTTGGAAATCCGCGACCCACGACACGGTGGCAGATGTTTTTAATGGGCCGCAAGCGAGAAAGAGGCTTTGGCATAGGGATCTTGCTACGTCGATCAGCGATTCTCACTCAGCGGCCGTAAGATTGGAGTTTGAGTGCTCAGGCTGACAGTTTGAGTCTGGCTTGTATTGCCGACCTTGAAGAGGCTCTCCAGACTTAAGTCTATGGAGACTACAGCAATCATAAACCAAGTCGAAGGGAAATGGAGGAGCCAGATCCCGGTTGCAACTTTATCATGCCAAATTAGCGGCACTAGCCGCTCGGTTTGATTATCTCCTTCAGTACTTGTCGCCAGGCAATCAATTTGTCGTCAGTGGCCACTCTATCATCTAGTCAAATTCCAGAGAGACCGAAGTCCCGACCGCTTTGTAGTCGGGGGAAAAGATCGCAGCAGGCATGCGCTTCAAAATTAATGCGACCCACAGACGGATCACGAGCCACAGTATATTGATATCCAAAATGCCTTGAGAAAGGTATCTATCCCCCAGCCTAGACACAAAAAGGAAGAGTCTCCCTGCGAAGGTGGGCATCGCAATTGAGTATTCGGCGGTGGCAACTTATATAAAACCTTACCAAGGCCTCGATCTTTTATGCGTCGATCGAGGCCAGCGGAACAAATCATGGACCAACTCACGGTGGTACTGCGGACCCCATGAGCGGCCATATCCAAAGAAAGTTATTCGGCAAGGGTACTATTGGAGCAGCTTGAAACCGGTGCGTTATGGGTACAACATTGCGACACGTGCCACATTTTGCAAATCTGCCGACCGTGCCCCGCGCATCTATACAACTCCGCCCCACAGCCCCTGGCGTGGGGAATCGGCGTTATAGGTCAAATTCACCAGAAGGATCAATGGCCATGAGTGCGTCTAGTAGTATCGACTACTTTACAAAGTGGGTGGAGGCCTCTTCCTACTGCAATCTGAATGCGAAAGGTGTCAAATTCATGGGACCAGCATTATATATCTTCGGAGTGCCTTTGAAGATAATCTCAAACGGCGCATTTTGAGAAGGGGCGTGAATTGTCTACTCGGCAATTCAAAATCTGAGGCATAAATCTTCCCACTGCCCGACCATAAGCAAATGGTGTTGTTGTTGAAGCACGATGACGAACCTTGGAGAAAACATCATCGAGGAAAATGGCTAACACGGAAGAGGCCGGGAAAAATTGCCACAACCCTGGGGCAGCTTCAGTTCGCACACCCATTCTAAAGGCTACCCACATACAGCATCTGGCATGGAGGGCGTGCTACCTATTGAAGTTGAGGTACCATCGTTAAGAGTAATGATGGAATCTAGCATAACGAGAGATCGGCGGGTCGAGAGCGATTTGAAGAATTATGCGATCGATGAGCAGCGTTTACTAGCCAGAGCATGCAGAGCACTATCAGGCGCAGCTCGTGCGTTGACAAAGGTCAGCCAGCGACATCGGGTTGGAGATCTCATACTTGAAAAACCTACGTTATGTTGATACTAGAGGAAAATGAAATCTCAGGTGGATGGGGCCAGTATATTGTCGAAGAGATCGGTCGGGAGGTGTCATACTCCTCAAAACCGGGAAGGAGAGGACCTTGTCAACCCTTCAACCTTGACAAGCTCAAAGGTATTATGCTTAAGTCAATCCATCGGCAAAGTGCTTCCCTCTCTACAGCTCGCTAGGTTGAAAACCGAAAAGGGTGGCACTAGGCAAAAGTTAGAGCAAAAAAATAAAAAAACAATAAAAAACAATAAAAGGAGAAATAAGGGCTTGCTAGGTTGAAAACAAAGCGTAAAAATAGTTCAATAAATAAAAATATAAGAATCTTAGTCCAAAATGATAGGGCAGAAGCCCAAACCAATTTAAGCAATTAGTTAATAAGTATAAAAACATTAAGAGAAAACAAACAATTTT
>CM028377.1:68450201-68482255 GCA_013146195.2 Codonopsis lanceolata | reverse complement strand
AAAAAAAAAAAAAAAATTTAAAAAAAAAAAAAATTTATAGAGGAGTAAATAGTGTCACCCTCCAAAAAGATTTTTATTTTTGTTATTTATATGCTTTTGTATTTATAAGTTTATTGTTTACTCGTGACGAGCAAAGTTCAAGTTTGGGGTATTTGATCGATGTATTTTATACGCCGATTTTATATACTTCTATGACTTAAATTATGCTATTTCACGAGGCTTTTGGTACTAATATATGTTTTTGGTGAGTTTTGTAAGTTTCAGGTTATTGTGAAAATACGCGAAACTCTGGTTTTAAGTGCAAATTACAAGAAGGGCCAAAAAGGAAAATGAAGAAAGAATGAAGATTGTCGATTTCGACACCTTGACTTGCTCCTGCATCTTTGCGACCGCAAGGTAGCGACTGGCCAAGTAAAGAATCAAAGAAATCAAACCATACTCGAGACCTTGCGACGCAGGTATTCAACACTCTGACCGCAAGGTAGCGTAATGCAATTTTTCGATTTTCACACGTCATTCGATCCAATCACAACTCCCGAGTATATATAGAAGCTAGATGCCGAGCTAAAAGAGAGGACGGCTGGAAGCTCTCTTTTCATAGATTTTAGGTAGTTTTAGATTGTATAACATAGTTAGATTTTGTAATTTCAAGTATTGAAGATCAAATCATGTATCCGATCATCTCCATGTGTCGTTCATTGTCTATGATGAACTAAATCATCCATAATCTAGAGGTGGGAGGTAACTTGTATCGAATTTATGTTTTGATTCTTATTTATATGTCTATTCAATGCTTGTTGATTGTGTTGTTTATCAACCCCTATATTATTTTTCTTTGAACAAATGAATGTAATCGCAAATAATAAAGGCTTAGAGGTGCGGATAACCGCATGACCGAAGTGCATATGTCGTACAATCGGCTCACCAACACAATAAATTGGACCTATCGATGCACGAGAGTGATAAGTTAGGACCGTGTTCTTACATGATCTAGGTGACAGATAGATCATAAATCTAGGTAGGTGAAGCTAGATTACAGTTCCTCGTGCTTAGGATATAGAATGGATGAATTTTATGCGGGGATGGAGGTGAACCAATTGTTCAACAGACTATATCTATTTTTAGTGAACGAACCCAAGACATTGAATGACATTATTATGAATTGAACATAAAGGAGATATAAGTGAAACCCAGAATCCTAGATTTCCACTCACCATAAGATCTTCATATCTGTTATTACTGTCTAATTAGTTAAACATCTATAACTAGTAGTTAAAGTAGAATTAAACATAAAAAACCCCCTTAGGTTAATAATTTGCTATCAATAATTGCAACGCTCGAGTGATCACTTGTCTCTGTGGGTTCGACCCTTGCTTCCGAGTCTATTCTATAATAGTCTTGTCCACTTGCAAGGAAAAAGATTAAATAAAACATCGATCAACTAACAATTTGGCTAAGATTATGGTTTGAGAATCCATCTCCTCTTTCATGGAATCAAGGTCGCTAAGTCCAAAGACTTACTCCGAGTTAATGACGCACTCCAATGTGCGGTATATCCACCTTGCCTCATCAATAATCAGTGTTTTTTTTTTTTCCAATTTTAGACTCTGCCATTAAAGTCACTGATCTCTGAGGGAATAGTTTGATGTTCATGTTGCTGCCTCTTTTGCTTAAAGAGGGGGAGTAGATAAAAGGGGGGATATTGGATAAAAGGGGAGTTTGTGCTTTGGTTGGATTTTTGTTTGCTCAAGTTGTTTTTGATAATTTATTTTATCTTGGTTTTTTCTTGGATATTATGAATTGTTATATTCAGGGGGAGTTTATTCACAGGTGCTCATGATTTTTGCTTTGACCAGAAAGGCAACAACAAAGGTGGAGATTGTTGGAGTAAAATAACCGTGTACTATTTTCTTCCTCCTCCTTGCCGTGTCCTAACTTTTAGGACATGTGTTGTTATTGCCTTTTTAGGTAATTGCTAAGAAGTTTGGTCCTTGCCTTCTTTAAAGACTCTAATATGACAATCCCTAACTTGTAGGATTAGATGTTTATTTCCTTAATAACTCTTTCCTAATCCTAACATTGCCTTGTTGAGTTGCTTTATTGGTGGACAGGTTTCCTAGGAGCTCTATAAAAGAAAAGATCAGCATTGGACGTTCGTTACCCAAGCAGAGAATTTTTAGAAAGAGTTTTAGACGAATAAGTGATGCCACGAAACCAATGAGCCACCCAATGATACATCATCAGAAGACTCATCAATTTCGCTGTTCATTGTTTTAGTCCACACTTTCAGTGTTCTTTTGATTTACTGATGTATTCAAGAGTGTTTAGCATAGATTAGATACATCTTCTCACTTAAGAGTTTTCATTAATTTCCATTCTCTAAACGATTTGTTTTCATATTGTAAGCAATTGCAATCTTTTATTATAGTGGAAGTTTTGCCATGAGGCATCGTCTACAAGTGTTTTACTTGTAGACATAAATTATAGCTTGGTGTCACTCTATTTGATTCGTTTATTATTTATTCCGCTGCTATTTACACTAGATGACTCATGAAATGATGTATCATTGGTGGCTGTTTCAACAGGTGTTATCTATTTACGAATCCAAACTACATATATTATTTCAATTTTTGTCATGCCTTTCATCAAAACCAGCTATTGTCAATGCTTTCATTTTCATTTCTTTACAATAATTGTTTTGTCAATGATTAATGTTGTGTAATAAACTAATAATAGTTTTTTTTTTCCGTTACCCCCACTATGCAAGGACCTCTAAAAGTAACCTAAAAGTTATTCGCAATAGAAGGATAATATTTACCATACTAATGTCATGCACTCCATCGCTCGACGACAACAAATTATAGAAACATCTTTGTTGAAAATATATACAACCTTTAGGCAAATGAATTGTGGACAACAAATATATTAGTCTTTTTTTCTTATTTTTCAAACATTTTTCTTTTACCAGTAAATTATTTTACATTTTTCCATATTCTTCGTTTTTACCAAGCATACACAACTTTTTGGAAAAATTACATTTAAAAACTATGTATGAAATGGAAAACAAGTATTATTTACAAAGCATTTGCACATTATAGTTCAATTGTGTGACACATATTCTTTCACCAATATTTTGAAATGACACATGAGAAGAAAGATTGAGTTATTACTTAACAAAGAAGAAGCACTCGAAAATTATAACGTCAAATGTATGTGGTTGAATTATCTTTACTACCTAGAAATTTGTTGGCCGTTGTAATATAATTTTTCATTTGTTGTTTACTTCACACCATTCCCCTTCTTTTGACAACTCAAAAAAGCATTAATAATATCAGTTGCACTTCAGATATCGAGGCGTCATTTGAATTGACAAATTTCTTGTGTCGTTTTTTTCTTATTTATATCTTTCATAAAGAATGCAAAATTTTGGATGTTTTGTGAAACTAATTTTCACTTACTTAAACGTAGACGTCTCTCTATCTCTCCCTCCAAAATCAGGATGTCATGTGTTCGTTTCTTAATTTAAGTTTTGTATTTTTCCTCAAGAGTTCTGTTGTCGGAATAAGAAAAGGGATTGTAAGAGCTATTTTGACACCTTTTCATTCGGATCAATTTATGAGTTATGAGACCATGAATCTAAAAGATTTCTTCAGTTTTTTTTTCAGATCCAAAATTTTAGCACCATCTTTTTATATAGGAAATTGCATAAAAATGCTAAAGAAAAATGGGTTTAGACCTTATTTGTTTCAAGAGAAATAATTTTGAAAACTGTTGTTTTTGAACTCATTTCATTAGTTTCTTATATAATTTCCCTGTTAGGACCCTTGTATAGATTAAGTTTTGATGATGCTAATTAGGTTAGAATTATTCTAAATCACTAGGATTATTTATTTCTAAGAGTTTTTGTCACAAGAATTGAATCTGCACATATAATCAGTTAACCATATTTGGAAGTTAATTGTTTGTTTTTTTAACTTCAACACATCGAAGATCAATCTCATCTTCAAGATATATCATTCATGGTTATCAAGTCCAAAACATGCAAAGGTACAAAGAAACTTCTTGTGGATTAATTTGATATATCAAACTTATGTTAATTGTTTCAAAGGAAATAAACAGTTATCATGTAAACAGTGAGGGAATGCAAACAATAATACTTGTGACATTTAACAATGAAAAACACTATGGATAAATGATTGAATAATAAACCCATCACCATTTCGTGAAATATTGGTGATGTGTCCAGCCTTATCTCTCAAGGAGACAGTGACATCAAGTAGACTGCACGTTGTAATTTCTACATAGCGTACAAATACATATAAATAGAACAATTTACAGTAATGCAAATACAATACGTGTCTATACAATATAAGATCAAGTTAAAAAGAAACAACAATTGACCACAACATCAAGTTCAAGAGACACAATGTCAATTGAATATTACATTTCACTGAAGAGCTAATTAAGCTAAGGGCATTGATACTCAACAAGAGATGTCACATTACTTAATAATTTCATCTAGGAGAGATCATATGAGGTACTTAAACAAACCTTTTTATTCAAATCAAGTTGGACTCAGGTAAGTGTTTTGTAACAGTTGTTCTTTTTTAAGCAATAACCTTCAAATATCTTTATCAAAAGCGTCCATCGACTTGTCACTCAAACGAAGCACAAACAACTAACATGAGTTTGTATAGATGATTGTTTCACCAACTAAGAGGGTCGTAAGGGATAGATGCAATAACCCGATAATTTTGGTTAAAAATATTACTTTGTATTAATTAATATTATAATTATCTTGGGTTAATTTAATTACTTTGGACCTATTTAGTAACTAATTGAATTGGGTTAGGTTAGGCTTGACCCACTTTTAACTAAGACTTTAATACTAATTCCCTTTTAATATTACTTAATAGATTTCGGTTCACTTAACTTTATGATTTCAGTTTAGGGTTAGAAAACCTAGTAAGGTTTTGTATAAATAGGGTTGAGAGGGGAGGAAAGAGAAAAGTTGAAAAAGGAAGAAAAAAGAAAGTGAAAGCAGCGGCCAGTAGTATATCGAAATAAGCAAGCAGGAGGGGGGCGGCAGCACAAGGAGGTATAACAATTCAGCTTTTCCTTCTTTGATTGACAATGGTTATGTATATTATAATACTATCCTAATATAATCAATTGTGTGTGTGTTCCGTATATGTGCTTGTGTGTGTGTTTGACCGTGATATACTATATATATATATATATATATATATATATATATATATATATATATATATATATATATATATAAGTAATAGTACAGTGTAAAGTGTGCTTGTGTGTGTTCCGTGTGTGTGCTTGTGTTTGTGTTCAAATTTTTTTTGGGTTGTTTGTGTACGGGTACAGTGTGTGGTGTCCAGTATGAGAGTCTTCGGGGTGGGTTATGTCAAATCTAACATTGGTGATATCATATTTGTATCTTATTAATATTTTGTTAATTAATATGAAGTACAAATTATTTTCATAACCAACTAATAATGGGTACGGTATAAACATTAAGGGTTAATTATTATAATGAGATTAGTTGATAATTATGTACATTTTGAATTTAGATTTAGACAAGCGAGCTTATGGCAATCGTACATGGTGCGAATTATTTTTGCTAAGTATTTCGAGGTAAGGGATTATATCTCTTTTAGGTTTTCGATCTTTTAAGTACTACTTGTTAGGTTTCCATTTAATTCCTTGATATTAATGTCTCTTTGAAACGTACGCTGATTTTAAATCGGCATTTGAATTTGAACTCCGTCATTTACACTTCTTTCGAAATCATGATGTTTATTCTTTGATAATTCTCACATAATTATCGAGCTTCATGTGGGATATTGTTCTGATATGAAAAGTATGATTTTTGCAATGCATAATTTTTGTTGTAATATTGCATTATTTGAAAATTCTACCATGATCACTAAGTCGGTTACATGTTTATCGAATTACTGATTTTATCGAATACCACTTAATTAGTGGATATGATTATCGAACAATTGAATTATCGAATGCTATCTAGCTAGTGGTATGGTTATTCGGATATACCAATTCTATCGAACTATCAAACTATCGAAACTCTTCGGAGTAAATATTTGAATTACTTATGTGATCATGAGATTCTGTGAGTAGTCAATTATCTCCAATCGGTATGGGACTGTTGGTGAAAGAACGCAATGCCACGGATTCTCGATATGAGACGATGTTACTGCCAATGTTGCAGTGAATGTTGCAACAATAGCGGTAACAATGTGGCTTGAAAGTGTATAACGAAAATAACGGCGGAAGTTTTGTTTTAAGATTTAAAATCAACGAGACTTAGGAAGGCAGAAAATCACACAAAACAATCTACAAGTATCAAACTTGTAGATCAAGCCTGAGCAACAAAATATATTAAAAACAACAACGTTTTTGAACCTTAACGATTAACACAAAATCTCACAAGATATAGGATCTTGGAGATTCACAAAACCCATAAACTACTAGAACAAGCGTGGGAAGAAAGACTCAAATCTGACTTCCAAACAACACACCAGCAGGAGCACAAAGCGAACTTCGGGGAAATACAAGGCTGTATTCTCGAAGTTTTATATTTGGCGGTTTGAAGATTACTGCTTGTAGAATAGTCTTCGTGTATGGGCTGTTTTTCTCTTCTCTCAAGCTTGGTACACAAGACTTCAAATTATTTCTCTCGCACACAGTTCTCAGAATAATCTGCAACTAGAGGCTCTCGGCACACACCACTTTACATGCTTTACATGCATCGATTCTAGGCTCTTTTCGTTATCGAATAAGTTACGAGTATAAGCTACCGGTGTTGCTGCTGCAAGGCTCTAAATCGATTCTCTTTGTAAGCTCTCTTGCGGCGTATCCAATCCATGAAAATCGATGCGCATTTATAGGCCATCAACTTTGTAGGAACACGGTACAAGGAAACCAATTCTTACTAGGAAAGAGATTAATACAATATTAAGAAAGATTATGTTTCCTATTAAGACTAAGATACATCAAATAACTAATTTATTTACATAAATCTAGTTACCAAAAATATATTGCAAGATATCTTTCCTAACAAAACTATGATACAAGGAATAACTAAATTATTTGCAGAGATTTAGTTACCAAACATGTATAGCCAAAATCTCCAAAATCTTTTGAAAGATTTTCCAAAGATTTTCCTATAAAAAAACACACCAATCTACCAAAAATAATCTAAACAAAATCTAACACCTAAAATAAACAATGACTAAATTAAAATTCTTCTTTGACCAAGAAAGGTGAAAACAAGATAAAATAGGTCATGCCTATTTTACCACCCTTACAATCTCCCCTTTGTTGAACCTTTACGGTCAAATCAAAATCTAAGTGTTTATTCAACACCAATCAAATCACCTAACTGCATTGGTTAGAAAAACACATCTCCCCCTGAATTTGTACAAGGTATAAAGACATAAATCATAGGAGGATTCATCACCATCACCATAAACACTTGATCTCTCTCCCCCTATTTGTCTGGAAAAGGAAGAGGGATAAACAAACTTTTAGGAACTCTCAAAAATCAAAGATTTTGAAAAGCACAAAGAAGTGTTCACCAAGATTTGATCACACCCCTAGCAAAAACTGAGCACATCATATCCAAATTCAAAACCTCTTAGTTTCCCACAAAAATTAGACAACCACTAAATATTTTTCAACATAGAGATTTTTTGAAAATTGATTTGCCTGATTTGAGTTTAGGACAAAATTTCACCAAGGCGATATCATTGCCAACAATGCATGTCCTAAAATTTTATGCCTAAAAACATGATGACTAAAAGCTAGGCAAAAGAAATGATAAAAAATGCAATCACACACAAGAGATAAAGACCGGATCAAAAGATGTAGTTCCTAATGTTCTTTGTAATGTTGCTCGATACCAATTGAAAGAAGCATGATGCCACGGTTCTCGATATGAGGCGATATTCGCCAATGTTGCGGTGAATGTTGCAACAATAGCGGTAACAATGTGAAGCGAAAGTGTATAACGAAAATAGCGGCGGAAGTTTTGTTTTAAGATTTAAAATCAACCAGACTTAGGAAGGCAGAAAATCACACAAAAACAATCTACAAGTATCAAACTTGTAGATCAAGCCTCAAGCAACAAAATATATTAAAAACAACAACTTGTTTTTGAACCTTAACGATTAACACAAAAATCTCACAAGATATAGGATCTTGGAGATTCACAAAACCACATAAACTACTAGAACAAGCGTGGGAAGAAAGACTCAAATCGACTTCCAAACAACACACCAAGCGGAAGCAAAAAGCGAACCGGGAAATACAAGGCGTATTCACGAAGTTTTATACAGCACACACCAGCCAGCGAGTTTGAAGATTCTTGCTTGTAGAATAGTCTTCGTGTATGGGCTGTTTTTCTCTTCTCTCAAGCTTGGTACACAAGACTTCAAATTATTTCTCTCGCAGTTCTCGAATAATGCGCAACTAGAGGCTCTCGGCACACACCAACTTTGCATGCGAGAATCGATTCTAGGCTCTTTCGGGTATCGAATAAGTTACGAGTATAAGCTTCTCGGTGTTCTTGCTGCAAGCTCTAAATCGATTCTCTTTGTAAGCTCTCTTGCAGCGTATCCAATCCATGAAAATCCCGTCTGCATTTATAGGCCATCAACCTGTAGGAACACGGTACAAAGGAAACCAATTCTTACTAGGAAAGAGATTAATACAATATTAAGAAAGATTATGTTTCCTATTAAGACTAAGATACATCAAATAACTAATTTATTTACATAAATCTAGTTACCAAAAATATATTGCAAGATATCTTTCCTAACAAAACTATGATACAAGGAATAACTAAATTATTTGCAGAGATTTAGTTACCAAACATGTATAGCCAAAATCTCCAAAATCTTTTGAAAGATTTTCCAAAGATTTTCCTATAAAAAAACACACCAATCTACCAAAAATAATCTAAACAAAATCTAACACCTAAAATAAACAATGACTAAATTAAAATTCTTCTTTGACCAAGAAAGGTGAAAACAAGATAAAATAGGTCATGCCTATTTTACCCTTACAATCTCCCCCTTTGTTGAACCTTTCTGGTCAAATCAAAATACAAGTGTTTATTCAACACCAATCAAATCACCTAACCTGCATTGGTTAGAAAAACACATCTCCCCCTGAATTTGTACAAGGTATAAAGACATAAATCATAGGAGGATTCATCACCATCACCATAAACACTTGATCTCTCTCCCCCTATTTGACTGGAAAAGGAAGAGGGATAAACAAACTTTTAGGAACTCTCAAAAATCAAAGATTTTGAAAAGCACAAAGAAGTGTTCACCAAGATTTGATCACACCCCTAGCAAAAACTGAGCACATCATATCCAAATTCAAAACCTCTTAGTTTCCCACAAAAATTAGACAACCACTAAATATTTTTCAACATAGAGATTTTTTGAAAATTGATTTGCACAGTTTGAGTTTAGGACAAAATTTCACCAAGCTGATATCATTGCCAACAATGCATGTCCTAAAATTTTATGCCTAAAAACATGATGACTAAAAGCTAGGCAAAAGAAATGATAAAAAATGCAATCACACACAAGAGATAAAGACCAGATCAAAAGATGTAGTTCCTAATGTTGCTGTAATGTTGCTCTGATACCAATTGAAAGAACGCAATGCCACGGATTCTCGATATGAGACGATGTTACTGCCAATGTTGCAGTGAATGTTGCAACAATGACAGTAACAATGTGAACTGAAAGTGTATAACAGAAAATAGCAGCGGAAGTTTTGTTTTAAGATTTAAAATCAACCAGACTTAGGAAGACAGAAAATCACACAAAAACAATCTACAAGTATCAAACTTGTAGATCAAGCCTCAAGGCAACAAAATATATTAAAAACAACACTGTTTTTGAACCTTAACAGTTAACACAAAAATCTCACAAGATATAGGATCTTGGAGATTCACAAAACCCACATAAACTACTAGAACAAACGTGGGAAGAAAGACTCAAATCGACTTCCAAACAACACACCAGCAGGAGCGAACTTCGGGGAAATACAAGCGTATTCACGAAGTTTTATAGACACCAGCCGAGTTTGAAGATTACTGCTTGTAGAATAGTCTTCGTGTATGGGCTGTTTTTCTCTTCTCTCAAGCTTGGTACACAAGACTTCAAATTATTTCTCTCGCACACAGTTCTCAGAATAATCTGCAACTAGAGGCTCTCGGCACACACCAACTTTCTGTACAGAATCTGATTCTAGGCTCTTTCGGGTATCTGAATAAGTTCTGAGTATAAGCTTCTCGGTGTTGCTGCCTGCAAGGCTCTAAATCGATTCTCTTTGTAAGCTCTCTTGCAGCGTATCCAATCCATGAAAATCCCGTCTGCATTTATAGGCCATCAACCTGTAGGAACACGGTACAAGGAAACCAATTCTTACTAGGAAAGAGATTAATACAATATTAAGAAAGATTATGTTTCCTATTAAGACTAAGATACATCAAATAACTAATTTATTTACATAAATCTAGTTACCAAAAATATATTGCAAGATATCTTTCCTAACAAAACTATGATACAAGGAATAACTAAATTATTTGCAGAGATTTAGTTACCAAACATGTATAGCCAAAATCTCCAAAATCTTTTGAAAGATTTTCCAAAGATTTTCCTATAAAAAAACACACCAATCTACCAAAAATAATCTAAACAAAATCTAACACCTAAAATAAACAATGACTAAATTAAAATTCTTCTTTGACCAAGAAAGGTGAAAACAAGATAAAATAGGTCATGCCTATTTTACCCTTACAATCTCCCCCTTTGTTGAACCTTTCTGGTCAAATCAAAATACAAGTGTTTATTCAACACCAATCAAATCACCTAACCTGCATTGGTTAGAAAAACACATCTCCCCCTGAATTTGTACAAGGTATAAAGACATAAATCATAGGAGGATTCATCACCATCACCATAAACACTTGATCTCTCTCCCCCTATTTGACTGGAAAAGGAAGAGGGATAAACAAACTTTTAGGAACTCTCAAAAATCAAAGATTTTGAAAAGCACAAAGAAGTGTTCACCAAGATTTGATCACACCCCTAGCAAAAACTGAGCACATCATATCCAAATTCAAAACCTCTTAGTTTCCCACAAAAATTAGACAACCACTAAATATTTTTCAACATAGAGATTTTTTGAAAATTGATTTGCACAGTTTGAGTTTAGGACAAAATTTCACCAAGCTGATATCATTGCCAACAATGCATGTCCTAAAATTTTATGCCTAAAAACATGATGACTAAAAGCTAGGCAAAAGAAATGATAAAAAATGCAATCACACACAAGAGATAAAGACCAGATCAAAAGATGTAGTTCCTAATGTTCTTTGTAATGTTGCTCGATACCAATTGAAAGAACGCATGATGCCACGGATTCTCGATATGAGGCGATATTCTTCGCCAATGTTGCGGTGAATGTTGCAACAATAGCGACGGTAACAATGTGAAGCGAAAGTGTATAACGAGAAAATAGCGGAAGTTTTGTTTTAAGATTTAAAATCAACCACCGGACTTAGGAAGGCAGAAAATCACACAAAAACAATCTACAAGTATCAAACTTGTAGATCAAGCCTCAAGGCAACAAAATATATTAAAAACAACACTGTTTTTGAACCTTAACAGTTAACACAAAAATCTCACAAGATATAGGATCTTGGAGATTCACAAAACCCACATAAACTACTAGAACAAACGTGGGAAGAAAGACTCAAATACAGCTTCCAAACAACACACCAACCTAGCTTGGCGAACTTCAGGAAATACAAGACTGTATTCCTGAAGTTTTATAGCAGCAGCACCAGCAGCAGGTTTGAAGATTACTGCTTGTAGAATAGTCTTCGTGTATGGGCTGTTTTTCTCTTCTCTCAAGCTTGGTACACAAGACTTCAAATTATTTCTCTCTCATTCTCGAGAATAATGCAACTAGAGGCTCTCGGACACACCAACTTTCTGAATGCATAACGATTCTAGGCTCTTTCGGGTATCTGAATAAGTTACAGTATAAGCTTCTCGGTGTTCTTTGCTGCAAAGGCTCTAAATCGATTCTCTTTGTAAGCTCTCTTGCGGCGTATCCAATCCATGAAAATCCCGTGCATTTATAGGCCATCAACTTTGTAGGAACACGGTGCAAAGGAAACCAATTCTTACTAGGAAAGAGATTAATACAATATTAAGAAAGATTATGTTTCCTATTAAGACTAAGATACATCAAATAACTAATTTATTTACATAAATCTAGTTACCAAAAATATATTGCAAGATATCTTTCCTAACAAAACTATGATACAAGGAATAACTAAATTATTTGCAGAGATTTAGTTACCAAACATGTATAGCCAAAATCTCCAAAATCTTTTGAAAGATTTTCCAAAGATTTTCCTATAAAAAAACACACCAATCTACCAAAAATAATCTAAACAAAATCTAACACCTAAAATAAACAATGACTAAATTAAAATTCTTCTTTGACCAAGAAAGGTGAAAACAAGATAAAATAGGTCATGCCTATTTTACCCTTACAATCTCCCCCTTTGTTGAACCTTTCTGGTCAAATCAAAAAACAAGTGTTTATACAACACCAATCAAATCACCTAACCTGCATTGGTTAGAAAACACATCTCCCACAATTTGTACAAGGTATAAAGACATAAATCATAGGAGGATTCATCACCATCACCATAAACACTTGATCTCTCTCCCTATTTGTTGGAAAAGGAAGAGGGATAAACAAACTTTAGGAACTCTCAAAATCAAAGATTTTGAAAAGCACAAAGAAGTGTTCACCAAGATTTGATCACACCCTAGCAAAAGCGAGCACATCATATCCAAATTCAAAACCTCTTAGTTTCCCACAAAATTAGACAACCACTAAATATTTTTCAACATAGAGATTTTTTGAAAATTGATTTGCACAGTTTGAGTTTAGGACAAAATTTCACCAAGCTGATATCATTGCCAACAATGCATGTCCTAAAATTTTATGCCTAAAAACATGATGACTAAAAGCTAGGCAAAAGAAATGATAAAAAATGCAATCACACACAAGAGATAAAGCCAGGATCAAAAGATGTAGTTCCTAATGTTTCTTTGTAATGTTGCTCGATACCAATTGAAAGAACGCAATGCCACGGTTTCTCGATATGAGAGCGATACTTTACGCCAATGTTGCGATGAATGTTACAACAATGATAAGTAACAATAATAGGTGAAAGTGTATAACGTGAGAAAATAGCAGCGGAAGTTTTGTTTTAAGATTTAAAATCAACCGGACTTAGGAAGGCAGAAAATCACACAAAAACAATCTACAAGTATCAAACTTGTAGATCAAGCCTGATGAGCAACAAAATATATTAAAAACAACACTTGTTTTGAACCTTAACGATTAACACAAAAATCTCACAAGATATAGGATCTTGGAGATTCACAAAACCCACATAAACTACTAGAACAAGCGTGGAAGAAAGACTCAAATACGACTTCAAACAACACACCAACCAGGAAGCACAGCGAACTTCGGAAATACAAGAGGCGTATTCTGAAGTTTTATAGCAACGACACCGGTTTGAAGATTCTTGCTTGTAGAATAGTCTTCGTGTATTTTTTTTCTCTTCTCTCAAGCTTGGTACCAAGACTTCAAATTATTTCTCTCGCATGTGCAGCTTCGGTTCTCGAGAATAATCTGCAACTAGAGGCTCTCGGCACACCAACTTTCATGCGAATCGATTCTAGGCTCTTTCGGATTATCAGAATAAGTTACGAGTATAAGCTTCTCGGTGTTCTTTTCTGCAAGCTCTAAATCGATTCTCTTTGTAAGCTCTCTGCAGCTCTTGCGGTGTCAATCCATGAAAATCGATGCATTTATAGGCCATCAACCTGTAGGAACACGGTACAAGGAAACCAATTCTTACTAGGAAAGAGATTAATACAATATTAAGAAAGATTATGTTTCCTATTAAGACTAAGATACATCAAATAACTAATTTATTTACATAAATCTAGTTACCAAAAATATATTGCAAGATATCTTTCCTAACAAAACTATGATACAAGGAATAACTAAATTATTTGCAGAGATTTAGTTACCAAACATGTATAGCCAAAATCTCCAAAATCTTTTGAAAAGATTTTCCAAGATTTTCCTATAAAAAACACACCAATCTACCAAAAATAATCTAAACAAATCTAACACCTAAAATAAACAATGACTAAATTAAAATTCTTCTTTGACCAAGAAGGTGAAAACAAGATAAAATAGGTCATGCTATTTTACCCTTCTGATTGATTTTCGGTCACTTTTTCGTTTATTTTCATTTGGATTCTTATTCACTTAAATCGAAATTTGATAATTGCTTCCACTTGTCGATATTTGAGAAAAATGAATTTTGAATACTTGAAACATTCATCTATGATACATGCAGTCGACTCTCATGAAAGTAGCAGGAGGGATTGTATATGATCTTGATGAACATTATTCGCTCACCCCGCCATTTTCTCTCTTTCTCAGGTAATGAGTAAGATTTATTAGAGGATTTCGGCTCGGGTAAACCAAGATGACGGTTTCCGAGAATTTTAGATCTAGTAATTTCTTATTGAATCACTTGATAGTACCTTGAATAAATTATTGACTTATGTTAAGTATCAGATTGATTTTGTATTGAATTAGTTTTGGTTTATTTTTTACTTTAGTCAAGGATGTTTAAGATTTATTTGTTATGAGATTGTGAACATTTATGATTTAAGATATGATTGTTGGTGACATGGTCAAATTGTGAGGACATGATTATCGATCAGAGTTTCGGCGTTAGGATATGTGAGACTTGTTTGTGATTTATAAGGTAGTCATCTCTACTCTACTGAGGCACCAACATCATCCATGGACTTTTGAGTCGGCTTGTGGTGGGCGATAACTAAGTGTTGCGTCTTGATGGGCGGATGTATGCCATGCGTAGTGGGCAGGGATTTCGAGGCTCGGGGTGTTACAAATGGTATCGAGCGGGTCCGGTAAATATGGGAACAAAGTGTTGTGCAGGCCAAAGTGCTACACCGCAGAAGGTAGGAGCCACCTCTTGAGCTCCGTACGAGCCACTTCTTGAATCCTGCATTGCCCGGGGTACAATTCGGCCTTGACGAGGACGTCAATGATTTAAGTGGGGGAGATTGTAATACCCCTCAATCCTACATTGGGTAGATGTGAGACTTGTTTGTGATTTATAAGGTAATCATCTTCTTCTTTAGACACCAACATCGTCCATGGACTTTTAGATTACGACTTGTGGTGGGCACGATGACGAGTCTTTGCGTCTTTCGGTGGGCCAATATGTGAGCTACACGTAATGTACCTGACTCTTGGGCTCGAGTCGTTACAATAAATGTAGGAGAAAGTTGCTCCGAACCACCTTAAATATTATTATGTCGATCTCTCTCTCTCTCTCTCTCTCTCCCTCTCCATAAACACCTTTACAATTGCTTTGTCTTGCTTAACGGTTTTACCACTTTAGTATTAACCAAAGTGCCAACTTTCACCCAAACATTCTTAACTAGTGAGTCAATACTAAAACAAAATCATTTGTTTTAGATCATATATCTATAATATAATACAGATCAGACAGTTATGAAAAGTTAATTACTGACCATGATTGGTTTTTACCAAACACAATTACTGGCCAGGATTAACTCTCACAGATCTCAACCGTATGTAGCGGTTGATCTCCAAGAAAACCCTCCCTGTTTTCACTTCTCAAATTCGTTTCTCTTTTTCTCTACTTTTCTCAAGTCTGGTTCTCTCTCTTCCTAGCGTCTTCCTCTCTCTTCTTCCCAGTCTATTCCTCAACCAATTCATATTCCTATTCCTCAACCAATTCCTATTCTCGGGTTTATATATCTTGATATCTCAATCTCGGTTTCTTCCTGTAAGTTTGAAATTTGTAGCGTTAAAACCTAATAAGTTTGAAATTTGTATTGTTTCGTTTTGGTTTTTGAAGTTTGGTTTCTTCCTCCTCGCCATCACTTCTGGATTTTTCTTTTTGGGTTTTGAAGTTTGGGTTGTCTTCTGTTTTTTTGTTTTTTTTGGTTTTTGGAAGTATGGTTCTTTTTGTGTTCTACTTTAAGTACACAATACACAAAAAAAAGTATTTTTAACAAATTTATAGGTGGTGAGTTTTGAGAAATTTTCTTCTAGATTTTTGTTTTTGGTTTTTGAAGTAGCCACAAATTGATGAGGGACACATAAATTATTAAGGTTAAAGAAAATGTTAAACCTATTAAGATAAATGTTTGTCAAAGAACGAGTTTAGATCTCTTGTATTATACAGTGTACCTCCTTATGTGTCACTAAGCAAATTTGTATATGAGTCATGGGGCCATCCATATGTTATATTAGTTGATGACACAAAGAGGGGTACACTGTGGTACACAAGATCTCAAGTCGTCAAACGACGACTAACTTTTTGACAAAACAAACATTAACCATTTAGAATATTTTCTTTAATACTGATCAATAGTAAGTTGAAGTTATTAATTGTTGTATAAACAGACCTGTCATTCCTTTTCTTGACATAAATATCTCTCTCTCTCTCTCCCTCTCTCTATATATATATATATATATATTTTTTTTCCCCTTCTAATATTACTTGAATTGAATTAACTTTTCATCTGAAATTGATATTCTTTGACAATACCATTTTATTATTTTCTTTATTTGTTCAATAAACCCAATTGATCAATGCTGAAAGCACCCTTTAGAAAACAAGTTTTCTTTCCTTCAAGTAGTACTAATATATAAAGACCTCTGAAATTCTGATGGCATCAAGTTTTAAGTTTATAAGCCATTGTCCCTAGTTAGAGCTAGTCATTTTGTTGGTTTATATGTATGTTATATTTCATTGATTGTGATGTGTTTTATGGCTTTCGGACACTCTCAAAAAAAAGTCAATAAATGTTTGGTAAATTCATTTTACTTGAATAAATAAGGTTTAAATCTCAATTTGGTCATCCTGTTTTCGGTCAAAATTCATTAAGATCACTTTATTTTTTTCTTCAATTTAATCACTCTACTTTCACATAATTAGCACGTTCATCACTTCATTCATATATTTGGATGGAAAGTTTAATTTTTTTAGGAAAATCAAAAAATACTCTTACTAAATTTGGGGGTTTTGAGGGTCTCATTCTCCTCTCAAACATAATTTCTTATTGTGTGACTTGAATTTGTCAACACACCTTTCAAAGGTAAGGGGTATTATTGTCTTTCCAAAGATTTCCATCAAACTTAACTAACGGAAATGACTCTAGTGACCTTATCGACTTTCGAAGCCAAATAGAGTGATTAAATTGAAGAAAAAAAATAAAGTGAGCTTAATGAATTTTGGCCGAAAGTAGAGTGATCAAATTTGAGATTTAAACCAATAAATAAAGTCAAGTTATAGTAATTGAATTATACTCACTCTGTAGTCAGTTCCATGCAAAGAGTCCACTATTTTATTTTAGATATTTTACCTAAATCATCGATTTTCAAAAATTAAGCATACAGTCTCTTTAACTTTTCAACTTTACCCTCGACATGTGTTTTAAACATATTGATTATACTCAAATAATTTTGTAATTATAATTAACTCTAATGATACTTATATATTTTTTCATAATTGTAATTTTTAAGCATAAACTATTTAGGTAAAACTGAGGAACTTTAATTTTAACTAAATTTTGTGCCCGTGCCATAGGCACGGTATCAGTATGGACGTGATCAATGTATAAAGCGAACATAATACGAATAAATTAATATATGTTTGAGATTTGGTAAGGGTCGGATCATTATATTCAATATGCTTGAAAATTTGTAAGGGTCGGATCAATGTACACTATACAAAGAAAACATGATATCCCAACATTTAAAGAATTAACACATTTTATTGGCTGTAAAATTTGTAACTTATCCAAAAAGAGTATAATTAAACATCTAATATCATTATCTCTCTCTCTCTCTCTCTCTCTCTCTCTCTCTCTCTCTCTTACACACACACACATACACACACACACCAAACCAACACTTAATTGAAATAAACTTAAAAATGAAAATCTCAGCAAACAAAAATCATAAAATAAGTTGAATGAGACGTAGTGAATTAACAAAAGACTATTCGAAATCACAAAGATTTCACACCAATAAGGAAAACTTAGAACAGATTCTTTTTAAAGAAAGAAATTAAAATATAAATATATAAAATTACAAAAAATAATTACAAAACTTACGAACAATTTTTTTAATAAAAAAATCTAGGTCGGATAAAAAGTAAATTGAGATTCAGTTGATTTCAAGAACAATCAATTAATAAACTACAAACTAAATATTTGTAAAACATTAAATCTAGGCCAGAAAAAAATAAAAAATAAAATTCATGCTTTATAAAAATTAAATTGACTTAAGTAATTACGATAAGAATTAAATTTAGTTATAGCACGTAAATTTAGTTCTAGCCGTAAATAATTTACAGCAGTAAGATTGAGTAAAAAACTAAATCATAGCCAGTACTTATCCCAAAAAATCATATCTTATCCAAACATTTAATAAAGAGGTTAATTAACAATTTTATTTCATCACCGAATATATGGGTCCAAATCGTCTATCACACTCTCTGTCACATTTCATGTCTCATTGAATCTACATGTATTTGCTGTTATTTTAGTCGATCTTCTTTTGTAAGAAACATGTAGTAGAGATTAATGAGCTTAGAGTGTGATATTTTCAATATATGGTTCCGATTCCTTACATTTAGGTGGCGTTTTGTGGATTTCTTTGTCTTATTTTTCTATTTTCTCATTTATTAATTTTACTCTTTTTTATTTCTCTTATTAAGATTTTGATATGGGCTCATGCTTAGCATTTTGTGTACATAATCCAATAAAATATTACTTGAAATGTCTTGTTTGAAATAATGTCCAATAATTTTTTTAAAAAATACATTGTTACAAATCCTAGTAAAACAGTAAATGTCAGTAAGACAATAAAAATTGAGTTAGACAGAAGTTAAAAATAATTGAGCGAGAGAGGGTTAAATTTAGTTACATCCAAAAATTGAGTTAGGCAAAGGCAGCTGCTAACCGCCTTTCGCATATGTGAGGGTATTAGAGAATTACAGCCGTAAGATTAAAGTAAAAAAATTAATCACTGTTATTACTTATCTTATGTCAATTGCACACATATTTCTCAAGTTGTTTTAATATATATATATATATATATATATATATGGGAAGTTTGAAGTTGGTGGTTTTTCTCTTATTTATCTTTTTCCTCAGAGAAATTAGTTTTAGAAATAGACATCTATGAATTGGTGAAAAGGTTAATGATATAGTAACATCATTTGAATTAAACTGAAAACGTCAACTCCGTCAAGTAGTATCTCCTTGAGTTTCTTGACCCCCGCCCCCTTGAGTTTCAGAATTTGTCATTTTACCATCTTAAAAGCTCAAAAGTTGACTTATCATCGCTAAATACAACAATTTTATTGATTTTGACCACCTTTATTTAAGAAACAATTGTACTATGTCATAAATTTGACACCTATTTGAGCCAAATCAAAATATTGGAGTACCATGTAGGAGTAATTCTCTACCTTTCAAATACAATCATGGCTTGGGCATATAAGAGCATGTACAATGGGGGGTAACATTCACTCCCCTAAACTACCTATTAATTTAAAAATAAATAAAAAAATACCTTGAGCTACCAAAAAAAAAAAAAAAAAAAAAAACTTTCAATTGTGGCACAAACTCCAATAACTTTATATCTTTAAATAAGTTTGTTTATGATCTTTAAGCAACACAAGGCTGCCATGATGCTCCCGCAATATTGCCATTTAATATGATTTTTTATTGTTCATGCTCTAATAGTGTCATTTTATTACTAATAGATTATTAAAAGTATCATTTTTTTTAAAAAAAAATGACTTTTAAATGGATATTATTTGTCTGAAACGAAGGGAACATATTTTATGGATTATTATAGACACCACAATAATCAACAATTGTTTGTAAAATTTATTTCACCTGAATAGATAAAGGCATGTTATGCAATAGAACAAGGTAATTAAGCTGAATAATTATTTTTCAGCATAACGCTTCCATTGAGTTTAGAATCGGTGGTTTTGTCTTATTTATCTTTTCTTTCAAAAGAATTTTATTTTTCCAGAAATAACATTTATAAATAGATACAAAGGGTACCGTATCATGACGTCATTCGAATTGAAGAATATCTTGTGTAGTTATTCCTATTTCGTAATTCTAATAAAGTCAGTTAAAATTTACATGTTTTGTGAATTGATTTTCACTTCTTTATATGAACGTTGAATAATATCTCCATTCGATCGATCACAATCTTTATCTTAATTTTTTTAGATTTTGGTTGATCACGTGTTATGATCTAAAGACTGCTTGTATAAAAAAAAATTACACCACCGGGATGAAAAATCTATATATATATAATGACAAGGGTATATTTCTTTCTTCAAAATCTCACTTTTTATATTATTGACTTTTGAGTTGTCATTTCACTCTTTCTCTCTCCTATCTAAGTCTGGCAAAAAGTCTCGTTTTCCCGTCCTGACCCGACACCAGTCCCGATCCCGACCCGATATAATCATGATCCCAACTTTGTCGAGATTTTTCCTATCCTGACTTATTTCGAGACGTGATTCGGAAAATATATCAATCCCGTCGGGATTCCCGACCCGTCCAAACTAATTTTTTTTAGTTTTTTTTTTTTTTTTTTTTTTTTTAAATATTTTGAGTGTGTACTGTTATCAAGCCAAGAGACTATCTTTCAAACAATGTCTATTGTGTGCTTGCTAAAATTACTTAATGGTATTTGTTAAATTTATTTTCACAATGTAGTGGTTTTTTTTTTTTTTTTGGTATATCAAGTTTCTACATTAGTGCAACTCTTCTCCTGCGAGTGAGGGACACATTTTGTTCATAATGACTGATCCATCAATACCCACCATTAAGTAAATATTCAAGTATACTTGTAAATATACAGTCTGAAATCTTAATCATAATGGAGACATTTTAAAAATATTTTAGTGTCAGAGATATTGTTCATAAATATTATAGTCGATATTACGAGATTTTTATCTCCCGAACTGTCGGGATCCTGACACATCGGGTCCCGACACTTATCGGGAACGGGATCGGGAAGGAAATTGAAATCCTGAATTCTATCGGGACGGGATCGGGTTAAGGCTAATCGGGACGGGTCCCGTCCCGATTCCACCCATACTCCTATATTCTCTGGTTGTATTTCTCTTTCTCTCTCCAGTCTCCTCCATATTTTTTCTCTCATCACCACCATCTTATCTCTTTTAATTATGTTTAAACATTTTTCTCTCTTTAAACATTAAAAAATAGTAAGTAAAACAAAAATAATAGTTCCAAAGTCAAGAAAACAAAAATATAAGAGGTTAATAAAATAAAAATAATTTATGGAACAAGTTACTATAAAAATAAAAGTTACAAAATCAACAAAATAAAAATAATTTAATGCGGAGGTTAGTAAAATAAAATAATTTAAGGAGCAAAAATTTCAAAAATTTCTAAAAAATGTCTATGTAAAAAAAATATGTTCGTAAAATAAAAATATTTGATGGAACAAAAATAGTAGTTACAAAGTCAATACAAACAAAAAAAATTTAAACTGAGGTTACTAAAATAATAAAAATAACTTACAGAACAAAATTTTAAAATAAATTCTTAAAAATAGCTATGTAAAACAAAAATACATTAGTTAAATAAAAATATTTGATGAAACATAAATAATAGTTACAGAGTCAATAAAACAAAACAATTTAAACTGAGGTTAGCAAAATAATTTTAACAAAATAATTTTAAAAAAATAACGGAACAATTTTTTTCCGTAAAACTAATTCTTAAAAATAAAACAAAAATAATAGTTACGAAGTCAATAAAACAAAAAATATATGTAATGGAAGTTATTAAAATTAAAATAATTTTAAAAACAAAAATAATAATTAACGGTAAAAATAATTTCGTTATTTTGATTTTAGCTTATTTTCTTCTCAGAAATTTCTTTATTCATAAATTACAAATATAATTTAATAAAAATAATCATTCAAAAGGAAGAACTTATTTGAGTTCAAATTCTATTTGCAGGCCAGAAAAAATTCAAGTTTGTTCGAGAACATTTATTATACAGAGTTTTTTTAGTACAAAGTGTTCAGGGTTGTCAGACCATGAATTGACACTTAAAAATAGTGTTTCAATAACACTATTGAGAAACATTGATCATGTTTCAGAGTTGTGTAATGGAACAAGACTAATCATCATAAATTTTAGGATCATATTGTTGAAATAAATTTTTTGAAAGGAAACAATGTCGGAGAAATTATTTTTATCTCAAGATTGTTATTAACTCTATCCAATGTAAAACTGCCTTTTAAGCTCCATAGAATACTATTTACATTACTGGTATCATATGCAATGACAATTAACAAGTGTCAAAGTCAATAATTACACGTAGGTCTCTTTTTGAAAAACAAGTATTTAGCCATGGACAGTTATATGTCGTAGTTTCTAAAGTAACAATTTTTTTTTTGTTTGAAAATATTGATATACGGTGAAGATGAAAAACCAACTAATAAGATAACAAATATTATGTATAATGAAATTTTTTATAATCTATAATGATTAGTGATATACTTATGTATAATTGTTAATAAATTGATCCTCTTATTTTGTTTATATATGATTTAGTTGATATATTTTTAACATAAGGATTAAAAAACTAGTTAATTTTAATTTATACATCCCTTCATTGACATACGCCCGCACAGACACATATAATAATATTACTTTTTACATGGTAACATGGTATTGATTTAACTACAAGAGTTCGTTCGTGTGTTGGTTGCTTTGGCTTCCTAGCTATTTACATGTGGTTTTGATTCATTCGGCCAGGTGGTGAGAGCACAAGTTGGGTGCATACGATATGACCAAAGATGATGACTAAACCAAACGAAACAAGGGTGTTTGTTCAATAACTATGACATCAATTAAACTTTACTTTATCACACATGTGAAACAAACATCTGTATTGCTTTACATTTACCCTACTTATTTAGTTCGTGTTTTGCACAGTATAATATAAGATATATATATTTTTTGTAATAATAATATAACTTTTAGATATTATAATTAGATTGTTAATCTCTTTTATAGTTATAATTTTTTTTCTATATATTGTTACTAATATTAAACGATTTTTTTTACCTAAATACTTTTAAAATTAGCATAAGTTTCTAACTAACGTGAGATACATATTTTGTATTAGTAATAATAGTAAAAATCTTTGATCTAAAGACTTTTAAAATTAACATCTAACTTGATAATAATATTAGAAGTCTTTTTGTTAAAAAATTTTAAAATCATAATTCATTTTAAAACAATGTGAGATACTTATTTTCTATTTTTATTGGTAATGAAAGTTTAAATCTTTTATCTAAAAACTTTTAAAACCAACACCACATTCTAACCATGTGGTATACATATTTTCTATTAGTAATAATAGTAGTAGATAAAAAAATTTTTTAACCAACATCTATTTCTAAATAATGTAGATACATATTTTCTATTGGTAATAATATAAAAATGTCTTTATCTAATGACTTTTATAATCAATACTCATTTCTAAATAATATGAGATACATTTCTTTGTAATCAATATGCGATACATCATCTAAAAACTTTTTAAACTAATATCATATTTCTAACAAATGTGAAATATTTCTCTTCTATTGTTAATAATGGTAGACTTTTAAAATCAGCATCACTCTCTAACTAATGTGGAATACATATCCTCATTTGGTAATAATTGTAGAAGTCTTTTATCTTAAAAATTTTATAACCAACATCTCTTCCTAAATAATGTGGATACATCTCTTCTATTATATTGATGATAAAAGTAAAAGTATTTTATCTAAATATTTTTAAAACCAACATCATTTTTTAACCAATGTAGGATATCTCTTCTATTAGTAATAATAGTAAAAGTCTTTTATCTAAAATTAAAATTAACATCACTTTCTAACCAAGGTGAGATATGCATCTTTTATTGATAATAATGGTAGAAGTCTTATATCTAAAGACTTTAAAAACCAACATTACCTTCTACCAAATGTATGATACATCTATTCAATTAGTAATAATAGTATTTTTAAAACCAACATTAATTTATAACCAATGTGTGATATATCTCTTCTATTGATAATAATAGTAGAATACTTTGTAACCAATGTGAGATACATGCATCTATTATATTTAAAACAAAAAGTCTTTAATCTAAAAACTTTTTAAACCAACATTTATTTTTAAACAATGTGAGATACATATCTTTTATTGGTAATAAGAGTAAAAGTCTTTAATATAAGACTTTAAAAACTAACATCTTTTTCTAAACAATGTAAGATACATCTATTCTATGGTGATAAAAGTAGAAATCTTTTATCAAAATGAACATCAATTTATAATCAATGTAAGATATATCTTTTATATTGGTAATATTAGTAGAGATGTATTTCATATTTGTTATAAATTGATTTTGGTTTTAAAAGTTATTAGATTAAAAATCTAACATTTTATTACTAATAGAAGAGTTGTATCCTACATTGGTTTGAAAATAATGTTGGTTGTAAATTTTTATCTATATAAGACTTCTACTATTAACAATAGAAGAGATTAATAGTAGAGATTAATATCTCATTATTCTATTAATTATTAATACCTATTATTAATAGCTAATGATTGAGAAACAATGAGTCACACATGAATGCTTGAGAATAATAATAGTATTATTGTTATAAAAAATAGCAATAGTAATAGTAATAATAAAAATGATATTGTACAATTTTTATCATCATTGTCATGAATGAAAAGAAAAATAAATTTTCGTCCAAATGAAAGCTTTTTAACATATCTGCGTTAGTAGACACCTTAAATTTTGAACTTTATGGTATTAAAATATTTATTTTAAGACTTTTAAAATTCATTATTCATATTCTAACAATGTGAGATACTTATTTTCTATTTCTATTGGTAATAAAAGTTTAAAGATTTTTTATCTAGACTTTTAAAGCAAACTTCTTTTTCTAACCATATGGTATACATCTTTTAATTTCTATTGGTAATAATAGTATTTTTAAAACCAACATTAATTTCTAACAAATGTGAGATACATTCTTTCATAGTAATAATAATAGTCTTTTATATAAAAACTTTTGAAATCGTTATCTTTTTCAAAATAATGTGTGATACATCTCTTATAATGGTTACAGAATAAAAATAATAATAGTAGTAGTATTTTATCTAAAGAGTTTTGAAACCAACATCTCTTTGTAAACAATGTGTGATACATCTCTTATATTGATAATATCATAATAATTTTTTAACCAATGTAAGATTTATCTCTTTTATTGGTAATAACAGTAATTTAAAACCAACATCAATTTATAACAAATGTGTGATATATATCTTCTATAGGTAATAATGGTAAAAGTCTTTTATCAAAAGACTTTGAAAACCAATATTACTTTCTAACCAATGTATGATGCATCTCTTCAATTGGTAATTGATAATAATATTTTTAAAACAAATACAAATTTGTAACCAATGTGGAGTACATCTCTTCTATTGGTAATAACAAAAGAATATTTTGTAACCAATGTGAGATACATCTCTTGTAAAAGTGAAAGTTTTTAGTCTAAAGACTTTAAAATATATTATTTTCTTTTTAAATAATGTGTTATACATCTCTTTTATTGTTAATAATATAAAATAATTTAAAATTAACACCATTTTCTAACCAATGTGAGAAATACATCTTTTATTGGCAATAATCGTAGAAGTCTTTTATCAAATGACTTTAAAAACCACCATCACTTTTCAACCAATGTATGATACATTTCTTTTATTGTTACTTAATAATAATATTTTTAAACCAACATAAATTTCTAACCAATATGTGTTACCTCTATTCTATTGTTGAAAAAAAATAGTGTTTTTAGTGAAAGAAATTGTGTAACTTGAGACACAAATTTCTTTACGTGTCATTTGTTTGTTGGCGAATGTAACTGCGCAAATGTGTTCTACTCGGTGAGAGCATCGAAGTGATATATATATATATATATATATATATATATATATATATATATATATATATATATATATATATTTGTCCAAATCGAGTTTTGGATGAATAAGATATCAAAACTTAAAGTATAATACTTGTTAAAAAAATTAGTGTTTTTAATGAAATAAATTGTGCAACTTGAGGCACAGATTTCTTTATGCGTCATTTATTTGTTGGCGAATGTAATTGCACAAATATATTATACTCGGTGAAAACATTGAAATGATATAATTATTTGTCCAAATCGAGTTTTGGATGAATAAGGTATATATCAAGACTTAAAGTGTAATACTTATTAAAAAATTAGTGTTTTTAGTGAAAGAAATTGTGCAACTTGAGGCACTGAATTTCTTGATATGTCATTTGTTTGTTGGCAAAAGTAATTATGCAAATGTGTTCTACCCGATAAAAGCATCGAAATTGATGTGTCCAAGATAATCTGGACCCACTAAATAAGCCCAATCCAAACACCTAGCTTTCAACGTGTTCTTGGATCCTCACAGCCCAACTCTGCAATGTCAACAAGCAAACGTAAACTGGGCAGGGGCACTCCCTGCAAAGGCCCTCCGGCGTGTGAATCAGTACACAAATAGGCACTTAAGTAAGTAATTTGACGTAGTTTTGGCTAGAGAATCGACAACAAGATACCTCTTTCCCAATTTTGCCCAGCTATTATATGTGCCAGTGGCATAACTGCCCATAACCATGCATAACTGCCCATGATTAGCATTAACCGCCCATGACTGGCATTAACTGCCCATGATTGGCATTAACTGCCCATGATTAGCATTAACTCCCTTACAAACGGTCATGGCCTCTGATCAGGATTATTGCTCGGGTGTAACCACCCTCAATTGTCACCTTATTCTTATCGACATGAATGTCCTCAATCGCAATAGCTTTTATTGACGAAGACGAGCATTGATGCTCGCTTATCACTTTTGCTCACTTAGTCGAGTCCCCATCTCATAAGTAGCCTGCTTGCTCAAAGACTAAGGTTTTGCCCGGTTGCTCGCACAACACTTTTGCTCGCTTGCTCGGAACAAGTACACCTAACACGTGGCTCATGGCTTGGGCCTATTGGGCCGAGCAGCTCAGTAGCCCCCAACTCCTTGTCTTACCGAGTATTCATGCTCGTGACGAGGAGGAAGCCAAAAAATTGAAAATACATTTCTTAAATTATCTTGGAGCCAAAAAAGAACAAAACAGGCGGCAATTCACCCGGCGTGTTGTGGAAGCGTCCCTTGAAAGTACGGAACGTCAGCCGCCAGCCGCCAGCCTGAAAAAGCAGGCCCAACTCCCTATGCCCATTAAATGCGGCCTCGTTCACCGCGCCTCATGCTTCGAGCCCAATGATTCGATTTCTCAACCGGCGGCTTCGTTGGATATAAAAGGCGTGATTCCACTCTTTATAACTTTACGCCCCAGCAATTAAGCAATTCTCTAATGCATACGGCAAAGCAAGGTTTCGCAGATATTTTCATCAAGAACTGCTTCCCCAGTTTCATCCTTACCGCATCTTAAAAACAGAATCAAGATCTTCGCCAAATTTTCCAGGTATTTCGCCTCCCCTCTCTCATCATTCCATTGGATTATATTTCCTTAATTTTTGGATTAGGGTTTACGCTGTGTAAACCCCCTTTTCGTTTTTCTGCGAATTGTTCATCCAAAGTCCCATTGCCTTTGCCTTTTACAAATTATCAACCTGCATTTAAAGGAATCGAGAAAACCATGGTCGGCACTGCCATCGATCTCACAACCCGCGTGCCATAGTCAACTTTTTTCGCTGCATTTCACCCGATCAATATCTAACCTCGCTATTCTCGATTCCTTTTCCGTAGGATGTCTAATAAGGAACCGTTTCTGAAATTGAAGGCCGGAGCTACGACCATGGAGGTCCAAGAGAAATGCCTCCGTCCTCACCCTCATCTTCTGAAGAAAGCGAGCAAGACGTGGTTCCATTGATTACTCGCCGACGAAAACCCTCACAATTGAGCGGGCAACAGGCTAACAGCGAACAAACAAGTGGTCTTCCTCGCCCAAACGAACAATTACCCGGACCAAGCCAAACCTCGTTTGTTCCTGCCCCCTCTTACTCTTCTCCCTCAATCAGGTGGGAGGATTTAAACTCCGAGGACGAGGTTAGTACCTGGTTCTACTCGCTAGGAATGGATCCCAAGTTGTACCGTGTTCGCGCTTTTGATTTAGACATAGAGAAAGATGGCCATAATTTCCAGGGAGACAAAATGGTATTTTACTTCGATTTTTTCCAAGTTGGACTCCGTCTTCCCCTCGATCCATTCATTGTCGAGCTAATGAATGCTTCTAACACCCTTCCTTGTGACCTGACTTTAACCACTGTTAGGTTCTTAGTATCCTTTACCGTAGCCTGCCGGTCACTCGGGTTCGAGCCAGATATGACTTTGTTCCGCAAGTTTTTCCTCCTTTCTCTTGATAAGAAAACTGGCCGCATCAATAGCCGCTCAAACCATGGCTTCTTCAAGCTTCTTACTGACAGCCCCAACAAGGTCGATGGCTGGGACGGGAAAGCCTTGCTTATTGAATCGAGCATTGGCTGGCCCTTTGCCCTCTACATCAGCGACTACGGTCTTCCCGAAAACGACAAACATGCCTACCGAGCTGGGGAACCCAGAATAGTTAAGGCTTTTAGGAATCTGCTAGGAGCAAGAGAAGGACAGGCCGGGCAAGATTTCGTGTTGGACTGGCGAGTTCTTACTTCTGACCTCGGCCTTCTGCGATCTGCTGGGATCTCTTACCTTCCCATTGAAGGAATTGAACCCCGAGTTACAATCGACCCAGAGGTTCCCCACCCATACTGGGGTTCTTGCCATGGGAACAAATTCCCTAGCGAATGCGAGGATTGTGCTCGCACTGGGACTCTTTGCCGACCTGACTTCTCACTTTCTGGTTATTTCTCAACTGTTTACTTTGTCATCCTTTCCTTTGATAATTTTATATACTTATGCTTTCCTCGGTGCTAACATTTCCTTGACCTGGTGCAGATATGAGGCAGTTGACGGACGTTTCCAAGTTCCTGCAGGCTGCCAAAAAGAGCTCTAGCAAGCGAGCTAAGCATTTGTCAACCCAGCCAGCCATCAATCTTCCCACTGTCCCGGCCAGCACTTCAAGCCGTGGAACAAAACGCCAGCAACCTGAACCCAATCAATCTGCAGCAACCTTTGTCCCTGCACCTCTGGTGCGAGAACCTGTAAATGTCTCACCCCCCGTCATCAATATCGAACAAACTGAAAGCCCGAGGAAACACAGACGCCGGGCAGATAAAGCTGTAATCGAGGAAAGCACCCCCCAACTTCCTTCTTGGCAACAAGAAGATTTCGTCATGCCCGACGATCAACCTAAAGCTGCTGCCCTCATTAGAGAGCTCGCCAACGTACCAGACCTCAACAACATCGCTGTGCACAAGCGAAGTGGCTTCCAAGCCACTGCGGGACTTGGTCTGATGAAACGACTTCATCATAGCGGCATCCAAAAGAAATATGCCGACCAAGCGAGTTCCGTCTTGATCGGCGAGATGGGCATGTGCATGACTGAGGTAACACATTCCTCTTATCACTTATTGTTCGCTTATTTTTCCTCTTTCCTCCCTTTTAACCCGCAATTTTCCTAACAGATCGCCAACAAGTCCATCCTGATGTATGAACGCCTCATTACCAATCTCAACAAGAACAATGCTCTCACTGCTGAGACCGAGACTCTGACTACCGAGAAAAATGCTCTGGAGGAAAAAATCAACTGCATCCGGGCCGACCTCAAAAATACCGAGGAATCCCTCACCAGCAAAGTGACCGAGCTTTCGAAGGTTGAAGCCAGAAAGGCGCTCACGGAAGCCAATTGAGCCTTTCCAAGAAGTCAGAAGAAGCTGCTCTTAACAACATAGCAGGGGTGCGCCGGGAGCTGCGAGCTTGCCAAAATGACTTGGAAGCTGCTAACGCCACCGTCACCAAGCTCGAGCAAATGGTATCGGAGGTCGGCTCTTTGTCAAGTGATGAGCAGAAGAAGCAGATTATTGAAGACTATAAGAGCTCAAGCGACTTTGCCAACAGCGTGGAAAGTGAAGCTTATCCGTTCTTTGTGCAGGGCATGAACCACATCTTGAGGCAGATCGCTTGCAGTGGATTGGAAATTAGCCCCGAGCAACTTGCTGAATGGGGAGCTAATCCTCTATCTTGCTCATCTGCTCGCCCCCGCCACTCCCTCGTTCCCTTTAATGAAGACGGACTGGAATCAATAGCCGAGGCCGACACTGAGAAGGGCTTGTCTCCCTAGAATCCGCCCCCTGTTACCAGTCCCACTGTTACCGACCTCATGACGCAGATCTGGGCATCTCAAGCTCCCTCAACCACTGCTGACACTGCCCAAGATCAAGCTGATGATGAATTTACTATCTTAGACACCACCGGAAGTACCGAGGAACCTGCCCCTGTTTCAACGGAGAACAACACTGCCCCCGTTGCTTGAACTCGTCACACAGGCCTGCGCGCCTTTCTGGCCTTCGTGCCTTGTCCAAAACAATTTTACTTTTTGTTTGTAATATTTTAACTTGCTTCCCTTTCTTTCTGAATGACTTCATAACATAGGTTTTTCTCAAGCAAAATCATTTTTACTCGCTCTAGAGCGATCACCACATAACTAAATTTTTACTCGCTCGAAAGCGATCACCATTTAGCTAAGCTTTTACTCACTCGAAAGCGATCACCTTTTAACTAAGTCCCACTCGAATACCCTCCTCTTACAAGCATAAAGCCCTCTATGCTCGTAAAAAGGGACTAATTCGAGAACCGGGGAACCTCTTTTCAAATTTTCTCGAACATAAAGCCCTTTATGCTCGACCAAAGACTTGAAAAGATATTCAACTCAAACCCTTTAACTGGGCTGAAAAAGCTCATGATCGAAAAACAATAAAAGCCAACTCGAAGGCCCACTTTCCAAACACAAAGTTGAAAAGACAACCGAGTTTCATCATTGCTAATTATCATGAGAAAAAGGATCAAAGAATTACATATTGTAAATCGATTACCAATAGTATTTCTTCAAATGATCCGCATGCCATGGATGCTTTAATTCATCTCCATTCTCTGTTCGCAACATGTAGGTGCCCTCTTTAACGATTCTCGAAACTTGAAAAGGACCCTCGGTTCGGTGACAACTTTCCCCATTCGGCTCGATGGCCGTTGCCTCAATCTTACGGAGGACCCAATCCCGCGACAAGCGATTGTCGACCACGGACTCTCTTATCGTGGTGAGCCTTCTTTCGTTATATAGTTGGCCATTCTCATTTTGTCTTCTAGCCGCTTTTCCTCAATAAATCCAAGTCTGTTTGCTTTCATTTGCATTATTAGACTTCGCCATTGTAATTTAAGACCCTATGAGTGGGAAAATACATCTCTCTTGGAGCCATAGCATCGGACCCGTAAGCGAGAAAAACGGTCTCTCTGTTGGGCCCCTTCTTGTCGTTCTAGCAGCCACAAGGCGAGAAGGCAACTCGTCTACCCATCTTCCGACTTTTTCTTCCAAATTCCTCTTCAACACGCAAAGATTTGCTTATTTGCGGCTTGGCACGCCCGTTACCACGTGGATGCGCCTACGCGGATGATTGCGATGTTTCACCTCATGCTTTCGCATGCCTTGGTAAACTTTTCAGCGCGAGTCCCATGATCGGACACAATTGCTCGCGGAACTCCAAACCGGCACCATATGCTCGTGTAAAATCAAATGGG
>CM028377.1:68380029-68450101 GCA_013146195.2 Codonopsis lanceolata | reverse complement strand
TATCCATTTTGATACATAATCAACAACAACTAAAATATATTCACACCCATTTGAAACTGGAAAAGGACCCATAAAGTCAATATCCTATACATCAAAAATTTCGACAACTAAATTGTTATGCAAGGGCATCTCATTTCTTTTACTAATTCCACCAGTCCTTTGACATTTATCACATGTTTTGCAAAATATTTCAGAATCTCTAAAAACGGTAGACCAATATAAACCAGATTGCATGATTTTCCTAGCAGTTTTAGTGCCACTAAAATGACCACCACAAGAGTATTCATGACAGAATGCCAAAATACTTTGTTGTTCTTGGTCTGGAATACATCTTCTAATTATGGAGTCTGAACATATTTTGAATAAATAAGGCTCTTCCCAAAAATAATATTTAGCATCCGCTAAAAATTTCTTTCTTTGATAAAAATCAAAATCAGGATTAATAATATCTGCAACATGGTAATTAACAAAATCAGCATACCATGGTTCAAAATTTTTTACTGCTAACAGTTGTTCATCAGGGAAATCTTCATTCATAGGAATTT
Organism: Codonopsis lanceolata; assembly: GCA_013146195.2. Taxonomy (NCBI): domain Eukaryota; kingdom Viridiplantae; phylum Streptophyta; class Magnoliopsida; order Asterales; family Campanulaceae; genus Codonopsis; species Codonopsis lanceolata. Next base: position 68,449,556 of record CM028377.1, on the reverse strand, counting down.
TATTATCAAGAAGTTGACGTTCAAGTAAAGGTAAAAATTCCAACCTAGATAAATGGTCGGCGACAACGTTTTCCATTCCCTTTTTATCTTTAATAGTAATGTCAAATTCTTGTAACAATAACATACATCTAATGAGTCTAGGCTTGGCCTCTTTTTACTCAAAACATATTTTAGGGCTGCATGATCAGAGAATATAATAACTTTTGATCCTAGCAAGTAAGATCGAAATTTTTCTAATGCAAACACAACTGCTAATTTTTTTTTTCAGTGGTTGTATAATTAAGTTGTGCATCATTCAATGTCCTACTCGCATAATGAATCACATGGGGTTTCTTGTCTACCCTTTGTCCTAACACAGCTCCAACTGCAAAATCTGATGCATCGCACATGATCTCGAAAGGGAGAGACCAATCAGGGCTGGTTAAAATAGGAGTTGTTGTTAATTGTTCTTTTAACAAATTAAATGCATTCAAGCATTCTTGGTCAAAAATAAATTCGGTATCTTTTGCTAAAAGATTACATAAAGGTTTACCTATTTTTGAAAAGTCTTTTATAAATCTTCTGTAAAAACCTGCATGTCCTAGAAAACTTCTAACACCCTTGATTGTAGTTGGGGGAGGTAATTGTGATATAACTTCAATTTTAGTTTTATCAAACTCAATTCCTTTGTTAGACACAACATGACCTAAAACTATCTCATGTTTAACCATGAAATGACTTTTCTCCCAACTTAGGGTCAAATTAGTTTCGCAGCATCTTTTCAGAACCGATGTTAGATTTTCTAAGCAATTATCGAAAGAATTTATGAATACTGAGAAATCATCCATAAACACTTCCACACATCTTTCAACTAAATCGAAAAATATAGAAATCATGCATCTTTGAAAGTAGTGGGGCATTACATAATCAAAAGGCATCATTCTAAAAGCAAAAGTACCAAAGGGACAAGTAAAAATGGTTTTCTCTTGATCTTCGGTGCAAGTGGAATCTGATTATAACTAGAAAAACCATCAAGAAAACAATAATAATCATGGCCAGCTAATCTTTCAAGGATTTGGTCAATGAAGGGCAAAGGAAAGTGATCTTTCTTTGTTGCCGCATTTAGTTTCCTCAAATCAATGCACATTCTATAACCAGTTATAGTTTTAGTGGGAACTAACTCATCTTTCTCATTTTTAACAACAATAATTCCTGATTTCTTTGGAACTACTTGAACTGGGCTAACCTATTTACTATCAGATATCGGGTAAATTACACCCACATCAAGAAGCTTAAGCACTTCCTTTCTAACTGCTTCTTCCATATGGGGGTTAAGTCTTCTTTGACGTTCTCTAGAAGGTCTGCTACCTTCTTCCAAATGAATTCTATGCATACACATAGAAGGACTAATACCTTTCAAATTTGCTAAGGACCAACCTATAGCTTCTCTATGTGTCCATTATACTCTTAACAAGCTTGACTCTTGTTCTTCCGTTAAATTCGTAGCAATTATAACGGACAAAGTTTTGCCTTCCCCAAGAAATGCATATTTCAAATGGGATGGTAAAGACTTTAATTCAACTTCAGGAGGGGATTTAATAGATGGGATAAACTTAGGAATTTCCATTTTACCTTTTTCTTTTTCATCTTTCTTAGGAATTTCTGCTTTTACTTTATCTTCATCAAGTTCTATTTTATCCATCTCTGGTTTAGGGCTTTCTACGTCTTCTTTATTTTCACTATCATTTTTAAGAGCTTCTAATCTCTCATTCTCTTTTCTAGCATCTTCCTCTTGGAGTTCTCTTTCTAATTCTTCTATGTCAATTCTCACATCGGAGAAGGTTTTATCATCATAGTCTTCTCCAAACATTTCTTTCTCTAACTCATCCTTATTTAAATTTGCTTCAAAACTTTGGGTTGTAAGATTTTCAATTTCATCAATTGAGAAACATGCATTCATGTCACTTGGTCTATCTAACGCATCAAAAACTGAAATTTCTACAGTTTCTCACATAACTGACATCGATAACTTATCATTCTTCACATTTATCATGGTGTTGACTGTGGCCATAAAGGGTCTTCCTAACAAAATAGGAACTTCATTATTCGTGCATATATTTCTTTCCATCTTTAGAACCACAAAGTCGACTAGGATGATCAACTTATCTACTTGCACTAGAATGTCCTCTACTATTTCCAAAGGATGTTTGACCGAACGGTCGACTAACTGTAAAGACATAGTAGTGGGTTGTAATTCACCCAATCCTAATTGTTTATAGACGGTGAAAGCCATTAAATTGCTATTCACTCCTAAATCTAGCATAGCTTTCATCTTTTTCGAACTACCCAAGGAGACTTGGATATTAAAACTACCTGGATCTTTTAATTTAGGGGGGAGTTCAGGTTGTAATACTGCACTAACGTTTTCAGAAACAATTATTTTATCATTATTTTCGAATTTGTGCTTCCTACTTCCTAGAATGGAGATCTTTGAAAAACTTGGCATAAAACGAAATATTTTTAATGACATTAAGCAAAGGGAGATTAATATTCATTTTGGACAACATATTATAAATTTCCGTAAAATGCTTATCAATCTTGTTTTTCATTAACCTACCAGGAAATGGTATTGGAGGAACATAGGGTGGAGGAGCAACATATGGTTCCTCAAGAGGTTATGCCTCTTTTTCTTTTCTTGGTTGTCTTTTACTTGGATATCTTCACCTTTTTCTTTTTCTTCTTCTTGAACTTCTTTACCAGATTTTTCTACATTATCAGGAATATCTGTAGATTGAGTAGGATTACTTATCTCTTCTCCAATGATTCTACCACTTCACAGAGTAGTGATATATTTTGCTTGTTCTGTTTGACTAGGGAACTTCCTTTCTTCTCTTCCTTGAAATTTTGCAAGTTCTTTCTATAAACTTTCTACGCTTTCAATAAATATTTATTAAGAGCAATTTGTCCACTATTTAATCCTTCTAATTTTGGAGCTTCTTCAATCTGTAACTGTCCTTGCTTAGGAAATTGTTGAGGCTGTAAGGGCTTATTTCCTCCCTATGAAAAGTTAGGGTGATTCCTCCAACTTAGATTATATGTGTTGGAAAAGGGATCATTCCTTTGCCTTTGAGGATACATATTCATCGCATGCTTTGTTCATGATACACATCACTAGATGGACACAAGTTAGTAGCATGAGAATTTAATCCACAAATAGTACATGCTTCTTGAATGTGCTCTATTTTGTAATAAAACTTCTACTTGTGCCTTTAATTGTTCTATTTGTGCTGAGTGTCGATTTGTCTTGAACTTGAAACAAACTTCTACTTTTACCTCTTGTACTTTTACGTTGGGAATTTGCACTTAACATCTCAAACAAATTTTCTAACTTTCGACGGTGTCATTCTATTAATAGAACCACCGGCTGCACTATCAACCATAGTTTGCAAGGCATGTGAAAGAGCATGATAAAATTGAGTTACTAACACATCTTGAGATAGATTATGATGGGGACACAAAATAAGTAAATTTTTAAATCTATCCCATGCTTCATGGAATGTCTCTCCTGGTTTTGTTTGAAAAGCCGTAATTTGCTTCCTATAATCCGAAAGAGATGCATGTTGATAGAATTTACCCATAAACAAATTGTATAGTTGAGCCCATGTATAAACACTTCTCGGTGCTAAATTCATAAACCATCTTCTCGCTACATATTTTAATGCACATTGAAAGTATCTCATTTTTATCTGATCTTCCGTCAGTCCTCCTAACGGAAAATTATCAATCATAAAACTATATTCTTTAACAAAAGTTACTGGATCTTCAGATGGCAATCCATGGATTGAAGGCAACATGTTATAAAAATGACCTTTAAGTTCAAAGTTTCTTACTGCTTCTGGTAAGACTAGACATGATGGTGTTGCATTCAACATGGGTCGACCATAATCATTTATAGCTCTTTGATTGATTATCACTTCCATATTTCTATCAGCGGGTTCCTCTCTTCTTTAATTTATATTTACCGGAGGAGCCGAATTTTCAGGATTTTGATTGTTGTTGTTATTCATTGGAGGATCAACCAGAGGATCCTCTCGATTAAATTGTTTTTGATTAACATGCTGGTTTTCCAAATAATCAGGGTCTTCCTGATTCTTACCAAGATTATTTATATTTTGATTTAACTCTGCCAGCTTGGGGTTTAGAGATCTACGACCATGCATAAAATACTAAAATTAAAAACAAATAAAAACGAATAAAAATTAAAACTAGAAATAAAAATCTTTTTGTATTTTTTTATAAGAACTGAATTTAAAAACAACGCTACCAACAAACTAGCTAGAAAACTAGCTTGTCCCCGGAAACGGTGCCAAAAACTTGATCGTGTCTTATTTTAATACCTTGCAAGTGCACAAGACTATTGCATAATAGTTTGGGAAGCAAGGGTCGAACCACAGAGACAAGAAGAATTCAAGTAGCAAGTATATTGGTAGCAATTAAACTAAGGGGGTTTTTATTTTGTTTTATTTAATCTAATTTTACTCTACTAAAACAAGAAATCTAATTAATAAACTAAGTAGCAATCACAGTTTATAAAGATCTTATGGAGGAGGAAAATCTAGAATTGGAGATTCACTTATATTTACTCTATTACTTTTTAAGTATAGTATCAATCAATACCTTGGGTTCGTTTCACAAAAGATAGATATAGATTGTCAAATTATAATTCAGTCTCCATCCTAAATAATTCATCCAATCTATATCCTAAGAATAAGAACATATGAATTTCCTATCTGTCATTTAGGAACATATATATGAGCTTGACCCTAACTTATCACTCTCGTGCATCGATAAGGTCAATTCATCACGATGGTGAGCCAGTGTACGACATATGCATTTGGTCGTGCAGCTATCCGCACCTCTAGGTCTTTACTACTTGCGATTCCATTCATTTGGTCAAAGCTAGACAGTAAAGAGGTTGATAAACATCATAATCAATAAGAATTGAATGAATAAAAATATATTAAGCAATAGATTCGATACAAGTTACCTCCCAATTCCTAGATTAATGGACGATTAGTTCATCCTTGAAGATGAACCAAACAATGGGATAAAGGAATACATGAATCGATCTTCAAAACTATAATTACAACTACTAAACTATGTATTACAAACTAAAATCGTTGTTAGAACCGTTTACTAATTATTTCTGGACGTCCTTTTGCTTTGGCTACCGTCTTCTATATATATCAAGGTGTTTTAGGGGAAAGAGGAGGTTCAGTCCAGGTGAAACACCCGTAAGTTGGTTTCTGGGTACCTTGCGGGGGCAAGGTCTTGGAAGAATGCGGCCGCAAGGCCTTGTTCTGAGGCTCTTTGGAGACCTTGCGAGGTCTCTCCTGCGTCCATGAGGTGTCCGTAACTCTCTTACGTCTTCTTTTCAATTATTGCACTTTGCACCCTTCCTTGAAATCTTCAATAAAAGCTTTGTAAATCCATTAATTTCACCTGAAACCCTGAAACTCACAATATAGCTCAAAAACACATATTAGTAGTCAAAAGCCTCGTGGAATTGATATTTCTAAGTCATAAAAGTATCTGATAAAGACGTATAAAATACGTCTATCATCCTTCTCCATGGCCTCCATCTACACCCGGTAAAATCGTTTTTTAAGGTTTTTATCAAAAATTAATTGTATCTCATGAAAAACCGGAGAATTTATCGGTATTTTAAATAAATATTAATAATCAAGTTAATATTCAAGTGAATTATTTTACAAAAGACGTCAGTGTGTCACGCTTATAATTGACAAAAGATAAAGACGGTTTACAGTTACAAAAATGTTACCAAGTTTACAAGACGGTTTACAGTTATTATTTTACATTTTCGTTTTACTTAGATATTACGGTTTTACAGTTTTATGGTTGCGAAAATTTGTATTTGTATTTTTTTTTTATTTTTAATTGTTATCATAATTAACTTAATCAATTTAATTTTTTTCCAACCCGTAATTTCGTATACAAATTTAAATTTTTTTTAAAAAATCGTAAGTTTTGTAATTTGAAATATTTGTTTTTTTTTCTTTTTAACTGTTATCGTAATTAACTTAATCAATTTAATTTTTGTCAGACCCGCAATTTCGTATACAAACTATTAATTAATTCCTCTGTTCCGGGCAAAGAGACCCCGTTTGAAAGTCAATTTTTTTAAGAAAATAATATTTTTGGTAGTTTATTTTCACAGTATCTGTTTCATTTAATGATAAATTCTCAAACTGGCGTCGTGCCATCGGCACGGGCAAGAGTACTAGTCACTAGTTATTAGTCATCAGTCATAAGTCATAAGTAATAAGTTATCAGTTATAAGGAATAAGTCATCAGTACATATCAATAAGTTAAATCAAACACATATATATAAATATATATATATATATATATATAGAGGGAGAGAGAGGGAGAGAGAGATTTAGGGCTTATAATTTAATTGAGAGATGCTTTCTTGAATGAAAAGATGAGAATGTCGAACACATCAACAATTACACTGATCTTTTTTTTTATTTTTATAATCACTAAATATAAAGTCTAACAGTAAGAATGATAACAAGCCGAGTTGAGCTGAATACTTGAATAATTAAGCTTATATGATAGTCATAGCAAACTTAAACTGGACTTGGTTTGTTCAAAAATCAGTTTCAAACAGGTGTTTTTCATCAAGTTGAACTCAATTAGCTTAATATGTTTAAAATAAATTTCAAGTTGTCTACTTGTCGAGCCAAATTTAAGTGTCCATTAAACTTTAAATTATCCTTTCATCGTTTTGGGTAATGAGTTTTCGTTTAAAAATCAAATTTTTTAAAAAATAATATTTTTAATAGCTTATTAGTGATAAAATAATAATTTTATGCATTTATTTTTAAAAATTAAATTTTAAAATAAAACGTTCTAAAATAAAATAACAAACTATTTGTCCGAAAGAGAAGAGGTATTTAATTAGAACTCATACCACTTAGCTAGGGGTGTAAATGGTTCGACTTGGAACAAATTATGAGCTGAACCGCATGCCATCGGTTTGAGAAAAATCAAACCGGAGCTAAACCGTTTAAGTCTTGGTGAATCGAGCAGAACCATGATGGTTCGACTTGGTTCGACACTGGTTCGGTTTCGCGGTTTGGTTTCATTCGATGCGAATTTAGAAAGTTCTACTAATTCAAAATTTAAGTAAACCAAGAAAATATTATAAAAACACGCTAAAGAAAATACTAAAAAATTAAATATAATACAATTATATTCATAAACTCACTTTTAAAAAAATTACACAAACTTTCAAATAAAAAGATTAACATTTTTAATTCTTATAATCAATAAATTGAATCCAATATAATAAAAATACTACAACGTACATTATATTTAAAACGTTTATGTAAATTCAAAAATCTAAAGGCAAATTCTAAATAATAATATTAGCTTATAGTTTATATAGTATAAAAATATTAATAGTATAAAGTACTTAAAGTATAAAGGTTAGGAATTCAAAAAAATTTGTTGTTTGGCTCGGTGGTTCGACTTGGTGGTTAATTTCGATGGTTCGACTTGATGGTTCAATTTCAAAATAGTTTGGTTTGGTTCGGTTTGACTTCATTTCGACGTCAAAAACCAAAAACTAAAATCTCAAAAACAAACCAGCCGCGTGATTTTTCGGCTTGGTGGTTTGACAGCTTCGGATCGACACCCACACTTAGCTATTGTGCGAGTGATCTATTAAGGAATGCCTCGTATTTACAAACGAAGACGTCCAAAAGTTCTGAGTAGATATCCATACGTAATCTGTTGCTTTTTGGGTCAGAAATTGAATAAAAGACTTGAATCCAGTTAGGATTAGGACATTTCTTCCGGTGTCTTTTAGTTTTAACACCGTCCACGGTCCACCCCTGTCTCTTTCCACGTGGAACTCTCCGACGCGCGCGTGAACGTTCCAGTTTTCACTCGCCCCTTCCCCACACATACACACACACACCACGTTCACGGCTATTATAAGCGCTGTCATCGATAAACCAATATTCTCGCCTTTGCTTTGCCGGCCGTTTTCAACTTCCCAATTTCGGGAAAAGCTCAACCCAACAACAAAGAACAAAAAGATTCACGAATTAAGGAAAGGAAAAAAAATTGGACAAATTTTTATCAAGGATTCCGATCTGTTCCCCGACCTTTCTCTCGGTTGAAATTTTCCGTTTTCTCCGGCGCCGGCGAAATCCGATCTTCCGGTTATGGCTCGGGCCATGCTGGGCCCGTATGCGGTAGTGGCGTTCACCCTTAAAGATGCCTATAGTTGGTGGCAACATATAAACGAATCCCCTCTTTGGCAGGATCGAATATTTCACGTCCTCGCTGCTCTTTATGGAATCGTTTCCGTCGTCGCTCTGGTAAAGTTGTTACCTTTTTGAGTGATTGATACGAAATTTTTGAATTCTTGTTGTTTAGTTTATTCTAGGAATTCAAATTGAATGGCTACGGTTTACCACTTTGTTTCTTTCCTTCATTGTGGTGTTTTTGATACGAATTGTCGGATGCTTATTATTAAGAGTTTTCTTAGGGATTCAAATTGATTGGCTATGGCTTATCACATTGCTTCTTTTTTTTTTTTCTGCATTGTTATGCCTTTGATACGAATTGTTGAATCCTTATTGTTTAATGTTTCTCTAGGGATTCAAATTGAGTGGTTATGGCTTTCTCCTTCACGTGGAAACAAAAAAAGAAAAAAAATTCATTTGTATGCATCTATAAATATCTGTATGTATGCATGCTTTATCATATAGAAGTGTATATTGATATTCTACATTATGAATATATTTGAGTGTCACGTTCTAAAAACATGATGCGGGTTTACTCTTTTGTGATCACGAGACAAATAATGAGAAGAATGTTAATTGCAGCCAAATACTAATGGGGAAGTTACTTGTTAGTTTAGTCAGCTTCTTTTGGCATGGTACCTAATGAATGCTTTGCTGAACCAACGCCTGAATGGTTATTGCACTTTGAGCTTGATTTTCAGTTTGAATGGATGGTGATGGTAAAAAGTTTTTCTAGACATTGGCAGATCCTGTGCTTGATTTAGTTGCTAATAATTGTGCAAGTTATTTTCAATTTGGTATAGGTACAACTTATTCGGATACAGCTGAGAGTGCCTGAATATGGTTGGACCACTCAGAAGGTCTTCCATTTCCTCAATTATTTGGTCAATGGGGGTTTGTATCTGTTTACTGTTCTGCATTTCAAGCTCTCTCTCTCTTTCCCGCCCTCATGTATATTGCTATTTCAGATTTATTTTTGTTTTAAGGCTCTTTACTCAGTCTATAATTTGTTACCATTGGCAGTTCGGTGTCTAGTTTTCATCTTCCGCCGAGATGTTCAGAAGTTGGAACCCGAGGTCAGGAACATGGCTGAGTTCATTGTATATTTTAACTTGGTTTCCTGTATAGTTTCTAATTTTTAGCTTTATCGTGTTACTTTTGCCAGATTGTCCAACACATACTGCTTGATGTGCCCAGTCTTACATTTTTCACGACATATGCTTTATTGGTTTTATTCTGGGCGGAAATTTACTACCAGGTTCAGCCTACTTCATTTTTCACTACTAGTCTACATGCAATCAAATATTATAATATTAATGGTGGCACACACATTTGACAGGCACGGGCAGTATCTACTGATGGACTCAGGCCGAGTTTCTTTACAATCAATGGGATTGTGTATACAATTCAGGTGAATACCTTTTTTATATCTGTTAGAAGCGCAAGGGAAGCCAAATTTGGATATTTAATTCGTAGTCCAGCTATGTAACTTATTATTCTTGGATGCTATATCACCATTGTTAGCATTTCATTCCCTTCTCTCTTTTACATCCCATAATGTTTGACTAAAACAACGAGTTGAAATATCACCGAATTACGGCTAAAAGGCTATGATTGTGAAGGTTCTGTTTGTCATTCAAAATGATGCAAAGTGCAAACTAAAATGACCTGTATAAACTTGTGTAAATAGGTCCTTCTAAGAATATGATTGTTTTTCTTATTAGTCAAACATGGAATTCACATGCTTGAGTTGTTGGGATGAAATTTACATCTGTTTTTGTTCTATCCGTTATGGTGTTAGTTGTTCTGATTGTATCAGAAATATACTCAATGACGGTGTTAGGATGCGGAGATGCTCCGTCGTTGAAGTTATGTCTTGGGGCTGGGCCTTGAGGTGGGGAATGTATTGTGCAAGACATAGTAACTATGCTAACAAGCAAAAAAGTTGTGTGATGCTGACACTAAGTCTTTTTGTTAGATATATTAGAATGATGTGTAATTGGAAGAAGTAGGTCTATTGGGTAGAATGGTGGCTTTTAAAAAAAATGGAATCGTAACTACATGGGACATCATTGGCAGATTTTAAAAATCATTGGCCAATAGTGTCTAATGGCAGGAGTGCTCGTGTTTTAAGTGAACTAATGTTACTGGATTGCATAGCACTTGGCTTAGCTAGAGAATTTTGTGGTGTTTTGCACATACAACTTAGAAGAAAAGTGCATTTGATAGGAATCTTGTTATCATTAGTATAAGTAATGCAGAAGATATATATATGTGTGTGTGTGTAAAGTGGCTGAAGTTGGGCTGTTCGGCAAGAAAAGAAAGGAAATTTGATGATGGCAGCAGCTGCAGTTTTTCTGGTTTTCTAGCGAAATCCAGCGGCAGAGTTAAAATGGAATTGTGGCCCTTTTAAACTTTATGCACCGATCACGTAGCCCACATCATCTCCCTCTTCAGTCTCAACTGTAGGTGTTTATAAAAAACATAATTCATCACTGCCAAGAGCTACCATCTTGCTTCCTCCAACCATCAGAAGTCAGAAAAAGAGTAAAAGCCCTGTCTCCATTCACTCTCTCTTGTAAATAACCTACACCTTTTGCTACTGTTCATCCACCTTCATCTCCAAGATTTGAAGCAATTCAACTAGAGCTCCAGTAACAAGAGAGCAATTGTGATTTAGTCCGACTAAGGCTCCAATTTACATCGAGAAAAGCAGATTTAGGAATGTATATTTTCTTAAGGAGGTTTCAGAGATACTACTAATGATCATCGTGGTGGCAGCCTGTGTTCATTTGTATTGTGGAGAGGGGCTGAGTCTTAAGGTATGAAGCTGGAGATGATTGGGGTTTTTGGTGGTGTAGACCAGAGATATAGCTTGAATAGAAGATTGTGGCGCACTTGATTGTATGTATTGAGATGACGGTGGTTGGTCATATGGCAGCGAGTGTGCCATAGCCTCGGGGTAGTATCAGGCTGTCAGCATGTATCATTGTGGAGAGGGTTTAAGTCTTAATACATGAAGCTGGAGGTGATTTGAGTTTTTGTCTGTGTAGACCAGGGATGGAGAGTGAATTGAGGAATTGTGCCATTCAGAATGAGATGGTATGTGTTCAGAGGGTGGGGTTTGGTCATATGGCAGTGTCGTGTGATAACTAGATTCTGGTCTAGCTGTGGTAGCTTGTTTCATAAGAATCCTTGATATTGTTGATGAAAGGCTAAATCATGTTTGAAATTTTAGCTCAATATGGAATATCTAAACAACGTTCGACTTTTAAAGCAATACCCTTTTTCTTGGAAGAGGAAACTCTTATTCTTTAGAAAAGCCATGTAATGTTATCGAGTTAGTGTCATGCCGTGTCAGTCTCTGCATCAGGTGCAGGTGCATGTGCATCTAATGTATGAGTGATACCGTGGGCGTTTGATATGGAGGAAGATCTGCAAGCAATTGTAACTGGGTGAACTGCATGGAGGAAACATGATATGATTGCAGAAAGAAAAAATGTAGAGGCTAGAAAATTCTTGCAAAAGAGCAAGATGATAATATATCTGATGATTAATATTAGGCCTGGCAGTAGGTTGGGTTTAGGGCGGGTCAAAACCCGGTTCAATCCAAATGCTAGTCGGGTCATTAACAGACCGGGTTAAAATCGGGTCACCCTTTTTTTTAGGGCCCAAAAAACCAAACTTGCCCAGGACAATGGGTGAACAGAATGGGTATCTTTTTTTTTTTTTGGAATAACTACCCCTTAAAACAACCACACATCATTCATAAAAATTTAAAACAGAACAAAAAAAAAAGTGCAACCAAACTCAAACATCAGAATATTACTAAGAACCAAAAATCCAAATTTCAGCCAAATGCCAATTGGTACTTTACAAACAAACATATTCCTTGATTAATTATGTTTTAAATTGAAATGCACAGTCCTTGTCCTAAACATTAATATGTAGCCCTCTTTTGTTTTTCTTTCTACTAAGAGTTCCCTGAAGCCTAACTTTGGGCACTCTTCTTAGCCTCTTGTTTCTCCTGCAGTATTTCAAGCTATTCCTGTGGGAGGATCTCCTTCCTGTTAAAACACATCTCATTGACATGATATCCTTCCAAGCCAGCACTTAGTCAGAACAAACAATTTGCCCTCTACAAAAGGGTATGGCCAGTTAACAACAACCTTCTTTGTTCTTCCAATCAACCTGCTCAACCACCAAATATCCTTTGATTCTTCTGAGCCATTATCATCATCACGAATCCACTTCTCACATTTCACCTGCCCATCAACTTCATTCAGCACAATCATCAGCAATTCTAAGAAATTCAAGATCCTAAGGATAACTAAAATACTTTTTTGATAAGTAATAGTTATATAAAAAAGCATCAAAAAAGGTGATGTGTCCTTTGTACACTAGGAGTATACCTTACCAAAAGGATTAGCCAATGTCTATACTATTTACATAATCTACAATAGCAGTGTTAGGACTAGAAGTGGAGTGATCAGCCTCGGAACACCAAAAATGAAGGGTGCGAATCAACAAATGCTTAAGACATTTCCTCGTTATCGAATGCCCTATGGTTTCTTTCCTTCCATAGAGTCCAACATACTCCCAAAAGAGCTGTCTCCCATATACGGTTTCTCCTATTCTTATACCCCATAGACCAGCCCCTAACATGGTCAATAATCGACCTCGGCATGACCCAAGTCATCTTGAACATTCCCAGCACAAAATTCCATAACTCTATAGCCACTTGGCAGTGTAGGAGCAGATGATTTACACTTTTCTCACTAGCCTTGCACAAATAACACCTATTGACAAAAACCATGTTACGTTTCCGCAAATTGTCCCCGGTTAGGATAGGGTTCGTGAGTCGCCTCCCACATGAAAAAAGCCACTCTCTTAGGAGCTTTAGAGTTCCAAACTGCTCTCCAAGGGAAGGAAGTTTTGCCACAGTTGAGAAGCTTGAGATAATACGAGTTCACTGAAAAAAGAGGACCCCCTATACCTTTCCAAACCACCTTATCCACCAACCTGTCTGTATTCTATTCTGCTCTTGAAGCCTCCCTAAGAGCTGTACAACTGACTCAATCTCCCAATCATGAAAATTCCTTCTGAATGTGGGATTCCATATAGGCTTACCCTCCACCGTAGACAAAATAGAACTAACTCTACAATCCTTATCCGTGGAAACCTCGAATAAGTTTTGGAACACCGCCCTCAAACACGTATCCCCACACCATCTATCTTCCCAAAATCTCACCGAGACCCCGTTGCCAACCTCAAATGCAATGAATCTTTCAAAAGAGCTCTACCCTTTCCTGATGCCTTGCCACACTCCCACCCCATAAGTAGAATTGACCGCACTTGGGAACCAGCAGTGATCCCCTGCTCCATACTTACAAACCACCACTTGTCTCCAAAAAGCCTCTTTGTCTGTAAGATACCTACACAACCATTTTCCCAGCAAAGCCTCGTTAAAGAATTTGAGTTTTTTGATATTCAGATTTCAGACCTCCCTCTTGAATCCTATAGCTCACTTTCTCCCAGTTCACTAAATGAAACTTGTGCTCATCTGTCTGCCCTTCCCACAAAAAATCTCTTTCCAACTTCTCTAATCTTTACTTTATTGTGGCAGGAATCACAAAGAGCGATAAGAAATAGGTTGGTAAATTAGCAAGAGTGTTCTTGATTAGGACTAATCTCCCCCCTTGGAAAGGAGTTGACGCTTCCACCCTGCCATTCTCTGCTCGAAGCGCAATTCCACAACGCCCGACTTGGAGATGCAAAATCTCTCACAAGCACTTCTAAAATCTTGGTGAACCCAAAAACTTAAAAGCAAAATTTGTCAAATCTGGCAACATCAGCTCCAAGTTAATTTAGTAGACACCAATGTCCTAATTTTAAATCAAACTTCACAGCAATTCAATTAAATTTCCACAAGAAGATGGTATAAAAATCCTAAAGATTACTTGCAATTTGATAGTCCATTTCCATTTCTAAATGTCCCAATCAAGATATCACTACTCATGTTACTCCAACAACTCCCAAGTATGTATAATTAGTCAATTACATTATCGCAGAAAAATCAATTAAACCCCATAAAGTACCTATGAAAAAAAAGTAGAAGGCTTTTTCTATACAAAAGAGTAATCAAGGACACAATGCAGCTTTATTAATTCAACAACTGCTCGGTATAGAACTCAATCTACCGTCTTCATAACATAAGCACAAAAAAATGCAATTTCATAATTTCACGAACAAGGGAACGTGATTATGACAAAAATCCTAAGTTAATCACTGCTTTTGTAATGGATGAATTTAAGGAATGCATGAATGAATCAGCAAAGGGAATGAAAAGGTACCTATTCATTAATATTTGAAGGGGTTCTACTTCCGAGCTCTAATTTTCCAAAGTCCTCAACAAGCAACTCTTCCTCTTCTCCATCCACACCAAATATCTCCGATGTATTTATTTTTTATCACCATACATCAAAACTAGATTAAATTGGTTCAAACAAAATAAATGCTCACACAAACAAAATAAACACATAAGAACTCAACTCAACCACTGACATCTCTGCCAACTGGTTCATTGAAAGTAAAATCTTTTACAAATCTTAATTCTTCACTGGTATATATAATAAATACATAAATCAAAGTAGAAAACAAAAGTAATGAAAGCGAAATCATGTATATCTTATATCTCTTTGTCACTGTGTGTGTATGTGTGGGAGGGTGGGGCGGAAGGAGAGAGAGAGAGAGAGATTGAAGAATAGCAGTTAAATTGATCAATGAAATTAGTGAACTCGTAAGATCAACTCAACTCAACCACTGCCACAATTAGAGAAGATGGACTACATTAATTATTTTTCACAATTCAGGAACGCAGTCACGATTAAATGTAGGAAAGGAAAACAACAAAACTCCATTATCTAAAACATATCTGGGAAAAATGAAAATTATTAACACAAATAAAAATATATAAAAAGACTTGCAAACAAGCACAGATACAAATTACACACATCTAAAATGATACACAAGGGTTGAATGTTAGCTCATTCCATGTCTAGATCATGCATCCAAAACTTCCTGAGGAAAAAAAAACTCAGAAAATCTGAGGAATCCATTAATGGAAAAAGCCAAAAACACAAAATTGGAAGGGAAAAGGGTAGATAGATCAGGAACTATACCATTCAATTAAGAACTTTGAATATGAGGAGATAAAACAACCCAACAATTTATAATTAGCTTTAGATGCCTCCCTAACTTATTCACAGTAAGTACAATTAATAAGATGAAACACCAAAAAGGTTTGTTCTAAGCTTGCTCACTTGTCGATTACTACAGTCAAATCCACACCCACACCCACACTGAGGACTCTCCTCAAAATTATCAACATCAAACCCAGCCGACGCGATACCCACTGAGAAATCTTTAAAAATCACAAAAACCCATACAAAATTCAGATTAGATTCAATAAATAAATATCATATATTCATATTATCAAGATCTTAGCTGGAACAACTTACTTGAGACACGAAAAGGGGCCAATTTCAAACCCTTGACCTTGGATTTGTTCGGATTTGTGCTCGTGGCAGGGAGGGAGTTTCAGATTCAGACTCGAACTTGGTAGGTCTGAGAGTGCAATTGCTGGAGTGGAGTGAGAAACCGGAGCGTGGATGTGGAGCTTGCTCGTCGGGGATGGCGATGGTTGCGCTGGAGGCTGAAACTTGGAATGGGGGGAGGGTTGTACTCGTTGATGGATATTGGAGAGAGAGCGAGACTGAACGAAAGTGATCGTGTTTCCGGGTCTAATTTAGTTAGCGGGTTCAACCCAGCTAAACCAGCGAAATTTATCGGGTTTGATGGGTAACCCATAAAAACATTTTTTATAATTTGGTTGGGTTGGGTTGGGTAATTAGTGGGTTCGGTTGGGTGGGTTAATGAGTTTTGGTTCTAAATTGACAGGCCTAATTAATATACAGAAAAGATGATAAACGAACAGGATAAAACAGAAACTAGAACATAACTAGATTTCTTGTTCTGAAAGGGTAATCTGTGGTTTGAGTTTATGATCTTGGTTGCTCCTAGTGAAACCTGGAGTTGTCATTACTGCCTATTTTTTGCTTCCGAAAGGCCGTTTCAACTTGATACCTCTGTAGTTGGATTTACTACTGATGGAACATTTCAGTTCTCAATTTATCATGAACACTAGGTCAATTCCCCCCCTCCCCCAAAGTATTTGGAATGATGATACAGAGCGCAATGGCATGAAGAAAAAGGAAATAGTATGTTTCTGTATGTGTATTGAAGTTGGGTGATTAGATAAATAGTGAAGTCAGGTTTAAATGATTTCTCTAGAATCTGGATCTCATATTTTCTGGGATTCAGCTAGTCTAGCATTGTTTATTTTGGTGAATTAGTAATTACTCTCTCCGTCCCAAAAAGAGATTTCTCATTTCCTTTTTTAGAAAGTTGATCTGGCGAATTATTTATTTATCCTTCTTAGTTGTGAGGTAGATAATGAAATTGGTCGTATTGATTTGACACCACTTGCGGATAACTTAAGGGTGTTAAAAGAAGTTCACATATAGCCAAATATTTTTCTAAATACTCGAGCAAAGTCAGCAGGGGATGGGACTCTCTTTTTAGGACAGAGGGAGTTGTATTTTGTCACATCCATGACTGTACGACTTTCCCCTTCTCTCATATTTATCTTATGATGGATAACAATGTGTGATCCCCATAGTGGTGAAGGAGTGGGTTATGTGCTATGCTTAGGCGGAAGTTTAGTACTACAGGAACATGTGTTCACAACATCAACATGTGTCTGCTAGGTCGAGTTGACAGGGTTCAACAGGTGATCGGGCATTTAACATTTTACCATATTCATTTGCGAAAGATGAAGAAGGAAAAAAATAAATGTTGGCGAAAACATTTATGACATTTATTTAGTAGTTCTTGGTAAACTTCTTGTAGAATATTATGTTTATTGTCAAATTTTTTGCCTTGCAAAGTTATCCTTACCTGACGTGAATGTTATTAAGAATTTTTATTTCAGGATGCTATTCAAGATAAACTGTTGGTAGGCATTGCATTTTATTTGCATAATTATCTCTATATGAAGTGCATGTCATCATGGCGGATATAGGAACTTTGTTCGGTGGTTTTGCAATTCATTTCAACCACTAATAGTGGCATATCTAGGAATTTTTCTCTGTAGGGGCGAAGCATATCCATGAATTTTTCTTCTTGGGGTGTCGGCAAAGAAGGACAAACAATAAAAATGGTCTCGCAAAAGGACGAAAAAGTTTTCCACAAAGAAAAAAGCATCAACAAAGAATAGAAAAATATATGAAGGATGCTCAGTATGGGATGTCCTTTAGAAGGATAACCTTAATGTCACACCATAAACCAACTCAATCAGGACAAAATTTTTTTTGATAAGTAAAGATATATATTAATAAAGGCGCCAAAAAAGGAGGCGCATCCATGTACACGGGACATATACAACAACGAACTACACAAGACTAAAACTATTCACAAAGTCCACAAAAGAATGATCTATACTATCTGCCTCATAACCCTCGTAACACCATCGATAAAGAGTGCGCAGAAGATGATCCTTTAGTTGGTCCATTGTCCGTTCAACATTGTCGAAGGCACTACTATTTCTCTCTCGCACCAAATAGTCCACACCATATACCAAGAGGGGTTGACTCCCAAATGGAATTTCTCCTCCTGCGTTTAAATAAAGACCAACACAACAGGTAACCTTCACTGATCTTGGTATCACCGACTGAATATTGAACATCCTAAGCACCATATTCCAAAGGTCCGTCGCAGCTTGACAGTGTAGCAAAAGATGATTCGTGCTCTCGCTACTACCTCTACACATATAGCACCAATTAACATAGACCTTATCACCTTACCTCTCCGCCTAAGATTATCCCCGGTAAGAATGGCCTCAAGCAGGCCTCCCACACAAAAAACATCACATGAGCAAGCAGGAGTCTTCCAAAAAATCTTCCATGGGAAAAGAGGGGCCCTATTCCCCGAGATCTGCCAGTAAAAAGACTTGACAAAAAACACTTACCTTATCGTCTCTGCTGACATCTATTTGGAGAGAATATAATCGAGCTAAAAATAAAACACTAGAATCCAATTCCCAGTCCTGAAGATTCGCGAAACACGGGGTTCCAAACCACATTACCACGATTCACCTGGAGCACCGATCTTACCAAAAAATCTTCATCTACCACCAGATTGAACAATTCTGGGAAATGCCTCCGAAGCTCCACCTCCCCACACCGAGCATCTTTCCAAAATCTGATTTTCGAACCATTTCCTAAACAAAACGAAATATTTCTATCAAACATCCCTCTTCCTTTACAAATCCCTTTCCAAACTCCGGAACCAAAAGGACTGTATATAACATTCGGGAACCACGCATGCTCCCCTTCACCATATCTACCAACCACCACCACTCTCCTCCACAACCCATTAGGCTCCACCAAATCTCGCCACAACAACTTACCAAGAAGAGCTGAATTAAACAAACTTAATTTCTTAAAACCTAGGCCTCCTTCCTTTATCCTGGTACACACTGTCTCCCACTTCACCAGATGATATTTACGCTCTTCCCCTTGCCCTTCCCAAAGAAAGTTCCTCTCCAGCTTCTCTATCTTCTCTCGGACCGAGGCGGGCATCACAAACACTGATAGAAAATAAGTAGGATTACATGTACAAGTACTAAAAAGATATTACATATATTAAGTTAAGTGGTGTCACGTGACACCGATGAGGATACATAGATCCACCCCTGCATGTCATCAACAGTGAGATGGCATCTTATTGGATACTAGATCTGACCTACGTATTTGCGCACATATGAGTGCATGTGTATTTGTTGCCCTGTAAAGCAGTTTTCTTTATGAGTATATGCATCATCTGATCAACTCCTTTGCCTACAGATTGTCTTGTGGCTAATCATATGGTGGAAGCCTATCCATGTTATGGTGGTCCTTTCGAAGATGTTCTTTGCAGGTAGGTCTCTGTTTTCCTCTCTTAAGAGTTGATTATTTGGTCTTTTTAGCTGTGCAAATCACTTTCAATGTACATGTATTTGCAGGTGTATCTTTGTTTGCAGCCCTGGGTTTCCTTCTTTATGGAGGAAGGTGAATTTCACTTCCTGTTGACCTTTACTTTACTTGAACTCTGGATCTCAGAAATTCTGCTGTTGCTATATGTCATCGCTTCTGATATTTGGGGAATTTCACGTGTTTCCGAGTATCTGGTGCTAACATGTGCTGGATCATAATGTTTTTTTAATAGATGTATTGTAAGGAATAATAAGTGAACGAGAAACATGAGAAAATATGAAACCCATCCATTATGAGGTTGCTTATAGTTGTCATTTCATTCAAAAAGTACTCAACTACCCAGATTTTGCAACTGGCAACTTAGGTTAGCCACTTGACTCCCTATTTGGAACCCGGAAGACGGAAGTCATTCCTGCCCAAAGGAGTTTAAGTAAAATCATACCCAGAAATATCATTCCTAGTTACCACATTATCATACTTTTTCCCACACACAGCTGTACGGCAGTGGTTTCTATTGATATTCACTTCCTAGCCAGTGCACATATTGGGCTATGTTGTACCCCCTCCGTCCAAAAAAAATAGTTCTGCTCTCTATTTTGGTTTGTTCCAAAAAAAATAAAAATAGTCCATTTCAGAAAAAAGGTTATAATTTATGTGCAATTTAAAGCCAAAAAAATAGTCCCGCTCTCTATATTGGTTAGTTCCAAAAAAATTAGTCTCATTTCGGGAAAAATAGGTTATAATTTTAGTGCAATTTAAAAGTATGCTTTTACTTCTATAAATCAAACTTGGTTTATCAAAAAGCTATTAATCAAAAGAGTATATTAATTATTAGAGTGCCAGCTCTACCTTTCAGACTCCATTTTGAAATTAATTTGTGAAAGGAGAAGGCCAAGAAAAAGGTGGAGATGTGGCCTAAAGGGTTTAAGATTGGAGGAGCATTCTTGCTCTTGTATGATGTAATGTTGAGATCTTTTTTTATATGAACCCGGAATCCGTATGCCCTTTCATTCCAAGTCCTAATCTCTAAATTTATTTTTTCACATAGGCTCTTCTTAATGTTGCAACGCTTCCCTGTAGAATCAAAAGGTCGGCGTAAAAAACTACAGGAGGTATTGTTTTGAGCTCAACCACTGTGTCGTTCTATACCTTAGTTTCTTGTTGGTAATCTTATTTCTTTGACTTGCTCAGGTTGGCTATGTAACCACCATCTGCTTTCTGTGTTTCCTCACAAGATGCATCATGGTAAGTCCACTTGTCTTTACTGAATTGATTTCTACTGGTCGTCTCCACTACATGCTTTTTGATAGAGGAATTTACTAATCATTGGTGATAAAGGATGTACATGATTTAGTCTAGTCTCATCTGCTTCCCTGCTGTATCAAGTATTCAAGTTCTCTGACATTTAGTGTTGTGTTGTTAGATGTGCTTTGATGCCTTTGATAGCAATGCAGACCTAGATGTTTTGGAGCATCCTATTCTGAACTTCGTATACTACCTGGTAAGTTTTTTTGGTTGATGGTGTTGATGCTAATGCATGTATTTATATGTGCAGTTGAAGATGATGTTTGTTTCCTCTTGACAGTTGGTGGAGATACTACCGTCCTCTCTAGTACTCTTCATTTTGAGGAAGTTGCCCCCGAAGCGAGGGATCACGCAATACCATCCCATTCGCTGAGCACCAGAGATGATAGATGGATATAGATATATGATGATGAAAGAAGAAGAGAGGTTGGAGAATGGACAAGTCAAGATGAGTTGGCTATTTTTGATGCTGATCTATCGTGAAACTGGAAAGAGAGAGGAGAGGGAAGAGTAAGTCGCCCCAACCCCAACCCCAACCCCAACCCCAACCCCAACCCCAACCCATTCAGTGTAGTTTGAGTTGTGAGCTAGCATGATCTCATAATGGAATGGGGACCTTTCCTGAGGATTGTGAAATATGTTGTGATTTTAATTTTACGTTGTTTTGTCTTTGGATAATAATATATGTGGAAAAAATCGCTTGAAAAGAAAAGGGATATATACGATTCTTCTATGTCTCTCCCTTTTGTTACCGTTTTCTAGTTACTTGAAAGAAAGCATCAATTCTCTTCTCCAACGTTCAGTGTTAGCTTGGATTGTGGACTTCGTAAAATTCCAAGAATAAAAGATTGGGCTATGAACCAAAACCAAACTGACTCTTCTCCAATTGTTTTTTCAAAAATTATAAATAAAGTCAGACCACTGGTTTTCATTTTATACATGACTTTTTTTCTCGGTTAAATGGAGAAAAGTTAAAAAAAACTAAACAAAATCAGAACATTAGGTGTAAAACTTAGTAGAGTTTAAATTTCTTATTAAATGTAGTAGTCTATTAATTCATTAGAATTATAGAGAGCGCGATCATCATGTATATATTTCAATCCGTAAGATGGAGCTCCCAAAAAAGAGAAATGAGGCTGTTGGAGCGGGTGATCCATTGAAGAGGACGCATGTTACCCACCCATGAAATGGGTCAGTTGGTGAGAGAGAAGCATAATATTTGTGTAAGACGATCTTACGGATTCCATTTCATAAGACGGAGTCTAAAAAAAAAGAAAAAGGAGGTTGTTGGAGCGGATGATCCATTGAAGAGGATGAAGGTTACCCGCTGATGAAATGAGTCAGTTGGTGAGAGGGAAGCGAGCCGGAGTGCTGATAAGGGGTGGGTTTGGAGCTCTAGGGAGGAGGGACGCGGGTTAGCTCTGTTAGCTCTATTGGAAGGGGTGACGTGGCTGCCTCCGGTGTTGACAATACATTAATGAGATATTTCTCATTTTGTTTTGGTGCTCCTGCTTTTCTAAGGTTGGTTGTCGAAATCTTCTTCCTCCCAGGTCTTGCAATTTTATCTTGTCAGTTTTGTTAGTCTCATTTGTCTTGGATGTTTGATGAACAGTTTGATGAAACGCATTGATTGACTAAAAATAACACATTTACAAGCAAAAATGATTTTTTTAATGTTAAAAGTGACACTTTTAAGGGAAAAAATAATAATTTTTATTAAAGATATACAGTGACACTTTAATGGCCGAAAGTGACACATTTAATACTATAAATAACACTTGTTAAGTCAAAAGTGATTGTTTTTAGTTATAATGCAAAACAACACTTTTAGAATTAAAAGTGACACATTTAATGTTGTAAGTGACCCTTTTAATGTTAAAAAATGACACTTTTGAAGTCAAAATGACGCTTATAATTTATAATGAAAGTAACATTTTTAAAAGCAAAAACGACACATTTGAGGCCAAAAAATGACAACTTTTTTAAAAAAAATCATAATTTTCATTAAAAATACAGAGCGACACTTCTAAAGCAAAAAGTGACACATTTACTAATAAAATGTGACATTTTTAATGCTAAAAAGTGACACTCTTCGTTTATAAACGTGATAGGTGGCGTTGAGATTTCTAAATCATGACATATTTAACATAGATAAGTTCCGTAAGACCGTTTTACATGAGACATATATACATACATACATATATATATATATATATATATATATATATATATATATATATATATATATATAATCCACTAAATTAATTGGTTATCCACTACAATATTTATGGGAAATCGCACCATTAGTCCCTTGAGTATAGGCGTGTCATAGTTTTAGTCCCTTAACATTTTTTTTCTTCAAATTTGGGTCCTTTGAGTATTAAAGTTTTTTAGCGACAATTCTTTTGATGGACGCCGTTAGAGAAATTCCGTTAAATTGCCCATGTACATTTAATAAGGGCTAAATTGATTTTTTTTTCTTCAAACATAACTTATATCAAATTTTACAATCAATTCCATAGAGTTTAAAAAACGACCCTAAGGTCTTCTTCCCCAAATGTTTTGGAAACCCACCACTCTCCCCACCCCTACCCCCACTGCTACATGACAACACACATACAAAATCCAATCCAGTTCAATTAATACATACAAATCCTGATATGGGTTTACGGAAATCACCGACGTTACTCGTAATTTCGCCGTCATGATTAGAGTTCAAGGCCCTGTAAGCAGCTCTCCTTCCCCCACCCTTCAAAGCTAACCATTTTCTACTACTTTCAAAACTCTGGATTACAAATTTCTTCATGAATTTCAGGACCCAAAAGGCCTCAAGATGCGAAAACACACTTTCCATCCCTACAAGTGAGTAATAATACCCTTTAATACATTAGGGTCTCTTCAATTTGATGCATTAAGTACTCCATTAAATTAGGGTTTTTGCCCCCCTTATTTTAGGGTCGCACTATTTAGACCCCCGGATCCTCCAAGTTGACCCCCCTTTATAACTTATAAGTGTACCCCCCACCTCATTTTAAAATACTTGTTACCTATATGTGTACCCCATGTTTTCCTATTTTACCCATCTTAGTTTTTAACACACAATGTTACATTAACCCCTCTCAAAACCCAACCCCCTCCTTCAAAACCCATAACACTGATACCCCCTCCATCTCCAATACGCACGGGCACGACAAAGGGTTTAGCGCATTCCTTCCTCAAGCCATAAGCCATGCCTCATTCTTTCCCAGCGCATTCCTTCCTCAACTCTTCATCTCCTCCTTCAATTCTTCATCTCCCATTCAACTCAAAAATGGAAAGGGGTATGTATATTTTGAATTGATTTTAGTTTGATTTATTATGTTTATACAATGTATTAGTTTGTTGGGTTTAGATATGAGTAGAATCATGTTTTGTGTTTATATTGGTATTAAAATTTGGATTTTTGTTAGGAAAAATTCGGCTATGAACTTCGGAATTAGGGTTTAATGTTCGACATATAGGGTCCGAACATCATCAAAATGTTCAAACCTGGCATTCGGAACATTTTGATGATGTTCTGACCCCTTCTGCCGAACATTTTTAATTTGTTCGTTAAGTTCTAGTCGAACATTTTCAATATGTTCTAACATAGTAGGCCGAACTTTTTCAAAATATTCCAACCCTGTCGGCCGAACTTTTTTAATCTGTTCCAATACAACCTGTCGAATATTTTCAAAATGTTTCGACAATAGAAGTCGAACATTTTGAAAAAGTTCCAATAGAGGGGGCCGATCAGTTTGGATTAAAAATTGTCTTTTTTTTTTCAAACTTGATGAACTAACATGTTAATTTATGAATGTCATGTACAAAGACATACCAAAGGAAGAAGAATAGACACATCGCCTCGATTCGAAAAGCAAAGGTTGACGCACAGGCCCAAGCCGAGGCACTAGCACAGGCCCAGGTTGAGGCTGAGGCACAAGCACAGGCACATGCCCAGGCACATGCACATGGACACGCTGAGGAGGAAGAACCGAAACCAATTGAGGAACATGGAGAGCCACTGATTACTTTTCCATGTCCTGGGGGTCTATCAGAACACAATGTACTTCGTTTCTACCCGAAACACATAGCTGTACTTATATATCAAGGGCTAGAGAGGCTGGTGCTGAAGGTAAACAACCACAAACAAAAACTTTTAGCATGGAAAGTAAATACAAAAATTGTTTCCCAACTATAGAGGGACACTCTTATTATGACCAAACTAGTGCAGTTAAGGCATGTTTCATATCTGGAGAGTGATAAGGTATTGGTTAGTGTCTTTGTGGAGTGCTAGCATGCAGAGACCTATACCTTCCACATGCCATTTGGTGAGATGATTATAACAATTGATGATGTGTTCTGTATTATTGGTCTTCCAATTGCTGGGAAGTCGGTCTTTTTGGAAGGTTCGGTTTCCGCGCAAAGTTCGATTGATGTTGTTTGTCGGTATTTAGGAGTATTTGAAGATGACGCAAGAGAGGGAATGTGTGGTGCTAAAGGGCCGTCTGTTAGGCTAGAATGGCTACGCACTCGTTTTGCTTCAGATGCATTGTCTGAGGATCCATAAACGATTGCTTTCTCTTTTCGCGCTTATTTGTTATGCATGTTGGGATGTACAATTTTTGGGGATAAGAGTGGAAGTAGGATTATCACGACTTACTTGAAGTTCCTCAGCGATTTTGATGTTGTGCATACTTATTCATAGGGAGCGGCAGCCCTAGCCTTTCTATATAAACATCTAGGGAGTGCAACAGAGGTGAATGCGGGACAGATGGCCGGATATTTCACATTATTGGAGGTAATTACTTGTCTTTATAGTTAAATTTGTATACTTGTATTTATAGTTAAATGGTGTGTATTCTGTTCAAATAGGCATGAATATTTTAGCGATTCCGAATGTGTACAACAACTATTCCTAATGTGCACTATTACGAAGGTCAGGAAATTGTAAGTAGGTTGGAGCACAAGAGTGTTGTCGGTGTGCCCACTGACCGATTGACAGGTATGCGGGAACAACTTGATGCCTTTCGTACGAATAATGTGAGTCTTAATGTCTTTATATGTATTGATTATATGCAACAACTTGGTACAGTTGCCGAGCGACCATGGTAGTATGCACTTGGCTATATGGATTGGTACAACCATGTACCTCATCCAATCGTATGTAACCCCGAGCATCATTCCACCTTCTAATGGACTGCTCCTGATGCAGGTTTACTAGATCCATGAGATATGGTTAGCGTAGCACGCGGTTTGTTGGAACCGATGGCGGTGCGCTATGGTGCGGGAGACCGAGATATATTGTACGAAGAGTTGAGAATAGCGATCCAGAGTGCATACAGAGAATTGAGAGGGCAACAACATGGGGGACCGGGACCGTCTATAAGTGGCCAAGCTGAGGGAGAGCGATCTAGGCGTCGTCGTAGAAGAAACATTTGATAGCGTTGTAATTGAATTTGTTGGAGTAGTTTGAATGACATTTTAGACACTTTTCATGTGTAATTTAGCTTGCTCGATAACTGACACCTTTTAGATCTTAATTTTATACATATTAGTCTAAATATCCATAACCATACTATTATCAATAACCATAATTTAAAAACCTGCTAGTTTAAAATAATAGTCTCAGTACTTCACCCAACACGACTGTATCCTACACTATCTGAGTATAAATCAAGTTGAGCCTGAAACAAGTCTTTCCACCGTGATGCACACTGGTCGTGAAACTGCTCCAAAACATATTAAACGAATCTCACTTTTCTTTAATCGTTAAGATTTTCCTACAATTTGCCAAAACATTCTTATTGATGTGCCATCGACAAAGGAAATGTCTCGAGGTAGGAAACGTTATCTCAATTGCATTCATTAAAACTATTACTCTATCTAGTAACAATCATATTAGGCATGCTCCATTGGTCCATCAATGATTTCAAGCATGTGCATGCCCACGTATAGTTATCTGTTTTCTCATTCTTTAAATAAGCAGCTGCAATTAAGAAGGTTATATTTGTAGACGTCACACCAACAATCTCCAACAAAGGTAACTTGTACCTATTTGTCTTGTACGTGAAATCCATTAATATGACTTTCGAAACGGCACACAATAAATCAACACTTCCTAGGTGAGCGAAGAACAAATCCTTCACAGTGTTCATCTTCTCGCACCGCCGATGATGATGGACATATTCATGCTTCTTCAACATAAACTAAGTTGCTGCATTTGTGATCGACTTTATGCTCGATAACTCTATTATTCAAACGTGCATTGTAGACCATCCTTATTGTAGATCTACTTTCTTGAAATTTTTCTTTCAAACGTGCCAAAATGTCCTTTGGTCCACTATTGACATGTGTCATATCAACCACATATTCCTCCTCAACTTTTGATAATCGACCGACATATGAATGACTTTCTTTGTACGCTCCAAGTTCATGATTGTGGACACCGCACTTCACAACCAATTACCATTCTCCAACTGACACTTCTCTACCCCTCAAACTAAATGGACAACCAAGCTTCTTAGATCCAGTTTCTTTCCGATATTTCTTTCCAATTTGATCTTCATCATTTACTTGTGATTTCTTGCGTCCACTGTAATGACCAACACGCTCACAAGTAATTAATGTCTGGGGCTTTTTCTTACCCGCACCACTGTCTGACCTCCTAACTATTATTATCATTTCAAGATCATTCCCCCTAGCACGCACCCAATCAATCAACATTTAGCGAGATGAAAAGAGTTCATATATCATGAAGACATCGGTCTAATCCGCCACAATATCTTGAATATGAATTATCACATTATTTTTTAACATCAACAATCTCATTATTAGCAGGACCATCAACACTAGGATTTGTTGACAACGTGTTTGAATCTTATTACCAAATATAATAACCCATAAAAAAACATAAGTTCCTGTAGTTTTTTAAAACTATTCGGCTACAACAGGTGGAACATTTACAAAATGTTATGGTTAAAAAAATTAGAAATGTTCGGCATGATAGGTTCGAACAGTCTAGACAAATTCACACAATTACAAATGTTCGACATGTTCAATTGAAACTTTTTTGAAATGTTCGGCTGTGTCCATCCGAACATTTTTGAAATGCTCGGCTTCTTCCATCCGAACATTTCTGAAATGTTCGGTTGGAACCAGCCGAACATTTCAAAAATGTTCGGTTGGATGAAGCCTAACATTTCAAAAAAGTTATGATCTTCATGTTCGAGCCGTTTACGACGATGACCTATTTTTTAAAAAGAAAAAAAAAGATTTTTACACAAATTTAAGCAAAACAACGTTTTAAATACTTACCACAAAAGTCATAATGATTTGTTTTTCATCCATGTTTGATATCTTCACACCCAATGTTGAAGCCCTATGCTTCTTTTTTTTAAAATTAAAGGTTTTTGGAAGGTGATTTCTTCACAACAAAAGAAGAGGAAGATGAAGGAGAACAAGATATTGTGTTAATAAAGATGTTTAGCTGATAAAGATAAAAAGTTTGAAGAAAAATGTCTTGGGAAGACTTAATGATTTGTGAGGAAAAATATGATGAATGAGAATGAAGGGGATGAAGAAAATGAAGAATAAGTTGAGAAAAAAGGGGGTATATTTGTTTTTGGATGAGGGTTTAATTAGAGGTTGTTTGTTTTAGAAAAATAAGATGTTATAAGTTTCAAAGGTATAATTGTCTTTAGACTTGAGGATACTTTTGTCATTAAAAAAATTAAAATGGGGGTTACTAGGGTTTTAGCTTATCAGTTAATTCAGGTTTCAGGTCTTGTTGGAGTTGATAAAGAACAATAGATTCAAGAATTGGGAGAGCATGGGTGAAGATTCACGATCAATTTGGGGGCAAATATGCACCAGCCGGTAGATATATCGATTCTATCAATTTGGGGTTTTTTGAGCAACTAGGGCTTTGTGGACTATCTATCAGTTTTAAGCGAGAAACATAAGTAGCTCAGTCTTCTTGGCGGAGTTTTATGAATGAAATACGAGTTTGTGGGCCGTTGAAGACAATTCTTGCACGACAGAGTTTAAATCAATTGGACCCTTTCTCCATGTAATTTGGTGTTGAAGATGGACCAAATGCAGATAGTCCAATTGTTTTGTGTTTTCGTTAAAATACGCTTCCAACAATGGTGTATGGAAGTGTTGTCATATCTCTGCAATCTATTTTGTGCAATTGTGAGAGAAGGTTGTTGGTCTTTTTTCGCATGCTTTGGGAAGGCGTTGTTCGCGGCTCTTGTGCGTATGCTTTTCACTCTCTGTGCAGGTTGAATGATCTCGAAGAGTGATGGTTCTTCTCCATAAGATCTCTGTTATTGAGCCATTTCTTTCCTTAATAAAAGATAGTTAATTGAACTGGATTGGATTTTGTATGTGTGATGTCATGTAGTAGTGGGGTTGGGGAGAGTGGTGGGTTTCCAAAACATTTGGGGAAGACCTTAGGGTCGTTTTTTAAACTTTAGGGAATTAATGGTAAATTTTGATATAAGTTATGTTTGGAAAAAAAATCATTTTAGCCCTTATTAAATAGGTTTAAATATCAATTTGGTCACCCTACTTTCGACCAAATTTCATTAAGCTCACTATACTTTTTTTTCCTCAATTTAATCATTCTACTTTCACATAATTAGCACGTTCATCACTCCATCCATATATTTGGATGAAAAGTTCAATTTTTTTAGGAAAATTCAAAAATACCCTTACTAAGGCCGCTTTATCCCTGTCCAACCCTGTCGGCTGTAATCTTTTGACGAATTCAATCTCAGCAAGAGTGGTGGATGAAGCAAAAATGGTGGGGACAACGAAGCTTGATCTAGAGGCGAAATTGAGGAAGTTCTCGAGCCCTCGGTCGAAGGAAGAGGCTAGGGTTCTTAACGAATTGGTCATGTCTTTCATCAATTGAAGATCTGCGTCGGTCGAGTCTTGAACTCCTCTCCATCCCTTCGATAGGAACGAGAACACCTCGGCTGTGACGATGGAGGTCGATGATGAAAAAGACGACGTCGTCATCGAGAGTCGAGTTGGGAACGAGTTAGGGCACAAAGCCCCAACCCGTTTGGATCAGTAAAAGGGGATGATTCAAAGAAGGAGATTACGAATGAAACGCCAACGCTAGTGAGAAGGCTCGTGAAAGCAGCAATAGGTCGGACTTGCATTTCCAAAGCAGCGATGTAATCTGTCGTGTCTTCTAGAAGGTTAGGAAACCTGAGTTTCCGGCAACCGGGAACTAGATTGCCAAGAACGCGCACCACCTTCTGCAAAAACGATAACTTTTCTTCGGTAAAGAACCGCACGGATCCACCGAGTCCTCCCCTTGGCGGCGACAGCGAGGACTCAATCGACGGTCTCACAGTCGGAGCGACCACTTACGGAGAGGCTGAGTTGCGACAGACTTGGTGGAGTGCATCGATGAGCTTTGAGGACTAGATCTGCTGTTCAGTTATGGCCGACATCCCCCAAATCGCCTATCTTTTTTTTCTCTCTCTATCTCCAGTGCTGCCATCTTCATAGCCGCCCTCGCCCTGTTACAGACCCAGCGATTCTGGCCCCAAGCAATCCCAGATCCGGCGAATCATCTCCTTTCCAACCGCCCTCTCCAAACCCAGTCGCCAAACCCGGTGAAGCCCCTTCATCTTCTCCGGCGATTCTCCATGGCCGCCATCCATCTCCCTCCTGTTTCTTTTCCAGTCAGGCCTCGCCCATCACCACAATCCTCTCTCCTCTGGCCAAATCGCTCCTGAACAAACCCACATCAAAGCTTTTGGATCATTTGACTTTTGGAGAGAGAGAGAGAGAGTGTGTGTGTGTGTGTGTGTGAGGAGAAATATTGAGCAGTACCACATTTTTATTAAGGGGTATTTTGGTCTTTTTAAAGATTTTCATCCAACATAACGGGCAGAAATAACTCGAGTGACCTTATTGAATGTCAAAGCCAAGTAGAGTGATCAAATTGAGGAAAAAAATTGTAGAGTGAGCTTAATGACTTTTGGCCAAAAGTAGGGTGACCAAATTGAGATTTAAACCTATTAAATATACATGGGCAACTTACGGAATTTCTCTAATGGCGTCCATAAAAAGGATTATTGCTAAAAAAAATTAATATTCAAAGGAGTCAAATTTGAAAAAAAATTGTCAAGAGACTAAAATTGTGACATGCCTATACGCAAGAGACCACCAATGATGCGATTTGCCCAATATTTATTATAACGAGTACACGTGTCCGTGTCATAAGCACGGTGTTGGTATGAGATCAGTTTAATGAATGATCGGATAAACAAAACTCATAACTGACGGGGTAGTTCAAACAAAACTCACAACTGAAGATTTTATATGTAATTGTAGAGGGGTAATTCAAACATAACTCATAATTGATGGGTTCATTTATAACTCACATACTTACGAATCAATCTGGACCGTCAATTGTTTTTAGCACAATTTGATCAGGGCCACCAGTTAGACCCTAAACTCTTTTATAATATAGATGTTCAACTAATTTATAATGAAACATAACAACCATTAACTAGTTACCTATTAAAATGATCAAAGTTTAATTTCGAGCTATCTTTTTTATTTTTCGACATAACAAATTGAAAGTTAATTATTATTATTTTCATTCTTAATTTCTAGGGAAAAAATAAATTAATCAATATGTTTTTTACATGAGACGTGTTCAAGAATTAAAAGTAAATATTTGCATTATATTTATTTGTCTATAAAACCTATAAACACCGCCATAATTATAACTTTTATTGCTAAATAAAAACAATTAAAAGATTGAACACATCTCATGTAAAAGAAATTCAAAAAGGAAATTGTATATAATTCGAGTAAGTGACTATTTAAAGGGTATATATGTCCTAGCATAAATTAATTTAAAAGATTATTAATGAATGTAATTGATAATCAATTAATATTGAAGTGAAAATAACCCTACCACATATATATACACATACAAAACTTTAACGGTTTGAAATCATATCTCTTAATACAAACACAAAAACATTTGAGTTGATCTCCTATAAGGCCATCTTACGGATCCTAACTCGTACTTTTTCACAATTCAATCCACCACACGGTGGATCGTGTTTACATAAAATACTCACAAAACGATATTTCCTAAGTTATTGCCAAAACATTTTAATTTTGTGAAGTTTGGCAATTGCAAACCGAATATCACTCACTTACAGAGTCCCACCTCATCCAACCATAGTTTATAAGAAAAAAAATGGCATTATTCCTATCTCCTAAATTACTAAAAAATGTAAACATTTTCAGATTATTTCATATAATTTCTAAAACAGTCAAAATGAGGTTCTAAAACCAGTAAAAAACATAAACCATCTTCATAAAGTAGGAGTATATATCAACAAATTAATTAATAATATTAAAAGCTCAAAAGCATCACTCAACTTATCAAAAATAGTCAGTTCAATATATTGATTATACCACCAACAAAACAATGAAACTGAAAATGCAAAATAGAGCAAAACTGTATGAAGTTCAATGGCTATAATAAGTTCGCCTAACCAAGAAAACAATCGAGAATTAGTGTTATCCTAACTTAAGTTATTGTCGTTAAATCTATCAATATTTAAGCAACCCTGAAGTCATGGGGAGGATGAGGATCCTACTTTAGGACGATGCACCTTACTGAGAATTAGTGTCACTCAGATTGCCCATCCATGGAGCCGGCAACATACCAGTTTGCTCATGCACAGTTTGAAACAAGGGTGGCAACGCCTTGTAAACCGAGGCGATCTCTTTCATTGCACCACCACCACCATTGCTTACTGCCACATCTGCTCCTCCTGCTATCCCCCCTCCATTTGTCCATACGCTGATCTTTGGTTGTAGCCCCTTGATTGCCTCGGCATTGATCTTAGCAATGTCTTTGAACATTCCACCATTGATCATCAAGTAATCCCTGAGTGCATTGTAGTCTCCTCCCAGCGCCTTCAACAGTGTTTGGATGTAAAACCCTTGGGACTCTGCAAGAGCAACAAGTCCCTCCGCCTCTCTCTTCTTGGCATAGAGCTCTCCGTCTGCAGCTACTTGTCTTGCATAGAGTTGGGCCTCGGCAGCCACTCTTTGAGCCTCGGAATCCTTTACTTTCTCGTACAAACATGCCTCTGCTGCTTTCTGCTTCCTGTAGAATTCCGAGTTGGCCTCTTGCACCTGAATTGTTTTTAAATGTTAGTTCAAATTCAACATTTTAAGCTCTCATTATCTTAGATGCCCATTTTAAGCTCTCACTATCCTAACTAGTACGACTGCTAAGTTAGAGGTAGATGCCCATTTGGCAGGTAAACATGAAATAACAAATTGAACATTATCAGAAAACTTCAAACATATACCATACAGGAAATTGCTAGAGTTGCGGAAAAGCCATTTCTACCCAAAAGTTATATAATTAACTGTGATTTTGACTGTGGGGTTCGAGCCTGAGCACACTTTTATGTTCAAACAACAAGCACCCACAATTACATATAAATGAATCAAATGGGATGATACTCTAATCATGAGTAATGCTAGGGAACACAAAAAATTGTAATTTTGACTCCTAATTGATCAAGAATATGATTAGTCAGGCACCAGCCGCTTTCTAGAGGGGCTCTGACTAGCAAATCTCATCCTTCACACCATCCGTTGGAACTTGCAAGTAAAAGTACTGAAATTTTTTGGGTTGCCGAGCATTAGTCCAGTCTTATATTAGTTGGTATCCATGCCTTCAATTGTGGGAAAAGAATGTAGAAGAGTTGACACTAGCTGTTATCAAATAGTACAGGCAGCCACAGAGACATACGATACAACGAACTAACTGACGTTGTACACCACAATTTTTTTACTATAAGGCTGTTAGAAAGGCCAGTATAGAAATAACTTTGAAAAGAATTATGAAGAGTTCAATGCAAGGCATCAAGGAATTAAACATGTAAATTTACCTTGATCTCGTATTCAACACTAGCCTTGCTGAGAAATTCAGCCTTGAGTTTCTCAACCCGAGTCAATGCATTCTTTCTCTCAACCTCCTGCTGCAACTCAGCCTCCCGGATGGCCACTGCCTTGTCACATTCCACTTGAGCCACTTTTGCCTGCTGGGCCCACAAAGCCTTTTTGGTAGCCAACTCAGCATTTGCCTCCGCCACATCTGCCTCTCTCTCATTCTCGAAGATCTTTACTGCTGTTTTAACCTTAATCTCCTCTTTCTTCCCTTCACCTTCCCTCTGTGTGGCAATGACCTTCGTCTGTGCATCAATCTTTGCTGCATTCTGAACTGTCAGTCCTTGCCTCTCCTTGGCTCCAATCTCGCCCTTCATTCTGGCTTCAGCAACGTCGATTTTAGCCTGATTCGCTGCTTCCATCTGGGTTTTCTGACCCAAGTAGGAAAAGTACTCGTGCCCAGCTACATCAACCAGCTGCTTGATATTGGCATTGTATATCAAAAGCCCAAACTGGTCAAGTTCAAGCTGTACCTTGCCAAAGACCTCCTTCTTGAAATCTTTAGTGCCTTTGAAAACCTCTTCCATGGTCATCGAAGCAGCAAGCACGCGTGTTTCTCCCTCGATGATACCTTGAACAAGCTCCTTAACATCACTGGAATCCCGACCATGGCTTGAGAGTAGTTTAGCATACTTGAAGAGGCTTCCACTGTCATCCACTCGTGGTCCAATGGTGAAAACAGCAGGGAGGAGGAAAGCTAACTTCTCGGCACTCATTGCATTCACCTCAAAAGTGTAATTAACTGGTGTAACATCGAAGACTGTGCAGGACTGGCCTGGCCATATGAATGACTTCTTTGCAAGCTTGATGTCATCAATACCAGCCCCAGTGATCACTAGGAACTGAGATGCCTTGGCTACTTTGTACCACATCTTCTATCTCGAGTTTCTTAGCTATACAAAGAAGAGCTGCATTAGCATCCAATACAAGCACAAACAAGAAAAGGAATGTGTAGATCCTACAGAAAAACAGGAAGAGAAAACATTGATTCACTACTTGTTCGTTGAGTTACAATTTATATTACATTAATATGTCGGGAAACATAAATTAAGTCCCAAGTTATTTGAATCAAAACTTTGTATGGAATATAAGTGGAACATTTCAAAATAGATTAATAGACAGTTATTAATAACAGATTAGCGAGTACTTCTTCCATCCTGATTAAAGAGTCCACTAATCTATTTTGAAATGTTCCATTTAGAGAGTCCCCTTTCAAAATTTATGCTTACCATCTTCATAACCTTTTAACTTTAATATCCACATCTAATATAACCATTTTGAGCACTCTCAAGCTATTTTGTTGTTACGACTACTCTAAGGATACTCATGTATCCCTTAATTATCAAACGTTTCAAATGTGGACTCTTTGAATGGTGTATTAAGGAGGATGTGGATTCAGCTCCACACTTGCAACAACCTCGAAAATAATTATGATTAATCCCGAAAGAGAATAACAGAAGATGATTGAAAGCCAATGATATTCTGCTGGAATGCTTTTTAATTATCACCCGGTAAAATAGGAAAATGAGATATAGCTTCCAACTGAAAGCTAAGCTAATGATTTCAACCCTAAATTCTGATGGCCGTATATAATTGCTTCAAGTTTCACTTAGGATAGGCATTACTTCAAAGATCAACGTATAGAATATGGTCAATATTTATTCATACTACATATAAGTATATTGTCAAATGAGTGAACTTTGTTTCCATACTGCTAATACCCCATGTCTCCATATCTCTATTAAGTGCACACTACGCATAAATACACTTACAAGATTGAAACATAGCAAAAGAAACAGACATTACACTAAACACACTACTATAGAGTACAGAATATTTCAACTTCTAAATCAACTGAATTAAAGGCCATCATGTTAAGCATGCTGAACTATAAACAGGTTATGAAAGTAAAGTATCCTCAGCTAAATACACTTGTTTCGTAGTTGCCTTCCTTAATATCTGGATAACTATTTATCCAAACTCATAACAAGTTCAACCATTTAAACTAAATGATAGAATTATGCTGCTTTCGCTCTACTCCTGAATATGGCAAATTAAAGTAAGTATTGGTGCATATATGTGAAAAGGGATAAGTTTTCAGGAGGCATAATACAGAGTACATACGTTATATTTAAATTTTAGAAAACCTGGCACGTCAAGAAAACATCAAAATTTGTAAGAATTTATCCAAACTTTGAGTAAAATACAAATGTAATTGTTTGTCCAGAAACTTATTTCACAGTTCCAGTCTGCCAAGTAGATATTGATTCCCAAACTAAGCATTGGACTAGTTTCATGGCCATATTCAATGTTTCTAAAGGGAAGCCCACACGCACACACACACACACACACACAGTATTACCTGTTCTATTGAATACTCCTATTTTACAAAGGCTCTATTCTGTCATCAAAACAAAGATGTGACAGAGAATAATAGTAATGAAACCCAAAAATCAGGGCTAGGACGAAATCAATACAAAAGTAAACCCCAAACCTGAAAATCAAGTCAATAAATCACGATGTCAGATACACCAATTGATTCCCAATTAGAAAAACTAAGCATTGGATCTCTTTCGTTGCCAAATTCAATGTTTCTAGAGACTAGAGGGCAACACACACACACACACAGTGCAACAACATCCATTATACACATGGAAAACCCAATCACCTGTTTCATTGCATAAAACTATTACACCAAGATTCTATTCCATTCGTCAAAGAAAAAGATTTGATATTAAAGAAGCACGCGGTCAAGGCGTAACGATTCTATATAATAATAATAAAAAATCGTCATGGCGTTGAGTTTAATTTAAAGAAAGCTGCTGAAGAAATGATACTGAGATTTTTCAAAATGTACACTATGCATGAGCAAGTTAAAAGAAGTTTTACAACAAATTGAATTCACTCGATAAATCAACTACTCCATAAAAAGTGTGAAATCAAAGAAAACTTACTAGGGTTTTTCTTGACGTGATCACAGAACGTACGTCCACATAACCTTTTACTCCACCGTTCTTTAAAAAAAACACTATCTTTTCTTTTTCTTTTTTTATACAGTTTTAATTAGGGTTGTAAGTGGTTGGGTTTGATTTGGTTTATACTAAAATCACAAATTGAATCGCACTTTGGTTCCAAAAATCTCAAACCGAATAAGGTTTAAAACCTAACCTAACCTAACCACTCGATTTAGTTTGGTTTGGTTCAGTTTTATGGTTTATATAAATACAAATTCTAAAATAAACACAAACAATTGAAGAAATAATGGTTCTCCAATAATCAAAATTTTGTTTGGTTTAGTATATATATATATATATATATACATATATATATATATATGACTAAATCAAAGCTCTAGATTATACATATAAGATGATCCAAAGGTTCAAAATAGTTAACATATATAATATAATATATATTATAATAAATAAATTAAAATATATAGGTTGATTTGGTTTGGTTTGATATCAAAACCCGTGAAACGAATCGAACCGAACTGGGTGGTTTTCCAATTTTTGAAACCAAAACCGAACCATCTTCGTCTAAAACCAAATGATTTGATTTGATTCGGTTCGATTCCATAGTTTGATGATTCTCATTTACATCATTAGTTTTAACTTGTTGAATTCTCTTTTGATTTGATTTCTATTTAGTTCTGATTTGGTGGTCCCATTCTAACATAATTTTATTTTATTTTAATTTTGAGGAATAGTCGAAAAAGAATGTATGCCAAACTAACCTTTTTACACGGATAAGCAGTAAAGTTTAGTAAGATTTTTTCGTAAGAGAAAATGGATGTTGACCTTACTTTTTACGAGTCAAAAAATTATAGTAATTCGTGTTAATTGCCAAGAAAAACCTCCAAATAAACCTCGTTTATAAAGCATGTTTGATAATTGGGTTGGAGTTTTGATGCTCAATCTAAATTGGTACTGTATTTTGAAAACCAAGTTCAATACGAACACAAATTAGACACGTTTAATTATAGGTACATAGTTATATAAAACGGTGTTATATATATTTTTTGTAAAACATATTCTTTTTACTTGACCTACTATGTGTTAATGAGTTAAATTATGAGATAGTGAGATTTCATCTTATAAATTAATATCCGTAAGAAGATTTTATAAAAAACATACTTTTAATTATATGATTCTCTTTGGCGAAAAATCACGAAATGAAAAACATCAAAAGCATGTATCCAAACAAGACAAATTATTTTTAGTTTCTTAGTTTGGTCCCGTTTTGGGAGTATTAGGGCATCTACAGTCATAAACATTTCAAAATGTTTATTCCCCTGCTACGTCATTAGTTTATAAATTTTCTTTATAAACTTATTTTCCAATTTCCACTATACATAAACCCATAAAATATTCATAGCATGGACCCATAACTAAATATTTATTTTTTTCTCAATATACATTTATTTTCAAAAATAAATATATCGTTTTAAAACATAAATATATATATATATAACAAATATAATACGCCCAAAAAATAATTTATATATATATTTTAATTTTATCTTTGAAAAAAATATTTTTACCAATATTTATGACCACATACTTAAGGACATTAAAGGAAACCACATATTTCACTAATATTTATAATACAGTCAATTACTTAATCATAAACGATGTGCCGAGTCAAAGTAGACAATATTTTGAAAACGGATGGAGTATATCTTTTTAGAACATAAAAAAAATATTAAATGTATTATAAATATTGACGTAATGTGTGGTTTCCTTTAATACCCTTTAATGTGTGTTTATAATTAAAATATTTAGAAAAAATAAGGGTAGGGTGGTAAAAGTATTTTCCTAAAAAATAAAGATTTGAAAGAAGACAATTATTTTGAAACAAATAAAAAAAAAGAAGAACAATTATTTGAAAATGGAGGAAATATTATGTCTAACAAATATGTTATACATTTTTAATCTAAAAAAATAAGAAAATGACAACTTTGCAAGTGATAAAATGTAGGGGTGTAAGTGGTTCGGTTCGGTTTGGTTTATGTCAAAACCACAAACCGAACCGCCTCCTAGTGGTTCCAAAAATCTCAAACCGAACCGAGTAAGACTTGGAACTGAACCAAACCACTCGGTTTGGTTCGGTTTTGTGGTTTATATAAATTATGTTTAATGAAATTAACCAACATTAAAAATAACAATAAAAATAAGATTTTAATTTGGAATAAACATCAACATTAGGAAATAACCTACTAACAACAAATTATCATAAATAAAACAATACAAATTTTAAAATAAACACAAATAATAGAAGAAATAATAGTTCTCTAATAATCAAGATTTTGTTTGGTTTAGTATCCATTTATATATATATTATGAATAAATCAAAGGTTCAAAATAGTTAATAAATGTAATATAATATATATTGTATAATAAATAAATAAAAATATATAAGGTGGTTTGGTTCGGTTCGGTTTGGTTTGGTTCGATACCAAAAACCGTGAACCGAACCGAGCCGCGTGGTTTTCTAATTTTTAAAACCGAAACCAAACCGTCTTCGACCAAAACCGAACCAAACCGACTGATTTAATTCGATTCAATGGTTCCAATTTACACCCCTAATAAAATGGTCCAAGAACATAAAGCTTTTGTTGGCATAGATTTTTAAAGCGTTACAAATGAGCCATTGAATTTGCTCTTAGAGCAAGTACCAATTATAGATTAGGGTAAATGCTTGGCCCATGTGTCTAATTTTCTATTGCTGGCATAGCTGCATTAATGTGGTGGGCTCATTATTTGGTTCAAATTTGCTGATTGGATACACTTTACGCTAGGGTAAAATTCTAGAAGTCCCTTTCCTATAAAGTTTTTAATTGCTTTAATATTTTTTTTTAATTTATAAAAGGATATTTTTTGAAATATTATTTTAAAAATATTATCGTCTCTTTCAACAGCTTTTATAAATACATTAAAATCGAAAACACATTGTTAAACAACAAAACGAGAATCAACCTACCCGATCAAGTTATGGGAGTTGAGGAGGCAGCGCCCCTTTGGGCTGGTTCGATGGCGAGGTAAATAATTTTTTTTGATTTATTAAGTATGAAACTATAATGAATCTGTGTTAGGTTGAAGGATTTCTCAGTAGAACGAATGTGGAGGAGGAGGAGAAGGAGGAAGAATGCTTACGACAAAGAAGGTGGATGATATGGTCTGATTCATTATAATTTTGTATCGAGGTGCAAAATTGGATTAGATAATATTTTATGTATCGCGGTGCAAAAACTAATTCATCGCGGTACAAAATTAGATTAGACAATTAAAACTTATGTATCGCAATGCAAAAATTGATGTATCGCGGTGCAATTAAACTGATGCATCACAGTATAAAAATTAATGTAATAAAATTGATGCATCACGGTTCATAATCAATACATCGCGATGCATTTCTATAATGCGCCTCATGTTCATTAAGACCTCGTTTGGTGTAGCGTTTTGAAAATGCAACATTTTCAAAACACAGTTTTATTTTTGTAAACACGTTTGGAAAACTATTTCAAAACGTTATTTTTCATAAAAAGACTAGTTGTAAACGTAACATATTTTTAAAACACAGTTGTAAACGTTTTAAAACACTCCACGTTTTTAAAACGTTGCGTTTTAAAACGCTGCATTGAAATACTTTTAAAGAGAAAACGCTGCGTTTTTTACCAGCGTTTTGACCAAAACGCTCCACATAAATGTATCGTAATCTTTTTGTCCAAAAGTTATCTTTTTCTTGTTTGAAAAAAAAAACACAAGGCTGAAACGATTGAAAATTTTGAACAATGGATTGACCCCGCGAGTATTCCTTTTGATGTGGCAAAAATATCAGTCATATCGGGGGTGCCAAAAGTCGTCGATGTGCGTGGATCGTTCGTTGACTGGATTGGTGACGAAAAGTCGGATATCTGGCTTTATGTGGATCTCTGCAAAACAAACACCGTGAGTGGTGGGGGATGTCCCCCCAAACCCTCCGGTGTGAGAATCAGTACAGTATCAAAATATAGGAGGGCGCGTAACCCCCGTGTGTGGAGTGAGAACTGTAGAAGAGAAAGAAAGTCCCCCTACTATGTTATAGTAGGGTTTATTTATACATGAGGGGTTAGAGTTAGCTTGTCATGCATGGATCAGGCACATAATATTCAGTAGTCCTGTAAAAAATAATGGACTAGTGTAGTGGAAAACCCCCTCACACAAACGAGACCCAAAAACCTTTTTAAGCAGGTTAAATATAGGCATTTCACCTTTAAAATATGGAGATATTTATAATTATGGTTCCGAGCACCATGATTATCGGTGCAAAAGTGATACAAAGTAGATATAACTTTTAATCCACTTTGATATTTTAGTGTTCTACTATTGGACGAAAGTGATACAAAGTGGACCTCACCCCTTTAAAAATCACTTTGCCACGTTTGTGTTTTGCTATTGGGCATAGTGTTTAAGATTCTGAACAAATGAATATTTTCACAAAAAAAACCAATTTACAAAAAGTAATATTGAAAAAATATAGCAAAATACAACACATCCAAACACATATGGCAAAAGTATCGTGTCCAGAAAGATCCCTACTCTAAATAGTGTCTTTTTATTGCCTAAAGCATTCTTGAGTGATTAGGAAATAAATGATATTTTTTTAAATGAAAAATTAGTGATTGGACTGGAAAGAATAAATTAGCGGTTGGAAGGACAACATTGGGGGTTGGATTAGCTGAGACTAGGCCTGAAAGGTGGAATCGGGTGGGCTGTGGGAGACCCGGCTATTGACATGCTACATTTAATTTAACACTTGTGTTTATATATCTATCATTGAACCTTTTTTTGCTATCATTTATACATGTGTTTATTACTCCCTCCGTCCTAAATAATTGTCCTGCTTGATCCGACGCACAGTTTAAGAAAAAACAATTGACTTGATTATTT
The DNA here is from genome assembly GCA_013146195.2 of Codonopsis lanceolata. Lineage (NCBI taxonomy): Eukaryota > Viridiplantae > Streptophyta > Magnoliopsida > Asterales > Campanulaceae > Codonopsis > Codonopsis lanceolata. Next base: position 68,407,871 of record CM028377.1, on the reverse strand, counting down.
ATATTGGTTTAATGTGTAGTTTCCTTTAAAGCCCATATGTATGTGGTCCATAATTAAAATATGATGAAAAAGTAAGGATAAAGTGGTAAAAATGATGTTTTAAAAAGGAAAGTTTCAAAGTGGACAATTATTTTGGGACGGACGAAAAAGGAAAGGAGGACGATAATTTAGGGACGGAGGGAGTATATAACTTTCATATTTACTAATTAATTTTTTTATTCATGTTTTAACTTCACTATTTTTTTTGTAAAGTATTTAAATAAACTTGTGGTTTTCAAAAAATTGAAAAATTATAAATTTGAGAAAGTCGATATTTCTATTTTATACGATGAACGTACATTGTCAAGTTAAATGAGCTGCCTGGCCCAATAGGCCCAAGCTATGAGCCACGTGTCAGGCGAGTGAATACTCCGAGCAAGCGAGCAGAGGTTTTATGCGAGCAACTGGGCAAAACCTGTCATGGGCGGGCTAGCTACTTATGAGACGGGGGCTCGGCTAAACGAGCAAAATTGATAAACGAGCATCAATGCCCGTCTTCGCCGAAAAAGCTCGACATTGAGGACATTCATGTCCGGTAAAGATCAAGGTAACAGTTGAGGGTGGTTACACCCGAGCAAGAATCCTGACCAGAGGCTATGACCGTTTGTAAGGGAGTTAATGCCAATCATGGGCGGTTAATGCTAATCATGGGTGATTAATGCTAATCATGGGCAGTTATTCATGATTATGGGCAGTTATGCCTCCGGCGCCTATAAAAGCTTGGCAAAATTTGGAGAGAGGTATGCGCAATCTGATTCTCTAGCCAAAACTCTGTCAAATTATTTACTCAACTGCTTACTTGTGTACTGACTCACACGCCGGAGGGCCTTTGCAGGGAGTGCCCCTGCCCAGTTTACGTTTGCTTATTGACATTGCAGAGTTGGGCTGTGAGGATTCAAGAACACGTTGAAAGCCAGGTGTTTGGATTGGGCTTATCTAGTGGGTCCAGATTATCTTGGACGCATCAGTTGGTTCCGTTGCCGGGAACAGAGTTTTTGCGGCATTAAAAGTTTAGTTAGATATTCTTTGTTTTTGAGTTTCATCCATGGCGGAGAACGGGATTGATGGCGGTAGCGTCGATCCGCAGAAGAGGTATCTCGGCCTCAACCAGTCAGGGAATAATGTTCCACCACCCCATGATGCGCGCCACCAGCTTAATCAGAGGCGTGGGGTTGATTCATTGGCCAGAAGCGCTGAGGCTGCAGTGGGGTTAGCCCATGAGTTTCGTGAGGAGGCTTTACGCCAGAGAGCCATCTATCTGGGACAGATGCATCAACTTAACCTACAACTGATCGCTATGGGTAAGCCGCCATTGCCCATCGAAGTTGATCCATTACCAGCCTTGACGGCTCCTAGCCAGGGGGCAGGTGTTTCTCGCACAGGAGGTAACCCGGTGAACCCTCTGATTGTTCACTCTCAACCGCGAGCACAAGGCTCTAAACAGCGCGAGAAACCGGAGGGAAGCAAGGCTAGTCATCGGGTTGTTCCTAGTGTGCACTCAAGGCTGGGACCGCGAGTTGGCGAGGATTCGGCTCAGTCACGTCGTCGTCGGCGTTCGCCTTCACCACAAAGGTCACATGCTCGCCGATTCCGTTCACCTTCACCGCGGCGATCTCGTGCCTATAGTCGCCGTTCGCGATCACCAAGGGGTTCTTATGTTCGAAGGCGTAGAACTCCCTCTCCTAGACGGTCTCATCAGTCAGCTGCACCTATTGCACAGCTCGCTGGGGCACCTCAGGGACAGGTGGCGCAGGCCGTGGGGGCTCCGCAAGCCGTTGCGGCTATGGGACCCCCACAGGCCCCTCCTATGCCTGTGGTACAGCCTCAGCTTGGGGGTGGTTTGCCTGAAACCATTAACATGCAAGATTTCGAGGAGTTGAAGCGCCGGATGGAGGCCTGGGAACAAGGCAAGGCTCTGGATGGGAATTTTTTGGGTACGTCTGCCAGCCCGTTAGCTCCATGGATCGAGAATGCTCCGCCAGCACAGGGGTTGATATTCCCCAACATTAAAGAATACACGGGCAAGACCAAGGCCAGGGACTGGTTGATGTCTTTTGAGTCCCAAATTGGTTTAGTAACATCAGATGAGGCGTTGAAGATTAGAGCCTTTGTTGGTGCCTTGCAAGGAAAAGCTTTAGCTTGGATGGGAGCATTGCCACGGCGCTCAATCAACAATTGGGCAGATTTGCGAGCAAAGTTCTTGGCCGATTTTGGGACGGCCGGTTCATTAGCAAAAACAAGGGCTGATTTGTCCAAGGTCAAGCAAGGTGCACATGAGTCAACGGCGAGTTACCTTGAGAGGTTTACCAAGGTTCTCGAGCAAGTCCCTGGTTTGACCGAGCAAGAGGTCACTTTGTGTTTTGAAACCGGATTGCTGGAAGGTGAAGGTGGTTTGCGATCAGAGTTAAGTATGCGTGAACCAAAGACACAAGCAGAGATGCTCATGCGAGCACAAAAATGGTGTGCCGGGGAGACGGCAAAGAAGGAGAAGAAAAAGGAAAGTAGCGAAGCTGCGGGGAATGCTAAGGGAAACGGCCAGGCAGGAAGTGGCGGCTACAATAAGAGCAAGTCTCGGTATGATCGGCCGAAGGAGTTCCTTCGTGAGTCAGACTTGACCCCGCTCAACACGCTGCGCGAGGACATTATGTACGAGATAAGGAACGAGCTTCCTAATCCTCCTCGTATGAATCCAGCTACTGCCAATGAGAGAGATCAGACGAAGAGGTGTGCCTATCATGATGATTATGGGCATACCACAGAAGAATGTTGGCCATTGAAGAAGGCCATTCAGAAGTTGATCAACGAGGGGCGGTTAGACCGTTTCAAACGAGATGCAGGCAATAGAGGGAATGCTCCTAGGCGAGAAGCCCCACCAATCAGGGGGGTAATCAATGTTATAATGGATGAGGAGCTCACTCCGACACAGCTTGGCAAGCAAATCTATTCCTTGTCAAAAGTGGTGGATCGACCAACAACTTTGCAGGATGGAGAACAGGCCATACAGTTTACTCGTAGCGAGTTGGCGAGTAATGTTGCAGGCGAGCAATCGTTGATTGTCTCAGCGTTGGTCGATGGCTGGGTTGTGCACAGAATCTTAGTGGATACTGGAGCATGCCGGGATGTGATGTATTACTCTTGTTTCCAGGGTTTGGAGTTGAGTGATGATCGCTTGAAGCCATATGCTGGGGCTTTAGAGGGTTTTACAAATCACAAGGTCCCGGTTAAGGGCACTGTCGAGCTAGAGGTATTTATCGGTGAGGGACTCAGAACCCGGGCTGAAAAGATTACCTTCATGGTGATCGACTTGAAATCTCCTTACAACATTATCTTGGGCGTACCGAGCATGGCCAAGTTTCAGATGGTAGCGTCAATCCCACATCAGAGAGCCAAATTTTATACAGATCAAGGAGTGGGAGTATTGCGGAGCCAGCCGCGGGCAGTGCTCGAATATGTTAGAGATACGCAGAGAAAGAAGCAGAAGTTGACCTTGGAGGATGGCGAGCAGAAGGTTACTATCAGCACCAAGGAAACTTCTCATGTGACTGTAGGACCATCAGTGGTAGCGATGGTACAGGAGGATTTGGAAATGGAAGCAAGCTCCGTGCCGACATTGAAGTCGGGGGAGCAAGGTCAAAATGAAGAGGATACGGCAGTGGTTGCTGCTCGAACAGATATTGAGGTTGTTCCATCTTTGCCGTCAGCGCAGTTGCCGGAACAAGCCGAGCGAGAAGAGGTGGCCGAGGAAGGTGTTAGCAATCCTTTGCCGACACTGACGTCGGGGGGATTTAAGGAGCCGAATGAGGTCGTTGACCTTATGGATGAATCTTTGCCAGCAGCCATATCTGAGGAGCCAGTTGAGGCTATGGAGGTAGACCAGCTTGATAAAGTTGAGGATCGAGCCGAGAAGGATGAAAAAGTGGAGTGTGACACGCTCCAAATGCGAGACGAGCCAGAGTTTACGGCTCAAGACGAGCTTGAAGAGGTAGTCATCAATCCAAATTATCCCGAGCAGAAGATCAAGATTGGTCGAGCTTTGACGGCAGAGGCAAGAGAAAGCTTAATTAAGCAGCTTGCAAGGCGATGCGGATGTTTTAAACTTGGCGACGGAGGACATGCAGGGGGGTGAGCGAGGCGTGGCTTTGCATCAATTGAATGTTGATCCAGCTTACCGGCCAATCCAGCAGAGACCTCGGGTTTACTCGGTAGAAAAGGATCAAGCGATCAAGGAGGAAGTCGAGAAGTTGCTTAAGGCAGATATTATTGAGGAGATACATTATCCAACTTGGTTGGCTAATGTGGTTATGGTGAAGAAGTCAAATGGCAAGTGGCGGATGTGTGTTGACTTCACGGATCTGAATAAGGCTTGTCCGAAGGATTGTTATCCTCTGCCGAGAATTGACAAGTTGGTCGACGCCATTGCAGGGTTCGAGCTCCTCAGCTTTATAGATGCTTACTCCGGGTATCATCAAGTGAAGGATGGCTGAACAAGATAAGGCTCTAACAGCTTTCCGAGCAGCGGGGGGTTGTATTGTTATAAGATGATGCCCTTTGGTTTGAAGAATGCGGGGCCACTTATCAAAGGATGGTCAACAGGGTGTTTAGCTCGCAGCTCGGGAGAAATGTGGAGGCTTATATCGATGATATGGTGGTCAAGACTAAAGGGCGTGAGCATATAGAGGATCTGGGTGAGACTTTTGCTAATCTCAGGAAGAATAACATGAAGTTGAATCCGAGCAAATGTGTGTTCGGGGTAAAGGCTGGCAAGTTCCTCGGTTTCATGGTTACTGAGAGAGGAATTGAGGCTAATCCTGAGAAAATAAAGGCATTAGTCACTATGAAGCTTCCTCGTTGTATAAAGGATGTCGCGAGACTTAATGGCGGGGTCATTGCTTTAGGAAGGTTCATCTCGAGGTCGGCGAGCGGTGCTTGCCTTTCTTTAAAGTATTGCTTGGGTAATAAAGGGTTTGAATGGACTCTGAATGCCGAAAGCTTTTGAAGAATTGGTGAAGTATTTGGGAAGTCCACCTTTGTTGAGCAGCCCGGTCTTTGGGGAAAAGTTGTATGTTTATCGGCGACTACCGGTAGCCGTTTTGATTAGGGAGGAAGGCAATGTACAAAAGCACATTTTATTATGTATCAAAAGCCCTCACCGATGTAGAGGAAGATATTTTAATGCGAGAGAAATTGGCTTACTCGCTTGTTGTTCTTTGCTCGGAAACTTCGAGCTTATTTTTACGCTCATTCAATTGTTGTGTACAGTTTGCCTTTGAGAAAGATTTTGCACAAGCCGGATACTACGTCGGTTACTTACTTGGTCAATTGAGTTAGCGAGTTTGACATCGATTATCGACCACGGCGAGCAATCAAGGCGCAAGCTATAGCAGATTTCGTGGTTGAGACAAGCTTCAAGGATTCTGTCGAGGAAGAGGTACAGAGTAAAGCAACACCGACGAGTAATGCAAGTCCAAAGCCGAGGCCAGAATATTGCTGGGAACTTCATGTTGATGGTTCGGCTAGTCGATTTGGGAGTGGTCTTTGGTCTAGTGTTAGTTCCAGAGCAAGATGTAGAATTTGAGAAGGTATTGCGTTTCAAATTCCCAGCTTCAAACAACCAGGCCGAATACGAAGCTTTAATTGCTGGTCTCGAGCTCGCACAAGACATTGGAGTGCGGGCATTGATTGTGTATTGTGATTCTCAGTTGGTGGTGAACCAAGTCAAGGGCGAGGCGAGTATGGAGTACATCACCCGATCTTGGTTCGCTATTGTGCGATGGTAAAAGAAATTTTGAAAGATTTTGATTCTTGGGAATTAGTAGAATTGCTCGGGAGGATAACATGCGGCGATTACTTGTCGAAGATGGTGAGGATGAAATTCAATCTTTACATCCTGGGGTCATGATCGAGCATTTGGAAGTTCCTGTCATCGAGAAGGAAGTGGTTATGGACATAGAACCGGCTGCAAAGTGTTGGATAGATGATCTTCGAGCTTACATCGAGCACGGGATGCTGCCTGAAGACAAAAAGGAAGCTAGAACCATCCAGAAACGGTCATGCCGTTACATTATCTTGGACAACATTTTGTATCGCAGATCTTATACCCGACCTTTGTTGAGGTGTGTTCGTCCAGAGATGACGGAAGGAATCTTGGGCGAAGTGCATGAAGGCAAGTGTGGAGGTCACCCTGGCCAACGATCACTAGCTGAGAAAGTGTTAGCAGCTGGATTTTATTGGATAACCTTGCGACGGGATCTTGAGATGTATGTTCGTCGGTGTGACAAGTGTCGGCGTTAGCGCGACATTCCACGATTGCCATCTACCGAGCAGACTCCTGTTATAGCTTCGTGGCCGTTTGATATGTGGGGAATAGACTTGATTGGTCCTTTTCCCGTTGCTCGGTCGAAATTCAAGTATGCAGTGGTCGCGGTGGATTACTTTACAAAATGGGTGGAAGCGAAGCCATTGGCGACCATAAGTGAGGTAAACGTCATTGACTTTGTACACGAGCACATATGGTGCCGGTTTGGAGTCCCGCGAGCAATTGTGTCTGATCATGGGACCCAGTTTTCGGAAAAGTTTACCAAGGCATGCGAGCAGATGAGGGTAAAACATTGGCAATCATCTGTGGCATATCCACAAGGTAATGGGCAGGCTGAAGCTGCAAATAAGCAAATCTTGCATGTGTTGAAGAGGAATTTGGAAGAAAAAGCTGGAAGATGGGTAGATGAGTTGCCTTCTGCCTTGTGGGCGTTAGAGCGACGATAAGGGGTCAACAGGGAGAGCGCCTTTTCTTTAGCTTATGGGTCTGATGCTATGGCTCCAGTAGAGATGTATTTGCCCACTCATAGGGTCTTAAACTACAATGTCGGGTCTAATCACACTCGGCGGCGATTTGGATTTATTAGAAGAAAAGCGGCTGGAAGCCAAAATGAGAATGGCCAACTATAAGCAACGAGCAAAGGCTCACCACGATAAGAGAGTTCGTGGTCGATCATTTGCTGTGGGGGATTGGGTCCTTCGTAAGATTGAGGCCACGGGCCATCGAGCTGAGTGGGGAAAGTTGTCACCAAACTGGGAGGGTCCTTTTCAAGTTTCGAGAATCGTTAAAGAAGGCACCTACATGTTGCGAACAGAGGATGGTGATGAGTTAAAGCATCCATGGCATGCGGATCATTTGAAGAAATACTATTGGTAATTGATTTACAATATGTAATTCTTTGATCCTTTTCTCTCATGATAATTAGCAATGGTGAAACTCGATTGTCTTTTCAACTTTGTGTTTGGAAAGCGGGTCTTCGAGTTGGCTTTTATTGTTTTTCGATCATTTCCTTTTATCGAGCATGAGCTTTTCCAGCCCGGTTAAAGGGTTTGAGTTGAATATCTTTTCAAGTCTTTGGTCGAGCATAAAGGGCTTTATGTTCGAGAAAATTTGAAAAGATTCCCCGGTTCTCGAATTAGTCCCTTTTTACGAGCATAGAGGGCTTTATGCTCGTAAGAGGAGGGTATTCGAGTGGGACTTAGCTAAATGGTGATCGCTTTCGAGCGAGTAAAAACTTAGTTGAATGGTGATCGCTTTCGAGCGAGTAAAAACTTGACTAAAGCTTATATTAGTCATTCAAAAGTGGAGGAGAACAAGTTAAAATATTACAAACAAAAATTAAAATTGTTTGGGACAAGGCACGAAGGCCAGAAAGGCGCGCAGGCCTGTGTGACGAGTTCAAGCAACAGGGGCAGTGGTGTTCTCGGTTGAAGCAAGGGCAGGTTCTTCGGTACTTCCGGTGGTATCCAGGATGGTAACTTCATCATCAGCTTGACCTTGGGCAGTATCAGCAGTGGTTGAAGGAGCTTGAGACCTCCAAATTTCCGTCATAAGGTCGGTAACAGAGGGATTAATGGCAGGAGGAGGGTTCCACGGAGACAAGCCCTTCTCAGTATCGGCCTCGGCCAATGACTCCAATTCATCCTCGTTAAAGGGAACGAGGGAGTGGCCGGCGCGAGCAGACGAGCAAAATAAAGGATTAGCTCCCCATTCAGCAAGTTGCTCAGGGCGAATCTCCAATCCGCTGCAAGCGATCTGCCTCAAGATGTGGTTCATGCCTGTACAAAGAACGGATAAGCTTCACTTTCCACGCTGTTGGCAAAGTCGCTCGAACCCTTATAATCTTCAATAATTTGCTGCTTTTGCTCTTCATTTGACAAAGAGCCGACCTCCGATATCCTTTGCTCGAGTTTGGTGATGGTGGCGTTAGCAGCTTCCAAATCATTTTGGCAAGCTCGCAGCTCCCCAGCTATGTTGTTAAGGGCAGCTTCTTCTGACTTCTTGGAAAGGCTCAGTTGGGCTTCCAAAGCTGTTTTCTCGGCTTCAATTTTGGAGAGCTCAGTCACCTTGCTTGTGAGGGATTCCTCGGTATTTTTGAGGTCGGCCCGGATGCAGTTGATCTTCTCTTCCAGAGCATTCTTCTCGGAGGTCAAGGTATCCTTCTCGGTGGTGAGGGTGTTGTTCTTGTTTAGATTGGTGATCAGGCGCTCGTACATCAAGATGGACTTATTGGCGATCTGTTAGAAAAGTTGAATTAAAAGCGAGGAAAGAGGAAAGACAGCAAATAATAAGAGGAATGCGTTACCTCAATCATGCACATGCCCATCTCTCCAATCAAGACCGAGCTTTTGGTCGCGTACTTTACGGATACCGCTATGATGTAATCGCTTCATTAAACCCAGTCCGGCAGTGGCCTGGAAACCACTTCTCTTGTGAACAGCGATGTTGTTGAGATCTGGTACGTTGGCGAGTTCCCTAATGAGAGCGGCGGCTTTTGGTTGGTCGTCGGGCATGACGAAATCTTCCTGTTGCCAAGAAGGAAGTTGGGGAGTGCTCTCTTCAATTACAGCTTTATCTGCCCGGCGTCTGTGCTTCCTCGGGCTTTCAGTTTGTTCAACATTGATGACAGGGGGTGAGACATTTACTGGTTCTCGCACCAGAGGTGCAGGAATAAAGGTTCTTTGATTGGTTGGGTTCTTTGGCGCTTTGTTCCACGGCTTGAAGTGGTGGCCGGGACAGTGGGAAGATTGATGGCTGGCTGGGTTGACAAATGCTTAGCTCGCTTGCTAGAGCTCTTTTTGGCCGCCTGCATGAACTTGGAAACATCCGTCAACTGCCTCATATCTGCACAAGGTCAAGAGAATGTTAGCACCGAGGAAAGCATAAGTATGTAAAATTATCGAAGAAAAGGATGACAAAGTAGACAGTTGAGAAATAACCAGAGAGTGAGAAATTAGGTCGGCAAAGAGTTCCAGTACGAGCACAATCCTCGCATTCACTAGGGAATTTATTCCCATGGCAAGAACCCCAGTATGGATGAGGAGTTTCTGGGTCGATTACAACTCGGGGTTCAACTCCTTCAATGGGAAGGTAGGAGATCCCAGCAGATCGCAAAAGACCGAGATCCGAAGTAAGAACTCGCCAGTCCAACACGAAATCTTGCCCGGCTTGTCCTTCTCTTGCTCCCAATAGATTTCTAAAAGCCTTAACTATTCTGGGTTCCCCAGCTCGGTAGGCGTGTTTGTCATTTTCGGGAAGACCGTAGTCGCTGATGTAGGGTGCAAAGGGCCAGCCAATGCTCGATTCAATAAGCAAGGCCTTCCCATCCCAGCCATCGACTTTGTTGGGGCTATCAGTAAGAAGCTTGAAGAAGCCATGGTTTGAGCGGCTATTGATACGACCAGTTTTCTTATCAAGAGAAAGGAGGAAAAACTTGCGGAATAAAGTCATATCGGGCTCAAACCCGAGTGACCGGCAGGCTACGGTGAATGATACTAAGAACCTAACAGTGGTTAAAGTTAGGTCGCAGGGAAGGGTGTTGGAGGCATTCATTAGCTCGACAATGAATGGGTCGAGAGGAAGACGTAGTCCAACCTGAAAAAAGTCAAAGTAAAATACCATCTTGTCTCCCTGGAAGTTATGGCCATCTTTCTCTATGTCTAAATCAAAAGCGCGAACACGGTACAGCTTGGGATCTATTCCTAGCGAGTAGAACCAGGTACTAACCTCGTCCTCGGAGTTCAGATCTTCCCACCTGATTGAGGGAGAAGAATATGAGGAGGCAGGAACAAATGAGGTTTGGCTTGGTCCGGGTAATTGTTCGTTTGGTCGAGGAAGATCATTTGCTTGCTCGGATCCATCAAGGATTTGGGGGTTGCTGTTGGCTTGTTGCCCGCTCAGTTGTGGGGGTTTTCGTCGGCGAGTAATCAATGGAATCACATCTTGCTCGCTTTCTCCGGAAGATGAGGGCGAAGACGGAGGCATCTCTCTTGGAGCTCCATGGTCGTAGCTCCGGCCTTCAATTTCAGAAACGGTCCCTTCGCTAGACATCCTACAGGAAAAGGAATCGAGAATTGCAGGTTAGATATTGATCGGGTGAAGTACGGCGAAAAAGAAGTTGACTATGGTACGCGGGTTGTGAGATCGATGCGAGTCGACCATGGATTTCTCGATTCCTTTGGTCTGGGTTGGTAATTCGTAAAAGGCAAAGGCAATTGGACTTTGGATGAACAATTTGCAGAAAAACGAAAAGGGGGTTTACACAGCGCAAACCCTAATCCAGAAATTAAGAAAATATAAGGCAATGGAATAATGAAAAAGGGGAGGTGAGATACCTGGAAATCTTGGGGAAGATCTTGATTCTGCTTTCGAAAGACGGTAAGGATTGAACTTGGGAGGAAGTTCTTGATGAATATCTGCGGGGAGCTTCGTCTGCTTCGTCTATCTGTTAGAGAATTGCTTTGAATTGCTGAGAGGCGTAAAGTTGTAAAAAGAAGGGAATCCTGCCTTTTATACCCAACGAAGCCGTCGTTTGAGAGATCGAATCATTGGGCCCGAAGCACGAGGCGCAGTGAACGAGGCAGCGTTTAATGGGCATAGGGAGTTGGGCCTGCTTTTTCAGGCTGGCGGCTGACGTTTCGTACTTTCAAGAAACGCTTCCACAACACGCTATGTAAATTGCCGCTTGTTTTGTTCTTTTTGGCTCCAAGATTATTTGAGAGATGTATTTTGAATTTTTTAGCATCCTCCTCGTCACGAGCATAAATACTCGGTAAGACGAGGAGTTGGGGGCTACTGAGCTGCCTGGCCCAATAGGCCCAAGCTATGAGCCACGTGTCAGGCGAGTGAATACTCCGAGCAAGCGAGCAGAGGTTTTATGCGAGCAACTGGGCAAAACCTGTCATGGGCGGGCTAGCTACTTATGAGACGGGGGCTCGGCTAAACGAGCAAAATTGATAAACGAGCATCAATGCCCGTCTTCGTCAGAAAAAGCTACTGACAGTTGAGGACATTCATGTCCGGTAAAGATCAAGGTAACAGTTGAGGGTGGTTACACCCGAGCAAGAATCCTGACCAGAGGCTATGACCGTTTGTAAGGGAGTTAATGCCAATCATGGGCAGTTAATGCCAATCATGGGCGGTTAATGCTAATCATGGGTGGTTAATGCTAATCATGGGCAGTTATTCATGATTATGGGCAGTTATGCCTCCGGCGCCTATAAAAGCTTGGCAAAACTTGGAGAGAGGTATGCGCAATCTGATTCTTTAGCCAAAACTCTGTCAAATTATTTACTCAACTGCTTACTTGTGTACTGACTCACACGCCGGAGGGCCTTTGCAGGGAGTGCCCCTGCCCAGTTTACGTTTGCTTATTGACATTGCAGAGTTGGGCTGTGAGGATTCAAGAACACGTTGAAAGCCAGGTGTTTCGATTGGGCTTATCTAGTGGGTCCAGATTATCTTGGACGCATCATTAAAATTACTTATTTTTATAAGGTGAATTAGTTGAGTGATTTCAATGGGTTGTGTTGAGAAATATATATCGGACAATATATATACTTAAGAAGTTACGAGGCTCTTTTAAAAATGAAGTCTCATTTTTAAAATTATGTATATTTAATATTTATTCAAGGAAGCAATGCACATTTTCATTTTAAATATTTTTATTAAACGTTCCTCGATAAATCTTACACAATTCGGACTAAAATTTTGGTGTCGCCACTAGGGGTGACAATTCGTGCTATCATATCGTGTTCGTGCCTCATTATCGTGTTTTCATATTATCTATCTTATTTTATCATAAATATAGCAATAAGTATTATTTTGAATATATTAATAATTTTGTGTCTTTCGTATCGTATTTCGTGTTGTATCGTGTCGTGCTGGGCTTATCGTGTCATTTGTCTCTGTAATCGTGTTTTATAATCGTGTCGTGCTGGTTCGTGATATCGTGTCGTGTCAGTCATTGTCGCCACTAGTTGCACGGTAGTGGTATGATTAATTTTATTTTTGCTTATGTATATGTTGCATCACTCAATTGCCTCCCGATGTCAATTCTAGTGGCCTTGATGAGGACGTGAAGATTTTAGGTAAGGGAGATTGTAATCACCCGATATCGATAGATATGCGGTTAATGTGACAATATTGAGTACCGTATGAATCAACATATTTTTTGACCTCCAAAGCTTTTAGAAAATTGAACACAATAAACCCTAACGCGAACTAGGAATAGCGCCGGAAATTTGGGGTGGGTATACATATTACTACTCCCACTCTACAATTCAGTTTTATTTCCCTTGCCATCCCCATTTCTTATCACAAAATCACTTTTTTCTATATATCCACTAGTGTGCATGGGTAGTTTTTCATTTATCACTAAATTTATTAAATATGAGACATACTTATTTTATAAGATACGATATATATAATATGATATAAGGGCTTGTTTGGTAGTCGGATAAAGATAAGCAGTATTATTAATCCCAGTACTATTAGTGCCCTCGTTATTAATCTACACTTGTATATCGAGGGTAGTTTTGAGATTACAAATATTAATCTCAATTTTTTTTAGTGAGGGCGCTAATAATACCACCCTCTCCCTTGGTATTAATAGTAAGAAGATAATGACTTTATCCGGATAACTCGTGTTATTAGTCCCGACCACCTATTGCGTACCAAATATCAAGCAACTCGACTTATTAATCCTATCTGGTCTTAATTCTGGCTACCAAACGATACTTAAATGTATTAATTGAAAAATGAATGATATGTTAATGTCATTTAAAAATAAATTAAATTGCAAAAAAAACTTACAATTTGGTAAAATGAAGTTTAAAAGGTTGTCAATTAAAAAAGTAATTGATTATGTTAACTTTATTATTATTATTACTCAAATAAAAAGTAAATGATTAATAATTCTTACGGTTACATGAATTATTGTTACAATACCCTTAATTATTGTCCCTAATGAATGCAATTGATGGTCATTTTAATGTTGTTGCACGTCAACTATTGTATCGATCTTGGCATGATCAATCCATATGTATATATTTTCCTACTTGTGAAATAACATTGTGTTTGACTTCAATTTTTTTCCTTGTATTAGTTCAAAATTAAAAAAAAGAAGGTAAATCAAGTATACTTGTTATTTTATGTGTTAATATTTTATATAAAATACATACATTTGGTAGTAATGCTTGTAAGCAATAGTATTTAAACAAATATGTAGAGATTTTAATTTATTAAAAGTATTTTAAGGTTACTACACAATAAATCAAACCTAAGAAATTATATACCAAAATTTAAATCGAAATAAAAAAAAACTAAAAGGATACATTGAAGAAAAAAATAACATAAATAAAATTATAACTAAAAAACATTAATGAAAATAAAATAACTGTTTTGAAAAAACAAAAGCAACAATCAATATCAAAACCAATATAAAAACTTGCACAAAAATTTAAACTAAAACTAAAATTGGTGCCAAAAAAGCAAATATTAAAATCAAGCAAAATCAATATAATTATATCTAAATAGAAGCAAATTAAGAAATCAAAAGCTTAATTGAAACAAAGCTACTAATCAAGAACCATAAACCAAAACCAAAACCTAAAAGAAATCTAGGAATCAATTACAAAAAATTAAAACTGAAATCATATTTAAATCCAAAATAAAATAACAAATAAAAATAATATCAAAATCATCATATGAACAAAATGTATTATATCAAATGTCAAATCAAGAGCAAAATAAAAAAAATCAATTTATATCGAGTAGCAAAGATTAGATTTGAAATCAATACGGAATCGAAGAAAGAAAATAACACAAATAAAATTATAACTACACAATAATTAATAAAATAACCGTTAAAAAAACCAAGACAACAATCAAAGATCAAAACCAATACACAAATCTAAAATAAAACTAAAATCGATACCAAAACCAAAAATTAAAATCAGTCAAAATCAATATAATTTTATCTAAATAGAAGCAAATCAAAAATCAAAAGCACAAATGAAACAAAGATATTAATCAAGAACCATGAACCAAAACTAAAACCTAAAAGAAATTTATGAATCAATTAAAAATAAAATTTAAAACTGAAATCATATTTAAATCCAAATTTAAATACCAAATAAAATTAATATCAAAATCGTCGAATGAACAAAATTTATAATTAAAAAGTAAAACAAATCATGAGGGTCAATATCCAAAAAGTTGAAAACGAAACAAAAATTAAACAATTTTGTAATAATCATACATCAAAACCAAAATCAAAATTTTATCACCCAAATAGCTTAATAGGGGTCTTACCGTATCACTATCACTTTTGTATGTCATGATAACAACTTAATAAACTTTTAAAAGTACAAAAGATGATTATCTAATGAGGTTCCAACATAAGATATTTGAGATGTTGACCTAAAAGAAATTTACTTCAATATCTTTAGTTTACTGTTCCAAACTATCGGATTCAACTGATGTCATCGCCCATCAGTGATCTTTTGAGATCTAGCTTTAAATCTCTCTCAATTTGATGAATGAAAAAGAAGTAAAGGGGATGATGAAGTTACTGCATGTGAGAATGAAAAAGAAAGGCCGGAGGCGAGACATGAAATGTACAATATTGAGAAAGGTATGATTTTTGTCAACTTAAACACACAATATATATGAAACTTTTTGAGTTCTTGAGCCAATAGCTAAAGCACTTTTACAATTGATAATAGTAGAAGTCTTATAGGAAGGATTATGAGTTTTATATAGAAGAGGTTAATACCCCATGTTATAGCTATTGTAATTAAGTATAATTATTAGATAATGACAAACAAATCATTTAAGGTTGAATTTGAAAAGACTTATTTATTAAGAAGCTTTAAAATGCAACTTTAACAAAATAATATGATGTTCCTTACCAATTTTAAATATATTTATATATAGATTTTACTAGGGCAACAATTAATAGGAATTCCCTAGGGATAATGCTTAACATTTATGAGTTATTATAAATCTTTTTAAAACTACTTTAATGTTAAAAAAAAGGTCACCCAAAAAATAAAAATCCAAAAAGCATACTCCTCCGTCTCAAAATTACTGTCCTACTTTCTTTTTTCGTCCGTCCCAAAATAATTGTTTTGTTTGAATTTTTTTTAAGACAACACTTTTACCATTTTACTCTTACTTTTTCATCATATTTAATTATGAATCATATACACATGTGCTTTAAAGTAAATAATACATCAAACTAATATTAGTAATCAGTCAAATGTGTTTTCTTAAACTATGTGCCAAATCCACCAAGACGATAATTTAGAGACGGAGGGAGTATAAGAGTATTATCAATGCTAATGTGGATATGAAAGAAATTAGATGCCACCTATGATTTACACCATTTTTTAAAGAAAAAATCTATTTACACCATTTTTTAAAGAAAAAATCTTTCCAATAAATGTGGATGAGAGATGTGGATATGATGTGTCTACCAAATCTATATATATATATATATATATATATATATATATATATATATATATATATATATATATATAAAGTTGGTGAGGAGTCATGTAGTTATGCCACCTCACCCCACTTTTGATAAATCTTGATTGTGAAGCATCCACATAGGCAAACTCTTGGATTTAAAAGACTTTTCATTTTTTGATCATTACCTAATAACAATATCAATTAATAATATAATTGATAAAGAGTATTTATATCATAGTTGTTACAAAATACCTATTGTTATGCTCCTATTATAATTAGTATTAATAATTACACATTAACTTCTCTTAATAACAATACCTATATATAAAAATAGAAGTCTAATTACTAAAGAACTCCCACTAATACACTAGGTAAACGGGTTGAAGGAGTCGAAAGGACTGCTCTTCTGACTCTACCACTTCTTAGCGGCTCCAAGAAATAAAATGTAATTCTCCCTCCTTCTCGCCTCCTTTCTCACAAGCCTCCCCCAAACGCCTCTCCTCTCTTTCCTTACCATCGACAGTGTCCCTCCCTTCTTTCTCCGTGCCGACACCCATGCCGTAACTCGAAGCTCCAACGCCGCAACTCTCACAACCGTAAGCTTTCTCTCTTCATCTCTATAGTTCAATTTAGTGCAATAGGTTTAGTCTTAATGCCTCTTAATTTATTCTTTCTCGATCTTACTAACACCTGATTTTGAGTTTTGTTTAATTGTTCATGGTGTATGATTTGGGTATCAAAGAAATTAAAGAGAGAGAGAGAGAGTATGGATTGGGAAGGTGCTGTGACAACCGACAACAACATATCCTTCTCTAGCAATGGCGGTCATTCTAGCTCCACCCTCTTCCAATGTACTCCTTCAAAGGTATCCCCCACTTCCCCTTTATTAATATATATGAATTGAAGAAAATTTAAAATTAGTTCTTTACTTCATGTTATTCTGTAATTTGATTTATTTCATACCCAATTGAGTTTGACAATTTTCACTTTCAGAAGGTCATGCCACTTTTATTGATAACAATTATGTGTTTCGTTTTTGCAAGATTGGTACTTTCGAGTGGAGATTGAGCCTAAATGGTATGTTTCTTATTTGTGATGTGTATCTCAGAAAACATTTTATTTGGAGGAATTCCTTTCATGATGTTTATAAGAATATTTTTGTTTTTATTGTACTTTATTGATTGCTCCAATCCCAAATTGAAGAAAGAAAATCACATCACGAAGACAATTTTGGGTCCCTAGAACTCGGTATAAAATTGGTTAATTAATGTATTGTGTACTACTTTGATCCCATTATTATTTTTTTTTTGAAGTTTTTACTCACCGAAATGAGTGTCAAGTTATGACTGATTAATTGCAAGTTGTGGAGGTATGAGATGAACTTTGGTGGTGGAATGGTTGCCTTCACTTTTGAGATAAGATTCTTTACCAAGACCACGAGAGAGTTTACTCTTACGGGTTCTTGATGACAATGGTCATGTACTTTCATTCATCAGATTCGATCAGGTACAAGCATTATATATTATTTATCTGATTAATTTTTCTATATTATAGGAATCGATCAGAATTTAGTACAACCATTAATTAGGTGAGTAAAGAAACAATATTGAAAATAATATATAGTGGCATGGTTCTACGAGGCACATAGACAACATAGAATATTATTCTATCTCATCTGATCCGGAGAAGAATCTATCGACCTTGCATCAGTAGTCGATAACATAGTCTTGCCTTAGGTTTGCTTTTATTAATAATTATGTTTATACAAACTATTCTATATTAATTATTTGAATTCCAAGGCTTTCCGGATGAATACTTTGTTTCATTATCCTAGATAGAGTCCAAAATAATTAGTGAATTATGTGATATGTGTACATATACTTCCTCAATTTAATTTTACTCTAAAATAGCACTTCTCCTGGTTCTTGCCTCAAGTGTACTGCTAAGTTAATTAATTGATTTGCTGCAGGTGGGGTTAATCCATCTACTTCAGGAATTGTAGAATTTGCACCAAAAGTAGAAAATATAGTTAATTATGAAAATTTGTTGCGACCGGTGGATTCATTTGCATAGACATATCGTCACAAGAATCGAAGTTAAAACTGAAGATCGGTTCACTAAACAAATCTGGTTTCTCAACTACCAAGTTTGTTGACAAATAAGGATGGAACATACACAAGCTACTATATGTGCTTCATTTGATTGAAAATGTTTCTTGCCCTTTCTCTTTGGAGTGAATGTATAGAGTGGTAAGTTTGATTTGGACATCTTTTATGTATATATGACATGTATCATGTGAATCGAATCATATGAAACTTTCATTTAGTTACAAGCAAATACTCTCCTCAGGCCAGGAATGATACATTGTCTGTTAGGGAAGATGAATGAAGTAAAATAGTGTATGGAAACAACTATTTACTCATATCCATATTTTTAAAAAATAAAAGTTACTTATTATCAAACGAAAGTACTATATTACACAACCAACAATTTGTATATATTGACAACTCATAACTTTTGTTAGACATGAAGTCAACAAACGCCTACATTCAATAACAATAATCTTTTATAAAAATATTCAATTAGTATTAATAATATATATATATATATATATATATATATATATATATATATATAGTTGGTGAAGAGTCCTATGGTTGTGTCTCCTCACCCCATTTTGATAAATCTTGAATGTGAAACATCCACTTAGGCAAACTCTTGGATTTAAAAGACTTTTCATTTTTTGATCATTAACTAATAACAATATCAATTAATAATAGAATTGATAAAGAGTATTTATATCATACTTGTTACAAAATACCTATTGTTATGCTCCCATTAAAATTAGTATTAATAATTACACATTAACAATTCTCCTAATAACAATACCTATACATAGTTGATGAAGAGTCATATGGTTGTGTCTCCTCGTCCCATTTTGATAAATCTTGAATATGAAACATCCACTTAGGCAAACTCTTGGATTTAAAAGACTTTTCATTTTTTGATCATTAACTAATAACAATATCAATTAATAATAGAATTGATAAAGAGTATTTATATCATAGTTGTTACAAAATACCTATTGTTATGCTCCCATTAAAATTAGTATTAATAATTACACATTAACAATTCTCCTAATAACAATACCTATACATAAAAATAGAAGTCTAATTACTAAAGAACTCCACCTAATGCACTAAGTAAACAAGTTGAATGCGACTCTTCCAACTCTACCATGTGGCTCCATGAAATAAAGTAAAATTACTTTATTGAAGATTAGTTTTATTGAAGATAAAATAATTCGATTGTAAGCTTAAAGTAAAATTAAGGACTCCAAAAAGACGATGGCTCAAAGTAAAATTTTAACCGTGCAAAGCACGGGCTATCTTACTAGTTTTGTATGAATAGATAAGAGTTGATGCTTACATTTAGACATGATATTCACTAATGTATAAATCTCATTCTCATTGATAACAAAAACTAGATGTCATTTAATACTAATCCACTTCCGATACATGAGAACTTGATGGAATTATCATATCCAAAGCCAACTAATAAATACTCCCTCCGTCCCTAAATAATAGTCCTAGTTGACCCGGCGCACAGTTTAAGAAAAAACAATTGACTTGATTATTTATATTGGTTTAATGTGTAGTTTCCTTTAATGTCCATGTATATGTAGCTCATAATTAAAGTAGAGTGAAAAAGTAAGGGTAAAGTGATAAAAGTGATGTTCTAAAAAGGTAAGTTTCAAAAAAGACAATTATTTTGAAACGGACGAAAAAGGAAAGGAGGACGATAATTTAGGGACGGAGTGAGTACTAATTAACAAAAAGTAGCAATCTAGCCCTAGGTTAGTAACAAGACATCACTAAGCTTTGATAGACACATGCTTAATGCATATAACTATATATTAATACATTATTATCTTTATTTTTTCTTTTATTTTTCTTAATATAACATAATTAACAAATATTAAACATTCAAATATACTAATACTAAATATCATCAATTAATTTAAAAATAATGATCACATCACAAGACTAAAAATAAAAAGTAAAAACATGAATTGAATACCATTCCAAAGTTCAAAACAACACAATACTTCATAACTCCATATTAAAATTACTACAATATATAATTCATTAATTTTATACTCCCTTCATTTTCAAATTATCGTCTTCTTTTTTCTTTTTCGTCCGTTCTAGATTAATTTTCATTTTTCAAAACTTTTCTTTATAAGAAAACACTTTTACCACTTTATCCTTATATTTTTCTACCACATGTTCAAGGGCATTATCAGAAACTACACATTTCACCAATATTGGTTATACAATTAATTATTTTTTCTTAAATGATGTGTCGGGTCAAAAATGACAATAATTGGAAAACAGAGGGAATGTTGTTTTTTATTATCTTATTTTATAAAAAGTTTTTTAAAAAATAAATGAATTTAGTTGGCTTGATTTCTAGGCGTCTAGCTTGATATCTAGGCACCATGGTGGGGTTTAGCGCCTAGAACGGTTTTTAGAACATTGATAGGGAAGGAATTGAGGTAAGAATTAGGAGCCTCTTTTTCTATCAACAAAAAACTTATGTTCCAATTTAACACTTTACTATACTTGAGGGATCACTATTGGCACATCCATAATCTATATACCCTTAGAGTTGCCCCCCTAACCTATAAGTTGGCCCCCCAAATCAAAACTTCCTAACCTACCCTTCCCTTCCTAAGTTGACCCCCCAAAACTCATCTTGAATCAAATCCTCACCCCTCCCCCCCCCTCACCGCCTCCCCCAACCACTCCGTTCTCCCTTCCCCCACCCACCATCCACCGCCTCCCTCCTCCTACCGTCCTTCATCTCTCCCTCCCATTGTCTTTCCTTCTTCACCTTCCCTCCCCCCATCCAAACAAAACTCTTATTTTTCCTTCTTTTTTTTAGCATTACCAACCCAAGTTTTAAATTGGCATCATAGGTTATTCACCCCCCCTCTAGCCTATTTGAGCATCATTGTGGACCAACAACAATAATCAATGTACCTCTATATCTTGCAGTTAAAAATGTTCCATCCACAATGATTACCAGACGTATTGCAGCGTGAAATCCAATAACGCAAGCCCCATACGCCAAAAAGAAGTACTTGAATCGGTTTTCACTATCAAGCTCTAAAGAGTAGACTGTCGATGGATTAGCCAATTGCAAATTATGGGCATATGCACCTAGCTTTCCGTAACTATCCTCCGCTGAGCCCATTAGGTGTGTTAAGGCAACTTCTCTACACCTCCTAGCTTTTTGATAGTTTAGATTAACACCAAAATCTCGAGTAATCTTACCAATGATGTCTTTCGATCGAAACATTTGTCTGTCCTCCAACTCTGTCGAGATATGTACTCCAATAACTCTCGATGTTGCTTGTCTATGATGAGTCATGCACATGTTATGGGGGTAAGTATGTTCATCAGCTGTATATTTTCGGATCTGAAAAAATCACGTTCTAAGTACTTTGTTGCTCGCAAATGCCATTTACAATTATCACCAGCAAAAAACTAATGTGTACACAATTCGGTTCGATTTGGTTGTTTTGAACTCAAACTTATTAGTCAATGCAAGTAAGTACACATTATCCTGTAGCTCCCTCTTGTAATTGAATACCTGGTCAACCTTCAAATCAATATCTTCCGGTAACGCTCGCAATGTACTTCCAACTGAAGAATTCAATAAATGCTCTCTTGTGAAGTAATTGTCTTCATCTCGGTTGCCTTGACTGAACCCATCAAATCTCTGTCTCGAAGGTGTAGAGTAATCATTAGTTGTAGCCCATCTTCCAATTGTGTCATTTCCTTCATTTTCTTATTTTGCTTCTTCTTCAGCTTCAGCTTCTTCTTCTCCATTATTTTGCTCTTCAACATTGATTTCGACATACTCCATGTCACAGCCAAATTGATTACTCTCTTCCCGGTTCCCTTCACAATTTTCTTTCTGAGTTATACAAATAAGAGTAATCATGCCTAGTTGGTTAAGATTACGGACCCATTCAACTTATTCATTTGAAGTAATTTGGACATGAACTTGCACACTGTGCACTACTGGTGGTGAAGTAAAAAAAAATCCTAACTTTATATCATCAACTTGGCAAAGGTTTCTTACTGATGCATACAACTCTTCACATGAATTGAATTACCGATCACAATTCCTTTTGCTGGTTACCACTAAATTTCCACTTTGATCCTCTGATGTTCTCGTTGTCAACAAAATGTCCAAAATAAAAACAGTGACCCAAACAGTTGAAGCCATACCTGAAAAGCAATCGAAAAGAAAATTTCATCAAATTTCATCAAATATGATGTTGAGTATATATCATACAAAATGTGATTCGTTAGGTAAAAATTGACATGACAAAAATAGGCATGGTGTGGGTTCCCGGGAATGGGTGCTCCCGCGCCCCGCGCGCCCTTGGATAGGGGTGCGCGTCCGTGCGGATGCGGTGACATCCACTGCTCCTGTTCCACCCTCCCTTTTCTAGGGGAGGACGAAATCAAAAGTGCGGGGAGGAGTCTTTGCTCGAATAAATAAGGCGTTGGAATGCGCCTCGGTTGCCTTTAGTGGATTTTGATCCAATATGGGAGCTTTGGGTTTCCCGCATCAAGTTATCCCTTTTTTAGGGGATACCAGGATATGGGAATGCATCACCCTTCCATTCTCATTCTCCCTTTTTTAGGGGAAAACGTGAAAGTGCAAGGAAGGAATGTTGCAGCGCCCCCACTATGGATTTTATGAAAATAGTCTTATGGCCTATCTCGGATCACTATGGGTGCTTTGGGTTTTCTACGTCAAGTTATCCCTTGTTTAGGGGATACCAGGACATAGGAATACATCATATTTCCATTCCCATTCTCCCTTTTTTAGGGGAGAACGTGAAAGTGCAAAGAAAGATGTTGCGAGGCCCCACCGGATCCAAAATGTTTTTAGAGTCGCCATCTTTATTTTAAGGAAGAAATAAAGCAAAACCAAAAAGAAAGCAACCGAGATAATGAAAACGGGTTCGGAGGCTAAGTTACGAGTTGGGAAGGTGCTAAGCACCCAACGCGCCCTTTCGGTCTCAAAAGCGATTTTTGGCTAAAGTATGCTTGTTGTTATATTAATTTAATGATAAATAAAGCATGCTTGCCTACAAATACATCCATTACATCTATATTATTTACTCACGGACTTAATGCTCTTTTACAAACAATCACAAATATATTTGAAAATATTTTGCCAGTAACGGTTACATTTAGTATTATTTCCTAACTAAACCCGGCAAAGATAACCTGCTTATATATCTACATTGGGCGGATTGGAAATAATACTTTTAAAAATGAAAGACTTAAAAAATAAAACTTACGACGCCTTGTATGTGCTCGCTTCCCACCCTCTTAGAGAGAGTCTTTTGTTGTTGTTGTTGTTGTTGTTGTGTGTTGTGTGTTGTGTGAATTTGGGCAAATGGATCTGCTTCCGAAAGTTACTTTCGGTCTAGGGATTTGGGCAGGTAATTGTTTGTGTTTGGTTGTTTGTTGGCTTGAGGTAGTAGGTCAAATCGTAATAACGCTTATTTCTCATGATTGCCTTTTAAATCGGGCAGAAAGCAACCGCTCTTTCCACGATTTTTGGACCGGGAAATAGGGTAGATACCTAGCCGGGGCTAAGGTTCACTTCTACCGTTGGTTTTTGTGTTTGGCAAGGTTTGACAGGTTTCGAGGCTTGGGTGATCACTCACTATCTCACTCGCTCTCTATTTCTCCACAGAACGTTAACGCCGAGAAGCTTGTCGAAAGAAATTGTGCTTAAATGAGAAGCCGGGCCTCTCAGATTTATAGGTCGAGACAGGGACACGAAGGAAATAAATTCCTTCTTCACGCTCCGTTTGATTATACACTGCTGACGTTGTGTTTACGGCAAATGTTTGATGAATGCAGTAATGCAAGAAAGAGTTTTCGCCATGCCCACCAATTTTGGGCGCCAAGCCCAAATTTATGGGCCATGCCTATTTCCAAATTTAGCCATTTTGAGCACTTTAGTCCCTCAATTCGCCCTCATACATCCCGATTTGTCCTTTTACACTTTTGACCAGAACTTGACATTTGTTAATGTTTTAACAAGTCTTGATATTTTATGTCATGTCACATACCGGGTACGAAATTGGGGTGTCTCATGAGCCCCTCAACGATGGAGTCTACGGGTAACCCGTAGCTTACCGAGTAGACAAACATCGTTGATAAGAATAGACTCTCCAATTTCGCTCAATTATAAAACGAGGGAGAAAGATGCAGAGTGAAAGCGCTTATAATGCAAGAATTTATCAAACCTCCATATCCTAGACATTTTAGTCGGCTATAGTGTTATCGCTAGCTTTTAAGCAGATATGCAAATTAAGTGCTCGATGGTCGGACCTACTAAAGTAGTCGCCACGTATCCCTTAATAAAAGGAATTAGACCAAACGTAGTTTGCCTGCCGAACAAACAACCAACGAGGATGCTGTTTTTTGGGTCAAACCCGTCCGAGAACACAAACGAAGAAAAGATTTTCATGTTTTTTGAAAAGCCGTATTCTTACGGTCCGAAACCGTTGTCAAATACTTGCATGAAGATTTTTATGTATTTCGAAAACCATATTTCACCTGAAAATACCCGCCGTTGAAATACGCAGCGCTTTCAAAATCATGTCCGGTCGGCCATATCTCCGATTTCCAAACATAATAAGAAAAACTTCAAATTTTTGAAAACCATATTCGATCGATAAACCTGTCAGTCGAATAATAAGGGAATTTTCTTCAAAATTTCGAAATCAGATTCAACCGATCAAAATCTCTGGATACGACAAAGAGATTTTTTCTTTTTCTTCTTCCTCTTTTTTTTTTATATTCCTTTTTTTTTCAAAACCTTTTGAAAAAGATTTTCCTTTTATTTCTGAAAGCAAAATAAGAAATCTTACCTTTCTTACCTTCCTTACCTTCTCATGTTTCTGACTGCTGCTGTTGGTTCAACTGATTTGGCTATGTCCACCATTCTCCGGGATTTTCTCTTTTTTTTCTCTTTTTTCTTTTCTTGTATTTTTTTCTTGTTTTGCACTTTTCTTTTTTTATGACTTTATTTTTCTCCCGACTCTTTTTTCTTTTTCTTTCTTTGATTGATTTTTCTTTTCTTTATTTTTGCATTTTTCTTTTCTATTTTTTAAAAAAGGGCTTACTCTTTACCGAATTTTATGACTTTTCTCGCTTGTCTCATGGCCACTTTGTCGGAGATATGAACTTTTCTTGCTTTTTGGATGAAAGGTCATCGAATGTGGTTAACAAAATTGCTTTTGTTAACTTTCTCATAAGTCTTAGGCATTGCAACTCGAAATTTTGAGGACTTAAGTCGATTCGAAGTTGCTTGAGGGAGAAAAGTGAAAATTTCACTTTTCCTCCTTTCTTCACTTACGAGATGAAGGAAATTTTGTTTCCCTTGTTTCTCTCGCTCTGCTTCAGCCTCCATTGCCGAGTAAGCTTCTTTCATTTTATTTTTTTTCTCTCATTTTCTCAATTTTCTTCCGCCAAAAATTTTGTTTTTCTGCACAGATGACTTCTTCTTCTAGATCCCGAAAAGGGAAGGCACCGATGGAATCAGAATCTAGCGAAGAAAAGAAAGAACTTCCTCTCTTGGTTCGGAACCATGTCAACTACTATTATTCAAAGCACGAGGCAATCAGTGCGGATTGGTATAAGCATATCTCAAATCTTCCTGATCCCGATGTGAGTATAACTTTCTTCCACCCATTTGGTTAATTTTTCAGATCTGTTCAATTTCTGTGATGTTTTGGACCTTTGGAGTATATATATGATCTTTATGATGTTTATGCATGTGATTTATGGGCTAAAATGATGCAATTTTGGTAATAATGCATGACATTTGGACAATTTATTTTTGCGATGCACAAATTGAACTAGTAGTCACTATTTGACCCTACTATGCATGATTTATAATGTTAATACAAATAAGGCTATATGATGCATGTTTTAGATCTAAAAATATTTTTACATGACATATATTCACATACGGAATTTTCGGAATGAAATGCAAATTTTCCTGACACATTTTCGGATACATTTTCTGATATATGTAAGACAAAACAGATATATTTTATGTACCAGAATTGATTTTTTATGCATGCTGATGCTGTAGGGATATAAGAAATGCCCAGGAAATATTCTTTTTCTGTGACGGGTGGCATTTTTATTTTCTTTTTAGCATATTCCTGATACAACTTATTGACTAATAAATGCAAATAATGGATGCATGTACTACTTTATTTGATGCAAATGTGGTGCTGAATATGCATGAGATAGCTTTTTTTATGTGAATGCATGGTTAATTTATTTATTTTTAACATGAATGAAAATAAAAATGTGACATGTATATTTAAATGCAAAAGTACATATATATATACTTGTTTTGTTTTATTGTTTTTTTTAACATCTAAAATATTAACATGTATATTTATGTGCAAAAACAATTTTAACGCACAAACATTTTTTTTTTTTTTTTGAAAACTAATGTATTAATTATGAAAGGGGTTTGTGAGAGTCTTACCTTATTTTTTCTTTCTCTTTTTATTCAGAGGCGCAAACCCTGGACAAGGTCGAGCTTCTTGTGCCAAAGTGTCCGATATATACCATTCAATGCCTCTACCAGCCCAGGTTTTAGTGGAGGAGACGGGCTTTGGGGTTTTCATGCGGGCCTTTACTCCCTTCCACAGTTATAGAACCATCTTTGATGTCTTTGCGGAATTTACGTGGGACATACCACACCTTTCATTTCAGGGAGAGATTACTATGATTCCTGTGATTTTCTTTCATTACCGGCATATCTACCGGATTGAGGCGGCTGGCACTGATTATACCCTCGCGGCGTCGCCAGACGAGTGGAGGATCTTTTGGGGTTTGTGCACGAGTACAAAACGGACGAGGTGACTATTCCCAGTGTAAAGGGGTGGCTCCTAGAGAATGCCGGACAGTTGATGCCAGAAGGATAAGCATTCGTGACCGTGTTAGAACATTTTTATTTTTCTTCCGGGGACATCCCTTTTTGCTAATGCATCCACCTCCCCGAGGAGGGTTTCTCTGGCTGGCTACCTTGAGACTGGATCATGTGATTGATTACGATTGGGGGCAGGAGTTTGGGCGAGCTCTATGTCTGCATGGATAGGTTGAGTCGGAATACTCAAAGGTTATGATTTGGTTTGCCCTTGGGGGTATATTTTCCTTCCTCCCCTTTTTTCTGTCGGCATATATTTTTTTATTATATTTATTTATATATTTTTCTTGACTTTTGCTTTCCTTTCTCTTTTTTTTTGTGGGCTTATTACGTCTTCGACTTTGTACCGGGCTCACATGCGGCGATGTTCTTGGACCACCTTACTTGATCAAATTTGTGAATGCAAATCGGAGGAAGGAAAAGGGCCGGGAGCCATTTTATTGAGTCACCAGGGGGCTGCGGGGCCAGTGGCGAGACACTCGAGGTTCGGTGAACTTGCCTTGGCGGAATCGGCCAGGCATATGAGGTGACCCCGATATTGAGTCGTTGCGGTTTTGATGGTATCGATCATGGTGATTCCTTGTACATGGGTGAGCGGGTCAACAACCGACATGTTCCATTCTCGGTATCTCCGGTGACACCTCTAGCCTCGCCGGCTGGAAATTTTTTGCCGAACCCGACGCTATTTGTCCAAATATGAGATACGCATTGATTTTCCGGTCATAGCATATGAAGACTTTTGAGAGGCGATGCTACATCCCCCTCCTCCTCATGTGATTGGGGCGTGCATGTCGTCGATGGTGCTTGGGCTGGGTCTTCTCATTCTACTACTGGATGCGGCTTGGAGTTTTCCATGCAGATGATGCCTTTCAACTCTCCATTATCGGCGAGATGATAGGCTCATAAGGGAGGTCCTTCACGATGTTGAGATCACGGAGTATTACGATCA
>CM028377.1:68346067-68379929 GCA_013146195.2 Codonopsis lanceolata | reverse complement strand
AAGAGACACACTATCATAGGTATCTGCGCGAGCAAGCTGGTGGCCAAGGTGGACATGGGAAAGGTAGACTTCGACAAAGAACATGGCGCGATAATGTACAGCCTGGTGGTGCTCGGATCATAGCAGAAATAGGCACTCGAAGTGGCGAGTATCAAAGAAGACACAGTGGAGCGGGCGGCCGAGTTTGTGGAAGCGAAAATGGGGCGAGCCAAGGTGCGAGAGACAACCAAAAGCACGAAGCTTGGCGTAGTTGGGCGAGAGCCAAAAAGTTTATGGTAGGGAGACGGGTGAGCAGAGGGTGGGTGTAGGTAGCCGATTTATTAGATAGGTCGCGGTTGGAAAGCAAGCGACCGAAAGGCGGAATAGAAGCACGAGAGAGAAGGAGAGACCAGTCTCGACAATGTGGCGATGGCGACGTTCAGAACCCATGTGTTCGGGGTGTGAGGGGCGGTAAGGTGAGAGATGCCATGGGCGGAGCAGGTGGCGGCAAGCCGAGTCCCGAAGCAACCCATACTGCCGCCATTGTCAGAGTAAAGGGTGACAATGGTTGTTTTAAAATAATTTTCCACTAAGGCTTTAAATTTGAGAAAGATGGTGGCTACCTCGGTTGAGTCCGACGGATAAAGCCGAGATGTAATGGGTATAGTGATCAACAAAGATCACATAATATTTGAACCCATCAATAGAGGGAAGGGGGGAGGTTCACACATCGGTGTAAATAGTTTGCCGGAGGAGAGTAGACACAATAGTATTTTTGATTAAAAAGAATTTTATGACTTTATTAGAAAGACAATCATTACAATGAATAGAGATGCGGCGGTGTCAAAGCTAAACCTAGGCTAGATAGTGTCGACTACGGATGGGACCGTATGGATGACCAAGGCGATGATGCCGATCCGATGAAGACTTTGGAGCGACATAAGCGAGGGATGGGGCGGGGTGGGCGTGGTCGGCCATTCATACCAGATCCTTAGCGGATCCTTCCACGTGAAAGAAGTTGGTAAGAACTCAATAGAGGTTTTATTGAGATGCAAAATTGAGAAATAGATATAAGATTCTTTTTTCATGTCGGGAACAAATAGAACATTATGAAGGGAAAAAGTGTGTGAGGGTGTATGAAGGAGGAAAACCCGGTTTGGAGATAGTTAACCCGGTACCATCACCAATGACCATGTCATCCATGCCCGTGTAGTTGGAGTGTAGCGAGATTGCCAAGGTCGCTAGTGACATGATGAGAGGCACCACTATCGGAAGCCAGCCTCGGTGTCCCGTGTAATGGCAAGTGGTTGCAAGGTGAGCCCGTGGTTGCCATTTGGAGCCACTTCTTTGAGTTGGGAGTAATGAGCGAGAGATGTGGTGTAACAATCGGTTGAAAAATTTCGGGCAACGAGTAACCGAGTGGCCCGTTGGCCATGATTGACACTTTGCCCGTATCGTCGTGTGTGGTAGGAGGCGGTCTGGGGTTGGGAAGGTGGCTAGGGTTGCAAGGGGCGGGCGATACCGAAGCTTGCGGGGAGGAGGATTGCCTTAGAGCTGCCGAGCTATGCTCGCTTGGTGCAGCAGTTGGCCGAAGTAGAGGTGCGAAGGACGAAGGCTGAGGCTAACCGCTTAGAAGTAGCTCGCGATTTATGAGTTTTTCATGAAGCTCATCAAACGATATGGGAGTATCCCATCCTTCAACCACATCCACGATGTGGCGGTAGTCATCATCCAAACCACCGAGGATGGTCTCAATGAGATCCTCGTGGTCAAGAGGTTTGCCAGACGGCGACAGTTCATCACGACCTTTAACGAGCAATCGCATGTAGTCGGAAATAGACTGAGTGCCTTTGGAAGCTCGCTTTAGAGAATCCTTGATCTGCTTAATGTGGCCACAAGTGGGGCGAGCATGGGTGTGAGCAAGAGTTTGCCAAGCTTCACGGGTAGTGGCGGCTGTTGGATCAAGGGGACCAAGGTGCGAGAAAGGAAGGCGACAAGAGCACCAACGAAGTTTGTCTTCTTGCCGGGGTTGGATCGGGGTTGGTAATGCGGGTTGGGTGTGGGAACGCCCTTGGATGTTTGAGCATCCTTGGTGAGGGCAGATGGGAAGGCGACATGGATGTGAGCCGTCTCAAATTTGTAGAGGTCATAGCCGAGTGAGGTGGCCTCAACTTGGAGTTTCCATGCTATATAGTTGGTGGAGGTGAGTTTGGTGATATTGTGGTGAGAGATGTTAATGAGGTCGAAGGTTTGTGTGGGATCAAGAGGGTTTTTAATGGTGAGAGAGTGATTTCCGTTAGCCATGGTTAAGAAGGGTTAAGGGCGGCGGCTAGAGGAAGAAGACGAGGTTTTAGGAGCAAAGCTCTGATACCATGTAGAAACTAATAAAGTTTTGGAATAATGGCATGGCCTTTCCATTGATTTAATCATCTATTTATAGGGAGATATACAATTAGGGTTACACTTGGAGTAGGGAACAAGAAACCTATACAAGAAAGGAAACATAATAAGGAAAGAACTCTACAAGGTAATTGCCACTAATTACTAATTACAAATCAACAAGAATAAGGAAAAGATATTATTCTCTAACATGTTCAAGCAAATGACGTAAACAAGCTGACACTAAAATATTATGGTCAGCTGAAACAAGTAACTGACAGAGAGTTTTAAAACACAAGCTGACCAAAGAGAAACAACTTAAAGTTTTTGGCTGACAACAAATGAAATGATTTTAAACAAATTTTATAATAATGCAAGATTCAACAGTAATATCCCTATATGATGTTATATGATGTCTGGGATGCTTACTTTATCAGTTCTCTGTATTCAGAAGAGGGAAGGGCAGGTCATGAGGGGTGAATGCAAAATCAAAACCACAAAACCTAGAAATCAATAATTAATTTACCAAGAAATGTACTAAGTCTTCTTAATTTTGAAACTGTGATAGTTAGTAAACTTGATACACTAACATGTTCTTTGAGATTGAGGAATGGGAGAAGGCGACGGCACAATTTCGGGGCGACGGGGAGCAACCTTGCTTCTGTTTTACACTTAAGGCAGCTTCTTCCGAATCAACCTTTTGTAGTTGGAGTATTTCAAGTTCTTTTTGCAATAATAATCTAAAGCATTATATGACCAATAGAGTTACAGTAATCCCCATATATTTCTCTGTCTACATTAGCTTTTTGGGTTGCAATTAGAAATCTGTTTTGAAATGATGTATTTTTAGTCCCTTTTGATTGATTGATACCTAATTTTTTTCCCATGATTATTGTTATAGCACAGCTCACCTAGTCAACTCTTTCACTGTTTTATAGTTATATATCTTCCTATTAATTTTGTTTCCTAGGATCTTTTGGGTGTTGCAAAGGTCTTTTCTTTGAGTCTTCTACCAATATATTATTATGAAATCTGTTTTGATTAGGGATTTTATTTATAGTCAATATGACCAACACTGGCCTCTACACATATTCATGCTCATGAACTTAACATGTTACAAGTATCAAATAAAATAAAATAACAATATGGATCCCAATAAATACCTCAATAACATAAATCTCCAGCAGAGTTTTGTATGCATAATTTTTTTTTAGATTTTTAATAATGCATACACATTAAAAGTGTCATATCGAGAAAGTGAGAGGGAAAATCAAAAGAAAACCAAAAACACGTGTTATAGACTACTTCTTCCATTTTGAGATTTTCCTAATCCATCTTTATAACTGCCACCTGCTGTTGGCCTAAATTACTTACTAAGCATGGATTATAATTTTGATTGCCCTGCTTAATGTTTTAAAACAAATTATTCTTCTTTATATTTATGCAGCAAGAAGTTTCACTGCATGGACCAACCTCCACCTCCAAGAAAAGGAAAAGAACCAGCACCGCCATCGCCACCATCTCTACAAGAGGTAGGATTACTAGGATTATTTTGAGCATGTTCTATTAAACTAATTGTTCCTACATGGAGGCTTCATATCTTGTTTATTTTAGGTTCAACATATATAATGTAGATTATAAAATACCAAAATAGATCAATTTAATTAATTACATGGTTTTCATGATTCTATGTTCTGATTAGTTTTTATTATTATGTTTTGTTTGGCTGTCACCTAACTCACCCAATCATATGGCATACTTCACATGTTGAATAGATTACAATGCCAAAATTATTATTATGGCATACTTCTATACTACATACTTTGGTCTGTTACAAGGATTTTCAGGATTTTATGTTATGATTAGCTTTTTTATGTTTTGTTTAGTTGTCACCAAAGTCACTCAACCATATGTACACATGTTGAACATATTACAATTATATTGTTTATTTAGCTACCTTAATTGCTCTAGGATGATGATTATGAATTGGCCGTGCGATTAAGTCGAGAGAGAGCCCAACAAATGTTCCCCCCTTCTTTGAATATTGAGTTAGGAGAAAGCTCATCTTCTATAATTCACAAACTCAATCGTAATACTTATGCATTTCAAAGAACGTATATCGCGCCAATACGTGTAGCACCCCGTGGTAGACGTGGGATTGGGCAAACAAGACGTTTCGCAAAAGAAAGAGTTGAACGTGAAAGAATTCGACCAGATAGCGAACCACATTCAAACATTGTTATCTCTCCTTCGAGACGGACATTAGCACAAAGGAGACGACGAATGCATGCCTCATAACAACATCGTCCTACTATTATGTAACTTAATTCCTCTTTCTCTCCTCTTTAATTCAAATAAGCATACCTTAGAAGATTTTAATTCAACCTTTTAAATGTAGGACACCTATACTAGAAGAACCTCTCACAATTGAAGAAGAACATGGTCGTATAGGTGACTTTGAAGAGGAACATGACCAAATAGGTGGCTTTGAAGATGATGCGTTTCTTGTACCTGACATTTAAAATCAACAAGTGTTGGATCAAAGCCGCCATTCCCTTGGCAGAATGAACGTCATTTGTGAGTACTGTAAAGCGATGCATTGAATTGACGAGAGTTTGGTTCGTTCTTCTAAGCTCAATCCCAAATTTGGAACATGTTGCACTCAAGGTAAAAACAACCTACCTCCACTTTGTGATCCACCTACTCTCTTCAGAATATTATACGAAGGTTATGACAACCGATCTAAATCATTTTTACAGCACATTCGACAATATAATGCATCAAATGCCTTTATAAGTCTTGGATGTACAATAGATCGCAGTGTCCTAATAGGGAGGGGCCCTTATAGCTTCACTATCCATGGTGAATTGTGACATCGTAATGGTGCATTATTACCACAGTCGGGTATAGATCCTGTATATGCTCAACTTTATATATACGACCCGGTGTCCGCCTTAAACAGTCATGAACGTCAGAATCCTACATTGGATCGAGAACTCTTGGCCCTTATCCAAGAATGTTTGTTACAAAATAATCCATTTGTATCTAAATTTCGTCACACACACAAAATATTACAACAACAAAACCAAGATCAATCTAATCAAGATTTACCAGCGATTTTGCAATATAATCCGAGAACAGATCGACGACGTTATAATGCCCCAACAGTAGATGAGATTGTAGTAATATTACCTGGTG
The DNA here is from genome assembly GCA_013146195.2 of Codonopsis lanceolata. NCBI lineage: Eukaryota > Viridiplantae > Streptophyta > Magnoliopsida > Asterales > Campanulaceae > Codonopsis > Codonopsis lanceolata. Next base: position 68,374,373 of record CM028377.1, on the reverse strand, counting down.
ATGGTATTGAAAGGAGAGAATCAAGAGATATTGTTGTATATTACAGAGGAGACCGAGGCTTGATACGGATCAGTGAATGTCACCGGACATACACACCATTGCATTATGTGTTATTGTTTCCATTTGGGGAGCTAGGGTGGGAACCGTCAATGATGCATTGGGATATGGATAAAGATGCTCTAAGTACTAACCCAAGAAATCGACTCACAATGATGGATTACTATAGTTATCGTCTATTCCAACAAACTTCAGAATATTCAACCATTTTGAGAGCCCAAAAGCTTTTTTCATGAATTTTTGGTAGATTTTTAGGCTGCAATAGAGCAAAATCGTCTTAACTACATTAGAAAAAACCAAGTTGAGTTTATTCGTGTTGATCAGTATAAAGACCTCCATCCATGATCAAGAATCAAATCAAATTGGCAAAAGATATATTCTTCCATCTTCTTTCACCGGTGGACCGAGGCATATGCATGAAAATTTTCAAGATTCTAGTCATTCGAACATACAAACACCCATATATATATATATATATATATATATATATATATATATATATATATATACATATAATGACAATGGTGGATTTATCCCTCCAAAATCTAACTTTTGAATTATTGACTTTTGAGTTACCATTTCACTTTTTCTCGCTCCTATATTTTCCCTATTTTCTCTTTTTCACTTCATCTCTCCCGTTTCCTCACTATTTTCTCTCTCATCACCACCATCTCCTCTCTTTTAATTATGTTTATATATTTTTCTCTCTTTAAACATAAAAAGTAGTAACCAAAACAAAAATAATAGTTCCGGAATCAAGAAAACAAAAATATAAGAGAAGATTAGTAAAATAAAAAAATAATTTATGGAAAAAGTCACTATAAAAATAAAAGTTATAGAATCAACAAAACAAAAAATAATTTAATGCGAAGGCTAGTAAAATAAAATAATTTACGGAACAAAAGTTTAAAACAAATTCTTAAAAATATATATATGTAAAACAAAAATACGTTAGTAAAATAAAAATATATGAAGGAACAAAAATAATAGTTACTGAGTCAATATAACAAAAAAAAATTAAACTGAGGTTACTAAAATAATAAAAATAATTTACGGAACAAAAGTTTTCAATAAAACTAATTCTTAAAAATAAAACAAAAATAATAGTTACGAAGTCAATAAAACAAAAAATAAAATGGAAGTTAGTAAAATCAAAATAATTTACGTAACAAAAATAATAGTTAATGGTAAAAATAATTTCGTTATTTTGATTTTTGCTTGTTTTCTTATTAGAAATTCCTTTATTTCTAAAATACACATATAATTTAATAAAAGTAATCATTCAAAATGAATAACTTATTTGAGTTCAGATTCTATTTGCAGGGCAGAAAAAATCCAAATTTGTTCGAAAACATTCATTTTACAAAAAATTTTAATAGTATAAAGTGTTCAGGGTTGCCAGGCCATTGATTGACACTTTTAATTGGTGTTCCAGTAAAGCTATTGATAAACATTGATCATGCTGTAGGGTTGTGCAATGGAACAAGACTAATCATTATAAATCTTGGGGATCACATTGTTGAAACAATTTTTTTGAAAGGAAGTAATGTTGGAGAAAATATTTTTATTCCAAAATTGTCATTAACTCCATTCGATGTAGACCCTAAGGGATGACCCAGTGGTAGAGTTGGGGCTTTACAAAATGTGAGGTCTTATGTTCGATCACTTCTCATGCTCTCTTAGGGGAAAGGTCTACAAAAAAAACTTTAAAAAATAAAATAAAATAAAAAACTCCATCTGATATAAAACTGACTTTCAAGTTCCAAAGAAGACAATTTTCATTACTGGTATCATATGCATTGACAATTAACAAGTGTCAAAGTCTACGCATGTCTCTTCTTGAAGAATCAAGTACTTAGTCATGGGCAATTATATGTCGCAGTTTCTAGAGTAACAAAATGTTTTGATTTGAAGTTATTGATATGCGATGAAGATGAAAAACCAACTAATAAAACAACAAAGGTTGTGTATAAATTTTTTTTTAGAATCTATAATGATTAGTGATATACTGACATGTATTTGTTAATAAACCGATTCTTCTTATTTTATCCTTTAAGATTTTTTTATCCTCTTTATTTTGTTTATGTACAATTTAGTTGAAAAAGAAGAATGACGTGCGTTTAACGCACGGGTTAAAAAAACTAGTTTTCTTAACCATGACAGCCAATGTAAGACCTCGAACCTTCGTGTATTTGACTTTCTCGTGTTGCATGCTTTGTTGTTAATGCGTTGAGTGTTCGTCTTAATGTGTTAGCACCTATATAAGTCTCATGGAGTCTTAGTACCTTGCATATAAGATTTACAATGTTTATCTTAGTTGTTGTATGCTTTGTTGAGAGTTTAGAAGCATTGTTGCTTCGTTTGAACCTTAGGGTTTCTCGGGATTTCCTTCGTTGCTTGTATTGTTTGTGTTTTCAATTTGCGAGAAGTTCATTTGAGTTCTAAACCAAGTGTACTAGTATTTCCCATGCTTCCATAATCATTGTTCATAGACTTGTTGCATTTGGAAATTAGATGACCAACATATTACTTCACGATTCATCCGGTTTGGGCGAACTTCGGGAAAATTCTGGTACCAATATACTAAAGAGAATTTTCTAAAACTTTAGTATGTTTTACCTACATATGTTAGGATACTCCCTGTAAAATATGGTATTTTTCCAAGGTGTATAAGTACTTCATTTAGGTCTTGACTTACGGCTGTGCCAGAATTCTGTTTTCAGGAAATCAGCTTCTGTACTTGACCTTGTAGTAGCCATATTTTGATGAATATAAGTCCAAATTGAGTAATTTAAAAGGCTAAACTATAGTTTAAAGAGTCTAGTTTCATAAAAATCAATAATCACCTCATTTGTAGGTGTGAGATATTTATGGTAGATTTTACAAGATTGACTGTCTGTTTTCCAAATTCTGGTTTGTGACATTTTTTGAGTGTTTTGGCTATTGACCCTTGCACCCTTGCCCCTTGGCCGACCTTGGTGACTCAAAGCCCCCTTTGTTGACTCTTCAACAACCCTTTTGAGCCCTTGGATCATCCCTTATCAAAGGCTATCCTTCCTTGACCAATGAGAAGCCAATTAACCCCTTCACTTGGATTAGGGCTTTAATTTCAACCAAATCAGCCATTGTTGATCAAGAACTCCAGAGAATCAGAGGCTCTTCCTCCATTTTCGTCCATAGCAAGAACACCAACTTGAGAGACCATTTCCCGGAGATCCGGTGGTCCGATCGACGAACCGAGACCGCCAAATCGAAGCCCGCGATCTTCTCTACAACAATCCTTGCTCTAATCAACCTTTCCTCCATTAATCTTAGGACTAAGGTACATTGAGAAATCCCTGAGATTTTCATGTTCAATAAAATGACATGACCCCTTCATTATAGTTGCTCTATTGATGATTATGAACATCTTTTGTGAAGACAAATCCTCCAATTCAACCTAAGAAATATGATTAGGATTTTATGAATTCTTATTGAAGTTGTGATTTTGACTTTATGCAAAGCATGTGTTGTTTATAATGAGCTTAGGAACAACTCTTGTGAAAGATTATGTTTCAATTCAAGGTTTAACAAAATCTCCGATTCTAGGGTTTGAAACTCGGGATTGTGTTTAAGGCTAGTTTAAGATCATGAACGACCTAGTTATTGAGTTGTAAATGAACGGAGAACTTAGGAAAGGGCAATGTGATGCATATAGTATCAATGCTCTATTTGGTTGAATTTTAGTAAAACTCACCGGAGTTGAGATTAGGGAGTTATTGAACAATACCGACTCCATATTCAATCCCTACGACGTTTGTAGTGCGTTAGACTAATATATTAGCCTACGTGACTTTGGGATGGATTGAAGGGCATGTTTGATATAAGTGATTATAAGACTCAATCGAGTTCTTATGTGGTTTATGTGATTGTGTGAAGCAAATGCACAATTGAGAGCATGTTGTAGAATGATGTATCTACTTGACGGAGGTTGAATTCGCTCTTGTCAATTCCTACTTGATTCTTTAATGAGTAAAAACACCTACTTGTTGAATAATGAATTTGAGGACTATTCTATGAGAAGATTTGGATTGGGGCTTTCTTAGTACTCTATACATGGAGTCTACTTGTATAAGTCGCTAGGATGACCATGTTGTTATCTAAGACTCACCGGTATGGTTTGACCTTACGGGTTATTACCGCTCTAGTGTTGCTTAAGTCTTGGACTACCATCGACTTTTGTGTTATTGAATGAGTTACTACTCTAGGAAGAGTTTAGTAAATGGCTTCATGATCCGAGACTAACGGAGTAGTCTTGGATAGTATATCGGTGATGGTTAAGTTGTGACTCTGTTGAATTTCATAGGTGAATATGGAATCTTGTGTATATTTTATATTATGACTAAATGCATGATTTCCTACCTTGTCAAAAATTGATTCTTCTATGTGTTTCTATGATATGACTTATGAGCATATTGAATGTATTTGCCTTCGTGCACGATTTCTACGGTTAATGAATTGTGGTGAACTTGGATTCTACTATTAAGTGGAATTATGAATCAAAATTGAACTAAGCTTGATTTCACAATAATCAACTTGGGCTTCCCTTATATAATTACTTGGGACTTGAACTAAGATTCCTAAATGGAATGAGAACCTTGCTATGCCTCAAGCGAGAACATAGAAAAGAGTCTTGGGACACATATAGTGTTCAAACTCTATTTGGTTGGAATTGTAGTAAAGACTCAAGCAGTCGAGTTAAGGAACAATTGAACCTTACGAGGATCGTGGTGAGATCCTATGATAATTATATTCCATTGACTAGATTCACTAGCTTTTGGGACTTGAATTGAATAGAGTGAACAAACTTGGCACTTATGATTTAGAGACTCAAATGAGTTCCTATTATGGTTTTGTGATTATGGTAACAATGTGCATAATCGTATGAGTTTAATAGGTCATAATATCTACTTGAGAATTAGCAAGTAAACATCTACTTGTGCATTGCATATAAGTCCAGCTGGCATTACTTGAGTTTTCATGATGATGGTGGGACGATGCATTGCCTTTACGAATTATGGGATTCGTGATTGTAATGTATCGCCACGTCTGGATTCGGGTTTCACACACACCTCCACTGCTAGCTACAGGTGGGGTAGCCCCCTTTGTCGTAACCAATGGAGCACATTGGCTAGTGCTATTTTCTGAGTAGAGAACTCGGACAGAGCTCGGTACTTTGATACCGAACACGGGTATCATTGGCACGATATGATTAACAGTTGTGATTGCAGGAGCAATACGACGACAATGATTTGGTATCTTCTCTATCCTTTATGTGGCTTACTATGGGCACTTATGTGATAACAAAGTGTTAGTTGAACATGAAATCTTATTGATCATGTTTGTATTGGCTGATGATATATGAGAGATTTGATATGTGTATATAGATATATGCATACTTGTATATGAGATATATATGAAAGACTTGATGTGTATATATATAGATATACACACTTATGCATGATGATTTTATGGGAGATTTGATATGTATATTTAGAGATATACATACTGATATAGGTGTATATATATAAACATGCACCCTTTACACGTGGTAACAGTGTGAATAGCTTGATTCGTATATATTATGATATGTATACTTGCATATGATGTTTTGTGGGAACTACCTTCTAATTCATTTGATTTGTGTGTGAACAGGGGATTACACCCTGGTTCATTTGGACAGTTTAGTAAGTAAGAAGGAGTGGATATCTTGTGGAGTATCGAAACGATACGACGCCTCTTCACGGGTTTTTCTGTCATTTATAAATGACACCATGGTTATGTTTATGTTACATAATTATATGTTGCATATATATTGTAGGAGCATACTGGGTCATTATGACTCATCCCGTACTTGTTTTTTAGTTGCAGTAACTGATCGTTGCACTGAGGTCGAGTAGATCGTGACTGTAGCATGGCGCAGCTGGTCGATAGATCGAGGTTAGATCGTGTGGTTCGTATTTGTAGCAGCCGACTTTCCCGAGTAGCAGCTTGTGGAGTCTTGTTCCTTTTTCGCATTGTCATTGATTTCATGTACTTTGTTATTCTTGTGAGATCGCATTTTGTAAAGTTATTTAGACTTTACAGTCGGGTAGAATACTTGGGTATTTGTATTGGTTATTTCTTGGGCCGACGTGTTGTGTCATGCCCTGTTTGTGGTTTTAGTATTTATTTCAGTTGTCTCCCGGGCACGCAGTAGCTTTGGGGGAATTTCCTTATTCTAGTTTTTATAGTTGTTGGTTGACCCCGGTATGCTTTAGCCGTTGGGTATTTGTTATATCAGGTTGGTTCTTTGTTGAAACGCCGGCCTGGAGTGCCGATGGTTTAATTAGCGTCTGCAATGTTGCGGCACGTGAGTTCTGTTTTTCCTCCTTTGAGAGATAGTGTCTCTCTTAGTTTCATTATCGTTGGTTTCGAGCTTCGTAGCTTGGGACTTCTTTTCTTATATTGCTTCCACTGATTCGATTTTTGAAATATCGTATTTTAGTGCGGTGTTATGTTCATGTTTAGAGCGAGTTTGCTCGACTGTTTGACTAGCACTACTGTTTATCAAGTGCTTGTCCTCTTATTAAGTTAGTTCCAGCGGCACGACCTTGGGATTTCGTGTTGGAATCCGGGTCGGGTCGTTACAGCCAACCCAACGTGGCCTAAAATTAATGATGATATACTACCTAATCAAAGTGCTACTGATCGACCAGATTTGGTTGCTCGAGTTTTTGAATTAAATAGAAAACAATTGATGAAAATGGTAAAAGAAAAGAGGGTGTTCAGACAAATAGAATCATATGTTTTTCACGATTGAATTTCAAAAATGGGGATTGCCTCATATGCATGCTCTATTTTTTCTCGTAGAACCGAATAAGATGAAAACACCTGAACAAAATGATAGGGTGATCTTGGTAGAGTTACCTGATCTGATCAGTAAGCCTGCACTTTTCGATACAGTTAAGAGATGCATGATACATGGACCATGCAGGCCAAGAAACCCACGAGTGCAATGTATGGGCAATAATTTTCGCAAGAAATGATACCCAAAACTATGGGCTGAAACTACTTCTATTGATGTTGACGGTTACCCAATCTATCGTCAACGCACCAATGGCTTGGTATTGATGGTGAAGGGGAAACAACTGGATAATAGAAATGTCGTACCGTATAATCCTTATCTAACAGAGATGTTTAACTGTCATATTAATGTGGAGGTTTGTGCTGGAATGAGATATGTCAAGTACACTAATAAGTACATCTACAAAGGACATGATAGAACTACAATGGTTTTGGGGAGAGGTGATGAGATCAAACAATATCTTGATGCAAGGCATATTGGATCGCCAAAAGCTACATGGCGGTTATTTGGCAACACTTTACATGAAGAATGTTCTAATGTTGTTCGATTGGATCTCCATCTTCCTAAAGAACATAGGGCTTGTTTGGTAGTCAGACAGGGATAAGCAGTATTATTAATCCCAGTATAATTAGTGCCCTCGCTATTAATCCTCACTTGTATATCGGGGGTAGTTTTGAGATTACAAATATTAATCCCAATTTTTGTTAGTGAGGGCGCTAATAATACCACCCTCCCCCTTGGTATTAATAGTGAAGGGATAATGACTTTATCCAGATAACTCGTGCTATTAATCCCGACCACCTATTGAGTACCAAACATCAAACAACTCGGCTTATTAATCCTATCTGACCTTAATCCTGACTACCAAACGTCACCATAATGTTTTGTATGATTCAAGACAGTCACGAGATCAGATTGGTCAACAAGCTGGGGAGAAAGTAACGAAATTAATGGCTTTTTAAAATTGCTGTGCCTCTGATAGAATGGCCCGAGCTTTAACATATCAACAAATGCCACATAATTACACTTGGAATAAAAAAATTTGGAAACAAAGGCATCCCAACTATCCAAGCCATGCTATTGGTAGAATATACTTTGCTAGCCCTCGAGTGGAGAGAGATTTTATCTCCGACTATTACTAATTACCATGAAAGGCCCAACATCGTGAAAAAATTTACGTACATACAATGGTATTCAATATGATACGTTTAAAGATGCATGTGTTGCACGGGGTCTTTTAGAAGATGACGAAGAATGGGCGCAATGTTTAGAAGAAGCTTCGGTTATGAAGACTGGATACCAATTGAGAAGATTATTTGCCCTTATTCTAACATAATGTTCTCCGATACAGTCTGACAAGTTGTGGAATAAGTTTTCAGAAAATATATGTGATGATCTTCCACACCAATTACGTACGAATTTTAGAATTACAAATCCGACTAATGGTCAAGTAACAGATTATGGTTTGCATCTCTTGAACGAAATATTGCAAGAATCTGGAAAAAGTTTACAAGATTTTTCACTGATGCCCCTCCCAAATGAAAATTGGACACAAATAGTAGGAAACAATAGACTATTGTGGGAACATAGACAACTCTGATACGATGCTCGCACAACTGGTGCAGAAGAAAATACTAACTGTTTGAATGGCAGTCAAAGACCATGTTTCGAAGCTGTAATCTCTTCAGTGGTTTTGGGTCATGGAAGGGCCTTTTTTTAACGGGGGTGCTGGTACGGGTAAAACATTTTTATACAACACCATTGCAGGATACTGTCGAACCCTTGGTCATATCGTCATTTGCGTTGCATCATTTGGAATTGCATCATTGTTGTTGGTAGGTGGTAGAACTGCGCATTTTACGTTTTGTCTACCATTGAATGTGTTGGAAGACACTATATGTTCCTTCACTAAATAGTCAATTAATGTGGAATTGTTTAGGGAGACGAAATTGATTATATGGGATGAGGTCCCTATGCAGCATCGCCATTGTGTTGAGGCTGTGGATTGCACCCTTCAAGATGTTCGTGATAAAATCAATCCTTACGGTGGAATTACTGTTGATTGCTGGAGATTTTCGCCAAACTTTATCCGTTGTACCAAAATGATATCGTGAACAAATTGTGGGATCAACTCTTCAAAAATTAACACTTTGGAATCAGATACACATTTTGACTCTATCACAAAACATGCGATTGAATCCAAATGATTCGGAAAATGTTGAATTCGCTACATATTTGAACGAGGTAATATCAATTTTACACATCTACGCTTAAACTTTAAATTAATAAACATTTTATGATTAACATTAATTTAATTTCAATCAACAGGTAGGAACCAATCCATATGAAACCATTGAACTACCTTCTATAATTCGAAAGTGTAAACACCTCGGTGAATTAATAAGAGAAGTGTATCCACAACTGCATAGGACTGGGACTTCTTCTTCGAAATTCTTAATAGAATGTACTATTTTATCTGCACGCAATGATGATGTTAAAAATATAAATGTTGAAGCATTGAAGATATTCCCCGAAAATGTCATTAGTTATCTATCGACAGACAAAAATGTGGAAAATGATATGAGTAATCCGATCATGGCAAATCGATTCCCAATCGAATATTTGAACTCTTTGAATCCTCCTGGTCTCCCCCCTTCAGACTTGCAATTGAAAATCGGTTGTCCAATTATTTTTCTCAGGAATCTTACCTCAAAGGATGTTCTCTGCAATGGAACAAGACTGAGGGTAGTAAGATGTGCGCAGCGGATTATTGAAGCCGAAATATTAACTGGAGATAAAGTTGGAAATTTGGTATTTATATCAAGAATTTCTTTTACCCCTTCTGCTTCCGAGCTTACCATTCTTATTACAAGATGACAATTTCCAATTAGGTTGGCGTTTGCAATGACTATAAATAAATCACAAGACCAATCGGTTAAATTTGTCGGCATTGATCTTCGTACACCAGTGTTTACTCATGGCCAATTATACGTTGCACTTTCCCGATGTACTATATTCGGTAGGAAAACAATTATCTTACCATCACAAGAAGAAACTTCGACAATAAATATAGTTTATCCTGAAGTTCTTCTATAGTGCTTCTACCACAGGTATAAATCCATATAATTTCCAACTCTAAAATTAAAATGTTGTCATTTCATACACTGTTACATCAAAGTAATTTTTTACGATTATATAGTTTTTATCTAACACATACATGGTTTCAAATAGGTCACTGCAACTCCATTTCACACTCCACCTGCATCTCCAACTCCCCCTCCACCTAATTGTTATGAGTCTGATTCTGTAGAGGAATTTGTAAGCTCCCAACTCATGTTTACATAAGTGTTAATAATTGCATATAATACAAAATTTATAATTACATAATTTTTATATATCTTACACATTGCTCCAAAATAGGTCCCAGCAACCCCACTAGCAACTCCACCTACAACTTTGACACCCCCTCCTCCTCCATCTCAAATAATATTGTACGATGATATGTGGGAGGATTCGAGTTTTGTAAATGAGGCAATATGTTTTTTAATATTTTAATTAATTAATCACTTTTATGCATAAAATATAGTTAAATTAATATGTCTGAATCTTCTTTGTCTCACGTGTAGATGGAAATACTGGACAGAGTTATTGCATCTCGCGTTTCAAAACTAGAAATTGTTGTGAAACAAGTGCCTTCAAAAGAAGATTAAGGAGTGATATAATAATGGATGCCCAAGATTTACCTCAAATTCAATTTTTTTAGTTTTTATTTGTTGTTAGTATTTTCTTTTCGAGATCAGGTTCCTCCGTCCTCTCTCCTGTAAGGACAAAGCTGGTTGTCCCCCTCAAGTTTGTAATATTATTTCAATTAATAAAATATAGCAGGGTACCGCCCCTGTTTTCCTAAAAAAAAAATACGAAAGTAACTTTAAATTTTTATTCTACCGTGGATGATCATATTGTTTTAATTGATTACCAATATATGTTAATTTTAAATTATTTATTATATTGATTTATTTGAATACTAACACCGTCTCATACTGACATCGTCCCATACTAGCATCGTGCCATAGGCACAAGCACAAAATCTAGTATAATATAGATACTCGTCAACTTTTACAATTCCCCCTACTTACTAGTAAAAATTACTGTTTCTACAATTCTCAAATTCATTTACTCTCTCTCTACTAAAAATAGCTATGGAAGCCAACTATTGATATCATGATCATTCTTCTTAGAAAAGGTAACTATCTTACAATAATTTATATTTATTTTTGGTTGTTGCAAATATAATTTTTTTCACATTAAGTGAGAAGTTACTCAAATTTGGATTATTGCATTATAATTTAGAGGATTTTTTTACTCCACTTTAAATGAGAAGCATTATTCTTATTCTTTTATTGGTAGTATGTTTAAAATTTATTTTCTTTTTACAAATTCACTAGTGCAGTCAGCGACACTCACTACTACTTGATGCTACACAATTTGGTCTTGGGCCGTTCCTTGCGATGTTTAGGATATCTTGGCTTATGTGAATGTATGATCATGTGAAAACCCTGTCAAAATAAGGAATGCAAGGCAGGGCCTCGCGAAACCCCTCAGATGTGAAAGTAAGTCTTAAGCTTATAAAAAGCAAAATGACAGAGTTTCGGTGTGTTAAGTGAACGTATATTTGAAACGAAACATTGTAAGGTATATATAGCCCTTTTGGGAGTGAAATTCGGGCTGAGTCATTACTATGGAGAGATCATATGCCTTTATGACCATAAATGCGGGTTAACCGCGTAACTAACGGAGTCGTGACTTAAATCTCGGGCTTGAGAGTTATCAGACACTTAAGCTTGGAATGAATATCTGGTTTATTCGAGCAGCCTTGCTGCCTGCTCGGTCAGATCGGTAGGAAGATTCCTGTTCGGGATGTATGTAGGATGTTTACCTCAGATTATCCTGCTCGGCTGACCTCTTTCCTGGTCCCGTCCTCCACGTGTTTATCACGTGAAGACACATGTGCTCGGCTTATGACCAGGATTTGGGCCGAGCTCATCATTACTATTGTCTGCTTAGTGTCACCTCGTCTGGACAGTACTCATGAATGTATAGTTTTAAAAAAATTAAGCATAAGTACTAATTATTAAAAATAGTTATGTAAAGCAAAAATACGTTAGTAAGATAAAAATATTTGATTGAATAAAACTAATAGTTACTGATGCATCTAAAATAATCCTCGGACACACTAGGCTTAACAATTTGGATATCTGGCTTTCAATTCTATCAAAAACCTTCAAGGTCCAAACCTAAAATGCAAACACCAACTGTGAACTAGGCAGGGGCTTACCCTGTAAATGCGCTCCGAGATGTGAATTAGTAAACACTCAGTTGAGTAAGCAATTTGACAGAGTTTAGCCTTGGTAGAAAAATCACATACCTCCCTCCTTTGCTCTGAGGGGATTATATAGCCTGTTTGGAGAGTTGGGATAACTCCCATTGAATGCCGGAACGTGAAAGATGGGCACATTAACTACCACGTCTTGAATGTGGAGACGGGTTTCCTGGAGGTAACTGCCCACGTCTAAGAAGGTCGTTACTAAATTACCGAGCACAGCGAGCATGCTCGCCTTGACCTATCTTCCTGCTCGTTGTATACCTAGGGCCTTGTTTGTTACGTATCCGGCCCCAACTCGTTGCACACTTGGCCCCCATGCCTCCCTGGGATGTGCTCGCATGACTTGGGATTGGATCTTACGAAGTGTATGTGCTCTGCCCGTGATTGATGATGGCGTGCTGTGCACGTGATTTGTGTTTGGGCCTATTGGGTCAGACAGCTCAGTTACAGAGTCAATAAAATAAAACAATTTAAACTGAGGTTAGCAAAATAATACTCCCTCCATCCCTAAATAATCGTCCTAGTTGACTCGACGCACAGTTTAAGAAAAAAACAATTGACTTGATTATTTATATTTGTTTAATGTGTAGTTTCCTTTAAAGTCCATGTGTATGTGGCACATAATTAAAATAAAGTGAAAAAATAAGAATAAAGTGGTAAAAGTGATGCTCTAAAAAGGTAAGTTTCAAACTGGATAATTATTTTGGGACGGACGAAAAAGGAAATGAGGACGATAATTTAGGGACGGAGGGAGTAATAAAAAATTACGGAACAAGTTTTTTTCCATAAAACTAATTCTTAAAAAAGAAAACAAAAATAATAGTTACGAAATCAATAAAACAAAAAATATATAATGGAAGTTATTAAAATCAAAATAATTTACAAAACAAAAATAATAGTTAACGGTAAAAATAATTTCGTTATTTTGATTTCAGCTTATTTTCTTCTCAGAAATTTCTTTATTAATAAAACATAAATATAATTTAATAAAAGTAATCATTCAAAAGGAATAACTTATTTGAGTCCAGATTCTATTTGCAGGGCGAAAAAAATTCAAGTTTGTTAGAAGACATACATTATACAGAGTTTTTGAATAGTATAAAGTGTTCGGGGTTGGCAGACCATGAATTGACATTTAGAATTAGTGTTCCAGTAATGCTATTAAGAAACATTGACTATGGTGTCATGTTGTGCAATTGAACAAAACTAATCATCATAAATCTTGGAAATCACATTGTTGAAATAATTTTTTTGAAAAGATGTAATGTTAGAGAAAATGTTTTTTATCTCAAGATTGTCATTAACTCTATCTGATGTAAAATTGTCTTTCAAGTTCCAGAGAATACAATTTACATTCTTGGTATCATATGCAATGACAATTAACAAGTGTCAAAATCAATAATTACACGTAGGTTCTTTTTGAAAAAAACCAGTATTTAGTCATGGACAGTTATATGTCGTAGTTTTTAGAATAACAATTTATTTGGTTTGAAGATATTAATATGCGGTGAAGATGAAAAACCAGCTAATAAGACAACAAATGTTGTGTATAAGGAAATTTTTTTAGAATCTATAATGATTAATGATATACTTATGTGTATTGTTAATAAACTGATCTTGTTTATTTTGGTTATGTATGATTTAATTGATGTGCATTTAACACACAGGTTAAAAAAAACTAGTTATAAAATAAAAACAATGTTTGTCACTTAAAACAAAGTGTAACCGAATCCTCCAAATTCAAATGCAATACGCGAAATTAAATTTGAGTAACTTATCATTTAATGTTTAAAAATAGCATTTACAAATATCAATTTTTTTAGAAATTATCATAAAATAATTATATTTTTTAGAAGAATCATTATGAAATTGGTAGTTAGCATCCATAGCTATTTTTAGCATATCTTCAATTATGGGTGAATCCATGCTCTGTCCCAGAGTAAGATGGGGTCTACAACCATTGCTTTGAAGCACGAGCTTGATGTGGGCCATATATGGAGTATGTTTTAAGGCAAAGACTTGTGTAGGATGATTTTACGGATCCTAAATTCGTTAGCATCAATTATCTTGTGATATTTGATAGATCCTAATGGACTTTGACGAAATGTTAAATGACATATTTAAAACCAAACGTGACACATTAAAAACACAAAAGTGACACATTTTAATGTTAAAAGTGACACATTTTAATATTAAAAATGACACTATAAATGAAAATTTATTATAATTCTTATTAAAATAAAAAAAAGTGACACTCTTAATATTAAAAAGTGACACATTTAATACTAAAAAGTGATACTCTTAACACTAAAAAGAAACACTTTAAATACTAAAAAGTGACACATTTAATACTAAAAAGTGTCACTTTAAAACTAACGTTGACTACCAAAAGTGACACATTTAATACTAAAACGTGATATTTTCAATGCCAAAAAATAACACATTTAATTCTAAAAAAATGACACTTTTAATGTTATAAAATAGCACTTTAATGTCAAACGTAATGATTTTTATTTATAAAAAAATGAAACACTTTTCAAAGTGAAAGTGAGCTGCCCGGCCCAATAGGCCCAAGACATGGGTCATGTGTCTGGCACATCGTCATCATTCAGCGAGGTGCCGACGCATCCTAAGGTCAGGCATGAGGGAAAGATCAATGACTTTTTAGTATATCGTGAGTTTGGGGTCTTAACCTTGAGGAAAAGAGTATAAGCGGCTGGGGGCTTAACCGTGAGCAACATGGCGAGGATATGTTATGCTCGTCCATTAAAGAGTTATTGTTAGTTGGGGGCGGTTTCGTCCGGAAAACTCTACATGTTACCGTTGTGGTGAATGAGACAGTTAATGAGAGAGTTAATATGCCCGCCATTTATGCCATGAACGTTAATGGGCAGTTATGAGTAGTTATTCTCTCCGGCATCAACTATAAAAGCCCCTCAAAATGAAGGACGGAGGTACATGATTTCTAATTACTAGCCTTTACTCTGCCAAATTGTTGACTGAGTGAATTGTTGTGCTAATTCTTACAGGAGGGCCTGCGGGGAAGTTCCTGCCTAGTTCACGTTCCTTTCATTGATTTGCGAGTAAGGCCTTAAAGATTGTGGATACATTGAAAGCCGATATCGATTAGCAAAGCCGGTGCGTCTAGCCTAATTTTGGGCGCATCATTTGGTTGGTTCCATTCTTAGGAAGCGGTAGCTTCTTCGTGAACTGAAATTCTATTCTTGTTAAGTTTGAGTTATGGCAGAAAATGGCGTTAATGACGTCAATGGTGGCAATCAGGAGGACGTGCATGCAACTCCCAGTCTTAATCAACTAGCAGGAAATAACCCGCCTCCTCATGATGCACGCCATCAGCTTAATCAACGACGTGGTGTGGATTCCTTAGCTAGGAGCGCAGTTGCCGCCGTTGGGTTAGCCAACGAGTTCCGGGAGGAAGCTCTTCATCAAAGGGCTATATATTTGGGGCAGATGCATCAGCTAAACCTACAGTTGATAGCCGTGGGTAAGCCACATACCCTACCCGTTGAGTTGGAGCCATGCCATGAGTTACCCCAGGAGCGGGCACTAAGTGGGTCAAGGCGGGGAATCGGTTAAATCCGATTACTCGCCCCTTCCGCTTGGCGGCGGCGGGAATCAAGGGGACGTAACCAGCAGGAAGGCCGAGCTAGTCACCGGGTTATACCAAGTGTGCATTCTCGATTAGGGCCCCGAGTGGGTGATGATTCGGCACAATCTCGTTGTAAACGTAGATCGCCTTCCCCCCGACGGTCGCATCAACGTCGTCCTCGTTCCCCGTCACCTCGGCGATTTGCTCAGACCACGCTCACCGTCTCCCAGGAATTCGCGTGCTCGCCGTCATAGGACGCCTTCTCCTAGACGCTCTCAAGTTCGCATGTCGCATCATTCAAGAGAAAGGAGGGATGAACAACAATCTAATGCACAAAGGAATCTGGTAGCTGATGAGCCCGTAGCTCAGATCGCTGGGGTAGCCACGGTGGTTCGGGCGGAGTGGGTGTGGCTCAAGCTCTGGGCTATGGGTCCCCAGGAGTCCTCATGTGCCGTTGCCTGACCGTGGGTGGCTTGCCTCCAACCATTAACATGCAGGACTTTGAAGACTTGAAACGCCGTATGGAAGCATGGGAGCAGGGCAAAGCCCTTGATGGAAATTTTCTGGGTACTTGACCCTCCGGCTCTTTGGATTGAGAATGCACCACCTGCACAAGGACTTATCTTCCCAAATATTAAGGAATATACAGGGAAGACCAAGGCAAGAGATTGGTTGATGTCGTTTGAGTCCCAGATCGGCCTTGTAACATCAAACGAGGCACTGAAAATTCGAGCTTTTGTGGGAGCCTTGCAAGGAAAGGCATTGGCATGGATGGGAGCTCTTCCACGAAGGTCGATCAACAACTGGGCTGACTTGCGAGCAAAGTTCTTAGCGGATTTTGGAACCTCGGGCACACTAGCAAAGACAAGGGCTGACTTGTCTAAGGTTAAGCAAGGAGTTCATGAGTCAATCGCTAGTTATTTGGAGCGGTTCATCAAAATCTTGGAGGCAGTCCAGGGTTTGGCCGGCGAAGTGACCTTGTGCTTTGAAGCAGTGCACTCGAGGAGAAGGTGGATTGAGGTCGGAATTAAGCATGCGCGAGCCTGAGACACAGGTAGAGATGTTAATGCGGGCTCAGAAGTGGTGTGCGGGGGAGACTGTGAAGAAAGAGAAGAAGAAGGAGAGTACTGAAGCCGGGGGAAATCCCAAAGGTAATGGTCAGGCCATGGGCGGTGGTTACAATAAAGGTAAGTCGAGATATGATCGACCGCGAGAATTTTTAAGGGAGGCTGATCTTACCCCGCTCAATACATTGCGCGAGGATATTATGTATGGGATTTGGGATGAGCTTCCTCGCCCACCTCGAATGAATCCTGAGATAGCAGATACCAGAGATCAGTCAAAGAGATGTGCTTATCACGATGATTATGGGCACACGACAGAGGAATGTTGGCAGTTGAAAAAGACCATTCAGAAGCTGATTAATGAAGGCAGGTTGGAACGGTTTAAAAGGGATGGTGGAAATAGGGGAAATGTTCCCCGAAGAGATGCACCCCCGATTAGAGGGGTAATAAATGTTATAATGGATGAGCCGACTCAACTCAGCAAGCAGATCTACTCCTTGTCAAAAGTGGTAGATCGTCCTACTACTTTGCAGGCTGGAGAGGAAACTATACAGTTTACTCGCAGCGAACTGGCGAGCAATGTGGCAGGGGAACAATCCTTAATTGTCTCGGCTCTAGTGGATGGTTGGGTTGTTCATAGAATCTTGGTCGACACTGGAGCCTGCAGGGACGTGATGTACTATTCATGTTTTCAAGGCTTGGAGTTGAGTGATGGTCGCCTTAAGCCTTATGGGAAGGAGGCTTCACCAATCACAAGGTACCGTGAAAGGGAACTCGAGCTCAAGTTTTTATTAGTGAAGGAAGCCGAACTCGGGTTGAGAAAATTACCTTTATGGTGATCGATTTGAAATCTCCTTACAACGTCATCTTGGGGGTTCCGAGCATGACCAAATTTCAAATGGTCGCGTCTATTCCCCACCAGCGCGCTAAATTTTACACCGATCAAGGAGTGGGGGTACTAAGGAGTCAGCCCCGGGCAGTGCTTGAGTATGTGCGCGACAGTCAAAGGAAGAAGCAAAAGTTGACCTTGGAGGATGGCGAACAAAAAATCACCATTAGCACCAAGGAAACATCTAATGTGACTGTGGGACCATCAACAATTGCTATGGTTGATAAAGGTGAGCAGGGTCTTGACTCTGGATTAGTACCAGCTGCAGAGGATGGCGAGAAGGACACTTGTCCCTTGCCGACGTTGGAGTCGGGGGGGCAGGTTGAACAAGATGACGATGCGAACTTGGTTATAGATGAAGTTGGCAAGGAAATTGATGGTCCTTTGCCGACATTGGGGTCGGGGGGGACAAGCCAAACAGGCAGTGGACATGGATGTAGATCAGCTTGATCCGGTTGAGACTCAAGCCGAGGAAGAGGAGAAGGTGGAGTGCGATACATTCCAAATGCGGGATGAGCCAGAATTTACAGCTCAAGACGAGCTTGAGGAGGTGGTTGTCAATACTGCTTATCCCGAGCAAAAGATAAAAATCGGCAAGGCACTTATAGCTAAAGCTCGAGCAAGTTTGATCAAGCAGCTTCGGGACAGTTTGGATGTGTTTGCATGGAGACCGGAGGATATGCAAGGCGTGAGTGAGGCTGTGGCTCTGCATTGTCTCAGCGTGGATCCAACTTTTAGGCCAATTCAGCAGCGACCTAGAGTCTATTATGTCGAAAAGGATCAAGCTATTAAGGAAGAGGTTAAGAAGCTGCTCAGCGCAGACATCATTGAAGAAATACATTATCCAACTTGGTTGGCTAATGTTGTTATGGTCAAGAAGTCTAATGGCAAGTGGAGAATGTGCGTTGACTTCACCGACTTGAATAAAGCTTGTCCGAATGATTGCTACCCCTTACCTCGTTTTGACAAGCTCGTGGATGCTATAGCTGGGTTCGAGTTTTTGAGTTTCATTGATGCATATTCCGGGTATCACCAAGTCAGGATGAACGAGCAGGACAAGGCCTTGACAGCTTTCCGAGCAGCAGGAGGGCTATATTGCTATAAAATGATGCCATTTGGTTTGAAGAATGCAGGAGCTATGATCGATGTCTTATTTTACTTATTTCCTTGCAAGTGGACAAGACTATTGGAGAATAGCTTTGGAAGCAAGGGTCGAACCCACAGAGACAAGAGATCACAAATAGTGCAATTTATTAATAGCTAATTATTAATCTAAGGGGGGGTTTATATTAATTTTAATCTAACTAATTATTATTAAGGTATTTAACTAATTAGCAGCAATTACAGGTTATGAAGATCTTATGGTGGATGGCAATCTAGGATTAGGGTTTCACTTATATCTCCTCTATGTTTAATTTAAATAAAGTTTCATTCAATCTCTTGGGTTCGTTCACAAAAGATAGATATAGCATGTTGAATTACCGTTCAGTCTCCATCTCCAAATAATTCATCCATTCTATATCCTAAGCACAAGAACATATGATCTATCTATCACCTAGGTCATATATAGAACCTGGCCCAAACTTATCACTCTCGTGCATCGATAGGTCCAATTTATTGTGATAGTGAGCCAGTGTACGACATATGCACATTGATCATGCAGTTATCCGCACCTCTAGGCCTTTATTATTCACGATTACATTCATTTGTTCAAAGTCAAATAATATAGGGATTGATAAACACCGCAATCAACAAGAATTGAATGAACATAAATATAAATTAAAACATAGATTCGATACAAGTTACCTCCCACCTCCTAGATTAATGAAGATTTAGTTCATCCTTGAAGATGAACAGCACATGAAGATGATTGAATTCATGAATCGATCTTCAATACTTGTAATTACAATAACTAATTATGTTATACAGCCTAAAAATCTATTCTAAAGCTATAGAAAACTGTTTCCAGCCGTTTCTAATCGTCCTATGCTTTGGCTACCGACCTCTATTTATACCAAGGAGTTGTATTACAATTGAATCTCTTGTGAAAACACAAAATTTGGCATTCTGACTACATTGTGGTCGCAAGGTATGAGGCACCTTGCGACCGCAAGGTCCTTGGAAAATCCGGGGTTTGAGTTTCTTCAGTTTCTGTCCACCTTGCGGAGGCAAGGTCTTGAGCACCTTGCGACCGCAAGGTTCCCAGCATGCTTTTCTTCTTTTCTTCTTCAATTTTGCACTCTGCCCCCTTCTCGGAATTTGCACAAAAAATCCTTATAGTTTGCATATTTTCACTTAAAACCCTGAAACTCACAAAATCACTAGAAAACGCATATCAGTAGCCAAAAGCCTCGTGAACTAGCCCAATTTAAGTCATAGAAGTATAGTAAATCGACGTATAAAATACATCGATCAAATACCCCCAAACTTAAACTTTGCTCGTCCACGAGTAAACAATACTCATAAATACAAAAGCAATTACTTAACAAAAATAACACAAATCTTTTTGGAGGGTGACAGTATTTACACTCCTCTAGAAACCCACAAACTCAATGAGACTCTTTAGAGTGACTCGACTATGCAGATAAATACAAAAACTAAAAACACAAAAGCAGATAAAGACTAAACTAACAATAAAATAAAAATCTTTTTGGCTTCAACCTCAAGTTATAATAGCATGACATAACAAAGCAGTCTCATGCAGTTCGATGCTCACCACATATGTGCAGACTTAGTCACATAAAACCAACTGACTTTTACTTAAAACTGTTACCACTCTTAATTTTCTCCGTGTGTGTGTGATCACCAGTCTTAGAGAATATCTCAACTAAAACAGTTTTATTAAGCTAAGCACCACATTCATATGAAAATCAAAGTTTAATTAAAACCAATGCATCGTGAAATATGAGATCTACCATCCAAACCCGGTCTATTCCAGAAAGAGAGGTCACCAAGGATTTCAAAAACTTATACATCCATCCCATGCACTTCTATGTATGACGTATAATGCTCTCCTATCCCAATTACTTATAATAGCTAAGATTATGCTAACATAGTGAGCTCTTGGCGAATAATATGATTATGAAGTGTTTGATCAATTCTATATGACTCACTTAGCAGAGAAAACACGCACAAGCATTGGCAAGAAGATCATTAGGTCTTTATTAGCTTGTAATGTAAGGCCGAGGTGATGGGGATTTGATGGAAAGGGATTGGAATTCAAAGTGAGAAAGTAAGACTACCCTTTATCCCTCATACTTCCAAGCAAAAGGAAGTTTTCCCTATTTAGGCTAGGACCTGCAAAGACTACAAGTAGGGGGTGTTTTCTGTTACTTTTCAGTTTTCTTCTTTCCCCCCCCCCCCAAACTTGTTTTGGGCAATACATACTCTAAAAATATATCATCATTTTTCTTAGCAATATTTTTCTAACATATTTTCTTTTGAAAGCTATGCTTTCATTTGAATCTATTTGCACTCCTCTTCTTCCGTTTCATTTTTCGTCGATCTATATATTTTTTTCTTTTCTTTTTCTATTTTTTTTACGACGGAAAGAAGAAGTCTTCAGAAAACTTGCTTTACTAAAAAATGTGGTCCCATAAAATTTATTTCCCACCCACATCCTACTCTCTCAAAGGGTAGGCTAAAAGTGTATAGGCTTTTAGAGTTAAGTTAATGTGGGTAATGGAAACGATGTCGAATGGGGGTTTAATGTGTGCTTAGCACACTCCATTCTTTTTAATTAGGCTCAAAGGGGACACTAGGGATATTTTTAGTAAAGGTCGGGGAATATTTAGACTCTAATGATTCAAAGTTGGCCTAAGTCATTTCTTAATGTCAAATGCTCATGTAGTTTTTAAAGCAAGTAAGGCATACAAAACATCATATCAACTATGGGAATTATGAGGTTGAATGTTTAACATCACTGGATTTCACATAAGCATTCGCTAAGACAGATGGTAGGGACAATCGAGACTAACATGCAGACACGGTTCGAAAGTGTGCTTGAGATATATAAATGAGAAAAATCCAAGGGATCTAACTATTATGCAATTGACCCTAAGTTACAATTTAGTGCAACAATTATCTTCGAATGGCTATGCATCATATTCTTGTGCATATCTTGTTGAAATGAAGTAGGTGCTATAAACTTTATAAAACTATTCTAATTAATCCATAATTATGACTGGTGTGGGTACATGAAGAATTTGGAGAAAAGTAAAAGTTTTGCAAAATCAAGTAAATTCCAGAGGGATCTACGGACTAGCTATGCGGTTCATTGCATTAACTCCTCATCGACTAGTGCTACCACACCAAAACTTAAGGATGAAATTTTTTAATTAAAACTAATTTTTTATATTTTCAAATTTTTAAGTTTTTTTTAAAAGAAAATTGGAGATGTTGATGACACAATTAATGATGGATCCCCATGAGAGGAATCCACGAGCAACCAATGTTATAGTATTCTGGTCAAGGCAACATCTCCGAAAACAAGAAAAATTCAAAAGCAAGAAAGGTGGGTGAGGAGGAAACAAGATAGAGGGAAAAGAAAATTTTCCCCACCCTAAAAACGTAGCCCAGCTCCACTCCTCCTTAGGCTAGGACCTGCTAAGACTCTGGGCTCAGAATTCCCCCCCCCCCCTCAAACTTAATTTCTATTTTGTCCCCAAAATTGAGGAACATATGAGAGGCTTGATGGGGAAGGGCAAATATCAAAAGGACATAGCAGGCCCACCTAACGAAAGAAGGTGAAACTTGGACCTCGACTCAAGGTGAGTCGGGTGGAAATAACGAATGAGGATGAAACTTGGGGATCGTGCCAGGAGGCAGCCCATACCGGTTTGAGACATTTTGTCCCATGGTGTTAAACCAGCCGAATAATTGAGTCTGGTCGGCACGCATTTGTGCCAACTGCTGACTCACCATATCAGTTTGGAGGACGGCTTCCTCCAACCTATTGGAGATTTCCACAAGTGGGTCCATCTCCTCCTCTTCGGGTTCCTCCACGTGAGGAACCCTCTCTCGCGGCTGCTGCTGGTGCTCAAACAAAATGGCCCTAGTGATGGCGGGCCCATCTCTCAGCCTCTCCGCGTGTCGAGGCCATCTCACCCCAACGTCCTTACACAGTCCAGTAATCAAATGCGGGAACGCGAACCCCGCATTTGTGGTACCTCTAATAAGGGTCTTAATTTGGCCGTTGATCAAACGGCCGACATCAACAGACCCACCAGTCATGATGGTGTAGATCAGGACGGTCTTAGCCCAAGTCACCGTGTGTTGGTGACTGGTGGGCATAAGGCGGGAGCAGATAAATTTGAACACGGGCTTGGCCGTGTTCAAGAGGAAGGACTCCTCCATGGTGCGTGGACCGAATGGTGGGTTACGGTTTTGGGTCCACACCACACCAGGAAGAGCGATGGTCGCATTGACCACCTCAATAGGGACAGGGGAATGAAGGTGGTGGCTATAGTCATCGGCACCCTCCGCAAAGTTGGAGGTGCCGTAATACATGTTAATGCTTTGGGACTCGAAATTAACATCTACGCCCCTAACAAAAACAGTTTCTTCAACCCCACCATCTATGCCAATTTGCCCATTGGCATAGAACTCGTGAACAATAGGCACGATTGCCTTGTTCGGAGACTCAGTCAAACGACCCCACCTACGAGCTCTTAAATTATTATGGAGGCCAAATTCTTCATCCTTGAATCCCCTCTCAGGAATCAAGGATTTGGAGAGCTTAGCAGCGTATCTCTCCAAGGCCTCGAAAGAAATAAAGCGGCGGTAGTCAAAATGTTGCTCTTCCTCCTCAATAGGGCGAGAAGTAGAGGGGCCAAGATTTCTACGCTTATGGGCCATTTGTTTTGAGCACAAAAATAAAATATTAACAATTAAAATATTATTCTATTTTTAAATTTTAAGAATTTAAAATTAAAATTTAACTATTTCCTAAAGCATGCAAAAAATATATCTACATTAATTTTTCTAACACCCTAACATGCAAATCATTTTGTACGTAGAAATTAAAGAAGGGTTAGAATTACTTGAAATTTGCAGCTTTAAGGTAGGGAAAGTCGCCGGAGTTCAAGCTTCCTTGTCGGCAACAATGGAGTCTCCTTGCTTCACTCTTCAAATGAGGTGTGATGAGGGATGAATGGAGGATGGAAGTTGAAGGGTTTGAAGGAGGGAGGTTGTTCTTTGAAGTTTGAGCCGGAATTTGGAAGAAGTTGAAGAGGATCTCGCCGGATTTTGGAGAGGAAGGACGGCTGCTGCACTGCTTGCTTGAAGGTAGAAGATTTTCTGGTGATCTGTTTGTTCAGCCCGGTACCTCCTTAAATAAAGACACCTTGCGGTCGCAAGGTGGCTTTTACCTTGCGTCCGCAAGGTCGGCAGTGATGACGGCTCCGATTCCCCACGTACTGCATGTTCCGTTTCACGAAATCCGTATTTATGGGGACCTTGCGGTCGCAAGGCCCTGAGCACCTTGCGTCCGCAAGGTGGGCAGATTGTCCTCCTTTTGTTTCTTTTTCATCCTTTTTCAGCAGTTTAACATTTAGGTCCCTTCGTTAGGTTCCGTTACGTCCGTTACTTTCCTGCATTTTAAAAACTCTACAAAAACTCTAAACTAACTATATTAGTAACATATAAATACAACATTAAAATGTTTTTCTCCCCCAAACTTAAATTTTGGCATATTTAATTTCAAAATTAAATGTCCAAAATTACATTTAACAGAGAACAACATATTTAAATTAACTACAAAAGCAATAAAATTCATCATAGTGGGTTGCCTCCCACTTAGCACCTTTGTTTAACGTCTTTGGCTCGACCCAACTGCAAACCTAATCGTCAGGTGGTGCATTGTCAGCTAAACGAATTAATTCAATTGTTCGTTCGACTGACATTGGTTCAAGATATGGTTTGAGTCGGTGTCCATTGACTTTAAACACTTCGTTTGTTCTTGGATCTCTAATATCAATAGCTCCATGAGGGTAAATTCGGACAATTTTAAAAGGACCAGACCACTTAGATTTTAATTTTCCAGGGAATAGCCTCAGACTAGGATTGAAAAGTAAAACTTTCAATCCTGGTCTAAACATTTTATTGGCTAATCCCATGTCATGGTATTTCTTGGTCTTTTCTTTATACGTTTTAACATTCTCGTACGAATTTAGCCTATGTTCTTCTAATTCATTCAATTGAAACAATCTTTCCTCACCAGCCAAGGTTAAATCTAAATTTAAGTCTTTGATAGCCCAATAGGCTTTATGTTCAATTTCCACTGGTAAATGACTTGCTTTGCCATATACCATTCGGTATGGACTCATTCCTATCGAGGTTTTATAACCAGTTCGGTATGCCCATAAAGCATCCTTAAGTTTGGCTTCCCAATCTTTACAATTAGGCCTAACAGTCTTTTTTTAATATTGCTTTTATTGGCCTGTTGCTAACCTCTACTTGGCCAGATGTTTGAGGATGATAAGATGTAGCTAACTTGTGAGTTACACCATGTTTGGCAAAACACACCTTTCGGCCACTGTACTTTACAAAAGGTTGCAATTAGGCCACTGAGACTTCAAAATTTTCGGGATGGCCACTGTACCAGACTTATCTTGCACGTTAACCCCTTTTTTAGATGGACGTTAAGTTTGGACGTTAAGTTTGATTAAATGTCTATTTTACCCTCGACTTCTTCATCTTCACGGATGCAAAGTAACCAGATCTGGTTTAAAACTCAGATCTGGGCCAAATGGGTTTGGTAGAAGTGACGAAAAGGGTTGGAAATCGGCATTTTCTCGAGAGTCGTCGATGATTAGGAACTGGGGTTGGGATGCGTGGCGAAGTTCTTGGAAGAATTGGCGGCAATGGCGCGAGGCGGCGGAGGCAGCAGTAGAGGCGGGGGAATTGTGGACGGCGAGATTAGTGATTAAAAAGCTGTTCTGCGTGGGAGTGTGGTGGAGGAGGCCGGGGGTCGAGATTGACGCCCTCGACTTCTTCATCTTCACGGATGCAAAGTAACCAGATCTGGTTTAAAACTCAGATCTGGGCCAAATGGGTTTGGTAGAAGTGACGAAAAGGGTTGGAAATCGGCATTTTCTCGAGAGTCGTCAATGATTAGGCTGGTTTGGGGCCAGCGTGGCGAAGTTCTTGGAAGAATTGGCGGCAATGGCCGCAGGGGCGGAGGCGACGGCAGTAGAGGCGGGGGAATTGTGGACGGCGAGATTAGTGATTAAAAAGCGTTCTGCGTGGACGGAGTGGTGGAGGGGAGGCCGGGAATTCGAGATTGACGCCGAGGAAGATCCGGTAGTCGGACCTAACTTAGATGACTCAGACGTGAAAGTTGGAGATGGGTGGAAGGGCGAGACTTTGGTGATTTAACGAGAGTGGGAAGGAGTTGGGGAGTGTAAGGCCGGAGTTTTTGGCCATCGATTCGGCTTCAGAAGCTTCAATTACAAATCTGGGTCGATCCATTGTAGTAGTACGATTCTCTTTGTATGTATGTAAATACTATAAATATGTATGAATTTCTATCTGCAAAAATGGTGGGATGGAGATTGAAGAGGCAAATAAACAAACAATGGTGCGGTGGGGGTTTGATTGCCTCTCCGTCATCTTCATCTTGGTTCCGTGAAGATGAAGAAGTCGAGGGTAAAATAGACATTTAATCAAACTTAACGTCCAAACTTAACGTCCATCCAAAAAAGGGGTTAACGTGCAAGATAAGTCTTTATACAGTGGCCATCCAAAATTTTGAAGTCTCATTGGCCTAATTGCAACCTTTTGTAAAGTACAATGGCCCAAAGGTGTGTTTTGCCCACCATGTTTCTTAAGGACATTATTTAATAATTTATTAGTAAAATGAGTTCCTTGGTCACTGATTATTGTCTTCGGTACTCCATACTTGGCAAAAAGATCTTCTACAAATTTAACCACAGTTTTACCATCATTTGTTTTAGTAGCTATAGCTTCTATCCATTTGGATACATAATCAACAGCTACCAAGATATATTCACAATTATTAGAAACTGGAAAAG
The DNA here is from genome assembly GCA_013146195.2 of Codonopsis lanceolata. Taxonomy (NCBI): domain Eukaryota; kingdom Viridiplantae; phylum Streptophyta; class Magnoliopsida; order Asterales; family Campanulaceae; genus Codonopsis; species Codonopsis lanceolata. The sequence goes on along the minus strand of CM028377.1, from coordinate 68,347,452 downwards.
GACCCATGAAATCAATACCCCAAACATCAAAAATTTCAACAACCATATTAGTGTGCAAAGGCATTTCATTTCTTTTTCCTATTCCACCAGTTCTCTTACATTTATCACAAGTTCTATAAAATAAATCACAGTCTCTAAAAACAGTAGGCCAATATAAACCAGATTGTAAAATTTTTCTAGCAGTTTTATTCCCACTAAAATGACCACCACAAGAGTATTCATGGCAAATTTCATAATACTTTGTTGGTCTTTTTTCTCGGGATACATTGTTCCGATTAAAAGTCTCGAACACATTTTATATAAATGAGGCTCTTCCCAAAAATATTTTTTTGCTTCGGTCAAAAATTTCTTCTTTTGATAGTGATCAAAATCAGGATTTATAATATCAGACACATAATAATTGACAAAATCAGCATACCAGGGGTCTGAATCTTTGATTGCTAGAAGTTGTTCATCAAGGAAATCTTCATTTATAGGAATTGGATTGTCAAGAAATTGACGTTCAAGTAGGGGTGAAAATTCTAATCTAGACAAGTGGTCAGCTACGACATTTTCGGTTCCCTTTTTATCCTTGATTGTAATGTCAAATTCATGCAATAATAGCATCCACCTAATTAGTCTAGGCTTAGCATCTTTCTTACTTAATAAATACTTTAAGGCAGAATGATCAGAAAATATTATCACTTTTGATCCTAACAGATATGGTCTAAACTTTTCCAATGCATACACAACTACTAAAAACTCTTTTTCTGTTGTTGTATAATTTAGTTGTGCATCATTTAGTGTTCTACTAGCATAATGTATCACATGTGGCTTCCTATCTACCCGTTGTCCTAACACGGCTCCAATTGCAAAATCTGATGCATCGCACATTATCTCAAAAGGGAGAGACCAATCAGGGCCGGATAAAATAAAGGCAAGTGGTTAATCTTTTTTTAATAAATTAAATGCATTTATGCATTCTTGATCAAAAACAAATTTGGTATCTTTTGCTAACAAGTTACATAGAGGTTTACATATTTTGGAAAAATCTTTTATAAATCTTCTATATAAACCCGGCATGCCCTAGAAAACTTCTAACACCTTTAACTTGAAGTTGGAGGGGTAATTGTGAAATAACTTCAATTTTCGCCTTATCGACTTCAATGCATTTATTAGACATAACATGCCCAAAGACAATTCCATGTTTGACCATGAAGTGACTTTTCTCCCAACTTAAAGTTAAATTTGTTTCCAAAGGCATCTTTTTAAGATTGATGTAAGATTTTCTAGGCCGATGATCAAAAGAGTTTCCAAAAACCTAAAAATCATCCATGAAAACTTCAACACATCTTTCTACCAAATCGGAGAATATAGAAATCATGCATCTTGAAAGGTAGTCGTGT
>CM028377.1:68227493-68345967 GCA_013146195.2 Codonopsis lanceolata | reverse complement strand
TCATGGCCGCATGAGAGTTGGAAGTTACGTTAATGCTTGGGACTCGAAATTAACATCTACGCCCCTAACAAAAACAGTTTCTTCAACCCCACCATCTATGCCAATTTGCCCATTGGCATAGAACTCGCGAACAATAGGCACGATTGCCTTGTTCGGAGACTCAGTCAAACGCCCCCACCTACGAGCTCTAAAATTATTTTGGAGGCCAAATTCTTCGTCCTTGAATCCCCTCTCAGGAATCAAGGATTTGGAGAGCTTAGCAGCGTATCTCTCCAAGGCCTCGAAAGAAATAAAGCGGTAGTCAAAATGTTGCTCTTCCTCCTCAATAGGGCGAAGTAGAGGGGCCAAGATTCTACGCTTATGGGCCATTTGTTTTGAGCACAAAAATAAAATATTAACAATTAAAATATTATTCTATTTTTAAATTTTAAGAATTTAAAATTAAAATTTAACTATTTCCTAAAGCATGCAAAAAATATATCTACATTAATTTTTCTAACACCCTAACATGCAAATCATTTTGTACGTAGAAATTAAAGAAGGGTTAGAATTACTTGAAATTTTGCTTTTAAGGTGGTGGAAAGTCGCCGAGTTCAAGCTTCCTTTGTCGGCAACAATGGAGTCTCCTTGCTTCACTCTTCAAATGAGGTGTGATGAGGGATGAATGGAGGATGGAAGTTGAAGGGTTTGAAGGAGGGAGGTTGTTCTTTGAAGTTTGAGCCGGAATTTGGAAGAAGTTGAAGAGGATCTCGCCGGATTTTGGAGAGGAAGGACTGCGGCCGGTAACAGCGTGCTTTGCCGCTTGCCGGGGTTGAAGGTAGAAGATTTTCGGTGATCCGTCGCTTGTTCACCGGTACCTCCTTAATAAAGACACCTTATGTCGCAGGTGGCTTTTTACCTTGCGGCTAAGGTCGGCTGATGACGGCTCCGATTCCACCACGTCTTCGCATGTTCCGCTTTCACGAAATCAGTATTTATGGGGACCTGCGGGTCGCAGCCACGAGCACCTTGCGCCCGCAAGGTGGGCGTATTGTCCTCCTTTTGTTTCTTTTTCATCCTTTTCGCCAGCTTAACATTTAGGTCCCTTCGTTAGTTCCGTTACGTCTGTTACTTTCTCGCATTTTAAAAACTCTACAAAAACTCTAAACTAACTATATTAGTAACATATAAATACAACATTAAAAATGTTTTCTCCCCAAACTTAAATTTTGGCATATTTAATTTCAAAATTAAATGTCCAAAATTACATTTAACGGAGAATAGCATATTTGAATTAACTACCAAAGCAATAAAATTCATCATAGTGGGTTGCCTCCCACTTAGCACCTTTGTTTAACGTCTTTGGCTCGACCCAACTGCAAACCTAATCGTCAGGTGGTGCATTGTCAGCTAAACGAATTAATTCAATTGTTCGTTCGACTGACATTGGTTCAAGATATGGTTTGAGTCGGTGTCCATTGACTTTAAACACTTCGTTTGTTCTTGGATCTCTAATATCAATAGCTCCATGAGGGTAAATTCGGACAATTTTAAAAAGGACCGCACCACTAATTTAGATTTTAATTTTCCGGGGAATAGCCTCGGACTAGGATTGAAAAGTAAAACTTTCAATCCTGGTCTAAACATTTTATTGGCTAATCCCATGTCATGGTATTTCTTGGTCTTTTCTTTATACGTTTTAACATTCTCGCATGCAATTTAGCCTATGTTCTTCTAATTCATTCAATTGAAACAATCTTTCCTCACCACCAAGGTTAAATCTAAATTTAAGTCTTTGATAGCCCAATAGGCTTTATGTTCAATTTCCACCGGTAAATGACTTGCTTTGCCATATACCATTCGGTATGGACTCATTCCTATCGAGGTTTTATAACCAGCCTCGGTATGCCCATAAAGCATCCTTAAGTTTGGCTTCCCAATCTTTACAATTAGGCCTAATGCCTTTTTTAATATTGCTTTTATTGCCTCATTGCTAACCTCTACTTGGCCGATGTTTGAGGATGATAAGATGTAGCTAACTTGTGAGTTACACCATGTTTGGCAAAACACACCTTTCGGCCACCACTTTTACAAAAGGTTGCAATTAGGCCACCGAGACTTCAAAATTTTCGGATGGCCACATGTACGGTAACTTATCTTGCACGTTAACCCCTTTTTAGATGGACGTTAAGTTTGGACGTTAAGTTTGATTAAATGTCTATTTTACCCTCGACTTCTTCATCTTCACGGATGTGAAAGTAACCGGATCCGGTTTAAAACTCGATCCTGGGCCAAATGGGTTTGGTAGAAGTGACGAAAAGGGTTGGAAATCGGCATTTTCTCGAGAGTCGTCGATGATTAGAACTGTTGGGATGCGTGGCGAAGTTCTTGGAAGAATTGGCGCAATGGCCGCAGGGGCGGCGGCGGCGGGAGAGCTGGGGAATGTGGACTGCGAGATTAGTGATTAAAAGCGCTCGCGTGGGACGGAGTGGTGGAGGAGGCCGGGAATTCGAGATTGACGCCTCGACTTCTTCATCTTCACGGATGCAAAGTAACCAGATCTGGTTTAAAACTCGATCCGGGGCCAAATGGGTTTGGTAGAAGTGGACGAAAAGGGTTGGAAATCGGCATTTTCTCGAGAGTCGTCAATGATTAGAACTGGTTTGGGGACGTGGCGAAGTTCTTGGAAGAATTGGCAATGGCCGCAGGAGGCGGAGGCAGTAGGAGGCGGGGGAATTGTGGACGGCGAGATTAGTGATTAAAAGCGTCGTGGGACGAGTGGTGGAGGGGAGGCCGGGAATTCGAGATTGACGCCGAGGAAGATCCGCCGTCGGACCCTTGACTTAACCCGATGACTCCGACGTGAAAGTTGGAGATGGGTGGAAGGGCGAGACTTTGAGCTGATTTAACGAGAGTGGGAAGGAGTTGGGGAGTGTAAGACCGAGTTTTTGGCCATCGATTCGGCTTTAAGCTTCAATTACAAACTGGTCGATCCATTGTAGTAGTACGATTCTCTTTGTATGTATGTAAATACTATAAATATGTATGAATTTCTATCGCAAAAATGGTGGGATGGAGATTGAAGAGGCAAATAAACAAACAATGGTACAATGGGGTTTGATTGCCTCTCCGTCATCTTCATCTTGGTTCCGTGAAGATGAAGAAGTCGAGGGTAAAATAGACATTTAATCAAACTTAACGTCCAAACTTAACGTCCATCCAAAAAAGGGGTTAACGTGCAAGATAAGTCTTGTACAGTGGCCATCCCGAAAATTTTGAAGTCTCAGTGGCCTAATTGCAACCTTTTGTAAAGTACAGTGGCCCAAAGGTGTGTTTTGCCCACCATGTTTCTTAAGGACATTATTTAATAATTTATTAGTAAAATGAGTTCCTTGGTCACTGATTATTGTCTTCGGTACTCCATACTTGGCAAAAAGATCTTCTACAAATTTAACCACAGTTTTACCATCATTTGTTTTAGTAGCTATAGCTTCTATCCATTTGGATACATAATCAACAGCTACCAAGATATATTCACAATTATTAGAAACTGGAAAAGGACCCATGAAATCAATACCCCAAACATCAAAAATTTCAACAACCATATTAGTGTGCAAAGGCATTTCATTTCTTTTTCCTATTCCACCAGTTCTCTTACATTTATCACAAGTTCTATAAAATAAATCACGTCTCTAAAAACAAGAGGCCAATATAAACCCGATTGTAAAATTTTTCTAGCAGTTTTATTCCCACTAAAATGACCACCACAAGAGTATTCATGGCAGAATTTCATAATACTTTGTTGGTCTTTTTCTGGGATACATTGTCTGATTAAAAAGTCTGAACACATTTTATATAAATGAGGCTCTTCCCAAAAATATTTTTTTGCTTCGGTCAAAAATTTCTTCTTTTGATAGTGATCAAAATCAGGATTTATAATATCAGACACATAATAATTGACAAAATCAGCATACCAGGGGTCTGAATCTTTGATTGCTAGAAGTTGTTCATCAAGGAAATCTTCATTTATAGGAATTGGATTGTCAAGAAATTGACGTTCAAGTAGGGGTGAAAATTCTAATCTAGACAAGTGGTCAGCTACGACATTTTCGGTTCCCTTTTTATCCTTGATTGTAATGTCAAATTCATGCAATAATAGCATCCACCTAATTAGTCTAGGCTTAGCATCTTTCTTACTTAATAAATACTTTAAGGCAGAATGATCAGAAAATATTATCACTTTTGATCCTAACAGATATGGTCTAAACTTTTCCAATGCATACACAACTACTAAAAACTCTTTTTCTGTTGTTGTATAATTTAGTTGTGCATCATTTAGTGTTCTACTAGCATAATGTATCACATGTGGCTTCCTATCTACCCGTTGTCCTAACACGGCTCCAATTGCAAAATCTGATGCATCGCACATTATCTCAAAAGGGAGAGACCAATCAGGGCCGGATAAAATAGGGGCAGTGGTTAATCTTTCTTTTAATAAATTAAATGCATTTATGCATTCTTGATCAAAAACAAATTTGGTATCTTTTGCTAACAAGTTACATAGAGGTTTACATATTTTGGAAAAATCTTTTATAAATCTTCTATAGAAGCCAGCATGCCCTAGAAAACTTCTAACACCTTTAACAGAAGTTGGAGGGGGTAATTGTGAAATAACTTCAATTTTCGCCTTATCGACTTCAATGCATTTATTAGACATAACATGCCCAAAGACAATTCCATGTTTGACCATGAAGTGACTTTTCTCCCAACTTAAAGTTAAATTTGTTTCACAGCATCTTTTTAAGATTGATGTAAGATTTTCTAGGCAGTGATCAAAAGAGTTTCCAAAAACTGAAAAATCATCCATGAAAACTTCAACACATCTTTCTACCAAATCTGAGAATATAGAAATCATGCATCTTTGAAAGGTAGCTGGTGCATTACATAGTCCAAAGGGCATTCTCCTAAAAGCAAAAGTACCAAAAGGACATGTAAAGGTGGTTTTCTCTTGGTCTTCGGGTGCTACAGGAATTTGGTTGTAGCCAGAAAAACCATCAAGAAAACAATAGTACTCATGACCGGCTAGTCTTTCAAGGATTTGATCAATAAATGGCAAAGGAAAGTGGTCTTTCCTAGTTGCCGCATTTAGTTTTCTCAAATCAATGCACATTATGTAACCAGTAATAGTTCTTGTATGGACTAATTCATCTTTTTCATTTTTTACTACTGTAATTCCTGATTTCTTAGGAACTACCTGAACTGGACTAACTCATTTACTGTCTGAAATCGGGTAAATTATACATGCATCTAGAAGCTTAAGGACTTCTTTTCTTACGGCTTCTTCCATGTAAGGGTTAAGTCTTCTTTGTCTTTCTCTTGAAGGCTTACTACCTTCTTCTAAGTGTATTTTATGCATGCACATAGACGGACTAATACCTTTTAAATCAGCTAGGGACCATCCTATAGCTTCTCTATGTGTCCATAAAACTTTTAATAAACTTGCTTCTTGTTCTTCAGTTAAGTCTGCTGCTATTATAACAGGCAAAGTTTTACCTTCCCCTAAAAATGCATATTTTAAGTGGGGTGGTAATGGCTTTAATTCTTCTACAAGAGGAGTTTTAACAGACGGAATAAATTCAGAATTTTTTGGTTTAATTGTTTCTTCTACTTTAACCTCCTCATTATTTCCTTCTTTAACATCTTCATTATTTTCTACTTTTTCATCCTCTATTTTTATTTCTTCAAAAAGAGATTTTAAAATCTCTACTTCATCTTCTTCATTAATTTCATCCTCTACTTTTTTCTATTTTATCAGAATTATTTTCTGATTCTTCTTATTTTTCCTTATTATTTTTATCTTTATTTTTAAGAGCTTCTAATTTTTCTCTTTCTTGTCTTTCTTCTTCTTCTATTTCTCTTTCTATTTCTTCAATGTCAATTTTTATGGGACGAATAAGACTATCATCATAAACTATAAATACATCTTTCTCATAGTCGTCATCTTCATTACTTTCTTCAAAAGTTTGAGTAGTTAATTTTTCGATTTCATCTATGGAGAAACATGCATTCATGTCACTAGGTCTATTCATAGCATCATACACAAAAATTTCGACAGTTTCACCTAGGACTGACATTGAAAGTTTACCATTCTTCACATTTATCATAGTATTGGCAGTGGCCATAAAAGGTTTGCCTAACAAGATAGGGACTTCATTATTTGTGCAAATTTTTCTTTTCATCTCTAGAACCACAAAGTCGACTGGAATGATTAGTTTATCAACCTGAACTAGGATGTCTTCCACTATACCCAAATGATGTTTAACTGAACGATCAGCTAATTGTAATTGCATATTAGTGGGTTTTAGTTCTCCTAACCCTAATTGTTTATAGACCGCAAAAGGCATCAAGTTAATACTTGCTCCTAGATCTAGCATGGCTTTCATATTTTTAGAGCTACCCAAAGAAACTTGGATATTAAAGCTATCAGGATCTTTTAACTTAGGGGGAAGTTCGGGTTGTAAAACAGCACTTACGTTTTCAGAAACAATAATTTTTTCATTGTTTTCAAACTTGTGTTTCTTAGAGTGAAGATTTTTGAAAAACTTAGCATAGGCTGGAATATTTTTAATAACGTTGAGCAAAGGAAGATTAACATTCACTTTGGATAACATATTATAAATTTCTGAAAATTGTTTGTCCATTCGGTTTTTCATAAGTCTTCTAAGGAACGGAATTGGAGGAACATATGGTGGTGGAGCCACATAAGGTTCCTCTTCTTCTTGTTCTATCTATTTTTCAATTTCTACTTGATTTTCTTTATTTTGAACTTCTACTTCTACCTCTTGATTAGTTGCTTGATTATTCTCATTGTTATCTTTTTCAACTTCTTTCTCAGAATTATCTACTTCATCAGGCATATTAGAAGATTGAACAGGATCACTTACCTCTTCACCTATTACTTTACCGTTTCGCAAAACAGTGATAGATTTTGCTTGCTCGGTTTGGCTAGGGAAATTCCTTTCTTCTCTTTTCTCGGTCTCAGAATTTGCAATGTGCTTCTTCAAATTTTCAACTTCTTCAAGCAGATATTTTATCAGGACAGCTTGACCTTTACTTGTTCCATCTTGTTTTGGAACTTCTTCAATTCTTAATTGATTTTGATTTGGAAATTGTTGTGGTTGGGGTTGTGGTTGTTGATGCTGAAATTGTTGAGGTTGTAGTGGTTTATTTCCTCCCCAAGAAAAATTAGGATGATTCCTCCAACCAGGATTATATGTGTTTGAATAGGGATCATTCCTTGGTCTTTGAGGGTATACGTTCATGGCATTGGTCTGTTCAGCATATATAGCATTTGATGGACAAAAATTAGTAGCATGAGAATATAATCCACATAAGACACATGCTTCTTGAATTGACCAGTTTTCAAATTGAGCTTGTGTACCTGATTTTTCTTGAACTTGATATAAACTTCTACTTTTACCTCTAGCACTTTTCTGTTGAGAATTTATACTTAACATCTCAAATAGTTCCTCTAGTGCATCTGGTGTCATTCTATTAATAGAACCATCAGCTGCACTATCAACCATAGTTTGTAAACCTGGCGAAAGACCATGATAAAATTGAAGTACTAACACATGTTGAGCCAGATTATGATGAGGACACATAAAGGAAAAGTACCCATCATATATTCATAGTCTCTAAGGAAACTTACAGGATCTTCGTGAGGCATTCCGTGAAAAGAAGGTATAGCATTAAAATAATGGCCTTTTAATTTGAAATTCCTTACTGCTTCTGGTAAGACTAGGCATGATGTTACCACATTTAATGAAGGTATACCGAAATCATTAATAGTTCTTTGATTTACAACTACTTCCATATTTCTTCTAGCAGATTCTTCTTCTCTTTGATTCACATTAGCCGGGCGAACCGGATTTTCAGGATTTTGATTAATATTATCCATCGGAGTATCAACCAGAGGATCCTCTTGATTCAATTGTTCTTGATTATCAGGCTGGGTTGCTAAATTTTCAAGATCTTCTTGATTTCTTCTAATATTATTTATATCTTGATTCAGTTCTACTAGTTGAGGATTCAAAGATGTACGACCGTGCATAAAATAAATAAAGCAATTTTAAAACAACTAACTATTAAAAACAAATAAAATAAAATCTTTTTGTATTTTTATTTTTATAAAAACTGAAAAACTAAAATTAAATTAAAAATTACGCTACCAACAAACTAACTATGTAAACCAGCTTGTCCCCGGCAGCGGCGCCAAAAACATGATCGATGTCGTATTTTACTTATTTCCTTGCAAGTGGACAAGACTATTGGAGAATAGTTTTGGAAGCAAGGGTCGAACCCACAAAGACAAGAGATCACAAATAGTGCAATTTATTGATAGCTAATTATTAATCTAAGGGGGGGGGTTTATATTAATTTTAATCTAACTAATCATTATTCAGGTGTTTAACTAATTAGCAGCAATTACAGGTTATGAAGATCTTATGGTGGATGGCAATCTAGGATTAGGGTTTCACTTATATCTCCTCTATGTTTAATTTAAATAAAATTTCATTCAATCTCTTGGGTTCGTTCACAAAAGATAGATATAGCCTGTTGAATTACCGTTCAGTCTCCATCTCCAAATAATTCATCCATTCTATATCCGAAGCACAAGAACATATGATCTATCTGTCACCTAGGTCATATATAGAACCTGGCCCTAACTTATCACTCTCGTGCATCGATAGGTCCAATTTATTGTGATGGTGAGCCAGTGTACGACATATGCACATTGATCATGCAGTTATCCGCACCTCTAGGCCTTTATTATTCACGATTACATTCATTTGTTCAAAGTCAAATAATATAGGGATTGATAAACACCGCAATCAACAAGAATTGAATGAACATAAATATAAATTAAAACATAGATTCGATACAAGTTACCTCCCACCTCCTAGATTAATGAAGATTTAGTTCATCCTTGAAGATGAACAGCACATGGTGATGATTGAATTCATGAATCGATCTTCAATACTTGTAATTACAATAACTAATTATGTTATACAGCCTAAAAATCTATTCTAAAGCAATAGAAAACTGTTTCCAGCCGTTTCTAATCGTCCTATGCTTTGGCTACCGACCTCTATTTATACCAAGGAGTTGTATTACAATTGAATCTCTTGTGAAAACACAAAAATTGGCATTCTGACTACCTTGCAGTTGCAAGGTATGAGGCACCTTGCGACCGCAAGGTCCTTGGAAAATCCGGGGTTTGAGTTTCTTCAATTTCTGTCCACCTTGCGGAGGCAAGGTCTTGAGCACCTTGCGACCGCAAGGTTCCCAGCATGCTTTTCTTCTTTTCTTCTTCAATTTTGCACTCTGCCCCTTTCTCGGAATTTGCACAAAAAATCCTTATAGTTTGCATATTTTCACTTAAAACCCTGAAACTCACAAAATCACTAGAAAACGCATATCAGTAGCCAAAAGCCCCGTGAACTAGCCCAATTTAAGTCATAGAAGTATAGTAAATCGACGTATAAAATACATCGATCAAGCTACATACCAAAGGATGGTGAATAAAGTCTTCAGTTCGCAAATTGGTAGAAATGTGGAGGCCTACATTGATGACATGGTGGTGAAGAGCAAAGGGCACGAGCATACAGTTGATTTAGGAGAAACCTTTGCCAACCTGAGAAATAATAACATTAAGCTTAACCCGAGCAAGTGTGTGTTCGGGGTGAAAGCGGGCAAGTTTCTGGGGTTCATGGTAACTGAAAGGGGCATAGAGGCCAATTCAAAAAAAATTAAGGCACTGGTCACTATGAAGCTTCCTCGGTGTATCAAGGATGTTCAGAAGCTCAACGGTAGAGTGATAGCCCTTGGTCGGTATATTTCTAAGTCAGCTGAAAGATGTTTGTCGTTTTTCAAGGTTTTACGTGGAAATAAGGGGTTCGAGTGGATAGTTGAATGTCAGAAGGCTTTTGAGCAGCTAGTGGAATATTTGGGACGCCCTCCTCTATTGAGCAGCCCGGTTTTTGGTGAGACTTAGTTTGTGTATTTAGTGGCTATGGAGCAGGCTGTAGCCGCTGTGTTAATTAGGAAAGAATGAAATGTGCAAAAGCCTGTTTATTATGTTTCAAAGGCCCTCACCGCAGTGGAGGGACGATATTTTAATGCATACAAATTGGCTTACTCACTTGTTGTTGCTGCTCGAAAACTTCGAGCTTACTTATCTGCACATTGAATCATTGTGTACACGGACACGCCTCTTAGGAAAATTTTGCACAAGCCAGATTCTTCTCGTCGTTTACTCACCTGGTCTATTGAGTTAACTAAGTTTGATATTGACTATCAACCTCGACGAGCAATTAAGGCGCAAGCTTTGGCAGACTTTGTGGCTGAGACTAGTTTCATCGACTCATGCGAGAAGGAAGTTTCTGCCAAGACCGTATCAACGAGTACACCAATTCCAAAGCCCCGACCAGAGTATTGTTGGGAGTTGCATGTTGATGGTTCGGCCAACAGGTTTGGAAGTGGAGCCGGATTAGTGCTAGTCCTGCCCGAGCAGGATGTGGAGTTTGAAAAGGCATTGCGTTTCAAGTTTCCAGCATCCAATAATCAGGCAGAGTACGAAGCCTTGATCGCGGGGCTCGAGCTCGCGCAAGATGTAGGAGTTCAAGAGGTGATTGTTTACTGTGATTCACAGTTGGTCGTGAATCAAGTACGGGGCGATTACCCTGTTCATCATCCAGTGCTAGTTCGTTATTGTGCAATGGTGAAGGAAATTTTGAAGGACTTCGATTACTGGGAATTGGTGCGAATTGCTCGCGAGGACAATATGCGAGCAGATTATTTATCCAAGATGGCTGAAGATGAAATTCAATCTCTGCATCCGGGGGTTATGATTGAATATGTGGAGGTTCCAGTAATAGAAAAGGAGGTGATCATGGACATCGAGCCTGCTGCAAAGTGTTGGATAGATGACTTGACAACTTATATCGAGCAGGGGACCTTGCCCGAGGACAAGACGGAAGCTTGAACTATTTAGAAGCGGGCATGCCGATACGTCATTTTGGATAAGATACTCTATCGAAGATCGTATACTAGACCCCTGCTCGGGTGTGTACGACCAGAGATGACCGAGGACATTTTAGGAGAAATTCACGAAGGAAAATGTGGAGGGCATCCTGGCCAAAGGTCTTTGGCAGAAAAAGTCTTAGCTACTGGTTTCTATTGGATTACTTTGAGGCGAGATGCAGAAATGTATGTTCGGCGTTGTGATAAATGCCAACGCTATGCTGACATACCACGGTTACCTTCTACCGAGCAGACCCCTGTGGTAGCGTCGTGGCCATTTGACATGTGGGGTATAGACCTCATTGGCCCTTTTCCTTTGGCCCGTTCAAAGTTTAAGTATGCGGTGGTCGCTATGGATTATTTTACCAAGTGGGTGGAGGCTAAGCCTTTGGCAACAATTAGCGAAGCCAATGTGATTGACTTCGTTCATGAACACATATGGTGCCGTTTTGGCGTTCCGCGAGCAATAGTATCCGACCATGGGACTCAATTCTCAGAAAAATTCATAAAGGCATGCGAGCAGATGCGTGTGAAGCGCGACAGTCTTCGGTGGCATATCCACAGGGTAATGGGCAAGCTGAGGCCGCTAACAAACAAGTCCTACATGTCCTTAAGCAAAATCTTGATGATAAGGCAGAGAGATGAGTGGATGAGTTACCCTCAGCCTTGTGGGCAGTCAGAACGACAGTTAGAGGGCCCACCGGGGAGACAGCTTTTTCTATGGCCTATGGATCTGAGGCCATGGAACCAGTGGAGATGTACTTGCCTAATCACAGAGTGTCACATTATGATGCCAGTTCCAATAATGTTGCTCGGGCAGCCGACCTTGACTTGTCCGAAGAAAAGCGGCTGGAATCCAAGATGAGAATGGCAAATTATAAACAGCGAGCAAAGGCCCATCACGATAAAAGGGTTCGTGGTCGGTCATTTGCTGTGGGGGAGTGGGTTCTCCGTAAAATTGAGGCGACTGGCCATCGAGCAGAGTGGGGGAAACTTTCTCCCAATTGGGAAGGTCCTTTTCAAGTAGTTCGAGTTGCTAAGGAAGGAACCTACATGTTGCAAACAGAGGATGGTGTTGAATTGAAACATCCATGGCATGCAGACCATTTGAAAAAAATATTATCGATGATTAACTGCGTTCAGGATGTTTGTTCATGTTTTTGTCCTAAAAGTTGAGGTGGAATGAATGAGTAGGTATTATTTTCATAATTTGATTATTTCGTTTATAGTATTAAAATTCAGAACTCAATTATACTTTTAGCGGGCATGGTAGTTTCTTTGTCTGGTGTAAGTGTTTGAGCGAGTTGATGTTATCTCGATTATTCTCTCTTTCACGAGCATAAGCTATTTCTGCTCGTGAAAAAAAGTTGGTGTTCGAGTTAGTTGTTTTGGTTGTACTCGATTATTCTCTCTTTCACGAGCATAAGCTATTTTTGCTCGTGAAAAAGAGTTGGTGTTCGACTTAGTTATTTTGATTGTTCTTGATTATTCTCTTTCACGAGCATAAGAGATGCTTTTGCTCGTGAGAAAGAGTTGGTGTTCGAGGGACTTGTCTTGTTTGATTCTGGCAAGCCTGGAATGAGTTGTCTTAATTTAAGAAGCTTATTTGTTCAAAAACGAACAATTGAAATATTTTGAAGACACAAGCATATAGAATATTGGCAGTGAAATTAAAAGCATAGAAGTAGCAAATATTACATGAACAGAAAAGTAAATTGTTTAGAGACCAGAGATAAATTGTTCTTGGAAACCGTGGCACGCAGGCCAAAAAGAAAGTTTCAGGCGTTTGGGGGAATGATTGTGGGGGATGCTTGATCAGGGTCAGTTATTTCTTCAGGGTTGGCCTCGAGGATGACTACATCTTCTTCATTGGTTGGGTCAACAGTGCCTTCATCTTCTTTTGATTGTGCCTGAGCTGTCCAGATTTGGGTCATGAGCTCGCTAATGGTGACCTGGGCAGCTGGAGGAGGGGTCCATGGAGATAATCCTTTCTCTGCATCAGCCTCAGCGAGAGATTCTAGCTCGTCCTCGGTATATGGAACAAGGGCATGGCCAGGGCGGGTTGAAGGACAGAAAGGCGGGTTGGTACCCCATTCAGCGAGCAGCTCTGGCCGGATCTCTAACCCACTGCATGAAATTTGCCTCAGCACATGATGCACTCCCTGGAGGAAAAAAGGATAAGCTTCATTCTCGACGCAAGCAGCAAAATCTTCTAAGTTTTTATAGTCCTCGATAATATTTTGCTTCTACATTGGGGCGAGCAAGCTCTTCCTTCAGTTTCCTCTCCAGTTTGGCAGCAGCAGCTTTGGCTTCCTCCAGCTGCGTTTGGGTAGCTCGGAGTTCTTTCCGGACTGCAGAGATGTTATTCAAGGCCTTCTCTTCGAATTTCTTGGAGAAATCCAAGTGGGATTCCAAGATTTTCTTTTCCTCCTTGACTTTGGAGAGCTCGGTCACTTTAGCAGTAAGAGTCTCCTCGGTCGTTTTAAGCTCGGCCCGAAGAGTATTGACGGTTTCTTCCAGTTGGTTCTTCTCCTTCACCATAGCGGCATTGGAATTGACATTGTCAATGAGTCGGTCATACATCAACTCCATTTTCGTGGCAATCTGCAAATAAGGGTGTAGTCGGTGCCTGTGATATGTTTACAAAAAACAGAGTGTAAGAAGAAAAAGGGTACTTACCTCGGTTAAGCACATTCCAACTTCGCCGACCAGAACCGAGCTCGCATGCTTTGCACTTTTCTTTCGGACTCCGCCGTGTCGCATCCTTCTTACTAGACCAAGTCCCACAGTTGCTGGGTAGCCGATGCGTTTGAAAATGTTAATTTTGTCCAGATCGGGCACGTTGGCAATCTCGGCGATGAGGGCCCCAGATTTCTCTCGGTCTTCGGGCATAAAAAAGTTATCTTTATGCCATGAGGGAGTGGATGGGTTAGTATCTTCGAGCACAACCTTATCTGCTCGGTTCCTGCTCCTTTTTTCCTTTGGGGGACTTTGGCTTGGGGTGGCTGTAATGGTTGCAGGATGGGTGCTTAGGGTGGCTGGATCAACCCTTTGCACGGCGGGCTTGGTAGCTGCAAGCATGGTCGGTTGGCTCGGTTCTGGTTGATTCCGCTTGGTACCACACCCGGTGGTAGTATCCAGAATAGTTGGAAGGGCAGCAGCAGTTTGGGTGGATAAATGCTTGTTTCTTTTGGTCGCTCTTTTTTTAGCGGCCTGGAGGAATTTGTTCGCGTCATTCAATTACTTCATGTCTGCAAGTGTCAGAGTAAGAGTATAAGGAAAACAAGATAGATAGTAAGTCTATAAGTTCAAAATAGAGAGCAGACCAGTAATTGAAAAAAGAGGGTGTGCAGTTGATTCTAGTTCGCGCACAGTTGGGGCATTCACTGGGGAATTTGTTTCCATGACATGGTCCCCAGTATGGATGTGGTAGTTCGGGGTCAATGGTAACTCGTGGCTCGACTCCCTCCACGGGCCAATTTATGATCCCGGCCAGACAAAGAAGGGTTAAATCAGATGTGAGGACTCGCCAATCAAGTACCCAGTCTTGTCCAGCCCGACCATCCCGTCCTTCTTTTACCCCGAGCAGCGATCTGAACGCCCTGGCTATTTGGGGTTCGCCAGCTCGGAAGGCAGTCTTGTCGTACTCAGGGAGCCCAAAATTGTGAAGGTAGGGAGCAAATGGCCAGCCAACACTGGACTCAAGTAATAAGGCTTTTCCATCCCAGCCATCTACCTTATTTGGGCCGTCATTCAGAAGTTTGAAGTAATTAGGGTTTGAGCGCCCTGTGATATGTCCGGTTTTCTTGTCTAAGGAGAATAGGAAAATTTTCCTAAACAAGGTCATCTCGGGTTCGAACCTGAGCAGCCTGCAGGCAACGATATATGCAACCAAAAACCTTACTGTTGTAAGGGTCTGGTCGCAGGAGAGGGAGTTGGTTATGTTTAGGAATTCTACGATGAATGGGTCAAGGGGGAGGCGAAGCCCTACAATGAAAAAATTGAAGTAGAAGACCATCCGGTCTCCTTGGTAATTGTGCCCGTTTTCATTGATGTTTAGGTCGAAGGCTCTTACCCGGTAGTTCTTGGGGTCCATACCCAAGGAATAAAACCAGGCACCGACCTCATCTTCACAAGTCAATTCGTTCCATTTGATCGAGGGTGGGATGTTGGTAATGATTTGGGGGTTACTCGAGCTGGGGAGGTTTTCAGTTCGTTCATTTTCGAAAAAGTTCTGTTCATTTTTGCTCGTTTCTGGTTCAGCAAAGTGTTGGGGTTTTCGTCTTCGCGAAATCAAAGTAATTTCTTCTTGCTCGCTTTCCTCGGAACTAGAACTTGTAGACACCGGGTTTTCCTCAGGAGCACCATGGTCGTAGCTACGACCTTCAATTTCTGAGTGGGTTTCGTCGCTGGACATCCTATAGGAAACAGGAATCGAGGAACACATGTTAAATCTTGCTCGAGTAGTTTGGCAAAAGTAAATCAATTAAAAACCCATGGCAAGAGCATGTCCTAGGATCGGCGAGCAGGGCACCGATCATGTATTCCTCGATTCCCTTATTTGGACTGGAATGGTTTGGTGATAGAAGGGGGAGCAAGATGAATTGAAGGAATCGGAACCTAAAAGCCTACGTTTTGATAGTCTACACTCTAAATTCAAGTCTTCAACAGATTAACTGCAGAAAAGACTGTGTATGGAAGAATAACACTGGGGAACCCTAATTCGGGGTTAAAGTAGTAAAAGCATGGAGAAGATATAGAAACAAAGATTTAAGAGAATACCTGTTTTTTTCGTCGAGGAATGAAGGTTGTAGATCTTGGAAGATTGTTGTGGATTGAGTGCAGGTGTGAGCAAGATCGGCGCCAAATTAAACTTCAAATGCAGAGATGTTTCTTTTCGACTTTGATATTTCTTAAAACGGTAAAAGTTGGAATGGGGGGGGGGGGAGACTCCCACTTTTATACATGATGAAACCGTCTCTTGGAGGTTACCCATCATTAGGGCTCGGATATCGAGGCTCGGGGATCGAGGCGGCATTAATGACTCGTTGGAAAATGGGCCTATCTCTTCAAAGAGGCGGCGAGTGACGGCTTGTTTCTTTAAAACCCTTTTGGGCTGCCATCTGCTTAAAGCTTTGATCGTGGGCAACTCGATGCACACATTAAAGGATTTAATTATGTTTTAAGGGCGATTTGATCTATGAATTCTAGGTCCTTCTCCTCGCTTCGAGCATGAATACTCGGTAGACAAGGAGTAGGGGGCTACTGAGCTGCTCGACCCAATAGGCCCAAGACATGGGTCATGTGTCTGGCACATCGTCATCATTCACAGGCAGCGCACGTGCATCCTAAGGTCAAAGGCACGAGGGAAAGATCAATGACTTTTAGTATATCGTGAGCTGGGGTCTTAACCTTCAGCAGGCAAGAGTATAAGCGAGCTAGTGGCTTAACCAGCGAGCAGGAACGCGTAGCTTGTCCATTAAAGAGTTATTGTTAGTTGGGGACGGTTTCATCCGGAAAACTCTCCATGTTACCGTTGTGGTGAATGGGACAGTTAATGAGGGAGTTAATATGCCCGCCATTTATGCCATGAACGTTAATGGGCAGTTATGAGCAGTTATTCTCTCCGGCATCAACTATAAAAGCCCCTCAAAATGAAGGAGGGAGGTACGTGATTTCTAATTACTAGCCTTTACTCTGCCAAATTGTTGACTGAGTGAATTGTTGTGCTAATTCTTACGTCGGAGGGCCTTTGCAGGAGGTGCCCATGCCTAGTTCACGTTTCCTTTAATTGATTTGCAGAGTAAGGCCTTGAAGATTGTGGATACATTGAAAGCCAGATATCCAATTAGTAAAGCCCAGTGCGTCTAGCCTAATTTTGGACGCATCAGAAAGTAATACATTTAAAACTAAAAATGACATATGTAAGTCCAAAAAGTAACATTTTTTTAGGAAAAAATTATAATTTTTATTAAAAATATAAAGTGACACTTTTAAGGCCAAAAGTGACACATGTTATACTGTAAAGTGACACTGTTAATATTAAATGTGTCACTTGTTAGCATTGAAAATGTCAAGTTTTAGTATTAAACTAGTATTTTTGCCCGTGCCAATGACACGGTGCTAGTTTGAGAATTTATCAATAAATGAAACAGATAATGTGGAAATGAATTAATATTTACTTATAATTTGTCTAAGTTAATTATGATAAGAGTTAAAAAGTAAAAAAAAAACTAATATTTCAAATTACAAAACTTACGAATTTTTTTTTTTTAAAAATCATTTTTATACTAAATTGTGGGTCGAAAAAAAATTAAATTGATTAAGTTACAATACAATTTGGATTACAATTACAATTACATTCGGATTAACGGGAATAAGAATTGGTTTAGATAAAATTGGATTAACGTGAATAAGAATACGCTTAGATACAATATGGATTACAGTTACAATTATAAAAACGTGAATGAGAATATGTTTACAATTGGATTAACTTGAATAAGAATAGATTTACAATTAGATTACAGTTACAATTACAATTGAATTAACGTGAATAGGAATATATTTACAAATTATAATTGGATCAACGTGAATATGAATAGGTTTAGATACAATTTGGATTACAATTACAATTATAAAAAGTGAATAAGAATATGTTTAGATAAAAACGGTTAAGATTAGATTAAATGATTACCGCCAACTGTCGTTAATATATGCGACATGAGGAAGAAATTACGGCCGTAAGATTAAAGTAAAATAATAAATCTTAATTGTTACTTATCCCAAGTCAATTGCACACATATAAACTGACCTATATTGTATTATAGAGGTTTAGATACAATTTGGATTACAGTTACAATTATAAAACGTAAATAGGAAAGGTTTAGATAAAAACGGTTAAGATTAGATTAAATGATTACCGCCAACTGCCGTTCACACATGCGACATGATGAATAAATTACGGCCGTAAGATTAAAGCAAAACAATAAACTACTAAAAATATAAACTGACCTCTATTGTATTATAAACTAGTACTCTTGTCCATACCGATGGCACGGCGCTAGTTTGGAAATTTATCAATACATGAAGCAGATACTGTGGAAATGAACTACTAAAAATATTATTTTCTTAAAAAAATTGACTTTTAAACGGGGCCTCTTTGCCTGAAACAAAGGGATTAATTAAAAATTTGTATACGAAATTGCGGCCGGACAAAACGGGCCGACAAAAATATATTGTGGAAATGAACTAAAAATATTATTTTCTTAATAATATTGACTTTCAAACGGGGCCTTTTTGTGCGGAACAAAGAGATTAATTAAAAGTTTGTATATGAAATTGCGGTTGGACAAAACGGGCTGGACAAAAATAAAATTGCTTAAGTTAATTACGATAACAGTAAAAAAGAAAAAAAAATCAAATTACAAAACTTACGTTTTTTTTAATTTTTTTTAAAATTTGTATATGAAATTACGGGTCGGAAAAAAATTTAATTGATTAAGTTAATTACGATAACAATTAAAAAGAAAAAAATACAAATGCAAACTTTCGTAACCATAAAACTGTAAAACTATAAAACAATAAAATATTAACTGTAAAACCGTAATATCTCAGTAAAAGAATAAATGTAAAATAATAATGTAGTCATTCGCATATGTGAGAGCTGAGGGAAATAAGGACCGTTGGATCACAGTAAAACAGTAAATCCTGACCTCTTTTTATCCCAAATCAAATGTAAGCGTGCAACACTGAGCTGTATTGTATTATAGATGTATTATAAATGTGTCACTTTTAGCAGTCAACATTAGTTTTAAAATAACATTTTTTTAGTATTAAATGTGTCACTTTTTAGTATTAAAAGTGTTACTTTTTAGTATTAAAAGTATCACTTTTTAGCATTAAGAGTATTATTTTGAATTTTAATGAGAATTATAATAAATTTCCCTTTATAGTGTCACTTTCAACCTTAAAATGTGTGACTTTTGTCTTTTCAATGTGTCACGTTTGGCTTTAAACGTATCATTTAACATTTCGTTAAAGTCCATTAAGGTCCGTCAAGTATTAAATGTGTCACTTTTTATTATTAAAAGTGTCACTTTTTAGTATTAAGAGTATCACTTTTTAATATTAAATGTGTCACTTTTTAGTATTAAATGTGTCACTTTTTAGTATTAAATAAATTTGTCACTTTTTAGTATTAAAAATTTGTCACTTTTTAATATTAAAAATGTCACTTTTTAGTATTAAGAGTATTACTTTGTATTTTAATGAGAATTATAATAAATTTCCCTTTATAGTGTCACTTTCAAACTTAAAATATATTACTTTTGTCTTTTCAATGTGTCACGTTTGGCTTTAAACGTATCATTTAACATTTCGTTAAAGTCCATTAAGATCCGTCATGTATCTCACGGCAATTGATGCTAACGGGACTGCCAAAGGATTAAACTGTAAGGCGTGGGAAGCATAAGAATTTCGACGGTAAACCTTAAAAGTGTAAGGGCACCGGAGCAAAATGACACATCTCTGGCAATAAAACTTAAAAAAGGCGCTGGGGAGTTTCGAAAATATATCACTTTTGTCTTTTCAATGTGTCACGTTTGGCTTTAAACGTATCATTTAGCATTTCGTTAAAGTCCATTAAGATCTGTCAAGTATCTCAAGACAATTGATGTTAATAGGCCTGACAAAGGATTAAACTGTAAGGTGTGGGAAATATAAGAATTTCGGCGGCAAACCTTAAAAGTGCAGGGGCATCAGAGCAAAATGATACATCTCTGACAATAAAACTTACGGCGGCAAACCTTAAAAGTGCAGGGGCACCGAAGCAAAATGACACATCTCTGGTAATAAAACTTAAAAAAAAACAACTAGAGGGTTTTGAACTTTAAACCACCACACTTACGTTTTTCCCTATGAACCATCTTATCCGATTATTTTATACAAAATTTTATAACATATTATTTATTTATTATGATCCGTAAATTTCTAAATGGGATTGTAAAATCGTCTTACAAGAGACTACCTCATATTTTAAATAAAATAATAATTATTATTCTTGTAGAAATTGCACTATTTTAGTGAGATGGTGCAATTAATGATTAGAGATGACCTTAGTAGCGAGAAAGAGTATATGAATTTGAGAATTGTAGAATTGTACAAGTCGTCTTGTCCAACAACACTCACCGAATAATCCATGAATTTACTTTTCTTTCTTTCTTTTTTTTTTTTTTTTGGTCAAAACTAAGCTAGATTAGACAACAATAATAAAGCTAGAAAAAAACATACATTTTCTTTTAAAAAATCTTTAAGCGAGTTGAAAGAGGTTCAAAGTAGAGAGAAAACATTTTTTTTGGGGAGGGAATGATTGATCAAATGTTAAGGGATAAGAGTGTAGGCGGTAGGGGCGTAAATGTTTCGGTTTGGTTTGATTTAGGCTAAAATCACGAATTGAACTGCTGTCAATTGATTCCAAAAATTTCAAATCGAACCGAACAAGGATTGGGCCAAACTGAACCAAAGCAAACCACTCGGTTTTATTTGGTTCGATTTCACGGTTTATACAAATTATTTTTAATCAATTTAACTATCATTCAAAATAACAATAAAAAATAAAATTAACATCAAAATTAGATAATAACCTACTAAAAATAAATTATCATAAAGAAAACAACATAAATTCTAAAATAAACACAAACAATGGAAAAAATAATAATTCTCAAACAGTCAAGATTTTGTTTGGTTTAGTATGTATATAATAGATTATGCATATCAGATGATTTAAAAGTTCAAAATAGTTAACAAATAGTCGAATATATATATATAAAAATATAGGTTGATTTGGTTTGTTCGATAGCAAAAACCATGGAGTGAACTGAACCATATGATTTTCTAATTTTTAAAACCGAACCCAAACTATATATGATTAAAACCGAACCAATCCGACTAGTTTGGTTTGGTGATTCCCATTGCCACCCTATATTTAGTGGAGTATTTATTCAGTAAATGGGACCGTATTTAGTAACAGTATAAACAGGGTTCAGCCTCCGTCAACATATTGGACTATATTAACTATCTTCGTCCCTATCCTATCTTCCTTACTTTCCCTTGTCGGTCTTCGTACAAATCAAATTAAACATGTCCTCCGGCGGTGTCACCGTCGCCGACGCAGCCCCGCAACTCTACTTCTGCTACAAGTGTAATCACAATGTTTCCATCACCCTCCTCCCTAACGCTGAACTCATTTGCCCTACTTGCAGCTCTGGCTTTCTCGAAGAAGTAGAAAACCCTAACCCCATCCCTACCGTCGATCATATCCAAAATCCACTTCTCTCCGCCTTCTCTGAATTCTTGGGCGGCGGCGGCGGTGACAGCGACGGCGGCGTGCACTTCTCCCGCCGATCCTTTACCACCACCTCCGTCGACCCTCTACAAGACTTTTTCGGTCCCTCCTTTTTCCCGCCCCGAACACGCGTTGCCCCACAGGAGCCCGACGTTTTCAACCCGTTTACGTTCCTGCAGGAGTACATGAGTTCTGCGAGGGCCGGCGGAACTGAGTTTCATATCGTCATTAACGGCCACAACTCCGGTGATCCTGGATTCCACCTCCCGGCTAACTTTGGAGACTACTTCGTTGGTCCAGGCTTCGAACAACTTATTCAACAATTGGCTGAGAATGATCCGAACCGTTATGGCACTCCGCCTGCGTCCAAATCGGCCGTGGAGGCCCTCCCTAATATTAAGGTCGATGACAACTTGTTGAAGTCTGAATTAGCTCAGTGCGCTGTTTGTAAGGATGACTTTGAGCGGGGTATGGAGGTGAAGCAGATGCCCTGCAAGCATGTGTATCATTCTGATTGTATACTTCCGTGGTTGGAATTGCATAACTCGTGCCCTGTTTGTCGATACGAGTTACCTACTGACGATCCCGATTATCAGAGCACCGCAGGAAACTCGGCTGCTGCTGGGAGTTCAAGTGCTTCGGGATCAAGTGGCGGCGGTGGTGGAGCTCAGGCTGGACAGAGGAGGTTTAATATATCTCTGAATTGGCCTTTCCGCAGAGGAAGCGGAGATGGTAGCAGCAGTGGTAACAACGATGGGGAATCCAACTCTGGCGGGCAACAAGGTTGGGGGTGGATGTGAATGAACACCGTTAGGTACATATTCTTGTGTTTGGTCCCTTTTTTGAGTTCCAGTTTTGCCATTTTGACTATGTGGGGTGACCTTATTCTTCTTCGTATGAGTGCACTTGAAGTATTATTTGAAATCATTTATGCACCTGATTATGTGATGGAATCAGGGGTCTTGCGGCATACCTATCTTTGCTTGCATCCGCTGCCGTTGCTGTATTGAAGGTAATGCATTTGGTTATGGGTGAATTAGGGATAGTGATAGGGCTGGAAAACGGAATACATGCATTTGACCTAAATGGGATGAAGTTAGAGTGTAATGTGGATGGGGCAGACCTTACTTTTATTTGCACTTGCTGTGGATTTGATTGGGATGGGATTAGGGATAGCGATAGCCAATAATCGATAGAGGCGGTGATAAGATATAGTTGGTTTCTAGTGGAACTGTTCGGACAGAATCCTCTGGGTTAATTTTGAATTATACTGTGGCAACGATTAGTATAGGAGAGTGGCGTTGGGGGCTCTGATAGTAGATGTCCACAAGAAACTCTAATTAATTCCTAAATGAAGTATTGAACTGAATGATATTTTATTATTTGGATGTGACAATCGTCCTGAAATGGTCGTGAAACTAATTCATTATTGGTAGATGGGAAGCTGCCATACTTCGCTTAAGACTTGCCCTACTGGAAACAATTGTGGTTATGGAGATAATGTAGCCTATTTTTGCGGATACACAATAAATGTGATGTATGGGTTAAGACAGTTGATTCTGTTCATGGTGGTGAAGAGTAATAGATCTTGAAGGTGGTGAGAGGGAAGAGTGAACAAAAAATTAGTGACTCTGAAGCTGTGGTTTTTACCCATCGGTATTTTTGGGATTTAATGGATAAATGCCTCAGCCGTTGCAGTTCATCAACGGAGATTTTTCTCCAACTTGACAAGAGTGTAGATATGACCATTGTGTTTCTTAAAGCACGTGTATCTTTTAGAAGACAAGTCCAGTGGATTATAGACAAAAAAGTCTGAATGGTATCTGATCCTGTTATAGCAAACACTATGCGTATGAATCGTATTTAATAAATATTCTATATTAGATTATTATGGATTCGCTTAAGTTTTACTTTAGTTCCAGTTTAACATTTTTGAAGTTAGTCTCAAGAAGTTATACTACATTTGTCTTTGAACATTTTTGAACGGAAGTTAAGCATTAGGTTTCCTAAAAGTGACTGGCATAGGCACAGATAGAACTTCAAAAGTGACGACCAATTTGGAATGGAGATAGTAATTTCAAATTGGAAGAATGTGCAATAAGCAAATACTATCTAAAGTTTCAAGTGGTGGAAGCTTAAATCTGCTTTAAGCTTCTTCTGATTACGGTTAAGGCTGTTAAGCATGGTTACAAGTTACATTGGCTTGTATGGTGAAGCTCTGTTAATATCCTGGGTTGAAAGTGTCTGTGCCTGTGCCCTTCTTTTGTTAAGGGGAATCCTTTTGAAGTTATTTCAAAGTTTTTTAACCCCCCCCCCTAAGGCTGGGTTAAAAGTGGCTGTCCTATTCTTCTTGCAAGTTCTTCTTCTCCAGCTCTCAACTTCTATTTCACATTTTGTTGTCAGTTTTCATTCAGAGTTTTCCCTGTTTTGTTGGTAAAAAAATTTTGCTGGCAAGGTTTTTGATGTCTGAGACTGAGATAAGTAGAATGTAGATTATGCATCAAATGCTTATATTTTCTGATTCTTGCGTCTTTATTTATATTTAAAATTTTGATCTCTTCAATTTGAGAAAAAAGATATTCATATCAAGTTAGTAGTTATCTGAGAAGATTGAGGGGATGAGGTAAGAGGAGTTGACGAGCATGGAAGTCTTTACTTATGTTCAGGCATATTTTAATGTTTTCCTAGTACATATCTGGTGCGAACTTTAAAATATTTTCGAACCAATTTTCAAAAGTTAAGCCAGACAACAAATTATAGCAATATTTTCAATTTCCAGAAAATGTTTCATAAAATTGTTTTTCGGAAGTCATTCTCCTTAAAACAAATGAAGCCCATTTCCTGTTTGTTCTACACATGCTTTCAAATAGAAACTAATGTATATTCCTCTTATGAAAAATTATGTCTTTAAATTAACTATAACTTGCCGTTAGAATGCAAATGCCTGATGTGTTAAATTTTGGAGCTTTGAATTTCTAGAATTGCTACTTATACCATTTGAGATGACTTACCTGTTTTGGAGATTGGAAAGAGCTGCTTTTTGGTTCTATCTACTCTCCAGGAAAGTCCAATGGAATGAAAAGGTAAAGGAAGAGGAAAATGATATGTGATGGAACAGAAGAAGTTTTTGACAGTAATGAGGTTTGGCAGTGGTTGATCACTCTCTATTTCAACTTAATAGATTCTAATGAGGTTTATACAGGAATGGATTGATTGGTTTATTTCATAACAAGATTTATATGATGTGGTATGGGGACACCTTGTGGGAGAACAAAAAAAGAAAAAGATTTATATGATCAATTTTATGTCATTTTCTTTGCTGTTGTGAACCAGAATGTTAAAGTGTGCAATTGAAAATTAAGCATGAAAGCTTTATGATGGTCTAAATATACCCTCATATTGCGCAGGCTACTAAGATGATGCTATCAGAAGTAAATAGTTTGTCACTGGGGAAGGGACCTTTATAAGGGAATTGATGGAACGGTAGGAAAATTCATTAATGTGTTAATGGGGTTCTTTGCTTTTTGCTTCTTTTGTTTTTTGTTTTCTTAATATAGAAAATAGTGGGATCTTTGTGCCAGTAAAAGATCTCTTCTTTCTGTTCTACGTGTGAAACTTCAATGACAGATGGTTTTCAATTTCAAGCAGATGTTAATTTGCAGTAGTTTATATAGTGAAACAATCGTCATAAATATTATTTCCTTTTTCTCCTTTCGGGTGAGCGTTAAAAAATTAGAAAAGATGTAGTTGGAGGCTTTGAGCTTACATTTGTTTTCTTGCTTTAAGGTAGTGGCTGATGTCTACATAAATATCAGCCACAGATTTCGTATGAATAACTAAAAATATCAGATTCTTACAGTTATCTATGTTATTTTTGGTGTTGGATTTTCCTGTGTGCTTATGTGATACCTATTCCTGCTAGATTGGTAGTTATGCCATTTTTTCGTGTGCAAATCCTCTGCCTGGTTGCTAAAATTCTCCTAATTGATTGACTTTGATTTCAGGGTGTGCGGTCCATACAAAAAAAAAAGGGAAAATTTGGGAAAGGAATCAGCTATAACAGGTGGTTTTTCGAGGCAAAGCGTCTCAAATTCATAGTGAGAGTTGGGGAGATACAAGGTTTAGCATACAATGATTGCCGTAAAATTGTGAGACATTCTAGGTTTTTGCTATATGAGCAACTTTTGCTAGAGTACATCCACAGATCTCTTTTCTGTTCCAATGTTCAAAATAACTAGCTTTTAAATATTGTACAGCCAATTGTGGGGGGTTCATAGTTTCATCATTAAATGGTTATGATTGCTATTTAGTCTTTCAATTGAATCCTATATATGCTTTAGTGTATGACTTGCAACTTGCAAGAGAGCTGTAGGGCACTTGAGCCAAGCTTTGAGTTGTCTAGTTGTGACTTGCTGACATCTTAATGGACTCAAGTATGAGTAAGCGAGCTGGACTCGGGTCTAAGTCAAGCCTATCTGAGCAAGACGTTGGTATAGATCTTAGTATAAAATGTGTATGTTCAATGATAATTGAGCTTTATTTGAACCAAGTTTGCTGGGTATATCCAGCATCATGTTCAACCTTGATATGATGAGGCCCATGCCCCCAAATTTCAGGATTGTGAAGTTAGTGCAGCCAAGCGGTGGAGTTTAGCTGTTGCTCGACTTGGCACTCTCGGTCGAATCTTTTTGGTTGTATTCTGTCCGAGGCCACTCGACTCAGGGGTGGTGCGATATGGTCGAACCCAAAAGGTAGAGAGAGAGTTTAGGATTTAAGTGTTGATTCTATTACATTTTTTCTTTAATGTTGTTAAAGTATCTCTTGGTTGTTCATATCAATGGTTCCTATACTTCCATTTCATAAATAATAAGGGAGTTGTAAACAATATATTTATTCACAAAAAGAAAATTAGTAAATGAACACTTATTTTGGAACAACTTAAAATAAAATAAGGAATACTTATAAAATTATGTTATTTAAGGGGAAAAATTAGAATTTTGGGAAAAAAAAAAAAATTTGGGGAAAGAAAATAAGGAATACAAATAATTTTGTTTAGAAGTTACTTACGGGAGAAAATTAGAACTTATTACTCCTTTTATCTTAAAATATATGATGTTTTGAGATTTTTTTTTGCTCTAAAATAGATGATGTTTTACGCTTTTTAAGGTATTTTTTTTCTTTTTTTTTTCCACTTTTACCCTTTACTGACTCAGTAAGACAGTAACCGATGCTGGGCCCGTTTTCCGGACATTTTCCCAATCTGAATTGTCATGTCTTTGGATCAGTCTCTTATTTTGGCATATTAGATTGATTCTATAGATGTTGAAGTTGCAGGAATTTTAGGCTGAAAATTTTGAGGCCTTTATTTGATTTCTTATCAGTTGAAAATTTTGCTTTTGTCGAGTTTTCTTGGTTAGCTGGAGCAGGAAAGGTTTATGGGGTTTAATCGTTAAATGTATGTTATTGGTTGTAAATGTTGATGCAAAGTAAAAGTTTTCTTCTTTTTCTATAATCCTCTTCCATTGTTGGCTTTATTTTGATTCTTTGAATTATAATATGTAACTTCCTCTCCAAAATCAAATATAAGGCTGCTAAACTTAACAAATATGTTTGGTGCACCCAAAATCTCATTTTATGGGCCAAGATAAGATAGCATCATTTCCAGTCTCACTTTATCTAATTCACCATTGCTGTTAACTCTGCATCCTAATTTCAGGTCAAGTAAACCACTTCAATCTAAACATCAAAACTGCAATTACATTCTCCAAAATCTTAAATTCCGCTGGAGCTGCTCTTGCCCTTGCTGGAAGATAAGCAAACAATATGATCTTTGTGAAAATGATCATCTCCAGTTTCATCTCCCAACAAAATCCGCTTCAAAGCTCTTGTATGAGGGGGTCTAGTAACTCTTCAAATCAAGAGGTAGGGTTTCATTGAATATAAAAGCCATGAAGAATTTCCATAGGAATAGCATACTCACGGTTTGGTGTTGGGAAGAAGAAATTGGGAATATCAAAAGACACCTCAATGTTGACAGTAATTAAATAAGGGCAATTTAGTCTTTAACATAGGTTTCATTGGTCTATGTGAAAACCCCAATACATCATATATTTTGGGACGGAGAGAGTAATTTTTAAAAAAAATCCATAATCAAGGGAAGTTAGCAATGACTTTTGAGCTTATTAGGGATCCAAAGTGAACATATGAGGTTTCTCTTCATGAATGTTGATCTTTTGATCTATCAACTTGATCAAACCTCAACTATTTTACTTCACTAATTTCTTTTTTAATTTGCTTTTATTTTAAATATCAACTAGATCTTCGTGCCCGTACATATGACACAGTGCCAGTATATCTGATTTCGTCAATTGAAACGTCAACGTTTAAATAGAAGGTGCGATTTAAAAAAAATGTTAAAGTTGAGGGATACATTACTTCAAGTGGTAATTGAGGGGTGCTATTCGAACTCGACCCATAGTTGAGGGGGGTTATTTATAAGGAGTTATATGTAACTAACTTATGAACGTTTGATTTTACGGCGGAATCAATCCCCATGACCAGATAGTTTCAATCAATCAATTGAGTTTTATTGTGAGATTATATTAATGTAAGGTTGATGTTTTGTAAGGGGTAATGGTTTAGAAGATTAATTTCAGGGTCTGACTGCTCATAATATTAATTGTAGGGGTAGCTTTATAACAGGGTGAGAAAAAATAGAGGGTTAAAAATAGATAACTACTCTCACACGTGTGAATGTGAGAGTGAATCTTAACTATTAATTTTTTTAAGATAATTTAATCTCAACTTTTAAATAGCTTTACTCAATTACACATATATTAAAATGAGCTCTATTATAATATAGACCGGTTAACTAAACAAAACTTGAGTTTATACATTGTAAAACGGTCATCAAGTAATACATCGTATAATACTTCAATTCATTCGTCCCATAGTCAAATTTTTATTAATACTTTAATAAGTTAAGCAAAAATGATAGTATATGTTGAATTGTAACCTAAGACAAAACAAACAAACCCTTGAAGATCAACCGGCAGCAAATAACAATCGTTATTCATTGCTATGTATAAATATATAAAAAGAGAGGTATGATTTTTGGAAAGTTTCCGCTAAAATTTATTTTCTAAAAATGGTAATATTATTAGTTTGTTTAGTTGTATTTTTTGCTTTTAGAATTGAAATATTTTTTTAGGAAACTAATATTGAACAAATGCATTGAATATATTACCTCTCTTATAATATGAAGGGTTGTTAAGATTGACTTTAAAATGAGTCTATTGAATATGAAAATATATTTAGTATATTTCGTGATCATGCGTATATTTTATAATTTGACAATTAAAATATAATGAGTGCATAATTTTGAACACTCAAGAGCATATAAAATAATATTTACATCATTGAAAAGAATTCCAATAACATAATTTGAATAGATTTGGTAAATTTACCTGTTTTTATGAAATAAATGTCTAGAGTAATATGATTTACTCCCTCCGTCCCTAAATTATCGTCATCCTTTCCTTTTTCGTCTGTCCAAAAATAATTGTCCAGTTTGAAACTTACCTTTTTAGAACATACCATTTTACCACTTTACCCTTACTTTTTCACTCTACTTTAATTATGTGCCATATACACATGGGTTTTAAAGGAAACTACACATTAAACCAATATAAATAATCAAGTAAATTATTTTTTCTTAAACTGTGCACCGGGTCAAACAGGACGATTATTAAGGGGCGGAAGGAGTATATCTTAAGGGCTCAAATGGTTTGTGTATCATAAAAATCCGAAATTGACTAATGCATGGTAAAAAATTATCAAATCTACAAGTATAATAATGAAATTTGACGGCTTAAATTGCAATTTGGTCACCCTACTTTCACACTTTATTCAATACGCTAATTCTATTTGTTTTTCAATTTTGTCATTGTACTTGGCTTTATATCGCGCGTTCATCACTCAATCTAATTTTTTGGATGGAAAGCGTTAAACTTTTGTAGAAATCTAAAAATACACTTACCTACATCACGTGTTACTTACGTTATTGTCTCACCTCCACCTTTCACGTAAGCTTAAGATGCATGTTTTTAGGTAAGACATTGAATGAGACAAGTTTTTGCGACTTCAATCTGTTTAAGTGCACAACATGTTCCGAACACAAAAAGACATTTATATATTTTTTGTTCGATCATTCCATTTAACATAACTGACAGATCAAAGTGTGATATATAGCTAAATACAATGACTAATTTGAAAAAATAATTGTATAGTTACCTTATTGCAAAAAGTGTGAAAGTGGGGTGACCAAATTATGATTTAAGTCAAATTTGACAACAAAAGATTATTCAATAGAATATATATATATAAGGAAAATATTTCAAATAAATCTCATCAGTAAACAATAAATTAAATATAATCAAGAAGTATTTTGAGATGATAAGAATATTTTTTTGATTGACACATGTTCAAAAATCCAGATCTATATAAATTTCGATACGAAAACTAATAAAAAGAGCAATTTACTTGTGAGCTTTGGTGAGACCTATAGTTTTTAATTCTACTTAAAAAGGATAAATAACAATGTCCTTGACATGATAAATATAGAACTAAATATTATAGATATGTACCTATTTTTTAATTTTTAGATCTATTTCATTAGTGTGTATTTAATTATGATTGTGCTTCACAATATATGATTTTGATTTACGATTCATGATTTCAAATTGTGTAACTATCATTTTTATTTCATAATGTGCATTACAATCCCAAATCGATGCATCGCGATTCAAACTGGTTTATTTTAATTTTATAGCGATGCATCATGATTCCAAATTAATGCATCGCAAATCCAAATCGATACATCGTAATTGAATTTAGATAGATTATATGCATCATCGTTCCGTTGCCCCCAACTGCAGTTGTCAATGGACGAGGTCCGGACGGGCCCGCACCAATCCCAACAGACCAACATCAAAATCCGTTCGCTTTGGGTTGGTCTGAAATTTTTTCGGACCGACTGGAGTATCCCATGGGCCTACCCATTAGGCGTGCCAATTTTGCCAATTTTATCATATTTTTCTGGCCATGATAAAACTCATTCGGCTAATCATTAAAATCGGGTCAACCCAAAATTTCACCGGGTCTATAGCACCTAAAGCCTAGCCCGAATAATATAGGGTGGGTTGGGTCGGTCCATTAGGTCGGGCTAAATTTTGACAGCTCTAGCCCCAACAATTGAGATTTCCAGTTTCATGGTCAACTGGGCATTTCTGAAATATTTTATGAAAGTTCTTTTTAGCGGTTAAAAAAAAAGATGGCACGGGAGCGGTTAAAAGTTTCACAATAAGTACCGGCCAACAATTTTTCCAATTTTTAAACATTCTGCACTTCGATTTTTTTCGAAACCGGAAAAAGACATGTTATGCATCATGATGCACAAAATAATGCATCACATTGCATGCATGAAGTGCCCTTTTCAGTTTCAAAAAAATATGGATGTATAAATCGATTGAAAACTTTCCAGAGTGGACTGAGTGCACTTTTTTCCTAATAATATTTGCGGTCCATAACTAATTAGTTAGAATGATTTTGATGAAATCAATTAAGAACGGTAGGACATGCAGAAATTAGCGTGCGATTTTGTGTCTATTTTTACGTGTTTGTTTTATGTAATTGAGCTGTCGTATATAAATTATGCAATTTATGTCTTTTCTTTTGTTTGTGTTTTTATAATGAATAATCATATGAAATATATGTTGCAAAAAATGTTAGTTCCCAACATTTAAGTCTTGGAGGTTCTGTTCAAAGAGTGTTATACCCGACTTTAATTTTTCCTTTATTGGATATAACAAATTGTATGATATTCAACCACTTAGTAAAATAATTTTACTTATCCATTTTTATGTGTATGTATTTTAAAAAACCAACATTTTTTAAGATTAAAACATATTAACTATAACTAATCATATTGCGGTGCATTACTAATAAGACGATTTTATAATTTCGATGAAATCAATTGAGAACTTCGGATTATTTGAAAATTAGAGTGTGATTAATTGAGTATAGCTAATCATATTTGCGATATATTATTTAACTTTATTTAAATATATAATTTTTAAACAATGTATCTGTACAACACACGAATGACTTACTAGTTAGACTAAGGGAATAGTGATTAACTACATGGTCTCCCACTCACAGTCACAACTTTCCCAATTATTTTTCCCACCCTAAGCTATTTGTAAATTCCCTTATATATTAGGATTTAAGTTTGACTATTCCCTTAATTCCCTTATTTTATTTTAATAATATCCCGCAGGTGTTGTTCTGCTTCCTTTAAAAAAAAAAGTTTTACTATTCCTACAAAATGACCGAATTACTACACCCAAATGTAATCAATATTGCACAGTTGATTATTATTTATTAGTAATGAGATGAAAATATAATTTCTAACATAAGCATTGTGATTACTAATATAGTATAAATTTCTTTTATATTATATTATTTAGTAACAAAATTAAGATTATTTACAACATTACCTCAAAGTAGACTAGTACTAGTTAATGATTTTCATGGTGAAGACTCGATTTTACTGCTCCACAAAATAACAAAAAATGTTTATTTTTTAAATTTTGGTGAAATGCTTATATTGGTCAACATCAATAATGCAAGAAAAATATCATTAAATTAAATTTTAAAAAAAAATTCAAGCTAATGTTATAATGAAATCAATTCAAATAAAATTAGCTTAAACATTTGAAATAATTCAATAAAAGTATGTGTTACTACTTAACTAAAATACTCCCTTCGTCTCCAAATTATTATCCTATTTTCTTTTTTATTCCGTCTTAAAATAATTGTCTTATTTGAAACATTTCTTTTTAAGACAACACTTTTACCACTTTACCCTTACTTTTTCATCTTACTTTAATTATGAGTCGCATACATATGTGTTTTAAAGTAAACTACACATCAAACTAATATTAATAATCTAGTCAAATATGTTTTCTTAAACCGTGCACAAAATCCATCAAGACAATAATTTAAAAACGGAGGGAGTAGTTACCATTTTTGCTTTTATGTAACGTAGATACTTGACTTAATAGAATGATATAATTGTCCTTTTATATAAATTCCAACTATAAGGAATCCAAATATCATACTCCCTCTGTCCCTAAATTATCATCATCATTTCATTTTTCGTCAGTCCCAAAATAATTGTCCAGTTTGAAACTTACCTTTTTAGAATATCACTTTTACCACTTTACATTTACTTTTTGGCTTCAAATTATCTATCTCACTATCTGTCACATCCTCTGTCCCATTAAATCTCAGCCTCACATATCTCTATAAAAAGAAGACTGACTAAAATAACAAGGAACGTGTACGACCGAGATTCAATGAGACAAGGAACATGTACGACCGAGATTCAATAAGACAAGAAATGTGACAGAGAGCGTGATAGACTATTTAAAGCCTTACTTTTTCACTCTATTTTAATTATGGGCCACATACACATGAGTTTTAAAGGAAACTACACATTAAACAAATATAAATAATCAAGTCAATTGTTTTTTCTTAAACTATGCGCCGGATCAACTAAGACGATTATTTAGGGACGGAGGAAGTATTCTCTATCATGATTGTAATTTCTTAAATTTTAGTAATCAATACCAAAACTTTAATAAGAAATTATTGTGGGTCCATCCCCTTTCCCAAATATGTAACCGTATAAGTACCTTTTTTATATTTAACCGCAAAAGTCATTTTTCATAAATTTATTCCAATAATACACAATCACTAAACCGATGAAAATTTCTTCATCTCCCTCTTGACCATGTTTTTTCGTCTCGCTCCTCTTCAACTTCTACTTTCGCGTACATTACTTTACTTTTTCTTTTTTCCTAATCCATCAATTCATCTCGTTATAGCCAGATGGGTGACAATGACTAACATGACACGATAATACGAACCAGCACGACACGATTATAGAGACAAATGACACGATAAGACCAACACGGCACGACATGAAATTGTTAATATATTCAAAATAATATTTATTTTTATATTTACAATCAAATAAGATAGAAAACATGAAAACACAATAGTGAGATACGAACGTGATATCATGAATTCTGAGTCCTAGTTATAGGGAAATCCAAACATTCTCTTCTTATTGCAACTTGAACATTTAAAAGAGTCATTATTCCGTTGACCAAGAAGGCAAAAAGATAGGTTCTTCTATCTCCACTCTCCTGGAACAAATAATAGTCTTTCAAACAAAGTGGAGGCGACTGCCTAAGACTCTAAGGTGTCGTTTGGTAGCCAGTGTTAATGCCAGATATGATTAATAAGCCGAGTTGCCTGATGTTTGGTACGCAATAGGTGGTTGGGACTAATAGCACGAGTTATCTGGATAAAGTCATTATCCCCTCACTATTAATACCAAGGGGGAGGGTGGTATTATTAGCGCCCTCACTAAAAAAATTTGGGATTAACATTTGTAATCTCAAAACTACCCCCGATATACAAGTGAGGACTAATAGCAAGGGCACTAATAGTACTGAGATTAATAATACTGCTTATCATTATCCGACTACCAAACAAGTCCTAAGAGTAGGTACAACGAGGGTTTTCCCCAAAATCTATGCCAAATCTAGCCAAGCAATGGAGGTTTTATCAAAAAAAAAAAAATCTTCGGTTGATTTATTGCCCAAAGTATTATCATTTAAGCCCCCTCAAAAAACCGAAATCGCCAGAACAATACAAATTGAACGGCTGAGTTTTGAGAAAAAAAAAAACCCATCAAAAACGGTGTCGTTTTGATGGGCGGTTTTGGATATTAAAAAAGGGCACCGACCAGGGCTAACACACCTTTCCACGTGTCAGGCCCTGGGCAGTTGATCACGATTTTTAATTATCTCCTGTTTAAGGGCATTTTTAGCATTAAAAAAACTTGTTTTTTTTAAAGTACACATTTTAATCTATAAATAAAGACTTGGTTTGCTTCATTTAGATATCAAACACTTTTTTTGCAAAATTTGAAATTTATTTGTAAGTTTCTCTTTCTTTTCTTTCTCTCCAAATTTTATTTTGTTAATTAATTCATTTTTAAGTTGTGTATTATTTAAATGAATATCAATATAAATATTATTCGACTTATAATATTATATTTTTAAATAATATCAAATTATTCTGGTTATACTAAATTAATAATATTATAAATAAATAATATCGAATTATAATAAATATTATTCAAATGATAATAAATAAATATTATTTTGATAAGAACTATTTATAGAATTTTGAAATTAATTATTTATGCAATATCAAATTTATTTGTTAGTATAAATTGAAAGAATATATTAAATTAATAGAGATAAAGATGGTGGGGTAAGTAAAGTTGTTGGAGATAAAGAATAGTGGGGGATAATTGCATAAAAAACCCCGACCTATTTTAAGTATTGCAAATTGAACCATGACAATTGTTTATAGGCTTATTGAAACCCAGCCTATTTTTTATGTTTCAATTAGAACCCTCCGTCCATTTAATCCGTTAAATGATAACGGTTTACTGAGTAGGATGCCAACGTGGCATCCTACGTGGCCAATTTTATTTCATTATAAACCTTGTACAAATTTTGTAATTTCATAAAAAACCCTAAAATTTATTTTCACCAAATAAAGCCTTAAAATTTAAAATAAATAATTATTTATATACCAATTTCATTTTAAGAAAATAAAGTTATTGTTTTTTAGAAAATAGGGCTCAAAATATGATGCAAGTTCCAATGAGTATTTAATATTTAATACACATCCGATCCTAAATAATCATCATGTTTGATTTCGCACACAAATTAAGAAAAACAAATTATCTCTATTATAATATTGGTATAATTTGTATAAAGTATTTATTTAATATGTAATATTTTAATAAAAATTAAAAATTAATATATTTGTTTTAAATTTATTTGTAACATTTAATATTATGTTTAAAACTATAATTTTAAATTATAATTTTTCTTAAAGAAGTTAAAAACTAATTAAAGTAAAATTTGTTACCCATTTGATATTTTAGATATTTTTAAATTATAGTTGTTTAAAAATGGATTAAATAATTATTTGGTCCCTGAACTATACACAAAATATGTGTTTGGTCCCACTATTTTTTTCTGTATTCGTTTGGTCCTTGAACTCAACTTTTGCTGTGAGATTCCTCCCTTACGGGGTTACCGTGAGATTTTTCGTCTATATTTATTTGAAATTCCAAATTTGCCCTTAATAGAGATGTTGTTGACATTCAATTTCCTTGTCCTCCCTCCAGTCATCATTTCCAATTCCCCCATTCCACAACCATGGCGGCCGTTCCAACTCAACTCCAACTCGCACAAATCGTCACCATCCTCGGCCCCGACCAAGCTCTTTTCGAAACCTTAATCTCCCACCTCATGTCCGTCGCCAATGACCAGCGTTCCGAAGCCGAAGCCCTCTTCAACCTCTGTAAACAAACCCAACCTGACACCCTCTCTCTCAAGCTCTCCCACCTCCTTCACTCCTCCCCACACCCCGAGGCACACACCATTTCTGCCATCCTCTTCCGCAAGCTCCTCACACGTGACGATTCCTATCTATATATCCTTCCCTATTTTTCACCACCCAGTCAACCCTCAAATCGGCTCTCCTCAATGTCGTCATCAACGAATCCAACAAAACCATCACCAAAAAGCTATGCGACACCGTATCCGAGTTCGCCGCTTCGGTTGCCCTCGAAAATGGTTGGCCGGAGTTGTTGTCATTTATGTTCAATCGCATTAGTTCTGACAATCCTAAGCATAAGGAGAACGCGTTGCTGATTTTCACCCAATTGGCTCAGTATATTTGGGAAACTCTAATTCCGTATCTGGATACTTTTACATTCGGTGTTTTCGGGGTGTTTAGTGACGTGTGTGAATCAAAACGTTAGAATCGCGGCGTTGGGAGCGTCAGTTAATTTTATTCAGTGTTTGGAGAAGGCATCAGAGTGGGAAAAGTTTCAGAATTTGTTGCCATTGATGATGGAAACAGATCTCAAGCGAACAGAGAGAGAGAGAGAGAGAGAATGAAAGATCGATGGTAGACGGGGGTTTTGGCCGGGGCAGGAGGGAAGTCGCTTGGGGATATGGCGGATTTGGGGTCGGTGAAAGAAATCCAATGAGGCTGGCGGCAATGGTGGAGATGCGCCGAAGATGGAGGAGATGGGAGCCGGATCTGGGTTTGAAGTTGGCGAGGGGATGAGTGATGGAGCTGGGGCTATAGCGGATTTTGGGAGATTGTAGCGTAAGAGATGAGATAGAGAGAGAGAGAGAGGGAGATCGTTGTCTGATAATAAAGTTAACCAATTCCTACTCCATATTCATGTTGGGAGAATAAGGAGATCTTCATAAGATGCCCTAAAATGTAATGGTAAATTTGGAATTTAAAATAAATATAGACGGAAAATCTCACGGTAACCCCGTAAGGGGGGAGTCTCTTAACAAAAATCGAGTTTAAGGACCAAACACATTTTAAAAAAAATAGTGGGACCAAATGCATATTTTGTGTATAGTTCAGGAACCAAATAATTATTTAATCCTTTTTTAAACAACTATAATTTAAAATTTTCTAAAATATCAAATGGGTAACAAATTTTACTTTAATTAGTTTTTAACTTCTTTAAGAAAAATTATAATTTAAAATTATAGTTTTAAACATAATATTAAATGTTACAAATAAATTTTAAAACAAATATATTAATTTTTAATTTTTATTAAAATATTACATATTAAATAAATACTTTATACAAATCATACCAATATTATAATAGAGATAATTTGTTTTTCTTAATTTGTGTGTGAAATCAAACATGATGATTATTTAGGATCGGATGTGTATTAAATATTAAATACTCATTGAAACTTGCATCATATTTTGAGCCCTATTTTCTAAAAAAAATTAACTTTATTTTCTTAAAATGAAATTGGTATATAAATAACTATTTATTTTAAATTTTAAGGCTTTATTTGGTGAAAATAAATTTTAGGGTTTTTTATGAAATTACAAAATTTGTACAAGGTTTATAATGAAATAAAATTGGCCACGTAGGATGCCACGTTGGCATCCTACTCAGCAAACCGTTATCATTTAACGGATTAAATGGACGGAGGGTTCTAATTGAAACATAAAAAATAGGCTGGGTTTTAATAAGCCTATAAACAATTGTCAAGGTTCAATTTGTAATACCTAAAATATGTCGGGGTTTTTTATGCAATTATCCCAGATAGTGAGGTATGTAAATATGTTGAATTTTGTGTCACCATTAAGAGGGTTTTTTTTGTTTCAAATCAAATGTGTATCTAATTGATTAGTTTAATGGATTAAGTTTGATTTTGGGAAAAAATTGTATTGTGGAAGCGGAAAAAGCTAGAAATCCTACTCCGATGATGGATTGAAATGTCCTGCAGACCCTTTGACGGAACTAAATCTTGACTTTTGGGTGCACCCTCATTAAACTCACGAGAATCTTTGGTATGAATTCTTTGTATATATTCCCTCCATCCCTAAATTATCGTCCTATTTTCCTTTTTTGTTCGTCTTAAAATAATTGTCTACTTTGAAACTTATCTTTGTAGAATATTAATTTTACCACTTTACCTTTACATTTTCACTCTACTTTAATTAGGTCAAGTCCAATGGTAGGGGTCAAAACCAAATTTTGATACATATGTAAAAGTATTAAGTTCTCCAATGGTTAAAGTAAAAGGTATCAAAATTAGGTGTGGTATTAGGGAAGATACCAAATTTGATACCTCTCTTATTACCTCACCTAATTTCAATACCCTTCATTTTGATACATATGGTTGGAGATGATCATTTGATATCCATGAATAATAACCACTAGGTATCAAAATTTAATTTTGATACCTATAGGTAAGTACCACAATTGG
Organism: Codonopsis lanceolata; assembly: GCA_013146195.2. Lineage (NCBI taxonomy): Eukaryota > Viridiplantae > Streptophyta > Magnoliopsida > Asterales > Campanulaceae > Codonopsis > Codonopsis lanceolata. The sequence continues at coordinate 68,307,582 of CM028377.1, read as the reverse complement.
ACTTGCCCTTATGAGCCACATACACATGAATATTAAAGGAAACTACACATTAAATCAATATAAATAATCAAGTCAATTGTTTTTTCTTAAACTGTGCGCCAGGTCAACTAGGATGATTATTTAAGGACGAAAGGAGTATAATATAGTCTTCCAAACCCGCTCAAACATCTGATATATATATATATTAGTTCGGTTTTGTTTGATACCAAAAATCGTGAATCGAACCGAAACGAGCGATTTTCCAATTTTTAAACCGAAATCGAACCATCTTCGACCAAAATCGACTGGTTTGGTTTGGTTCGATTCGATTATGTGATTTGGTGGTTCCGATTTACATCCCTAGGTGATCCGCTCAACTACCAAACTACATGGGAATTTAAGCTATTTACCAAAAAAAAAAAGAAACACACACAATAGAAAAATTAGAGTGATCCAAAATAGACTCGACCCGACCAATATTATGTTGGGCTTTAGTTTTCATAGGTCTGGAGGATTTTTTCCCACTTCGAACCGACTTTGATGCTTGGCCTGGTGGGTTTTTGCCCCGGGCTAGAAAATAGGTAAATTTGGCGTGTTTAATGACTGACCACTTGACCCAGTCGGGCTGATGTTTGAGCGGGTTTGGAGTTTTGTTTTGGGTGAAATTATGGCTAGTCCACTTTTTAAAGTTTATAACCCCTTAAATTAGTGTTTTTTTCAACCGCAAAAGACTATTTTTAAAATAAATGTTCCTATAATATCCAGTAAAAAAAACTCTGTAAATTGCCTCTTATTCTTCACCTTTTTTCTTCATTTCCATGGATCTGTGATTATACAATCAAATGCGAGCAAAAATTTATACATTTCGATTCAAAAAATACGTGGAATTGTGAGTTCCTCCTACTGCTCTGTTTTCATTTGAAGCAGGTGGTTCTTCAATTTCATTAGTCACCATTGATGCGATGAATGAATTATACCAAATAGATTTCGAAAAACAAATCGCTGAATCGATACAATTCCGTTTCGGAATTTCTCAAATAAAGAATTGATGAACAGCGAGAGATGAGACGAGAAATCAAACATGACATGAGAGATGAGAGATCGGGAATGAAGTTCACAGGGCAGCAAAATTGTTGATCAACTCTCAGATGGAGAATGTTGATTTTCCCCAATACGTAACATATATATAAAGGCAAAGATGTGGATGCCATAGACTACTACTTAGCTTTGTGTTCCATAGCTCTCTAATAATGATATGACTGCTAATGATAGGAAATTACGATACATCATTTTTTGAATCGTAGTTCTTACATATTTGAATCACAATACATCAATTTTTGAATTTTTGAATCACAGTTCATAAATTTTTGAATCGCGGTACATAAATAGATTGTGAAGCTGTTCTTGTTGAACTAATGATTGTGAATTGTAGGCCTAGGTGGTGGCCCTAAATTGGAAGGAAGTACATGTCTTTGTTAGAACAGTAGAAGCCACTACTGATGTGAAGAAGAGTGAAGAGCATTTCTTTTTGTACATCGATAGTCAAAATGTCAAGCGCGTGATGTTCTATCCTTTACTTGTGTCAATTATACACGCTCAAGGAAGCTAGCTTGTAGGATGGTGGCATTTCTATTTGGGAAATAGGGTAAGATTTGGATTACTTTTTAGATGTAGGTGGATGGCATAGACTGCTATTTTAGCTTTGTTTTCCACGTTTCTCTAACAATGATAGGACTGCTAATGGCAGGAAATCACGATACATCATTTTTTAAAACCACGATTCATAAATTTTTGAATCGTGGTATATAAAATTTTGAATCGCGATGCATTTTTGTAGCGCGTCTCAGGCTCATTAAGGGTGTCAGAGCCATTTCGTCCTTAAAAGTGTCATTTTCCGGTTGAAAAAAACATAATACTGGAGCGAATTAAAACTTTGAAAAGTGATTCGACCCGTAATTTTTTCTTTTGTTTTTAGGGTAAAATTCTGATCAATCCATTTTTCAAAGTTTATAACCCCAAAAGTCTATAGTTTTTTTTTTCAACTACATAAGTCAATTTTTCGAAATATTATTCCGAAAATATAATCGTGTCCTTCAAGAGTTCTGTTAAACTCATTGGATTCGAAAATTACCATTATTGCGCAACGAAACGGGTATCGACCTGTAATGGATCTATGTTGGAGTTATAATTTTTCGGTAGAGACGAATAAGGAAGGGGAGGAAGAAGATGACTTAAGACGGGGGAGATGGAGGAAAAAGCTGGATGGCGTGGTTTGCTTCTTTATGATTTTGTATCGCGGTGCAAAAATGTTAGATTAATGTATCGTGTTGCAAACATTGATGTAACGCGGTGCAAAAATAGATTAGTTAATTAAACTGATGAATCGCAGTTCAAACATTGATATATCGCGGTACAAAAATAGACTAGTCAATTAAACTGATTAATTGCGGTTCAAACATTGATGTATTACGGTAAAAAAATAGACTAGACAATTAAACTGATGAATCGCATTACAAAAATTAATTTAGTAAAATTGATGTATTGTAATTTAATAATCAATGCGTCGCGATTCATTTTCGTAACATGCCTCATGCTTATTAAATATATATCGTAGTCTTTTTATCCTAAAAATATACTTACGACTGTTTTAAATAAATAAATAAATAAAAACATGAAAATGGAGCGTGCAAAACTTTTGAAAAGTGGACGGGACTAATTTTTCCTTCTTTTTTACTGCCCGGTGAAATTTTGGCTTGGATCGATTTTAACGTTGGTCTCGCGTACGGGCCGACCGCCACCGGGCCAGACCATTGGTACCTCTAAATTAACGGTAGGAGGAGAGGTTAACCGGTCCGGCGCTTAAAAAGAGTTTCATATCGTACCGTACAGAACCGAAAATTCCCAAGTAAGAAAAGGATGAACTCAGAAGGAGACGCAAGAGAGACGATGAAATCTCTCACTCATTCACAGCAAACCAGTAAGTCCCAAATTAAAACTTTTAGTTATCTATGCCTAAACCATGGACTATAGAATTGAATATGTTGGAATCTATAAATTTCATCTAATATTTTTGAGCACTGCGTTAACCATCTGCGAGTTACTAATTTATAGTTAAATATGGGTGTGACGGGCAATTCAAGTAATTTGATTTCGATGAGCTGAAATTGAGTAGTGTGGTTTTAAACAGTACTGACTACTGTGTGCTTGTCATTTGTCCAAATCTAGATGAAGTGACGAATTTTGAATTTTGTTCAATTTTGAACAGAAGATTTTAGTTATTCCTAATTGAAGAAGCAATCTAACAAAATCTTGACTGGGACTCTAAGTCAAGCAAGCTCAAGTTTTCTAAATAAGCAGACTTGCCATGGTCTGTTATGCAATGGACTCCAATTCTAGATTGCTAAAGAACATTGGTGATAGTAATTTTGACTATGAGTTGTGATGAAAGAAAATTTGAATGGCGTGGTTGCAAACATAATAAATCACATTTTAGAAACTGGATGACCCACTTGAATTCAGTCAAAGATCGAATACGTATTTGGGATCTAAGCTTGCTCCATTCCCCAACTCCTGTACCCTGTTGACTTGAATTGCCTTTTTGGTTCCCATCATGTATGGTCTATCTAAGCTGAACATTAATTTACGTTTGTGTGTTTATTAGCAGTAATGGAATACTAGCTACAACTTTACATTTTAGCAGTAGTGTCCATCATTTTGCGTTCAGTGCAAATTAGGTATGATCATTCTTATCAAGGATATGTACGTAATTACATTGGCGTTTCTGTGAATAACCAAATTTCTGTTTACACCTGCAATTTGTTTTTAATGTTAGTGTTTATGTTTATTGATTTGGTGATTTATTTCGCTGTTGATTGAAATATACTTGCTATATAAGTTGGCTTATGGCTTTTTAATCTGTAACTGTAGTTTACCGTGTTAGATTGTAATCAGACTTCTTTTTTCTTATTTTTGTTTATAATCAGTTTCCGATGATGACGAGATAGACTACTCCATCAAGCCCGAATTCTATGATCCAAATATTGATGACAAAGACCAATTATGGGTTCAAAAGAAGAAGAAAGGTGAATTCTCTGATGCCGTGCTTAGCTGCCCAGCCTGTTTTACAACCCTTTGCCTAGAATGTCAAAGGTATGTATATTGAATGCTGTGGTTTACTTTTATGCGGTTTCTAACCCCACCCCTAGGCATGCCTTACCGGTCCGGAAAACCAGGAACAAACCACCCCCAACCCCGGTTTGGCTGGTTTGGCTTTGGTTTGCCTCTTCATCAAATCCTAAACCGTTGGCTCCAACCCACCCAAATTGACAGTTTTCTAAAAAAATCAAAATTAATGGATGAAATTGATTGGCAGTTTGAGATGAAGGGCTGAGATAATTTGACCGTTCCTTAGAAAAATTTTAAAAAAAAATTCTAAAAAAAATCCGGTTAAAACCAAAACCTGCAGCCCCATGTCGGTTTGAACTGTTTGGCCATGTCTACCCGCCCCCCCAAAAAAACCCCAAAGCCTTTGCCACTCTTGTTCCTTTTTTTCCTTTGATCATGGTATAAGCTCTTAATATGGGTTGTTCTGGGTACCCCCCTTCTCTCTCATGTGTTTTTTGGTGATTAACAAATACAGAACAACAGAAAACGTGGAAACCAAACTTTTGCCATGGTTGGTATATACTGGTCTACATATGCACCATTCATTTATGGGGGTTAGGTCTGGCTCATATTTAGTCTATAAACAGATGTATGATTGTTCAAAAATCAGTTCAGATATACAAATGAAGTAGATCCAAATCAAAATTATACATGATGGGAAAAGGTAGATGCATTATGAATGGTACACTTATTTGTGTCTATTCATCAAAAATAGATGATAGAAGAAGAGAGAGGGATGATATGTTGCTCTCTTCATTCTATCTTCCCATTTTAGGATGTTTAGCATAAAACGTCCTAATTGGAAAAAGAAGATTATAATTTCTTTTGACTTTAATTTGTAGATAAATGATTTCGTTTCAATGATTAGTTTCAAGGGTATGCATTTCTTAAATGTTTGGCTTTTTTAAGGTGAACTCTTTGTGTTGAATGAGAGGGATTATAAAAATAAGAAAAGAAGAGAAGCTCAGGTTGGTGATGCTAGTCTCCTAATATTTTTGGAGGATGTTTGGGTGGGGGAAACTCAGTTGCGAGTTGCTTTCGACTCACTTGTTTCTCCTTTCTTTGGTTCGCATGGCTCCTATCTCTGCTTTCTTTCTGTGTTGTGGCCTCTCCTTCTTGGAAATCTAAATGATCGTGAAGTGGGGAGGCCATCAGCCTTCTCGTTAGTCTCTCTAATGTGTGATGTGTTAGTGTTCCTTCGAATTTTATGATCCCTTGTTTCTTCATTTTGTGTGTGTGTGTGTGTGATTGGAGGGTAGAGATTCTTGTGGAACAGTTTGTGTGGGGTGATTGGAGAAGTGTGAGTTAGCTGGGAGACAATTTATGTCTTTCTTCAGATACAAGTTAGAGGTTTTGGTTGGGGCAGTGATGCAAGTTTGTAATGGAGCTGTGGGGTGTTCACTGTTTTGTTCGAGAGGACTTCCAGTATTTTTTGTGACCATCAGCTGTTTTGGCATTTTCTCTGGGACAGGGTGGCTTTTTTGGCGTCCGTCTGGGCCTCTGATAGAGGTGCCTTTTTAGGGGAGTGCCTATTTCTGAGATTCAGCTTGATTAGATTGATTTGTTTGCTTAGAAATCTCTCCCTAAAATACTGTTCCATTTGACTCTATTAGGTCAACTTAATTAAACTCTGAAAGAAGATTTATAAAAGGCGGGAGCTAACCACACCCCACAATTTTTTTTTTTGCAAAAATGCCATCAGGTGAAATGCCAATATAGCCCAATGAACAAGTCTCAACACCCTCAGCCCCACACTCCCCATTGTGTGCGGCAACTCTAAGCCGAACTCCACCCAAAGCATGTGACCACTCCCAGCCGAACTGCACCCAAAGCGTGTGCATAACCAAGTCCGAACAGAGGGTCGTCAGTTCGGTAGCCGCACACTCCTATCTTGTTCTAGGAAGATGTTTGGGAGTTGGAGATGAAACAGATTGAGAGAGGAGGAGGAATGACGAACCTTGCGATGAAATAGAGGAAGAGGAGGAGATTGCTTGTTCAATTTTGCAATGAAGATTGCTTTGATTACTTGCTCCCATTTTTGCAGCTCCTTTGATTATTGCTTGCTCGATTTGGGTAATTGGGAATTAGGGTTCCGAAAGAGAAAGGGAAGGGAAGATGAAGATGAAGATGGTGAGAAAGGTGGCGGCCATGGAGGTTGGAGAGGGAAGGGAAGATGAAGATGGCGATCAAGATATGTGAGAGAAGAGAGAAGGGTAGAAAAGAGGGAAGGGGTAGAATGGGTAGAATGGGTAGTTAGGGTGGGGGTGGAGAGAGTGGTGTATGAAATTTGTAAAAAATTAAAAATGGGTGGGGTGTGGAGAGTAATGGGGTGTATAGTGGGTTTTGGGGTGTGGTTAGCCCCCGCCTTTATAAAAATATACATGTCCTTAAAAATTCTAAAAGTTGTAACTTTCAGTATTTTTAATGATTCAAATTTTATTACCTAAAACATTATAAATGTATGTTTAAATATTGATTTGATATTGTCCCATGTTGATTTTTCAATATAGGAAGTGAACTGTTTTTTTGGGACTGAGTGAGCAGTTTTCTATTTCCTTTCTTCTAGCTGTTTTTGTTTTGTTTCTGTATCAATACACTGCTCACACATCTTTCGTATCCTTTTCTCCTTTTAGTCTAATCTTTTCCTTGTCCTGTAACTCATCCGTGAAGGGGTGATCATATGCTTGAATATTTTAAAACTACTTTCCTTGTCCTGTAACTCATTCGTGACCATTCCAGTACAGTAAGTCGACAACAAGTGTATATTTGCTTTAATTATGTAGTTGCATACTCAGAAATGTGAAGTGACAATGTAACATCACATCTTTTTGGAACTTTCTTAGAGAATGAATCACTCAGACTTGAAAGCAAGTATTACATTCAAAATGCTGAAGAAGCTTGGACTGATTTCAAAGGCCGAAGGTTATGGATTAGATTAGCTGATGTTGGTGCTCTGACCTTTTGGGTCCAATTTATATTTCAGTGGAACATGAAGGATGAATATTCTTGGTGAATTAGGGTCGAAGCTTTGCAGTTTTTGCATCTTAAGGGAAAATCACCTACAAGCTTTGAAACCTGATTTTGTATTTATCTCTGCAACATCTTAGCCTGTCTAATAGCCGGTTAGCAGTGCAGCTAAAGACGGAATTTATTGAGCTGTAGGCTTTGTAAAAGGTGTAAAGAAAGTTTAGGGTTCAACGGATGAGTATGTAAGGTTTAGAGAGATTAAGGGGCTGCTTTGAAGGCTTTTCACTTTCAGGTAGTTCAAACATTCTACGCAAGCCGTGACTTCTTGTTTGGGGTACAATTTTGTTGGGGTTAACTTGTCAAATATATATATTGATGCACACAATACACACTCGTACACATGTATGTTACAAACTTATATTGTTGCTAGATAAAACCCAAATCAGAAACTTCTAACTTTTGATGAAAAAAGTATTTGTTTAAAGAGCAATCATGCTTTGCTCATGATATCTGGGAGAGATAAGAGGGATGGCATGAAGGAAGAGAAATCAGTCTTTTTGATGATTTTAAGAGAATGGATTGTGCTGTTTATCTATGCATGTGATTTGGATCAAAGTGGGTTGAAACAGCTGGGGAGTTCCAGACGGAGGGGCATGGTTGTGGGAGACCCTTATACTCCAATTTCCTGTCCAAAATGAGTCCCACTGTGGTCCTCAACAAAAGTGCCAAAATTGGAAGAAAGGCTCCAAGGATTGCATGAAAACAGGATGAACTGAAGATTTATTGAATACATCCTGCGAATACATTTTGCATTAGTGACTTTGTTTTTTTAAAATCTTTTTTGTAATGTGAAATCATTGTTCTTCCTAGTATGTATGTGTTTGCTCATGATTCTTCCCGATGAGCTTGTGTTCATCGGAAATATATGGTGTGACGTCATTTCTATGATAAAGATCTGCATATTTCCGGTGGAACATCTTTAAGGGAATCATATACATATTTTATTTCCTCGTGAGATGGATGGATCTGTATTTCGCAGACTCATTCACCTCACTCTTTTGTACACATACAGCAAAGGAAACAAATGATAGCTGCTGACACTAGTGAATTTGTTTAATGGGAGTTTGATAGGCAGTTCTCTTTTATGCACTTCATCGTATTGAATTATCTTTAGTTGTGCAATTTCACAACATTAGAAGTTAATATAGTCGTGCTGTAGAACTGAGACAAACATGGTTTTGGACCTTTTTGGTTCAGAAGCCTTTGGTGTTCTCTTATTGAAACCAATTGTTATGTGGGTTTTGCAGGCATGAAAAGTATGTGACACAATACAGGGCAGTTTTTGTTGTGAATTGCAAGATCAAGACCGACCAAGTGACACAACCAGAAAGTACGAAACGAAAAAGGGGGAGAAAGGGAAGAGGATTGGTCAAGACTGAGGGAGATTCGGCTACTGGTGAGACGCTCAAGCCAGTTTGTTGCACAGTTTGTTCAACTGAGGTTGGAGTCATTGACGAAGAGGAGGTGTATCATTTCTTCAATGCTCTTCCAAGTGAGTCCTGATGTCTTCTGATTGAACGCTTTACAGTTGTTTCATTTGTATGTTTGCCCAGTCACAGGCTTCCAGCATACAGACCACAACTAACTAACATGGCTGCATTTCTAGTTATAAATCATGTCAAAGCTGTGTATGAGCGTATTATTTTGGCTTTGGCTGAAGTCCATGTAGCAGGGGTGCAATCTGAGCGTTGGAATGATTTTGTGGAAGTTGAAAGGAGTGTTTGGGTAGGACCAAGGCGAAACATGAAACATAATTACATGCCCTATCATCAACGTTATCAAAAATAGAAATCCTAGGAATCTGTTGTGATGAAATCCGAACCGATACATTAAGAATATGTTTCCTATAAAACCCTCTTATGAAAACTGATCTTAATTTATAAGATGGAGTCTCACTTTCTCATCGTTCAACCCACCAATACACGGTGAGTCGAATAAAAAGAATTTATCTTACAAAAAATATCCGTAAGACCGTCTTAGATAAGTTTTTGTCATCCATATTTAATAGGGGGGACACAATTATTTGTAGTAGTATTTCACTATAGAAACAATGGAGTATAGATTATAATCAAAATTAGTAAATAATAGGTCTCCTGTTATTAGCCTCATTAATATAAATGCCTTGGCATTCAAAACAAAAAGGAACCAACATCACATTACACTGTTTTTATGATTTTAATAATGATTAGATTAAAAAATACTAAAGAGAATAAAATGTGAGACATAAAAAAAGTAAAAATTATATCTAAAAAGAAAATATAAGCTATAAATTATGATCATGCATGTAGTTTCTAAATAATTGTCATGTTGCCATGTTGGATTAGACACAAATTAACCAAAATTGATCAACTCAGTTATATATTGGTTTAAGTATGTAGTTTCTTTTAAAACATGTGCGCCAGCCATAAAGTAATTAGAAAAAGTAATTATAAAATGGTAATATAAATTTCTAAAAAAGATATAAACAAAATGATTCCTCCCCTTTTAGACAAGGAGTCAATTGTTTTATTTTGGAATGTTTTACGTAAATAGTTCATTTTTAAAAGAATTAAGCATACAATCTCAATTTTACCCTCTATATGTTAATTATGTTCAAACATTTTGGTAATAATGATCAACTCTAATAATACTTATATATTTTTTAATAATTAAACTTTTAAATGTGAATTTTTTTAGGTGAAACGGATCAAGTATTTTCTGATGGACGAAAAAACCAAATACTCCCTCCATTTTCAAATTATCGTTCTTTTTTTTTGTCAGTTTTAAAATAATTGTCGTTTTTCAAAATTTTCTCTTTTAGGAAAATATTTTTACCATTTTGTCATTACTTTTTCTGTCTATTTTAATTATGGTCACATGTTCAAAGGAATTAAAGTAAATCATATTTTCATTAATATTTATAATACAAACAATTATTTTTTTAAACGGTGTGTCGGATCAAAAGGGACAATAATTTGAAAATGGATAAAGTAATTATTTAGGAAAGGATTATAGTTGCATGAGATTTTGCGGCTACGGCTACGTGGCTACGTGAAGCCTATCCACGTGTACAATATATGTGTGTTTCAAGATGCAAAATTATTGACGCCTAATAAACTGAAAATTAAATGATATAGGAGATTTTTATATTGCATTATAAAAAGAGATTTTCAGTATATATATAACCTAGTTCGTTTTATGATTTTGTGATAATTTTATAATAATACAATTAAAATAACAAAAATACAGCAAAAAAAAATATTCCATATGTTTTTAAATTATCATTCAATTTGATACGATACATCATTTTCAAAAAAAACTAATTAACTTTATTATAAATATTGATATAATTTATAGTGATTAAGGGTAAAGTGATAAAAATATTATTATAAAAAAAATTTGAAAACAAAACAAATTTTTTGAAACAAACAAAAAAAAGAAGCATGTCAATTATTTAGGAACGAAATGAGTAAATTGAAATGAAAAAAGTAAGAATAAGTCTCCTGTGAAACCATTTAACATATTTTAATTCGTAAGACGGAATCTCATTTTTTTACAACTCAATCCACAAATACACAAAAAGTCGAATTAAAAGAATTCATTATACATAAAATATCGATTAGACCATCTTATTCTAAGTTTTTGTCAAAATAAAACAAAAATCACAAAACAAACCACGTAAATAAACACGACCATAATTACAATGGATTAGGAATACCCTTTTAGTGTTTGGGGGGCTCTCTAATAATTTCCTATAAAGTATAAACATTTTAATGAATTTTCTTTTAAATATTAGCTTGTCATATTTTTCAGTGACTAACTCTCAAGTAGAGATTGTCCTGGGTCTGTGTAAGCATATATTTTACTGAGAAATGAGCTATTTAAGCGTTTTATTTTGGGCCAATAGCATTTTCATTTTGTCAATTAAGAGTAGCTTCTGCAACACTGATAGGGGTTGAGCCAAACTACCTATAGCTAATCCCTATCATGTATTTTCAAAGCCTACTTCTTCTTTAACTAGAAAAGTCAAAAAATTAAAAGGTTCTTCCTCAGTCCAACAAGTTAAAGAGTATGTTCAAGTGTCTAAGTTTTGATTGATATCAGTCTTATGGATATTTTTTGTAAGACAGATCTTATTTATCCGACACGTTGTGTATTGGTAGGTTGAGTTGTGAGAAAGTGATGCCCCGTTTTACGAATTAAGATCCGTAAGACGATCTTACATGAGACATACTCTTAAATCACAAAGGCAAATATAACATCTACCCTATTCGTTTCACATGAAACATGAATATGCCTTAAAAAAATGTTGATTATATATCTCTTCATTATTAGAATTTTAAAACATGAATATTTTAGATGAAACAAAGTAAGTATATGGAAACTTATTACATTATCATAGTCAAGTGCTAAAAAATGAGCTTATAAGTTTTATTAATTTTTTATTTTTCTTCATTTTATTAACTCTAGAATTAGAAAAATTAGTTGAATCACTAAAATTAAGAAGAGTTAAAAATATATTTTAATTTATTTATATAAATATTATACTTACAAACGTATACTATTTCAGACATAATTAGATGAGTTAAGTTGCCTAGCAAAAATATTAGTGCCATACAAAACAACGTATACGTGTTTTAAATATCATAAGTACTTAATGCAGCACCTATAAAATACTTAATACAACACTTTTTAAAATAAGTTTACCAATTTGCCATTTGTTCAATTTCAAAATTAAATTAAAAATTATAATTAAATAGAAAAAAAGAAAAAGATTGGTGATGGAGGTGGGAGGGAGTTGGTTTTTAATTAAATGGAAAAAATATATTTTTTTGGGTGGAAATGGTGGCGGAGGTTGGGCGGGAGGGTTGGGCAGAGTGGGAGGCTGGGAGGGACGGGCTTGGGTGAGTGGAGGAGGGACTGGGCCAGGGCTTTGTGGGTTGGGGGCTAGTATTGGTCAGGTGTTCAATTTTTTATTTTTTATAATTTTGTCAAGAGTAATATAATATTTTTACAACAAAAAGTGTTGTATTAAGTATTTTATAGGTGTTGTATTAAGTATTGCCCAAAAACATTATTCAAGATATAATAATAATATAAAAGAATCAGACTAATCACACACCAAGATATACTATCTATACCCCAAGTTAAAAAATTATAAAAATATCATTGTGTAAAATGACAAAAGACATCCTTCTACTAAATGCACCTTAATAATTTCTTTCTACACCCCATTACTTAATTATAATAATGTCATTCTATAAAATGTGAATATATTCTACTAACACCCTAAATATTCTAATTACACTCACTAAATTTATACATGTTGAATCTCTTCCATTCATTTTCATTTTTCTTTACTTTCTCTCCCCTACCAAATTTCCTACAAAAAATTTCTTTCAACCTCAAACCCTAAACATCATATAGTTGAAAAAAATATCATACATGGAGCCTAAAAAAATTATGTGGACAAATAATATAAGTATTTCTTCCACTTTCCACTATTAAAATTTCATTTTTTATTGATTTTTTCGAAATTTTTGAACTGTTTTTCGTCTATTTGTGCGGCTCTGGTGTGTTGCACATTCCTCCTGATGTGCATCAAATATCTGCCGCACAGTCCTTTTGTTGTGCACCACATGATTGCCGCATAGTCCTCCTGTCGTGCACCACATGTCTGTCGCACACACCTCTTTCTGTGCACCAATCCATGGCCACACACACCTCCTTTTGTGCACCAAACCAGGGTTGCACAACTCATTTTCAAATCCAACGTAATACAAAATCTAAGTCAAAAACTAATACAAAATCTGGTGCTCTCCCATCCCTTCGAAGAATTCTCAACCAATGCAACATTAGCCTAATTTGAGTTTATGTTTAATTTTTATTTTCTATGTTATGGAATCACATTTCTCCTACTGTGCACCAACTGTTTAATATTTTCGAAATCACGTGTTTGTTGGGTTGATGAGGGTGATTGGATGTTAATTAAGTGGATGTAGGTTGGTTGGTGAATTAAATGGGTAGGGAATAGGGATAGGGGTATAGAATAGGATGAGTGAGGTAGAAAATTTAAAATGGTAAAATAGAAAGTTAGGGTGGGGTGTAAAAAGTAAAGTTAGAAAATTGGTTAAATAAGAGGAGTGTAGATAGAATTTGGGTGTAGAGAGTAGATGTTGGTGTGTGGTTAGTCTAGCCCAATATAGAAACATTGTTTAAATTACATATATTCCTGGGGAAATTACAGGCAGGTACACTTTTTCAAATATTTATTCGCTTCATTCTTTCGTTCTTTTTTTCAACAGTGAAAGTCTATTTTCGAAATATTGTTCATATAATTCCCAAAGAATGCTATAAATTCTTCTTCTTCTCCCTCATCATTGAATTTTTTCTAAAAATAAAATTTGATGAGGAAACAAAGTATGGAGTTAAGTGGTGAAGAAGAACGATAGTTATTACTTACTGTTTCTTCATCACTCGAACTTCTCACTCTTTTTTTTATTTATATCATATTGTTGTATTTTTCATCATGGTGTTTGCCTCCAGTTTTGTGTTTCATGTTACTATGTATGTAAAGTGTTCGATGAAATACATTAATATAATTTTTTTGGTGTTGGGCACCTTTTTGAATCTGGATGCATTGATTTTGAATCATAGTGCATCATTTGTAAATCGTGTTGAATCGATTTGGATTTGAAATGTAGGAAAGATGTATATACATGTGAATAATTTGTTGATTGTGTATTGAAAAAAAAGGTAAATAAAGGTTTGGTAATTTAAAATTTTATGTATATCGCGGTGTAAAATTAGATTAAGTATTTAAATTGATGCATCACTGTGCAACAATTTTTGCAACTCGATGCAAAATTGATTGTATGTAATTTAAAACTGATGTATCGCGGTGTAAAGTTTGATGTCGCACAATGCAAAATTGAATTAGGTTATTAATTTAATGCATTGAGTTACAAAAATTGATTCAACGTGGCGCATTTGAGATTGTGATCCGTGTTTTAGACTCATTAAATGTATAATTGTCTTTTTATCCTAAAAAATAACTTTTCTGATTAAAAAAAGAAAGATAAATCGTAGTAATTGAAAACTTTAAGGAAGGGAATGTCCCAAATTTACCCCTATATTCCCCATAATGGAATGGCTCTATCATTCGGGGAGACGAAAGCTTCTCCAGAGCCCGATTCCCACAACTGCCCTATGGAAATTGCAGAACTTAAGAGTTGTTGGTTGCTGAATAAGTTGTTTGTTTTTATTTGTGTTTTTTTATTTAAGATTTTTTTTTTGCAGTGATTTAGCAAAAAAAGAAGGTTAAAAAAGATGGTGGGAATACTAAATGAGAGAGAGAGAGAGAGATAGACCTCATATGTAAACTACCCCTTACTTGATCGAGTCAACCTAAGCTTGGCTTATTTAAAGCTCGACTCAGTTTATCGAGTCGAAGTTGATCTTAGGTTTGCGATATAAATAAATCTTGGCTCATACACAGTTAAGCGTGTCTTACTTATTAGATCGTCTTACGGATCTTAATTCGTTTAATGAAATTTAACTTTCCACAACTTAACTCATCAATACACGATGGATCAGATCAAAGAGATCCGTCTTATATAAAATATTTGTAATACCATCTTTCATAAATGTTTGTCTATAGTTAATATGAATTTTTTTAAGAAATATCATCTTACGAGTATTTTTATAAAACAGATTTTCTAGATCCGAATATCTTATAAGACGAATTTTCTTGACTCTACACATCCTATATTAATGGGTTAAATTGAAGAAAGTGAGATCGATTTTAAAAATTAGGATATGTAAAATGGTCTGAACTAGTCTATTTAAGAAAGTATATATTCCATCACTCCAAAAAAGAACTGAACTTTGACACATTCATATTATGAGAATAAGGAAATAGACAATCCTCATAAGTCTTAACCTCTTAATAATACACAGGAGAGGAAGGTTTAGTGGACTCTCGTTCAAAATAGAGGTACAATGGACCCATGCCATTTCTTCAAAATTGAAAAGAGTATCAAAGTCAATTCGCTAAAAGAAATTTATAAGAAGAAAATACACGAAAATAGACACAATTTTATGAAACCAAAAGAGAATGATTTATAATACTCTCACTGCCCTAGAATAATAGTCAATTTCACGAGTCGAACTTTTCAAAATTGTACTTTTTCCTTGTTTGTATATTCTTTAAATTGCACTAATATTACTCATTTTATAGCAAAAAAATTAATACTCATTTAATGTCTTTAACACCATTCATTTACGGTATGTTTGGTAGTTGGGTATGGATAAATGAGTCAGATCTCCTGTACCACTTGTGTGTACCACTGGTATATCACTTTTCATCCCAACCATTGGTTGAGATACAATGATTGGGATGTAATGATGGAGATAAAAAATGGTATACCAGTGGTACACTCAAGTGGTACAGAAGATCTGGACTCTAGATAAGCAGTATTATTCATCCTGGTACTAATCGCGTCCTTAATATTAATCCTCATACTATGGGTTTTGTTAGATTTAATTTATTGATATGCGCTGATGGCTTATTTCTTATGATTTATGACTAATAACTGATTAATTAGTGTTGTTTGATTTAACTTTTGAAAAGTGTTGATTAGTTTTCATAAGTTAGTGTGTGTGTTTGATTAGAGCATGTTCAACATATGATCATCTTTGATTATCATTTGATACTCAACTTATTAAAAATGAATATAAATATTTTTTTGATGCCCATAAGGTACCCAAACAAAAAACACACACAACAGCTTGACACAAACCTCAATAATATTTCATATCCCACCATCTTTATCTCCAATAACTTTAAATTTTGAAAAAGTTCAATGTCCAAATGAATCAAACTAAGACTTCATTTATAGATAAAAATGTGTACAAGACGGAGTCCCAAAAATGATAAAAAGAAGGTTGATTAAGCAGGTAACCTATCAACAAAGACCGCGGGTTAACCAATAAGAAATCGGGCAAAATATGAGAGAAAATGGGCTCAAAATTGAACAAATGAGGTTGAAATCCGCGGATCGACCCGGATCCACCAACACAACACGCGGGTCTCCCAAGGGGATCATTGTCACGTGTTCGCTCGGCAGGACTGCCAGCACATTAATGAGATCTTTCTCATTTTCATCCGGTGCCTTTGTATTTTTAAAGTTTGTTGCGGAAAATTTCATTCTTTTCACGCCTTGCACTTTCGTCCTCTGTTAGTTCAGTTAGCCCTCCGTTAGTCTTATTTGCCTTGGAATGTTTGACAAACCCTAGCGAAATCTAACAAAATGATAAAAGATACATTTAAAGCCAAACGTGACACACATTTGAAAGTGTTTCAATGCAGCGTTTTAAAACGTATCATTTTTCAAATGTGCAGCATTTTAAAACACTCTAATTTAGAGCATTTTAAAAATATATTGTGTTTTCAAATAGTTTCTCAAACGTGTTTTACAAGAAAAAATCTTCATTTTGAAAATACTGCGTTTTAAAAACATTGCATTTTGAAAAGTTGTGTTTTCAAAATGTTACACCAAAGGAGGCTTTAATGCTAATAACTTATGGTCTTACATGTACTTAAGGTCCGTTTGATTTAGCTTATTGATATGTGTTGATGATTTATTACTTACTTATGACTAATGACTTACGCCCTTCGTCCCTAAATTATCGTTCTCCTTTCCTTTTTCGTCCGTCCCAAAATAATTGTCCAGTTTGTAACTTACCTTTTTAGAACATCACTTTTACCACTTTATCCTTACTTTTTCACTCTACTTTAATTATGGGCCACACACACATGAGTTTTAAAGGAAACTACACATTAAACCAATATAAATAATCAAATCAATTGTTTTTTCTTAAACTAAGTCGGGTCAACTAGGACGATTATTTAGGGACTGGGGAAGTATTACTTTTGACTTATGAATGATGACTAATAACTAGTGTTGTTTGATTTAACTTTTTGAAAGTGCTAATCAACTTTCATAAATTAGTGTGTGTTTAATTAGTAAGTTGAAAAAATGTTGAATACAAATATAAAAACACAAGTAGTCTCATCACAAAATGTGATTTACATTATTATTATTATTATTATTATTATTATTATCATTATTATGATTATCATTATTCATATAATATTATTTATTAATATCATTATTATTCCTTTTATTATTATTATTATTATTATTATTATTATTATTATATTATAATAATATTTATTATTAATTTAATAATAATTATTAATAATATTACTTTTTGTTATTATAACTATTATTAAGAACGGTAATATTGAAATATATAAAATTTCAATGAAGAAGAGGACTTACATGTTTTTGAAAAATAAAAATAAGTATTAGAATTAGTGATTACAACTTATGACCTTACATGTGCTTTATGTGACTTGTACATGACTCATAACTTATCTTACCATAAATGAAATCAAACGCTTCAAAAACAACTTATGGTAAGTCATAAGTCATAAGTAATACATTCAGATAAGTCAAATCAAACAGACCCTAAAGTGGCTTGTACATAACTTATGACTTATTTTATCATAAGTGAAATCAAACGTTTCAAAAACAGCTTATGATAAGTCATAAACACATTAAGATAAGCTAAATCAAACATGTCTGGGGGTAGTTTTGAAAATATTTCCGTGATTTTTAGCGAAAACATTTATAATATCAACTCATTCTGGTATATTAGTGAGGAGATAAAGGTCTTATATAAATAGTACGAACTATTAGACTCATATTTTTAGCGTGGACGTTAATAATACCAACTCATTCTTTGAGATATTAGTGAGGGATAAGAGTCTTATATGGATAGTACGAACCATTAAACTCATTTTTTTAGCGTGGATGTTAATAATACATTCAAAATTTGACTTATTAATCCACCTTAATCCTAGCTACATTGTGAACAAAAGCGTCTTAAACATTGCAAATAGATGCATCACACAAATATGTGTATATATATATATATATATATATATATATATATATATTGATTAAAGTTAATTTTTTTAATTTTCATTTAATATACTTGATAAGTAATTGTAGGAAGGAGTAATTGTAGGCACATCAATATGAAGAAAAAAATTACTTTTTGAAAAACATGTAATTGGAAAAGAAAAAAATAAATTGCAATCCTTAAAAGCTAGAGTTCAGACATTGAACAATTCATTTAGTGAGATGTCCTGTATTTATCTTTTAGAAAATATAAAAAGAAAAAGAAAAAAAATCAATTTTAAATTAAATTATAATTTTGGACAACTTTAGAAAGGAAAAAATAAAAGAAAATAAAAATTAGGGTTAAGTAAAGGGGGTGGGGGCGTTTAGAGTTGAGAGAGGGAGAGAGTAGTAGTAGTAGTACTAATTAGCACCTGATAGGCTGATAGGCTGATAGGAGGAGCTTACTTAAAAAGGTGTCATCTGAAGGAGTCAGTGCACCACTGTCTATGTTACTACTCCTACTTAGTACTACGTACTGCCTATAGGATAACGTTAAAGTTAACGTAAACCAAATATTGTCTCCAAATTACTACTCTCCTACTTTACTCCTTTTGGTGCTAAAATTTATTTACTTTATTTTTGTAGCCCCCCTCCCCCTTCCTCTTTTAGCCTTTTTCCCCAATTAAGTTCAATCTTTTTTAGCTCACAAATGGTCACATTTGATTGAGACCTAGAGGTACTAGCACCAAAAGTAGGTGCCGATTACGCTCAAAATTAAAATATTAATATATAATAATATACTAATATATTTTATAATATAAATATATGGTCCTAATAAAGAGTATTAAAATTATGTGTGATATTAGATAAGGTATCAAATTTGGTATCTTTCTTAATATCACACTTAATTTTAATATATTTTACTTTAACATTGGAAAACCCTAATACTTTTACATATGTATTAAAACTTGTTTTTGATCCCTACCATTGAACTTATCATAATGGACCATGAGTTGAGACATGGGTAAGCATATCAATTGATCAGATTTTAACCGATGCAAAATTTAGGATTTGAATTTGTATAATGATTTAATAACTTGAATTTAAATCTGATAATCTATTTATTTAATGAATCAGACATGAATTTACATATATATGATCCATTTAGAACTTGATCTGATCCAAAAGCAACATACTTCATTCGTCCTTATTAACATGTTCGACCCGACACGCTGATTAAGAAAAAATAACATATTTGATTATTAACATTGGTTCGATACATGATTTCTATTAAATCTTATGTGTATATGGTTCATAAATTAAAGTATAATAAAAAAATCATGATAAAGTCGTTAAAATGTTTCCCTGAAAAAGAAAATATTTATTGAGACAGAGAAAAAATAAAAACATGACAATACATTTAAGGCGTTGAGAGTATTTATTATTATACATACACATAAAATACACACTTTTATACGAATTGTGTCGATTGGGTTTACCCTCATTCATATTATCAATGTTTTTAAATCATAATTCTTTGTTTCAAATTGAATTAAATATTTAATCAAGTATTTTTATTTATAACAAGACTCAAATATGAATCTATATTATAAAACAGCTAGGTAATTGATTATGGCTATTTAGAGGTTGAGATTAAATTATCTTAAAATATTTAACGGTTCAGATTCACCATCATATTTACATGTATGAGTAGGTATCCATTTTAGCTCCCATATTTTTTCTCTTTCTATTACAAGTCCCCTCATATAATTAATATTATGAGCAATCATCATTTTTTCTTCATATATGTTTTACCTTCATATTACAAGGTCACATCTTGCAATTAATCTTCTGAATAATCATTCTTTATAAAACACAAATCTCTCAATTATCACTAAAAATAATATATCTCTTAACTATAACTTTTTTAAAAATCACATTTTTATTTAGATATTATTATTTTAATTAATAAAATTAGATATACTGATACCGTACTAAAAATACGGACACAAAGATCCAGTTAACATGTAAGCACTATGAGTAAATGAATAAATAGGTCGGATGAAATCGATAAAAGTATAATGTTTTCGATTGGATGCACTATTGACATGCGGAATGGCGCGGGAAAGATTTCAACGAGATAGGAGACCCAATTAACACCAAAAATTACTCACTTGACCTAGCTAGCTGTATTCTGCAAACCACTGTGCCTGCCTCCTAGCAGTAGACTACAGAGCAAGAACCAACTTCAAAATTTCCCCAGAGTACGGAAATAAATTGTGGGCCCCTTATCTGACAACTCCCTCGCTAATTAAATTCCCCCTTCCACTTGTACCCAAACAGATAGGAGCGTGTTATTTCAACACCCCCTCCCGCTTCCTAGTTCCTCTTCTCACACTTGGTTTCGCTAACTAATGCTCGTTTGTTTCAAATAAAATGATTTTTAGAAAATAAAGAAATTTTATTTTTAAATATTTGATAATTCTTTTTAAAATTTTTCAAAAAGTATTTTTGGGATTCTTGATACGAATAATATTACAAAATATATATATAAATAAATACAAATAATATATTATAATATTGATTTTCATATTGAATATAAATTAGTATTGACCTTTAAATAATTTTCATTTAGTAACTCTCATTTTTTTATAGTGGACATTAATTTTAGGACATAGTGAGTATTTATTAAAATTATAATTTATTAATAGTGCGCGCAAACTTCATTTATATTTTTAAACAATTTGTTGAGTGAAATGTGTGTAATTGACTTGAGATAAAAAGTGGTTGTGATTAATTTTTTATTCTAATCTTACGGCTGTAATTCTCTCATACCCTCACATGTGCGAAGGGCAGTTGGTAACTGTCTTTATCTAACTCAATTTACCAACGTAACTAAATTTAACTCTCTCTCTCTCTCTCTCTCTCACTCAATTATTTTTAACTTATGTCTAACTCAATCTTTTACTGTAATTTACGGTGTTATAGTAATTACTTGAATCAATTTAATTTTTATAAAGCATGAATTTTATTTTTTTATATATTCTTAATTAATGGTAGCATATGTTTAAATTAGAAAGTATAAGTTAAAGTTATTGACGAATGTCAAATTTTTAAACGAAAAATTATGTGTGGACATTCATTTCAATGTAATATTGATATATATGAAATATAAAGAATGTTTCTCTATAACGTTTAATCTTACAATTCCAATCGTTTTTATCACGTTTTTTTCCATCTCTATTTTATTACTGCGAAAATTATTGAGATATTGCGCTTTACATGACGGTTTATAGTTATTATTTTACATTTGCGAAAATTAGTTACTTATTACGGTTTTACAGTTTTATGGTTGCGAAAATTTGTGTTTGTGTTTTTATTTTTTATTGTTATCGTAATTAACTTAATCAATTTAATTTTTTTTACCCGTAATTTCGTATATAAATTATTTTTAAAAAAAAATCGTAAGTTTTGTAATTTGAAAGATTTGTTTTTTTTTCTTTTTAACTGTTATCGTAATTAACTTAATCAATTTAATTTTTGTCCAGCCCGCAATTTCATATATAAATTATTAATTAATCTCTCCATTCCGGGCAAAAAAACCCCGTTTGAAAGTCAAGTTGTTTAAGAAAATAATATTTTTAATAGTTCATTTCTACAGTATTTTCTTCATTTATTGATAAATTCTCAAACTGACGCCGTGTCATCGGCACCGACAAAAGTACTAGTGTATATATAATGTGTATGCAAACAAACTAAGTAAGGATTTTATAATATTTGATAAAATAGTTTTTTTTTGTTGATAAAGTAGTTCTCCGTAATATCGTTTTATAAATCATAATTCGTAAATTGAAGTTTTCCTTTATCACATCCCACCAAAACAAAGTAACTTAAGACATTCTTTCTTAATTATGACATTAAATTTGAATTCAAGCCAAACTCAAGTACAAAATTTTTATTAAAGCTTTAGGAGAGCTTAAACTCCTTGTACTCCTTGCGTTCCAAAATGATTGACTTGTTTATATGATATACTAATTAAAAAATAATAATTAATTAGATTATAAATATTAAATAATGTGTAGTTTTTTATTAAACTTATTTGTATGACTTATAATTAAAATAAGAAAAAAAAGAATAATATGATAAAAATGTTGTATTAAAGAAGAAAACTATAAATTAAATGAGACATACAAAAAAGAAAAATAAGACAATAATCAGGGAAGGGAATAAAAATGTACAATAGCTAAGAGCATCCAAATGGTGGATTCTTAGGCAATTATTGAATAAGAATTCCACCAATGGGGAATTCCAACCATAGTGAAGGATTCTTGAAGAAGAATTCATCGTGGGCTACTTTGGTCTGATTTTTTTTTTATTGATTTGGTCGATGTTCTAAAAATCGTTAGACGGTACATTAGTATCTAGGAGACTAATTGGGGCCTAGGCGAGACCTAAAATTATGACATAATTACCATTTTTTTTTGATAATTTACATCAAAGATCAAACATATTTACTATAAATATAATTTATTTTTATGTTTGTCATTTTATAAAACATTTATCTATATTTATAAAATGAACAAAAATATATAAACCAACCACTAATCTCAATTCCCAACAATCTCAAAACAATAAACCAGCCAAATTTAGAACTAATATATATATATATATATATATATATATATATATATATACACACACACACACCTACCTACTGCCCCTATAACCCATAGTTTAACTTATTCTCCATAGTCCATCCTCATTCTAAATTTTGAGTCCCGAAACAACATTCTTTTTCTTCATCTTTTTTTCTTCTTATTTCTTTCCTCTATTTGGCAACCTCTTTTTCTTCTTTCTTTTTTTTTTTTCTCTCTCTCCAACGGATCGACTCTCCTTATTTTTTCATCATACTAGACCTAACCTTTTAATATATCCTCTTTCTCAACTCACTGATTATTCACAAAATCAAACTCCTTTTCTTTTTATCTCTTTCTTTTCCTCACCATTAACATTCCTCTTCCTTCTTCGGTCATTGCACGCTACAAAATCAAAGTTACAAAAATAAATTAAGGTTGGCGGGATTTGACATTAACACCAACTTGACTAATTAGGTAGTGACTAAGAAACTCGTAACGGTAAAAAGAGGCTGGTAGGACCTATATAAGAACATTGGATTTGATAGTGAGACCTATATAAAAATGAAATATGAATTAAAACTACTATAAATAATAATTCATAAAAGTTTTTAAAATATATAATTGACAGTGAGATTCAAAAAAAAAAAAAAATTGGAGAATAATTCCACTAATATGGATGCTCTAAACAAGTCGGGAGAAAGGCAGAGTCGACCGAAGTCTTCCCAAATTCAAGTACAGGGCGCGTGAGCTGTTTAGTTAGTAAGGGGATAGTAGTAAGTGGACCCCACTACCCATGTGCCCTCCTCCTGTCTCCACCAGCTCCTGCCGCTCAATGATTAGAGTTCTGTTTCCCCTCCTTCCTCCTCCATCCTCCTCCTCCTCTCTTCTCCCTCTTCCTCTCCCTCTCCCTCTTCCACATACACACCGAGTTCAATCCTTTTAGAAAGAGGTTTTGTTCTTGAGAAGAAAGACTCATGTCGACGTCAGATGGAGGAGCTGGTAACGGTGTTACTAACGGCGCAATTATTGACACCCAGAGGCAACAGCCTCCTGGTAACGGCGCTTTAACCGTAAAGAAGCCGCCGGCTAAGGACCGTCACAGTAAGGTCGACGGTCGTGGCCGCCGCATCCGCATGCCGATCATCTGCGCCGCAAGGGTTTTCCAGCTCACTCGTGAACTCGGCCATAAGTCCGACGGCCAGACCATTGAGTGGCTCCTCCGCCAGGCTGAACCTTCCATCATCGCCGCTACGGGCACCGGCACCACTCCTGCTAGCTTCTCCACCGTATCCGTCGCTGTACGTAACTCATCCACTAACTCTTCAATCTCCGCCGCCCTTGATCAGAAGCCGTCGTCGCACCAGCACTTAATTACGCCCACTCCTTTTATTCTCGGCAAGAGGCTCCGGTCCGACGATGATAGCCTTGACGGAGGTAAAGAAGATAGCATGGCTTCGGCTACTGTAGTGAGCGCCGCCGCTGCTGGTGGATTCTGGGCTCTGCCAGCTAGGTCAGACTTTGGACAGGTTTGGAGCTTCGCCCCGGCGCCACCGGATATGGTTGGTCCTTCTCCGGCCTCCGTGGCTTCTCAGCAATCGTTTGCTGGGAGGTTCTTACACCAACATCAATCAATGGGAGAGGCGTCGGCGGCTAGGGTTGGAAATTACCTACCGATAGCTCAGGGCCACTTGAATTTGCTCGCGTCTTTATCCGCTCCCGCTCCACCGTCGGGGCGACGAGAAGACGATCCCCGCTGAACTTCCGCCGGAACTGCTGTCAGTATATAAATATGTATGCCGTTAATTTCTTGAATATGTGTGTGGAGACGATGAATTTTTAGTATCTTCTAGGGTTAGGGTTTTAGCTTATTTCAGCGAGTGAAATTAGGGTCTTTTCAATTTGATGAATTAAGTACTCCATTACATTAGGGTTTTAGCCCCCCTTCTTTTGTTCATTTTGCATTCTGTCACTAGGGTTTTAGACTATCAGTTAATTCAGGTTCCGGATCTTTATTGGAGTTGATAAAGAAAAATAGAGTCAAGAATTGGGATAGCATGGGTGAAGATTCACGATATGATTGTCAAGGGATTCCACAATTTGAGGGCAAATATGGTCGATTTCTCGATTCTATCGATTTGGGGGTTTTTGAGCAACTAGGGCTTTGTGGACTGTGTATCAGTTTTAAGCGACAAACAAAAGTTGCTCAGTGTGGTTGGCGGAGTTTTATGACTGAAATACGTGTTTGTGGCCTGTTGAAGACAATTCCTGCACGACTGAGTTTGAATCAATTGGACCCTTTCTCCATGTAATTTGGTGTTCAAGATGGACCAAATGCAGATAGGCCAGTTGTTTTGTGTTTTAGTTGAAATACGCTTCCAACAATGGTGTATGGAAGTGTTGTGATATCTCTGCTGCAAATTTTGTGCAATTGTCAGAGAAGGTTGTTGGTCTTTTTTTCCCGCATGCTTTGGGAAGGCTTTGTTTGCTTCGTGGCTCTTGTTCGTATGCTTTTCACTCTCTGTGCAGGTTGAATGATCTCGAAGAGACTTCCGTCTTAATGGAAAAGTGATGGTTCTTCTCCATAAGATCTCTGTTTTTTTTTTTTTTCTTTCTCTCAAAATTTCAGATCATTTTAGTTGTTCTTTTAGATAAATTAGTATGTGTGTGTGAAAATAATGTACTATTTATTCTCTTGTATGTAAGTGGATTGTTTAATGGGGGGGTTTGCCTTTGGTGTGAATAAAATGTTTTATCTGTTTCTCTGAATTGATTCAAGTTTGATTTTATCGGACTGAAATGAAACTGCCTAATGTGGTATTGGATCAGCTGATTTCATTTTCTTAAATTTACCCCAAGGAGTGGGGAGTTGAAGCAAAAAAGGTGAACCAGTCTTTCTGGATCCCCTGAGGTTTTACTCCATTTTTGGAAACCGCACTCGAAGGCATTCTGGTTTCAGACTTACATGGGAGTCCAGTCTTTGGCCAAGTGGTGAATGAGTCTGAGTGGTTCCGTAGGAGGGTCCATGAAAAGTCATTCCTAGTTGAGCTGGGGAAGGGATAGGGTCCCAAACTGGGTTTTTTGGGGGTTAAAATTCTACTTTTGAATTTTGATGTAAACTGAAATTTGCACATGCTGAAATATGGTGGACCACAGGTCCACAACTACAAGTGAAGAGGTGGATGAAAGCTGGGGACTGAAACCATTAGGTGGGGGGTTAGATTAGGCTGGCCAGTTCAAGTAAGGGACCAACACTGAAAAGCTAAGGACCTACCTGGTTTTTATTTTTATTTTTTAATTTTAATTTTTAGGTTTAAATTGTTCCTCTATTTTTCTTTTTTCCATTTCTATTTCTATTTTGATCTCATAGATAGAGGTAAAAATCTGCTCCCCTTTACCAAGAGAAAAATGCATTTTTCTGTACATCACATGTCTACTTCTTCATACTTTTTGTCTGGCCTTTATAGGCAAAGAAAAGTTGATTGATTAGTGATTAGTGATTAGTGATTAATGATTAGTGATTAGTGGATAAACAAAGATTATATGTGTGCGCGTGTGTTTGTGTTGGGTTAATCATTTTGGATTAGGGGTGGGGTGAAGGAGATTTGTGGCCTTGGAAGAATTTAGGTGACACATCCCCTCCCGTGGTCTTTGGGTAGAGAGCATTAGGCACAGCAAATCCCGTGGTTATTGGAGTTTTTCCTAGGTCGTATCAACAAATTAATTTTAAAAGAAATTGAGTCCTATATAGGTACTGTAGATTGAATTATTTAATTACATTAACAAATCTTTTGTCTTCTTATTAACAAATCTTCAACCATCCAACGTTTTTCTTAATATTTCCCCCCCGCATGTTTGATTTGTGTATGTTAAGCCCAAGTCGGGTTAGACCACGAACGCCGAACGCAGTAAGGATTTCCTGACAAAAAATTAATGCACAAGTCTTTAAGTCGAGACCTAAGGTTAAGTTAAAATAATCCTAAATCAGCTAATGGTTTCTTGCAATCAAACGAATAGTTTTGTATAAACAATTACTTAAAATATGGTACGTGTGCAAAAAATAAAATTATTTTAAAGATGTTAATAATTGTTCTGAATTAATCCGTATTATTTTTAAAAACATGTTTTGTTATTTATTTATTTATTTGGGTATGTTGATCAGTTGATGTGTAGAAAAGAAATAAATGGTCACAAAGCCCTTTATTGCTGTTTTTCATTATTGAAGAAAAAAGGAGCGGGACCATGGCAATCAGTGAAGACACCTCATCATTGAAAGTAAGCTACTTTCCCCTTGATTTTGGACTTTATTCTCTTCCGTGCATGGAATGGCCCAAAGGCCGATATACTGATTAAAACGTCTGGAGGGCCCAACTCGTTGTGGGCCTTCTAGTCCAATGTTGCTCAAGAGTTGCTGTGCTAAAGAAGCTGCCACGGAATCAGTATCAGATTCATGGGTTAGTTTGAGTGGTAGACTGGTAGATGTTTTTTGGATCGACTCTTGTGTGCAACACAAAAGGGGATGCCCTCTTGGACAGCTGAATTAAGTTGAGGTGGTTTGAAGTTGAACGAACCACTTTATTAATTGAATTGAAGAAAGAAGAAGAAAACACTCGCATGATGGTGGATCTGAAGTTTAAATTATTTATGAGGGTAGTATAAGTGCCTTGAGCGTATTCAACAACGATCATATATAACAAGGTCAAATGAGTGCCTTAAAAATATTCATGTGACGCTGCAATGGAAGCTAGTTGACACTACCTATCATTATGCATCATCATAATAACATTTTGCATCTGCTTGGATAGTCGATACACACACACACATACATATAACACTACCTGGCAATTACTTAGAGATTTAAGTAACATCCATTGCTTTCTCCATTTTCAAATTATCGTCATCTTTTCTTTTTTCGTCCGTTCTAAAATATTTGTCTTTTTTCAAAAAAAATAATTAGGAAAGCACTTTTATCACTTACCCTTACTTTTTCTACTTACTTTAATTATATCTACATACTCAAGGGTATTAAAAGAAACCACATAAAACATAAGTGAAACTTTGATAAAACATAAGTGAAGCGTCTTACCACTTAACTATGTTTCGTTGTCAACCATAAGAGTGAAGAGAGAGAAAATTTGGTAGTTATTGTTTTAAAAGAGGGGGATTGGGAATTTTGGTAGGTTTGATTGATTTCGAGCTCAGATACTAATTGGTCTATGGCTTCCTCCATCACACAATTGTTGGAGCTTGCCGATCAACTGTGCAAATTGATTTGAGTGCAATGAGAATGTATAAAAATACCCCTCAAAAAACTCATTTGTTAGTCTACATCAACAACTCCGTTACATAAGTGGATGAAGAGTTAACAGAAGGGACACCACATTGCATTCCAATTGAAAGTCAGTTGGATATATACTAGTACAATATTGAAAGAATAATATCCCTTAAAAAATATTGCCCCCACGCAGAGTCGAACTGCGGACCTCCAGTTTACAAGACTGGCGCTCTACCATCTGAGCTATAAGGGCGAACTTGATACCCCATAAAGTTGTTAGAAAATAATATAATTCAGATTTACTTTTTAACCTCAAAACTGTTTCCTGGTGTACACGGAGTGCGAGCAACAACTACGCGAGAGACGGAGAGAGAGAGTAGCTGAACTAATGGCGTAGACGGCGTCGGAGGAGGGAGAATACCTGAGTTGGAGATGATGAGCGTGGGACAACTGTAAGCAGTGAAAGAGCAGACGGATCTCGAAGTCAATCTTCAAGACAGTCTCACCAATATCCGTACTGCTACCACGCGTCTCGACCTTGCTTCTAACGCCCTCCACGATCTCTCCCTCCGCCCGCAAGGTCAACAAACTCTCTCTCTCTCTCTACATATATATATACATGTGTGTGTATAACATCACCATCTTTTGGTACTCAATAATTGTGATTCTATTTTGAACTGTCACCCGAATGAAATTTGAACTAAAATGATATGGAACGATATGATTTACACTTTTTTTCTTTTGGTTATGATTTACGAAGTTTAGTTCCCCCCTCCCCCTTTTCAGTTTTTATACTTGTAGAATTGCATGGTTAATTACTTTTCTAACCATTTTACAAATTTGAGGTAATCAATTTGGCGGGTCAACTTTCAATTTATAAAATGTGATCAACCCGCTTTTAATATGAGTGCAACGTAGTCTTTCCCCATTAACTCCACCATCCACTTTTGTAGATGCTCATGTAGGCCAAGAGCATGAACAATGGGGGTTTCCTCCAAATCTTCAACCAATCTTGGCAAACAACGGAGGTGATATGTCAGACCCAAGTCGGATTACGAGCAAAATACGAGCTATTATCTCGTGTCAGTCACGAGTATAATTAGTGTGAGGCCTATTAGCTTAGCGGGTAGAACAACCAAGGTATCGAGCAAAGAACAAAACATCTCCCGTCTAAACCTGGCCGGGCACAGGCCTTACCTGCCCGACCAAGGGCTACACCCGGGATTTGCACTTACATCAAAGGTTTCCTTATCCGAGTAGGACACTTGTTTTATCTGCTCCTACATTCACGCGGCCAGTCGCCTATCATGCCTACAATTTAGGGATTTCATCCTTAATTGGCTGGGTATCTAAGGAAACTGAATCCCATCAGGATTCTAGGTCATTAGGGGCCTATAAATACCCTTCCATGAATCACAAACAAGGTACACACACTTTCTTGGGCCTAGAACCTCTGTCAAATTCTCTTTTGACTCTTACACACGAGACGTACTCTCACGTCGGAGTGATTTCGTGAGGCCAAGCCTTACACTTCCACTAAGGTGTTTTCGTGATCTTAATCAGGTTCAAGGAAGCAGATCAAGCCCAGATATCCTACCCATCATACAGACGATCTAAATTGCATTTTTGTCACATCGTTTGGTTCAGTTGTCGGGAATCGAACCCAGGTCTCCTGGGTGAAAGCCAGATATCCTAACCGCTAGACGACAATGGAAACTAATGGCTTATTTTTCTGCACATATAATTATAGTTGCAAAGTCGGGAGCAGAGCTAGCATCCTTCTTATAGCTCCCGACCAGATCACGGAGTTCGAATTGGCCATCCGATTCAATTGTTGGTCCACATGATTGCTCAAATAGGCTAGAGGGGGGTGAATAGTCTATGTTGCCGTTTAAAACTTTTCTTTTCATTATAACTAAGAAAAACATATGTTTTAAAGGCATAGACAGTTAGCACGCTGAGCATGTCTGCTGGTATTGAGAAACAACAAACTAGCTCACTGAAGAGTTATGAACTCTACTGGTGAACTGTCTTTTTAAATCAAAAGTTTGTTTGAAAGAGTTTAAGCGGAAATAGTTAGGTTTAGATTTAGAGAAGTATTAAGTGGCTGTACACGAATATATGATCAGAATAACAACAAACTTAATTCTTCTTCCAAATGCAGATTTAGGAAATCATTAAAGAATAACTTTTCAAATGATAAATCATTTCATAAAAGCTTATGGAGAGTTAAAGACTGAATGATAAAAGATAAGTCAATTTAAAGAAATTCTGAATTTATTCAAAGATAAATTACAGAATACATTAGCCTAGACTCTCTATGAAAAACTATATCCTCGTCCTTCCAAGCCTTTGTTCTTTACTTAATCGTTCATAGACAAACTCTTAAGTAGAAAGAACAATAGGAGACGAGAACGAGGGACATACATGAAAAGACACTATTTGAGGTCGTTCAGATAAAAATTATCTAAACGATTGAGTGCAAAGCACTCAGCCCTCTATGATGATTGATTATTGCACAATCAACAACATTTGTATGTGAATACAAATCTGAAGATATAAATGCAATATTTACAGACAGCTCTTCATCTTCCTTGGGCACAATCTGAAATCAATCTTCAAATCGATCCAAGAGCTTGACCTCTAACTTTAGGAATATGGTCCTGAAGCTTCAGCTAAAGGCTGAGTTCTTTGAAGAAGGATGAAGGACTCAAATCAAGAACTAGGTTCTTGACCAAGACGGCGATCTCAGTCTATTGAAGTTTTTGGTCTCTTTTTTCTTCTTCTTCAGAACGTGTATCCTTAGCAATACATAGAGAGTGTTTTGCTAAGGTCTGAGAATCTCACTGCAACTTGTCTGTGAAGATCTGAGATGCGTTGGTGAAGACGATCTCTTGCAGATCTTACAGCTTTCTTTGAAGTTCTTGTTGCAAACCTTCGTATGTGTCGTCGTTGTTGCGGTCCAGGTCGTCTTCTGAAGAAGAGGATGGGAGATTTCTTTTATAGATCGGTGTCAGTTGATCGTTGAGAGATGAAGATGATTTTTCCATCCGTTAGAAAAAGGTCATTGTTGAGATCCGTCGGATAGAGAGATGTTGTTCACTGGATCTTTGATTGTTGGATAAAAGCTTTCTCTTGCAGATCCTGAACTGTTTGCCCGTTAGACTGTATTGATAAGTTTGTGAAAAGTGAGTCTGACGTCTGATGCACTCTCAGGTGGTCTGTCCAATAAAGTAGATTCCTTTGACTTTCTTCGGACCACGTGAGTGATAGAAAGGTCTGCAGCATCACAGGTGTCAGGCTCTGATACCAATTGTTAGTCCCAAAGGGCACAATAATAAGCTAGAAGGGGGGGTTGAATAGCTTATTAAACACTTAAAACTTTTCGTATTAATTCCTAAAACAAGCACTTGCAATCTATTGAAAAGATTGAAGTAGCGGAAGTCTTGCAAGGAAGACATACTAAGTCTGCTGGTGAAGCACTACAGGTAGACTTAGCTGGTTACTCAAGTTTGCTGCTAAAGGAATAAGTTAATAGATATGAAAATAGTGTAATGCAGTAAGTAAAGAACACATGTATTTTGAGATGGTTCGCACTATACAGAGTGTTACGTCCACCACCAAAGCAGTCAACCTTTGATTTAAATGTGCACTATATTTTCCACTAGTTCTATTACAGAAATGTCTAATGGATCGTGTACAAAATATTTGACTTGTGTTTTGGGGAGGGGGTATTGAATATCTGGACAAAACAGAATATTCAACGTGCAGAAGAATAGTAGAAGGAACAACAATAAGAAGCAAATGATTAATGGTTGATGCAGATCTTCTTGTTGTTGTTGAGGACTTCGTTGATCAGTTAATGATCTTTTGAATGCACTGAGTATATAAAGTTTGATATTGTTATGAAGATTCAGAACATTGTTTTCTTCAGTCTTTAATGGTAGTATTTATAACTTGGGCATTCTTGAGATCGTTGGAGAAGACGAAGTGAGTAACAACTCTATTAGGTTGAATGCATTAAATGCCTGGAGTTGTCTTGATGATTTCGTCTTCAACTGATGCTGAGCAGGGAATGGCAAAAAGTTGTTTTGCAGCAATGGGCAGGTGAGCAATCAGAGTTGCAGACTTGCAATAGTTGGTACAGTCTATATGTGTCAGTCTGTTCACCTGCTCTGTCACTTTTCAAGAGGCGAAAGTCTTCATGGCTTTTTCGGAAAAGCTGGTGGGACGTGTCTGACAAGTCAACGTTGATCTGGAGATGTTTTAATTCAAATTCAAACTGATTTAGGCTTGAATTAAATAATCCACTTGAGTTTTGAAGTCTAGAAGTCTTGAACACGTCATGCTGTCCTAGTACAGACAAGGTCTGCCGCTGGAGGCTGCTAGAAGTCTTCCGGTGAAGCCTTCAGCCGAAGTCTTCCACTGAACCTGTGAAGTCTAAAAAACAATTCTAAGGCAAAGTTCTATACACAGTTGTCACGCTAACTGGTACGCAGCCCATTTAGCCACTAAAGCATAGAACCTAATGTAATGAATGAACAAATGCAAATCAAGATACAATGAGAAACAACAGCCCCATTTAGGGCTAACAGCCCCAAATGGGGACTTATTAAAATGAAATGAAGGCTGTTTCCCGAATTAAAAGAGAAGGCAGCAAAAGACACAATGAAGGCAGGGGTAGTTTAGGGAGGACAAGGGACAATTAAGAGCTAAATGTGAAGAAAATAAGGAAGTGGGCATGGCTGGGGCGGCGGCTATCCAAGTTGATATTCGCGAGTCACCAAGGGTGGAAACGAGCTGATGGCTGAGAGGAAAGTGGGCCGGTTGGAGGGAAGATAGGCTGGATAGGTCGCGGGTGGATTGGATCCAGATAGGGAGGACGCGGGTCATGGGATGGGAGGAGGCAGATGGGCGACACGTGACACCAGAGCCAGGGCGACAACACACGCGAAGTTCTGGAAATTGCTCCGGTGCCCCTGTAATTCCAGAAGTTGGCGCCGCTTTCCTTCCCCCTGCCAGCTCTTCAGCTTAGTCCTTCGTTAGCCCAGTTAGCTGGCGTTAGCCTCTGTTTGCCTTGGACCTCTTAACGGACTTAATGGACGTTGAGCAAATAATTTTCAATTCAACTTTAAAGCCCGGAATTGCCTCGAACTTCGTGCTAAACACCATATAAAAGCTTGATTATGCATGTAAACCTACATTAAGTACAAATACACAAATAATAATATTTCCAAAGCATAATTAACTCAAAAATATCACAAAATAGAATAAAATTCATGGGAAAATTCGTGAAAATCTTGGGCTCATCACACCCCCAAACTTAAGCTTTGATCGTCCCGAGCAAAGAAAATGAATTATGGAAAAGCTCGAGAACAATATGAAATGAAGGCGGCGCTCAATTAAGATCTCACAAGCATTACCATTTAAGAGATCAATCCAAGGTTATAAACATGCATAGTAGAGGTATGAATTGATTCATATGATAGCAAACAATCCTCAAACAATCATTCATACCATAAAACATTTTTTTAACCCAAAAGTAGCAATGCTCTAGCTTAGATTGAACGGCCAACTGAGATACCAAATGTGAGTCAAACCGAAAGAGTCATCAACTAATATATTTTTTTCGCACCAGACAAGGCAAGAACACATGACATGACAATATCAATAGGAATTTTCAAGCTTGTAATGTTCGGCCAAGATTTGGGCTACAAATGAAGGATATGATTGCAAGCCAAGAGAGCAAAGAATTTGAAGTCTTCACAAGATGGCTGGCTTCATGAAAGCACAACTCTTCAATACCATAACAACCTCTTAAACGTTAAACTTTGGGTTGAAAAAAAGTCTCATCTACCACAACAATTAAGCACCACCCTTATATCTCCTTGAAAAAATTAAGAACAATGACATTTTTTTTTTCTTTTGTGGTCACCTTTATTTTATTATTATTTTTTATTTTTTTCATTGCTTTCTAAGGGAGCTCTTTTTTTTTCATTTCATTTTTTTTTCACCAGCATTCAACGATTATCAAATTCCCAACATCAACATCAATGAACACAAAACCCTCATGAAGCATACACATCCCAATAAGAATACAAAAATAAAATAATTCATTCCAAATCAAGCTCTCTTGAAGGGCGACAACAAAAGTGTATAGATTCATGTGATATGATAATACGGGTGTAAGAAATGAAGTTGAATGGGGGTCATTGTTGTTTCTCATATGTATCTTGATTTGCATTTGTTCATTCATTACATTATGCTCTATACTTAGTGGCTAAATGGGCTGCGTACCAGTTAGCGTGGCAACTGTGTATAGAACTTTACCTTAGAATAGTTTTTAGACTTTACAGGTTTAGGTAGAAGACTTTGGCTGAAGGCTTCACCGGTAGACTTCTCAAGCAGCCTTCACCGGCAGACCTTGTTTGCACTCGGACAACATGACGTGTCCAGTTCTTCCTGATATCAAGCTTAAGTGGATTATTTAATTCAACTTTATTTAGTTTGAATTTGAATTAATCCATCTTCAAATCAGCGTTTGACTTCTTAGACACGCCCATCCAGCTTTTTCGAAAAAACATGAAGACTTTCGCCTCTTGAATGTGGCAGAGCAGGTGCACAGTCTGACACAAACAAATTGTACCAACTACTGCAGGTCTGCAACTCTGTTTGTTGCCCTCCTGCCAGTTGTTGCACCTACTCCTCTCCATTCCCTGATTAGTCTCAGATTGAAGATGAAGTCAACAAAGCAGCTCTTGACATTTAATGCATTTAACCTAATAGAATTGTTTCTCACTTCGTCTTCTCCAACGGTCTCAAGGATGCCAGGCTATAAATACTGTCATTAAAGACTAAAGAAAAAATGCTTTGAATATACCCAACAACATCAAGCTTTATACTCAGTGCATTCAAGTGATCATAAACTGATCAACGAAGTCCTCAACGTACAACAACAAGAAGATCATCATCAAGTCTTAATCATTTACTTCTTACTGTTGTACTCCTTACTATTCTTCTGCACCTTGAATATTCTGTTTCTCCAGATATTCAATTCCCCCATCCCCAAACACAAGTCAAATATTTTCTACACAATCCATTGGATATTTCTGTAATAGAACTAGTGGAAAATATAGTGCACATTTAAATCCAAGGTTGACTGCCTTGGTGGTGGACGTAGCACTCTTTATAGTGCGAACCATCTCAAAATATTTGTGTTCCTTACTTACTGTTTTATATTGTCGTCATTGTATTTACTTATTCCCTTGAGCAGCAAACTTAAGTAATCAGCTAAGTCTACCGGTAGAGCTTCACCATCAGACTTAGTCTGTCCTCCGCTACTTCAATCTTTTTAATAGATTGCAAGTGCTTATTCTAGGAATTATTACGAAAAGTTTTAAGTGTTTAATAAGCTATTCAACCCCCCTTCTAGCTTATTATTGTGCCCTTTAAGACTAACAATTGATATCAAAGCTAAACTCTTTGAAAACTAGTTTTTCCAAGATTAACCTCTTGATAGATAAGATTCAATGGCACAAACACATTACATGTTACCTACGTCAAATGCGAGCCATGTCCCAATATTGGACGAAGGTCATTTCGATGTTTGGAAGGATAAGATAATGCGTTTTATGAATTCTATTGACAACAAGTTATGGAAGTGCGTGCTAAAAGGACGTCATGTACCAATGAAGCCAAACCTTCTAGCAACCGTTGGTGGAAATCCTCCGAAATTCCAAAAGAAGAATAAGAATGGACTGAGGACGAAAGAAAACTAGTAGAGCTAGACAGTAAAGCCATTAACATCATTACAAGCTCACTAGACACAAGTACCTACCAACAAGTGATCCAATGTACGTCTGCAAAGAAATGTGGGAAGCTCTTGTCGAATACTTGGAAGGAGACCAAGATACAAGAGACAACATAAAGTACACCTTCAACCAGTAATTTGACTCTTTAAAAAAGGATCCAAAGGAGACCTTGAGACAAGCATACGATTGCTTCAGCGAGGTAATAAATAGTTATTTTTCTTTTGGTAAAACTTATGACAAGAAAGAAATGAACATGAGATTTCTAGGCTCACTAGGTAGTCTGTGGCATGTTAAGACTACCGCCATGAAGGAATCTAAAAACTTAAATGAAATGACTTTTCGTAGTCTTTATGCAAGTTTGAAGGTTTACGAGCTCGAAGTTAGTCAAGCTCTAGAGTGGGACAAACAGTTCAAACTTTGTCCTTGCCAGCCATGGTACAAGAAGTAACTCCAGTTGAAGACAAGCCCTCTACTTCCTCCAGTGAAAATGATTTCCTTTTTCAGACGAACAATTTGCCATGTTTGTAAAATGTTTTAAAAAATTTGCAAATTGTGGAAGGAATGACACACGTCAGCAGTCTTTTAGAAAATTTGCCGAAGCCCCATCTAACAATGAGCTTGTGTGTTATAACTGTAGAAAACCTAGTCATTTTGTCGCTAAATGTCTGACGCCAAAGTTTGAAGCATACCAAAAGCCTTTGTGTAAGAAATTTCAAAAACAGAAAGGTATGCGGGCTGAAGACATTGAAGAGAAACATGTTGCTACATGGTTTGAAACGGATTCAGAAGAGGATGAGGACGATTGTAAGCAAGCCAATATATGTTTAATAGCTCAGGAATCAAGTCCCACCTATGACTCTGAACATGAAGTCGAAATCTCACCTAGTCCCTTCGTAAAAAGTGAGATCAACTGTGAAAGCTTTAGTAAGGAAGAACTGCTCAAGGATAAACAAGAAATGCTTGAGGAGTTCAACTCGTTCAGAGTAGCCTATGTAAAACTCGCGAAGAACTATGAAAAGCTTGCTGCTGAGAAATCTCTACTGGCAGCTGAGATTTAAACTCTCAATAGCTGTCAACAGGAAAGTATCAAGCTAAAAGGAGAAAACAAATTCCTTTGTGACAAAATTGATTGTTTAGTTGAGCACGTCAAAGGGCTAGACCTAGAGAAAATTGCCTTGCAAAAGACAATTGACTCCTGGAACAGCTCTAAGGAAACCTTTGAAGGAATCCTCTCTAGCCAAAAGCCAAGTGGAGATAAATCAGGCTTAGGCTATAATGATGAGCCCAACATTGCATGCTCTTCTGTCACAGAGAAAGGTGAATCCTCCGAGATTGCTGATGATGTTTCCTTCTCCAAACAGACCTTCGGAAACAAGGGTAAAAATGGACTTGGCTATACAAGTGTACCATATGCTTACCCCAAGGCTCACAAAGGGAAAGCCAAAGAGACTGCTTCTAATGAGAAGCTTGTTAAAGGAACGGTAGAGAAATCTCTGCTGGGTCATGTTAAGTATGTCTATGAAATAGCCAAGACTCCTAAGCTAGTTGACAATAAACTTAAAGGAATTCTGTCGAATCCTCCTAAATCAGTTAAAGACCAGCCAAGGCTAAGTCTGCTAGTAATAGATCAAGGAAGACTCACCAGAAACCCCTTAAGCCTACTGTCAACAAGCAAGCTGAACCCAAGACTGATGTTGGAAAGAAGGAAAATCACAAACACTCTACAACAAAAGCTGATCACAGTCATCCATGGAACTTTCATCTATGTCATTCTTGCAATTATTTAGGCCATATGGCCCCAGAATGTCTGCTAAGGTTCACACCAAAATCTGAGAGGCCTAGTTCTCTCAAGGTTAGGCAGGTATGGGTCCCAAAAGGTTGCTAATCCTCAGGACCCAAAAGAAAATAAAAGGCACCTTGTTCCTTTGACTTTTTCAGGTCTACTTTATGGCTATAGATTCAGAAGATAAGGACATATGGTACCTCGACATTGGCTGTTCAAGGCACATGACAGGGAATAGAAGTCTACTCTCAGATATAGCAGAAGCTAAAGGTCCTATGGTGATTTTTGGCGACAATACAAGAGGGAAAATGATTGGGTATGGCTTAATAACTAGAGGAAGTCTCTCCATCAGTAAAGTTTCTTTAGTGAATGGCTTAAAGCATAATCTTCTGAGCATATCCCAATTCTAGGACAAAGGTCTTATCTGTCAATTCTCCTCCAACCAATGTCTTATCAAAGATCGTGAATCCTGTTCAACATTGTTGACCGACAATAAATAAGGAAACGTCTATGTCTTGGACTTAAACTTTCTAGGGAGATCCTCCAGCCTTTGCCTAGTTGCTAACAATGTTCGTGACAACAGTTGGCTTTGGCACAAGCGTCTCAATCACCTCAATTTTAAGTACCTCTCCAAGATTTCCAAAGATGAGCTTGTTAAAGGTCTACCTACGATGTCTGCCGACCACGACAAAAGTTACAAAGCTTGCCATCTAGGAAAACTCTCCAAGTCTTCCTTCAAGAGCAAGTCAATCTTGTCAACGACCAGACCTCTTCAACTTCCCCACATGGATCTCTTTGGACCAATCACTACCGTCAGTATCTCAGGAGACAAGTATACTCTTGTAGTAGTTGATGCCTACTCTCGATTCACCTGGATCAAAACAATGACTTCAAAGGATGAGACATATGATCTTGTCACTGCTCTTTTTAGAAGACTTCAAACTCAAAAGCTTGAAGACATAAGTGACATCAGATCAGACAACGGCACCGAATTCAAAATAACGGTGTTAAAAGATATTGTGATGACCACGGGATTGGCCACAACTTCTCTACTGCCGGTACTCCTCAACAAAATGGTGAAGCTGAACGGAAGAACAGAACACTCATTGAAG
This sequence comes from Codonopsis lanceolata, assembly GCA_013146195.2. Classification (NCBI taxonomy): domain Eukaryota; kingdom Viridiplantae; phylum Streptophyta; class Magnoliopsida; order Asterales; family Campanulaceae; genus Codonopsis; species Codonopsis lanceolata. Next base: position 68,268,845 of record CM028377.1, on the reverse strand, counting down.
CAGCAAGAACTATGCTGGCAGAAGCTAGACTTCTGAAATACTTCTGGGCAGAAGCCGTCAATTCTGCATGTTTCACCCAGAATCGATCCCTGATAAACAATTTCATAATAAAACTACATATGAAATATAGAGAGGAAGAGCCCCAAATATTGAATTTTTCAAAATCTTCGGCTGTAAATGTTTTATTCTATACAAAAGAAAAGAATATAGAGGCAAATTTGATTCAAAATCAGACGAAAGAATTTTTCTAGGCTATTCCAATCATTCAAAAGCATTTCGCATATTTAACAAAACTTCATTGAAAATATTAGAATTTGTGCATGTTACTTTTGATGAATATGATTTATTAGAGCCACGAGTGGGCTCCAAATGTTTCTGATGATTCTGATGATTTTGAGACAGCTGGTACACATAAAGCTTCTACTTCTTCTTCACCTCAGAATCCTCCAACTGCTAACTCTTTGAATTCTGCTAATCCAGCACCCGCAGACTTCAACTCTACCGGTACCTCTTCCAACCCTTCTATTGACCCTGAACATATCTCTTCTGTTCTACCCCCAAATACCTTTGCAGATCACTCACCCTTCTTGTTTACCAGAAAATTAAGGTCTCGAAAATCATATCTCTTCTAAACCTGATTTTGGTGAATCACCTTCTCCACCCTCTCCAGAATCTTTAAGGGAAGAACTCACCAGAAGTGATCTTCCTCCAACTGTTATTGAAACAATAGATCGCCACATCTCTCAAATCATTGGTTATCTCAACTCAGGAGTTCGTACAAGAAGTAGTGTTCGAAATGAGACTATGTTTGCCTTCGCATTCGTGTCTGAAATCGAGTCAAAGAAGATTGGTGAAACTATCGAAGACCATTACTAGATTGAAGCTATGCAAGAGAAGCTGAACCAGTTTGAAAGATGTAAAGTGTGGAGCTTAGTTCAAAGACCTATTGGCCATCTAGTCATAGGCACCAAATGGGTATTCAGGAACAAGAGAGATGAAGATGGAAATGTCACCAGAAACAAAGTTAGACTGGTTGCTCAAGGCTACCGACAGGAAGAAGGAATTGACTTCGATGAAACATTTGCTCCTGTTGCCAGATTAGAGGCAATCAGACTCTTTCTAGCCTATACGTCGTTCATGGACTTCAAAGTATATCAAATGGATGTAAGAAGTGCCTTTCTCAATGGTGATCTTCAAGAAACGGTATATGTTGAACAACCTCCAGGTTTTGTCATCCAAGACAAACATAATCAAGTATACCGACTCAAGAAAGCACTCTATGGCTTCAAACAAGCTCCCAGAGCTTGGTACGAAACTCTATCCAAGTTCTTAATCGAACAAGGATTCGTGAGAGGAAGAATAGACACAACTCGGTTCATCCTCAAGCACAAAGGTCATTCTCTTCTGGTACAAATCTATGTGGACGACATCATCTTTGGATTTACTAATCAAAGCATGTGCAAGAGATTCGAGCAGCTAATGCAAAGCAAGTTCGAAATGAGCAAGATGAGAGAGCTCACCTACTTTCTAGGACTTCAGATTCAACAGACTTCAGACGAGATCTTCATCAGTCAAACCAAATATGCAAAGTAACTTATCAAGAAATTTTGTCTTGATTCAACTAAAGGATTCGAGACACCAACGTCTACCGACTGCCATCTTGACAAAGATGAGAAGGGAAAGCAAGAGAACGTGACCAAGTATCGAGGAATCATAGGTTCACTTCTTTACCTTCGCCAGCGATATAATGTTTGTTGTTTGTGTTTGTGCTAGATTTCAAGTAGATCCAAAGGAATCACATTTGCTTGCTGCTAAACGTATCATCAGATATGTTTCAACAACTATAAATATGGGTATCTGGTATTCGAAAAGGAACAAATTTGATCTAGTTGGGTACTCAGATACAGACTATGCAGCCTACAAGTAAGCAGAAGAAGCACCAGTGGGACCTGTCAATTTCTTGGAAATAGACTTGTCTCTTGGTCATGCAAAAAGCAAGGATCAGTTGCAAACTCAACCACAGAGGTATAATACATTGCTACAAGCAGCTGTTACTCTCAACTACTTTGGATGAAGCAGCAACTAGTGAACTACAACATCAAGACTGCAAATTGTCCCATTATGTGTGACAACACTTCTGCAATTTCAGTCTCAAAGAATCTAGTGATTCACTCAAAGACAAATCACATTGATATTCGTTATCATTTCTTCAATGATCATGTGGAAAAAGGTAACATCAGTTTGGAATATGTTCCAACTGAACATCAATTGGCTGATATTCTCACCAAGCCACTGGATACTACCGGGTTTGCTTATTTAAGGACAAATCTTGGTATGATTGATCTTACAGCTTAAATTTTATTTTAAGTTTACAAGTTTTCTTTCATACCAGCAGACTTAATTGTTACTAACTTTGTTAATGGTATAGCTCAACTACGTTAAGACCAGGTTAGTATCTCAGTTATCATTGTATTAAGGTAAAAGATTTTCTAAAGAGGTTGAGGGGTTAAAAGTCACTTTTTGCTATTACTTTAAAAAATATCTTAAGTTAAAAGTCTTTTGAAAGACACCTGTCAATCATCCAAGACATTTTCACTAAAAAGACTTTTCTCCTTCTTTAAATAGACTTTAAACCGCCTTTTTCAAAACTTTCACAAACCCTCTCTCTCAGATATTCTCTCTCTACTCAAACCCTTAGTTCTTCTCTACAACTGATTCATCTCTTCGATTATTTCTCGCTTCTTCTATCTTACAGCAACAATGGTAAGCTTTACGATGCTCATTAGTTTACTCTTTTATGTTGTATGCTTAAAATTTCTTCTTTTGAGTCATTTTCTTGAGGAATCCGAAAGGACGATTTGTGTATCCTGACGGTTTCCGCTATTATTGTTTATTTCAAAACCTTGAAACCAATAGTTTTCTCTATACTTTGAATACTTATTTCTTCAAGAATTATCTGTTGATGTTTCTCTGCATTTAACTCTCCAAACATTCAAGGGTTTCAATTTTTCTATCTGAAAATTTATTTTATTTCTTAAAAATGAAATCTTTAGTTGTTTGTTCTGTCAAGGAAAAAGCCTAATTTCTGAAAACGGTTTTTGTAGGTGAAATCATCTGCCAAGACAAATACCGATAAAATGAAGGTGCTTGACTTGGAACAAGTCATTCACCCTAACCCCTCCGTCAACATTCATGGGTTTCCTCACTATCCTGCTCTACACGACATCATTCAGGAGCTGGAACCGAAAATGTACCTCCCAGGCATGTACATTGACTTGAAGACAGTTCGCACATTTGCTGTCAGAGCCAAAATGTGTGACGACATGAATGAGTCTGGGATTCTCCCCCTCTTCTGTCTCCACGATGAAGACTACAGCAATCTCCTCGCTGAAGAATTTTACCAGCGCATGAAAATCAATCCCAAGACACCGTCTGTCATTCGAGGATGGATTCGTGGATTTCCCTTCTCTCTCTCTGCCAAGGTGATATCCATTGCTGAGGCTAACAGATCCTGGGAAGCAATGAGGGGAACCAATACTCCAAGGGAACCTCAAGGCAAAATGCTGAGGAACGTCTTTCCCTTGGACGTCTACTGTTCCAGTCATCTCTTTGGACAAGTCGCTGCTGTTCAAGAATGGAGCCCACGATATCTTCACAACCCAACAGCTCAATCTTTCAAGCGTCATTCACCAAAGGACTCACCTCAACTTCGGCGCCATTATCTTCAACGAGCTCCGCAACCACATTGCAATAGTGAAGAACATCCCTTACACCAAGAGGCCCTTTGTCCGACTAATCAACTCCATGCTAAGGGATACGCCAGAAATCAAATATGTCGTTAAGCCAGATGAGCTCACCAAGGTGTCAAAGGACAAATAGCTGACTCCTACCTTCCTCAACAAATACGTTGAACATGAGAATAAGAGGAGGCAACAAAAAGGGCTCCCCAATGTTGCTGCTGAAATAATAACAAAGCCTACTCCTATGATGGTCACGCGGTTCGACATGGACACATATGATGATGCCAGTGCAGCCATCCATGCAGCCAAGGCAAGATTTGAGAAGGCTACCTCTACTGTTGCCCGTGACATCCTGCAAGAAGCCCGAGAGCTAGCAGATGAGTCCGAGCACATGTGGAAGTGGCGAAAGATTGCACAAACCAGAAAGGCAACTGATTTCTCACCAGATGAGGCTGAAGTCTTGGCTGGCATCTTTGCCAAGACCAAGGCTGATGTTGCCAACAAGGCTAGGCAGGAAGCTGAAACAGACGAGCTTCAAACAGAATGGATTCGGAAGGAACTGAAGGCCAATAGACATGCAAAGTCTGCAGGCAGCTCCTCTGCTGCTACTGGACAAACATCTTCTCCCCAGCCATCCAATCCTGAACCAACAACCTCCACTCCTCAGCCATCCCAAACCCCAAAACGCAAACCATCTTCTGACCAACCCTCACCATCACTCAAGCCTAAACGCAGGCGATTACGTAAAGGCCTATCAACCAAGCCACCAGCTGACCCTATCATCTCTGCCGATGAAGTCTACTAGCAACCAACCATCTACCCCTTCTCAAACCAATCCTACTGAGTCATCTACTCAGAAGGAATCACCCCCTCAGAAGGAGTCTATCCCTCAGGAGGAGCCAATCATTCCTGAGGAATACATCCTTCGGGAGGAGCCTACCAAATCAACAACTCCAACACCTCCCTCTCCCTTCAACTATTCTCCAAACCCCTCTACTCCTCACTCACCCACTCCTACCCAAACCAACACTACACCATCCGAACGAAACCAACTCATTCCACTCATTCTAACCCCCGGTTTCCCCTCATCCTCTCCTCTGCTGCTACGAAGTTCATCTTTGAACTTTCGTCGATAACAAAACTCTTCACCAAGTGATCGATGTATTTTATACGTCGATTTCATATACTTCTATGACTTAAATTAAGCAATTCCACGAGGCTTTTGACTACTAATGTGTGTTTTTCAGTGATTTTATGAGTTTCAGGGTTTTAGGTGAAAGTATACAGAATATAAGGCTTTTTGGTGAAAATTCCAAGAAGGGGCCAAAGTGTAAATTGAAGATTAAACAAAGAAGATCAAAACTGGACACCTTGCGGTCGCAAGGTGTATTCTGCCTCGCAAGGTGGTTTCAATCCAAGCCAGGAAAATCAAGGACCTTGACGCAGCAAGTGCCTTATACTGCGCCAAGGTAGTCAAAATGCTCAATTTTGCGTTTTCACATCAGGCCAAGAGATCTAATTGCCCTACAATTCCATGGTATAAATAGAGGCCGGTAGCGAAGGCATGAGGACGACTAAAAAGTAGTTTTCTATAGCTTTAGAATAGATTTTAGGTTGTATAACATAATTAGTTGTTGTAATTACAAGTATTGAAGATCGATTCATGTATTCAATCATCTCCATGTGTTGTTCATCTTCAAGGATAAACTAATCACCCATTAATTTAGGAGGTGGGAGGTAACTTGTATCGAATCTATGCTTTAGTTATATTTTTATTCATTCAATTCTTGTTGATTGTGTTGTTTATCAATCCCTCTATTATTTCACTTTGAACAAATGAATGTAATCGTGAATAATAAAGGCCTAAAGGTGCGGATAACTGCATGATCAATGTGCATATGTCGTACACTGGCTCATCATCACAATAAATTGAACCTATCGATGCAAGAAAGTGATAAGTTAGGGTCAGGTTCCATATATGACCTAAGTGACAATTAGATCATATGTTCTTGTGCCTAGGATATAGAATGGATGGATTATTTGAAGATGGAGACTGAACGGTAATTCAACAGGCTATATCTATATTTTGTGAACGAACCCAAGAGATAGAATGATATATTAATTAAAATAAGCATAGAGGAGATACAAGTGAAACCCAAATCCTAGATTTTCATCCATCATAAGATCTTCATAAATTGTAATTGCTGCTAATTAGTTAAACACTAGAATAATAATTCGTTTAGAATAAAATCAATAGAAAAACCCCCTTTAGATTAATAATTTGCTACCGATAAATCGTACTATATGTGATCTTCTTGTCTCTGTGGTTCGACCCTTACTTCCCAAAACTATTCCCCAATAGTCCTATCCACTTGCAAGGAAATAATTAAAATAAGACATCGATCACCAAGCCTGCTCCCCCTCCTCCATAACTTCAACCTATGAGACCAGAAGCCCTTTTATACCCCCATCCTTCCTTCTGGTTCTCAACTGAACCCCTACCAACCCCTTCCAATATCGGTGATCATTCGGACACGTATATTGAAATCCCCTAACCCCTCCTTCATCCCACCTCAATCCAATTCTCTTCTACCCATGCGTTCCCACACCCGATTCTTCTCCACCTCCACAACTCCAACTCCCCACTCGGCCCCTTCGCCACATCGCCACTTGCCGATGTTGCCTCGTCTGCTGGTATTGAGCCTATACAAGTGGACCTCGACCCTTCTCCGTCCCAACCGGCAAACAACGAAATCCTGAGCCGCCTGGATGCCATATACAAAAGGCTGGGAGAACTTACAAGTATCTCCACAACTGCTATAGAGCTTGCAACTGCATCTTTCAGGGCTGCAGACAGGAAAACTGTCATCCTTTGCCAATTCCAAGAGGATGTTTGGACCAAGTTTGGAGAAATAAGGCACGAGTCTACCGATCTGAAGATCAATATGGAGGCTCAACGCAACGAGTGTGTCAGACTCTGCTCAACTCTCTTCTACCAACTCTTCCACAGCATAACCCTTCACCTGGGTCATGGCCACCCTCCTGTTCTAGAACTCAATGATCACGTTCTCAATGTGTCACATGATCGGATCAACGTTGAGCGCGAATATGATATGGTCATCACGGAGTAGAGACAACTGTGGTCTATGAACCGAACTCTGATGGACGAGAACAACATGCTACGAGAAGAACTTAGGCTTCACCAACCACAAGGTGCCAGTCAAAGGCACAGCCGAGCTGGTGGTTTTTATTGGCGAAGGTAGTCGTTCCAGAATGGAGAAGATCACATTTATGGTGATTGATTTGAAGTCCCCTTATAACATCATTTTAGGGGTACCCAACATGACCAAGTTCCAGATGGTAGCCTCCATTCCCCACCAGCGAGCAAAGTTTTACACCGACCATAGAGTGGGGGTCCTAAAGAGCCAACCACGAGCAGTGATGGAGTATGTTCGGGATAGCCAGAGGAAGAAACAGAAATTGACCCTGTCGACTGACGATCAGACAATTATGATCAGTCACAAGGATAAATCTCACACGACTTCAGGGCCAATTCCGATTGCCATGATCGGCGAGAGTTTTGCTCAGGGCGAGCAGCGGTCATCGACAGATGACACTTGTCCTTTGTTGATGATGGGGTTGGGGGACAAGTCGAGCATGAAGAATTCATGGTTGTGGGCCGGTTTGATCAAATGGAGAATCAGATTGAGGCAGTTGGGAGTTTCGCTCAGGGCGAGCAGCGTCCTACACTAGTTGAGACTTGTCTTTTGTCGACGATAGAGTCGGAGGGACAGGTCGAACAGGCAAAGAGCACAGCCGTGGATCAGATAGATAAAGTGGAAACTCAGGCTGGGAAGGATGGAAAACTGGAATGTGACACACTATGAGTGCTCGATGAGCCTGAGTTTACTATGCAGGATGAGCTTGAGGAGATTGTGATCAACCCTGTTTATCCAGAACAACAAAATAAGATAGGCAAGGCTCTTTCACCTAAAGCTCGTGCAAGTTTGATTGACTAGCTCCAAAAAAGTTTGGATGTATTTTCCTGGCGACCAGAGGTTATGAGAGGGGTCAATGAGGAGGTGGCTATGCATTGCCTCCACATGGATCCAACTTATAAGCCTATTCAGCAGCAGCATAGACAGTTCTCCTCGGAGAAAGATAAAGCCATCAAGGAAGAGGTGGAAAAGCTACTTCGTGCAGACGTCATTGAGGAGACTCACTACCCGACATGGTTAGTGATGAGCCCAAGATTTTCACGAATTTTCTTGGGAATTATTTTCTATTATGTGCTATTTTTGAGTTAATTATGCATTAGAAATATTATTATTTGTGTATTTGTGCTTAATGTAGGTTTCCATGCATAATCGAGCTTTTATATGGTGTTTAGCACGAAATTCGAGGCAATTCCAGGCTTTAAAGTTAAATTGGAAATTATTTACTCAATGTCTGTTAAGTCCGTTAAGAGGTCCAAGGCAAACAGAGGCTAACGGCAGCTAACTGGGATAACAGAGGACTAAACTGAAGAGCTGGCAAGAGGAAGGAAAGCGACGCCAACTCCTGGAATTGTAGGGGCACCGGAGCAATTTCCAGAACTTCGCGTGTGTTGTCGCCCTGGCTTTGGTGCCACGTGTCGCCCATCTGCCACCTCCCTCCATCCCATGACTCGTGTCCTCCCCTATCCGAATCCAACCCACCAACGACCTATCCAGCCCATCTGCCCTCCATCCGGCCCACTTTCCTCTCAGCCATCAACCCGTTTCCACCCTGGGTGACCCGCGAATATCAGCCTGGATAGCCCGCCACCCCAGCCATGTCCACTTCCTTATTTTCTTCCCATTTAGCCATCAATTGTCCCTTGTCCTCCCTAAACTACCCCTGCCTTCATTATGTCTTTTGCTGCCTTTTCTTTTAATTCGGGAAGCAACCTTCATTTCATTTTTAACAAGTCCCCATTTGGGGCTGTTAGCCCTAAATGGGGCACCACCCCCATTTCCACCAAAATTTCTTCCACTCCTTCATTAATTGTCCACCATTGAAGGTTTTAAGCTTCAAATCAAGAGCCAACGAAACATCTACAATTGATTTCAACCCCGGAAACCCGATTTGCTCAGTTTAATTCTTCTTATCTCTATTTTTGATAGTTGTTATAATTTATTGGGTTGATTAAATTTGTAAATGTTGAATTGGTTTATGCTTAAATTATTTATGGAATGCAATTATTTTTCTATCTCAAATGTAGTGATTTAATTTAATCTATCTATTTATTTAGCACACATTCATGTTGGTTATTATTTTGTGAACTTAATGTCTTTAATTAATTGACCATTAATTAAATGATTTAGAAATATTTAGGATCCACGAGAGCTACCTTTATATTTCAGACCAATCAATTTAATAGTTGGTGTTTTGTGACACACACTAATAGCCATTGTGAGACTCGGTTTGACACGCGATCGAACCACCTTAGCCATTCGCGAGGTCCGGGAGGTTAGGGTTGACTATAAAATGCGAGAGCCCGTAGTTGACAAATTTTATTTGTCTCAGCTACCAACATGATATGTAGAAAAATTTAGAGAATTTCTTTTTGCGAAGTATTACCCATGTGCTTGGTTATTATTGTGTGTTCTTCATACTTTTAATGGCGTAGCGAACCATTAGATAATCATTAGAATTATAGGATAAGATGCGAGCCCGTCCTATTAATTTTGAAAATCACAATAATTGTTTGTGTTACATGAGACCGAGAGGAGATCGTGCGTAGATAGTCATTGGGTGCTTGTTTTGATATGCAGCTATTTTCTCCTATGTTATAAGAAGCGAGAGCCCGTAGCTAGGAGTTGTAGCTAAATTTTCTATACGTTGCGAGAGCCCGTAGTGAATACTATAGTGCATCCGACTACCAAAACTTGAGTTAAAGAAAAGCAGAAAGATGATTAAATTAAACACCGGCTAGAGTCGCCAGACTATAAATATTGCACTCCTATATTTTTATCTTGATTTGTTGTTGTCAAACCACATTCGCGTTAGTTTAGATTTAATTTTTATATTTTTAGATTTTAATTCATTTTCTTTTCGCTCAAATATAATTAGTTAACTTAATTTTGGTACTTAGTCGGAGTAAGAATTACGTACATTCCCTGTGGGATCGATAACTCGTACTTATGTACACTTTATTACTTGATACAGCCGGGTATTCTTGCCCGAGTTGTATTTTTCGCACATCAAGTTTTTGGTGCCGTTGCCGAGGAATAATTTATTTTTTGCTCTTATATACTAATATCGATGCCAAGTGAAGCTGATTGTATTTTTGAGCATGTTTTTGTTAGTTTACTTGCTTTTGTATTTATATGTTTTGTATGTTGAGTTGCTTTTCGAAGCCCTCCCGAGTTTGTGTGTTTGTAGGGAGATGTAAATAGTGTGCCCACACAAATATTTTCTTTTCTTTTTTTTTATTCCATAATTGTGTTCCTACTCTATTTTCTTTTGAGTTTGATTTGATGTAGAGGTTTAGCGCTTCATAGTAGGAGGTTGCTTGTAGAGAGATTCTTGGAGTGAATCTTTTTTGCCTGGACTCCATAAGAAATCATCTTTGAGGGAGTTTTCTTTCATTCCCCTCTCATTTTACTCTAAGTTTAGAGAGTATGGTTTGGTTGGTGAACTTTGAAAATTTTGAAAATCTTGTGCTTTATACGCCCCAAATTATTTATGCTTTGATCACGCGTCACTCCATTTTGGCGATCTTTGAATTGTGCTTGCATTATTTTCTTGGAGTCAATTTTGTGATTACTATATACATAGTTGAGGATATATTTGTCATTCATGTGGTAGCATCACCTCATTCATGATAGATAATGCCCTTGATGATGGAAATATTTTTATGTTTTGCTTTAGTGATGGTTGTGCATGTCTAAGAATACCATATTGTGAGTGTTAATGCCAAGAGTTATATTTTGATGATGAAAAGCTTGGATTGGGCATGTGTGTATGACAAGAGTATAATATAGGTCATCTTTGGATTATTTGTGCCTTTCTCTATCCTACCCATTTATCTCACAAAAATCCCTAGTGTTCCCGTTGAGCTCATTTAAAGAATGGCGTGTGCCTAGAGAACACAATAAATGTTAGTCCCAAAGGGCACAATAATAAGCTACAAGGGGGGGTTGAATAGCTTATTAAACACTTAAAACTTTTCGTAATAATTTCTAGAACAAGCACTTGCAATCTATTAAAAAGATTGAAGTAGCGAAGGACTTGTAAGGAGGACAGACTAAGCCTGCTGGTGAAGCTCTACCAGTAGACTTAGCTGATTACTTAAGTTTGTTGCTCAAGGGAATAAGTAAATACAATAACGACAGTATAAAACAGTAAGTAAGGAACACAAGTATTTTGAGATGATTCGCACTATAAAGAGTGCTACATCCACCACCAAGGCAGTCAACCTTGGATTTAAATATGCACTATATTTTCCACTAGTTCTATTACATAAATGTCCAATGAATCGTGTACAAAATATTTGACTTGTGCTTGGGGGTGGAGGAATTGAATATCTGGAGAAACAGAATATTCAAGGTGCAGAAGAATAGTAAGGAGTACAACAGTAAGAAGTAAATGATTAAGAGTTGATGCAGATCTTCTTGTTATTGTTGAGGAATTCGTTGATCAGTTTATGATCACTTGAATGCACTGAGTATAAAGCTTGATATTGTTGGATAGATTCAGAGCATTTTTTTCTTTAGTCTTTAATGGCAGTATATATAGCTGGGCATCCTTGAGACAGTTGGAGTAGACGAAGTGAGAAACAACTCTATTAGGTTAAATGCATTAAATGTCTGGAGCTGCTTTGTTGACTTCATCTTCAATCTGAGACTGATCATGGAATGGAGAGGAGTAGGTGCAGCAACTGGCAGGAGGGTGATAAACAGAGTTGCAGACCTGCAGTAGTTGGTACAGTTTGTTTGTGTCAGACTGTGCACCTGCCCTGCCACATTCAAGAGGTGAAAGTCTTCATGCTTTTTCGGAAAAGCTGGAGGGGCGTGTCTAAGAAGTCAAACGTTGATTTGAAGATGGATTAATTCAAATTCAAATTAAATAAAGCTGAATTAAATAATTCACTTAAGCTTGATATCAGGAAGAGCTGGACACGTCATGTTGTCCGAGTGCAGACAAGGTCTGCCGGTGAAGGCTGCTTGAAAAGTCTGCCTGTGAAGCCTTCAGCCGAAGTCTTCTGCCTAAACCTGTGAAGTCTAAAAACTATTCTAAGGCAAAGTTCTATACATAGTTACCACGCTAACTGGTACGCAGCCCATTTAGCCACTAAGTATAGAACCTAATGTAATGAATGAGCAAATGCAAATCAAGATACATATGAGAAACAACAATCTCCTCATATTTGCATATGGTCATCATTACTTACAAGTGAGGGCTATGAAAACTTTTAGGATAATAATAGCATGTCAGAAAAAATACTTTTAAGTTTTATAACAGCAGACATGCCTCGATCAAAAAGAAAACACCTCAAATGTAACAACTAATCTAAGTGCTTAATACATAAGAGATATTAAGAACAAGCACAATGATTAGAGATAAATAGTTCAAATAAATTTAAACTGGATGTTTAAATTCCAAACAGATGTATGAATTTAAATAACAATAATTTAAACAGTAGACATTTTTTAAAAGAATAAACTTCTGTATTTCAAACAAGAAGTTTAATTTGTACAGAGTTTTCAAAAAAGATAGATACAAAGGATAGGGATAGAAAGATATAAGCTACCAAGGCCTTTTTCCCTTTCCTTTGGCTGCTCTGTCAGTTGCTTCTCTTTCTCGGCGTAGGCGCTCGAGTTCTTCAACTCTTCTGGTGTACTCTTCATCAACAGAGGTTGGTTGTCTGGTGGAGCGAGAACGGTAGTCCTTCCAGAGTTCCTGCATATGGCTTCAAATTATCATCCTTCAGTTCTAGGCCCTGGAAACAAGAGTAATACATGACATCCCTGCATGCCCCTGTATCTACCAGTATCTTGTGCACCATCCGCCCATCGACCAAAACCGTAACAATCCGAGAATGTTCCCCGACCATGCTGCTCAACAACTCGCTGCGAGTGAACTGAATGGACTCCTCTCCTGCCTGCAAAGTTGTAGGGAAACCCACCACCTTTGACAGGGAATATATATGCTTGCCTAGCTGTATGAGAGTAGGCTCCTAGTCCAGAATCACATTAATCACACCCCGAACTGGGGATGCATCCCTACGAGGAACATTTCCCCTGTTGTTTCAATCCCGCTTGAAGCGGTCCAACCTCCCTTCATTAATCAATTTTTGAATGACCTTTTTCAACGGCCAACATTTCTCTGTGGTATGCCCATAATCATCATGATAGGCACACCTCCTTGATCGATCCTTGGTGTCCGGGGATCGATCAAGAAGGTGTGTCTATCATATACGTGGGGCCTGGGGAAGCTCATCCTGTATCTCATACATTATGTCCTCCCGCAATGTATTAAGAATTCTCTGGGGTGGTCATACCTTGATTTGCTTCTGTTATAACCTCCCTCACCATTCTGGCCGCTGCTCTTGCTAGTGTTGCCATTTCCCCTGGCATCTGTGTTTTCCTTCTTCTTTTCATTTTTTACGGTCTCTCCCGAACACCATTTCTGAGCTCACATCAGCATTTTTGCCTGCGTCTTGGGCTCCCTCATACTCAGCTTTGACCTCAGGCCACCTTCTTCTTCGAGCAAGCCTGTTTCAAAACACAAAGTGACCTCCTGCTCGAACATGTCAGGTACTTGCTCGAGCATCTTCGTGAACCTCTCCAAGTAGCTGGAAGTAGATTCATGATCCTCCTGCTTAATTTTAGACAAGTTTCCCCTTATCTTTGCAATTGCTCCCAAAGTCCCGAAATCGGCTAGGAACTTTGTTAGCAAATACACCCAATTGTTAGTTGATATGCGGGGAAGAGTTCCTATCCAAGCCAAAGCCTTTCCTTGCAACGAGCCCACAAATGCCCGAATCTTCAATGCCTCATTAGAGGTCACCAGGCCGATTTGAGACTCAAAGGACATCAGCCAGTCCCTTGTTTTGGTCTTCCCCGTGTACTCCTTGATGTTGGGAAAAACGAGGCCCTGAGCTAGAGGAGCATTTTCTATCCATAGAGCCAAAGGGCTAGTTGTAATGCCCATAAAGTTATCCTTCAAGGCCTTGCCTTGTTCCCATGTTTCCATTCACCGTTTCATATCCTCAAAGTCCTGGGCACTTATTACATAGGCAGGCCACCGGCGGGCTGAAGCTGAACACCCGGCATAAGAAGGGTTTATGGGGGCCCATAGCTTAAGCTATGCCTACGGCCTGCGCCACTTGTACTGGCGGCCTCCCGCGACCTATTGTTCTGGATCTGGAACTGCTCCTACCCCGTTTTGTTGTTGGTTGTTGGGGGGAGGCAATTCATGCCTTACTCTTGATTGGCGTGGTAAACGTGACCGGTGTCTGCAAGCATATTATCTCCCGGGCGATGGGGAACGGTGTCGGCGGGCATGCGACCTGTGTGGGGATGGTGAGTGAGGCCTGCAGGCATGTGACTTTCGTGGAGAAGGTGATCTCGGTGGCGACGAAATTGGGCTAAATCCTCCCCTGCTCGAGGGCGAGGCGATAGTGCACAATAGGAACAACTCTGTGACTAGTCCGCCCCTCATGCTAACTACGTCCCCTATTCGATTCCCGCTCACGGGGCTAAGATGGAACCCCAGCTAATCGTTGGGGGGACTTGCACCGATCTTAATACACTTACTGCCTGACTCTGCGCGGGCACAACTGGAAGTGGTTCCAGCTCGATGGGTAGTGGAGGTTTGCCCATAGCAATCAACTGCTGCTTGAGTTGATGCATCTGCCCCAGATACAATGCCCTTTGATGCAGGGCCTCCTTACGAAACTCATTAGCAAGGCCTACTGCGGCCACTTCACTTCGAGCTAAAGAATCCAAACCTCGCCTTTGATTAATCTGATGACGGACATCATATGGAGGAGGAGGAGGAGGGAGTAAAATGTTGTTGGCCTAAACCTTCACACTAAGAGTAACCGTATGCCCATCCTCCAGTACATTGACGCCATTAACGTTATTTGATGTCATGTTAAAAGCTTGAAAAGTAGTCAAAAAAAAAAGGATATACTTGAAAATCTTCTTTACTGGCAATGGAACCAACTTATGTATCCAAATTAAGCGGATACACTAGGCTTTAATATCTGACTTTCGATATATTCGTGATTTTGAGGCCCAAACCTGTCAAAAATCCAACAACAACCATGAACTAGGTAGGGGTTTTCCCAGCAAAGGCACTCCGGTGTGAAAATGAGCTAACACACAAATGCAATATCAATTTGACAGAGTTTCAGCCAGTTAAAAATGAGCATACCTCTTCCTTCTGAAAAAGGAAGGTTTTTATATAGGGCCAGGCTTCAAGGCTGGGAGTTGAACATTGAAGGCAAGGGTGTGAAAGGTTGGCACGTTCAGGGTCACGCCCGGAACATGGGGGCGAGTTTCCCGACATTATCTCCCCATGTTCAAGGCAGTCGTTACCATGTAACTGAACGGGATGAATGTGCTCGCTAAGACCTCTCTGCCTGCTCGTTATACTCTTAGCCCCTAGACTTCAGGCATGAGCTGCTTGCTTGTTGTGTCTGGGCGGCTAGAGATATGTCCATGCTCGCTTATGAGTTGAGCTAAGGCTATGATGAATACACGTGATTTACTCGTGACCATGGAGACGACGTGTTGGGCACGTGATCAGTGCTTGGACATTTTGGGCCAGGCAATTCAGTTTGTAATTCACTTAGCATTTTGCAATACATATGTTTCATAATTAACTGTCTATCTGATTAAGTTGTCAATAATTTATTTATCACAAATATTTGGTGGCATACTTCAATCTATGCATATTGATGCCCAATTTTTCGCATTGTGATGTCCAATTTTAAACATATTTTGTGGCAATTACTTGTGATGCCCAATTTTAGACATATTTTGTGACAGACTTCAATTTATTATTTGTGATGCCCAATTTTAAACATATTTTGCGACAGACTTCAATTTATGTCTTGCAATGCCAATTTTGTACATTGTTAAGTCCAATTTTAAACATAATTTGTGGCAAACTTTAATTTATTACTCGCAATGCCCAATTTTGTGCATTGTGATGCTCAATTTTAGATTTATTTTGTAGCAGACTTCAATTTATGACTTGTAATGCCCAATTTTAAGCATATTTTGTAGCAGACTTCAATTTATGACTTGCGATGCCAATTTTGTGCATTAAGATTCCTAATTTTAGTTCTATTTGGTGGTAGACTTCAATTTATGATTTGCGATACCCAATTTTGGACAGAAGCTTTTGTGTGCGCGTCCTTTATTCATTAAGAGTATTTTCATCATTTTGTCCAAAAAAAATATACTTCAACGGTTAAATAAAAATATCTTGGACTTTAGTACTTATAATTTTGAATTTTACCAAAATGGGCCCGCCCAAATTTCTCCTTTTTTTTAAATTTTAAGAGAATCAATAGTAGTTCTTAACTTACTTATAGTATGGTGACTCGAACTCACCACTTATTTGGTATAGGTAAAGCATTTTACTACTAGCTGTGCTTTGTTGATGGCCATAGGAATGAAGAGAGAGAAAATTGGGTAGTTATTGTTTTGAAGAGGGAGATTAGGAATTTTGGTCAGTTTGGTTGATTTTGAGTTGCGAGACTAATTGATCTATGGCTTCCTCCATCACAATGGGATGGAGAAAAATACCCTTGAAAAAGTTCATTTTGATATTGGAAGTTAATTTGACTAACCGTTGTGTAGGGGTGTAAGTGGTTCGGTTTGGTTTGGTTTGGTTTATGTCAAAACCACAAACCGAACTGCCTCCTAGTGGTTCCAAAAATCTCAAACCGAACCGAACCGAGTAAGACTTGAAACCGAACCACTCGGTTTGGTTTGATTTGGTTCGGTTTTGTGGTTTATATAAATTATTTTTAATGAAATTAACCAACATTGAAAATAACAATAAAAATAAGATTTTAATTTGAAACTAACATCAAAATTAGGAAATAACCTACTAACAACAAATTATCATAAATAAAACAATACAAATCCTAAAATAAACACAAACAATGGAAAAAATAATAGTTCTCCAACAATAAAGGTTTTGTTTGATTTATTATCCGTCTATATATATATATATTATGAATAAATCAAAGGTTTAAAATAGTTAATAAATGTAATATAATATATATTATATAATAAATAAATAAAAATATATAGTGTGGTTTGATTTCAAAAATCATGAACCAAACCGAACCACGTGGTTTTCTAATTTTTGAAACCGAAACCAAACTGACTGGTTTTGTTCGATTCGGTTCCGATTTACACCCCAACCGTTGTGAGTGTCCTAGTCCTAGCATTGCAATTGACAAAGATATATCCGGTACAGTATCGAAAGAACATGATTAATCCCAAAAAAATATTGCCCCCACGCAGAGTCGAACTGCGGACCTCCAGTTTACAAGACTGGCGCTCTACCATCTGAGCTATAAGGGCGTTCTTGATACTCTATAAAGTTGTCAAAAAATAATATAGTTCAGATTTAGTTTTTAACCTCAAAGGTTCAAAACTGTTTCCTGGTGGACACGGAGCGCGAGCAACAACTACGCGAGAGAGAGAGAGAGAGAGAAGTAGAAGTAATGGCGTCGAAAGCCGGAAGCGTCGTCGGCGTCGGAGGAGGGAGAATACCGGAGTTGGAGATGATGAGCGTGGAACAGCTGAAAGCAGTGAAAGAGCAGACAGATCTCGAAGTCAATCTTCTCCAAGACAGCCTCACCAATATCCGTACTGCTACCACGCGTCTCGACCTCGCTTCTAACGCCCTCCACGATCTCTCCCTTCGCCCGCAAGGTCAACAAACGCTCTCTCTCTCTCTCTCTCTATATATATATATATATGTGTGTGTGTGTGTGTGTGTGTGTGTAACATCATCATCTTTTGGTACTCAATAATTGTGATTCTATTTTGAACTGTCACCTGAATGAAATTTGAACTAAAATGATATCGAACGGTATGACTGTATCAAAGTACCACTTACATATGTAATGTCTGATTTTGATTCCAGGGAAAAAGATGTTAGTTCCTCTAACGGCGTCGCTTTATGTTCCTGGTACCCTAGATGACGCTGACAAAGTTCTAGTTGACGTTGGTACTGGTTATTTCATTGAGGTCCGTTGCCTTTTCCTTTTTTCTTTGCGTTTTAGGGCTTTGGAAGGTGCAGCTTGTGATGCATAACTGTACTCCCTCCATCCCAAAACAATTGCCAAAACAATTGAAACGTCAACATGTGACATTATCAAATCAATATTTAACACACATGTGTTTTGTTTTAAGTAATAAATTCTCCGTCATTGAAACTACACTAATAATATTATCGATTGCAGATTTTAGGATTTTGTCAGGATTATCTGAATTTTGTAAATCTTCTGTCATAGTTTAATCATGCTGATTAATAGAAGTCAAATTGTAGCTAGTTTTTTTCTTTTGGGATGGAGGGAGTATTTTGCTTATAATTGTATAATAATTTTCAGTATTTACTGAAATGTAGCTGAGGTGGTTCATTAGGACGGAATTTAAGTAACTGTGCTTCCCTTGAAATGATTAGCTAGTTGGTGGAAAGGTGACCGTTCATAGGAAAATGCTACGAGCGGCCTCCCTTAGGGCACTGTAAGTTTTATATTTAATTTTGACCCCAAGGGGTGGGAGAGATGGGAAGGGCACTCAGGCGAAGACCTTGAGGTCCTTGATTCAAATCATTATACCAACAAGGGGTCACAGTTATTTATCAAAAAAAAGAGTCTGAGGCACTTGTTAGCAAGATCCTTGTTATTAATGGGGTTTTTGATGAGGAATTTTTAGTTTTTCAGTTCTTTAAAATATTTAGCTAGCTGGTAGGTATTAAGTTCAAGTCCTCATTGACCGCAATACTTGAGTTCAACTGAACTCAACTTATACAGAAGCGGCCAGTAGAGAGAGCATTATGTAGGATATGCTGCTCTTTTCACTTGTCATCTTGCATGCTCCTACAAATCCTTGTTTATTTCCATTTTTGGCTCAAGTGTTTTGTTTTCTTCTCTCTTGGTCAGAAAACAATGAATGAAGGAAAAGATTATTGTGAACGTAAAATCAACTTGCTCAAGTCGAATTATGACCAACTTTTAGAGGTATGTTTCCTTTCTGGCTATCTTTCTTGTCTGCAAGTCTCTAAGATGAAGAATCTAGGTCTTCTGAGCGATTATGCTCTTAAATGTGGGAAGTTACATGCATCTTTTATGGACAGAGTTGGGTACACCTTGACAGCTTTGATTTTTGCTTTACATTTTTTTTTATGTAAGGGTTAGCCGAAAATTGATTCCTTTCTTTCTGTTTCTCCTTTTTTAAATTTCAAGGACTTGATTAAATTTTTATTTGCGAGCTTCTTTTGTTGACTATGGTGGTTAAGGCTGTTTGTTTTATGATAGGTAAGTGTGACCCCTTGTTGGTGTGGGAGACTGGAACCAAGGACGTCAAGGTCTTTGCATGAGTGCCTTTGTCATCTTTCCCACTCCTTGGGGGAGAGATAGCAAGGAGTGGTTAAGGCTCTTTAATTGTTTTCTTTTCCTTTTTTTTCCCTGCCGGGGGTGTGGGAACTTGAGTTCCCCCCACATCCAGTTTTTATGGTTGTACTATTGTTTGTAGAAATGCTTATTCACTGCTCTAGGGCCTCCTAAGGATTTGCCCATATATGAATACTTGTTCCCAAAAGAAGTTTTCTTTTGAGGATTGTCTGCCTAGAAGATACATTATTGAGGGTCGAGCCTTGAATCCATTACTTGTTGAGAGGAGTGACAAATTGCAGAGACCTTTTTGTGAAAACTACGTAAAGGCTACCGTTGCTAAAGTGGGTACTAGTCAGTAATAGAGCCGATGGCTGGTTGGCTTCTCAATGGCATCTGTTTGAAAATGTAAGGATTTTGGGGTTCCATAGATATGATTTTGTGAGATTTGAAAGTTTTCCCTTTTGTTTGTCCTAATAGCACTTTTCATAGGGTTCCTTCTACTTTCATGATCTAGTGCCTAAGAAGGATTGGTACATGAAAGGTCAGAAATTTTAGGCCTACTGTTTTGTTACATTGTGGGTATTCATTTTATCTAAGCTTCTATTTTGTAATACCAAAAATATTAGGATACTTGGACATGGTTGAAAGTAATCAAATAATAAGACTGGTACATGTCTTCTGGTTAGATGCATATATTTCATGTAGATCCTATTTCCTAACAATTGTTAATAGGATACTCTAATATAATATTGATATTAATTTTATTATGTAAATATTATGTTTTTCTAAGAAAACTCATGGTCTTGCTTGCCCATTTCGAATCCAATTATATAGAGCAGTGAAATCAGTGAAAAAGTTGTGTATCAGCTGTGACATAGACAGGATCAACTGAAATTGGACAGTCACCACCATGGCAGTCTGCAAGTGCGCATTCGTGTAGTCTTAGGACTCTAGCAAGAAAAGTTGTTAAGAAGCTCCAGGCCACCCTCAAAATGCTATGGAGATTGTGAACCAGATCACGGTCAGCACATGGTAGCCAACAGTGGGATTTGATGCAGCCATAAGCCTTGTCGGCGTCCTTCAGATTAAATGGACAGTACTAAGAAGTAAGAATGTCACCATGATATCCGACTATAGTTTGATCTGATTACTTGAAAATTTCTAAAACTTGATTGAAATCATGAGTTGGAGTTTCTGTTTACAACTTGAAGAATCCGACACGGATCCCACACCCATGTCCGCGCTGTGTGGTGTCAGTCATAGGTAGGGGTGGCAAAATGGGTGTTATGGATAATCATGGGTTAGCCTATTATCCATGGTTATCCATGGATAATAGGCTAACCCATGATTATCCATAACACCCATTTTGCCACCCCTAGTCACAGGCATGGCAAGTGAAATGAAGAGTCCTTGTAAGAAGGTTGAATCTGATCTTAGGTGAGGGTACCCTCATAACTTCGGCTTTTTAAGTTGATAATAAGGTCAGCTAACAGATTTTCTAATGAGATGGGCCGTCGTGTAGGTGAGGCCTTCTCAGCTTGGCTCTACTGCCTCCACCTGCTGGCGGCACTTGCTCCTCTGCTCTAATTCCCTCCAGATGTATCTTGGTTGGCTTCCGCTTATAGACTAGAACCTAGCTAAACCGTTCTAGTGCAGCCCTGAAAATCATATTATCCACATGGTTAAGTGCAGCTAGCTCCAAATATTATGTAAGAATTTTACATTATCAAAAAAATAAAAAGAAAGAAAAAGAAGGATTTGATGTGCACATACACACACTAAGGTGCAGTCGTACCATACACGCACTAAGGTGCAATCGTACCATACACACACTAAGGTGCATGCACAAATCGCTCTAATCATAAGAGAATTCTCATGTTGTTTGTGAAGAAAGAGAGAAAAGACTGGGCAGGTATGGGTTCTTCATATACAACAAGAGCAAAAATCAGGTGCATAAGTACTAGTAATGGTTATCGTTATTAGCATGAGACTTCCTCTAACTAATGTACAAGGTTTCAATGCCCAAAGAAGAACTTGACATTCATTACCTACAGCTCAAGATTCTTCCTTCCCTCCAAATATCATCATTAATGATAAAGATCTTTATCATCGTCAACATTGTGTTACTTGGTTTTGTTTGAGTGAAGAGAAAGTAAAGGAAAATTAAAATGAAGTGTACCTTTTATCTTGTCACTCTCAAGTGTATAGCGCAAAACAAATGAAAGGGAGAAAGGCAGTGAGGTCAATATGCATTTGGAACATTATCTGTGCTGATAGACAGGGGATTATTCAAATTTTAAGCCGTAGATAATCAATGTTGAGCTTCTCTTTGTTGGGTTAAAACAGTGTCTGTACACAAACCTTGCTCTTTTCCTTTCTTTCCCGTTAGTCTGCACACCAATTTTGCTCATTTTCTTTCCTTGATTTTCTTTTCTTTCCTCTCTTAGAGGCATTTGTTTACACTATTTTTACTCTTTCTGTAGAAACTAGAAGACATGGACTGGAACATTTTCTTAGATTGTTATCAAGCACATACGCATAAGTATGTAGCTGTACGTGGTTTTGCATTCATTATTCAAGTGTCGTCTATGGTTTGTCATGTGTAATTTAAATTAATGATTGTATCCAAGTGACTGAGACTAAGTTGACTGAGGTGGGTTGAGTTGAGTTGAGTTAAGTTGAGTATCGTGTGATGCATTAGTTCTGTTGGAAATGGGAAAGGTAATAGAGTTTTAAATCCAGTAGGACATTCCGTGTAGTAATGCTAGGGATCCCAATATTTTATCCCAACTTTCCATCCCAATCCACATGGCAGTGCATTTGATTTGTTGGACATCAGAATCACTTAATTGTGGGGTCACAGCTAACGAATGACATGCTCTGCCACGTAGGTTGGGATGAAAATTGTGGTAAAATCTTGGGATCTGCATTTTTCTTCTTTGTAATATACTTATACCTGTTTGGAAGATAAAGTCGTTTTCCTTTTGTTAGTCTACAAAGTACTAAACTTCACCCATTTGTTTACTGGGTGCAACACTTCATTATGCTTATGTATTACTTACTGGAAAATGTGTTTTGTTGGTGATAAGAGTTGTTTCATTCGATTGCCTTAATAAAGAGCCTTTTTGTCCCTTGCGTGTTCTTTTTTCCTTATGAACTTTTAAAATGCAGGTTGCAACGAAGAAGAAAAGCATAGCAGATGAAGCAGGGGTGATCTTACAAGCAAAATTGAAGCAACTGGCTCCTCCATCGTAAAATGCTGTGACTGGATTAATTTACTGTGTTTTGAACAATAGTTTGTGTAACCACCGATTATAGGTTTACTTTGCGTGGAAGAAATGAGTACAAGTAGGAACTGGTGGCATTGCGTCTCAGTTTGCAATTTTTTGTATCATGATTTAATTAAAGCCTAAGCCTTTTTAGTGTTTGAATGAATTGAATTAATATGTTCTTTTATCCGAACTTTTAAATGGGCACACAGACACCACACTCGACATGTGTCCGCCTCCTTTGTTGAGACTTGAGAGAGTCTTTCTTTACAGAATTCTCAGCTCTGCTCGTTCTCGTTGATCATGTAATTGTGGGTTGTGTTTAATGGTGAGTTTCTGTCAGGGACCTTCTTCTATGAACTATGAAGATGGCTGCAAAGGAGTCGGCTGGTGGCATTGTCAAATCATCTGTGGATCTGGTAGTATGGGTAAATCGGTTGGCTCCCAACTTGTGGGTGTTGACTGTTGATATCATCATTTCAAAACCATGTTTCCCTAAACCAAGAAATAAACTTAGAATATTCTGGTATAGTGGTATGGGGTTTATGATTATAATTTATACATACGCATTACGCACTTTAATTAAACTTTGAAATAGGAAAAGAAGAATCTTGGTATTAAATTGTACAGTATTTTCTTAGGTCCGCCATGAAATAACAAAATTGATTTAAGTATCAAGCTGTGGACTGGAGTGGAGTGGTGGGTGGATGTAGTAACGTAAACACTAAACATTTATTTTAGTTTTAGGGATTGTGTCTTCAGTCTTCTACTCGAGAAAGTCGAAATACAAGGGGACTGACTCGTCGCAATTTCCTAAAGAAAGAAACTTTCCAATTTCCATTTCAAGTTTCAACACACGCTCTAGCCTCTTAACTGGGAGGAGAAAACCCCACTAACCGCTACTTCTGCAGCAATGGAACCTCAGCAGCAGATACCCGATGATCAAGAACCTCCGCCCGCCGGTGACCACCACCACCATGGGAACAACACAACCTGCATAAACTGTGGCGGCCCCACTGCGTATCCACCACCCCCATCATGGTCCGACACATCACCTCCACCTGTCTACCGCCCCATACGCGCTCCGGCGATCAACCTCCCTCCTCACACCAACCCCCAACAAGCCATCATTCTAACCCCAGTCCCTCAATCCCAAAAAGTCCCCATCGTCTCCCCACCTTACCAATTCCAAACCCCAACCAAAACCATCCGCTCCCAAGACGACATCATCCGATTCCGAGACTCCAACACCTCGAAAAACTTCCTTGGCTTCATCGTCTCTCTCTCCGAATCCATCCGATCCCACAAACTCTCCGATCCCTGTCACCAATCTTCAACTCTCACCATAATTATCTCCCTTCTCCAAACCCTAATCCAGTTCATCGATGAAATTCCCCCAGTTCAACAATCCGCTCGTTACGGTAATCTCTCCTACCGATCTTGGCACACTCGCATGACCGAAAGTTCCAATTCCTTCATGCTCCAGTTCCTTCCACCTGATCTCCATTCTGCTACCATTGAGCTTGTTCCTTACTTCACCGATAGTTTTGGTAATTCGAGTCGCATAGACTATGGTACTGGTCACGAGACCAACTTCACTGCTTGGTTGTATTGCCTTGCGAGGATTGGGATCATTAGTGAAGAGGACTACCAAGCTGTTGTTTCTAGGGTTTTTGTCAAGTACCTTGAACTCATGAGGAAGTTGCAGGATGTTTACTCTTTGGAGCCGGCTGGCTCCCATGGTGTTTGGGGGCTCGATGACTATCATTTCCTGCCCTTCATATTTGGATCATCCCAGCTGATTGATCACAAGTATATGAAGCCCAAATCGATTCATAACGAGGATATAATTGAAAACTTTTCGAATGAGTATTTATATCTTTCTTGCATTGCCTTTGTGAAGAAGGTGAAAAAGGGGTTATTTGCAGAGCACTCGCCATTGTTGGATGATATTAGTGGGGTCCCAAATTGGAACAAGGTGAATAGCGGGCTACTTAAGATGTATAAAGTGGAGGTTATGGAGAAGGTTCCTATCATGCAGCATTTCCTCTTTGGGTGGCTCATCAAATGGTACAGTTTTTCTTTCCCCCTAATTTTTCATTGGCAGTTAATACTAGATTTTAGTGTTTAATGCCTTGTGAGTTGGCTTATACTGGGATCTGTATTAATGAGATGTTAAAACAAGAGATCTAGAATACATTCAATGGTTGAAGATGTATGCTAGTACCATTACATACCTTATTAAGATATTACTCCCTCCGTTTTGGCCAAAGAATCCATCCTACTAATTTGAGATGATTTACTTTAAGAGTACACTTTTAAAAATTATGTTTATCATCTCCATAACATTTTAACTTTACCCTCACATTTGCTATAAACATATTGATTATGCTAAAGTATTTTTGTAATTATGACAAACTCCAATGCTATTTATATATCCCTTAATAATTAAACTTTTCAAATATGGACTCTTTTGGTGGAACGGACCGAGTATTATCTTGGGGGCCTGTTTTTTTTTTGATATGTAAATGAAATTAAATTCGTGGTTGGCAGGATTCGAACCTGCACGGGCTGAGCCCACATGATTTACAACCTACTGTTAGCTAGATTCGAGTTTCTTCACAGCAGCTTTGCATTTTGTTTGCTTCCTAACGAAAATTATTAGAGCTATACAAATAGTACCGGAATGCTGTTAAATATTGACCTTGGTTAGGGTTACGAATGCCATTTCCTGATGTGAAACCATCCAGGCTGAAATTGCCTCTTGCCATAGATTAGATTTTCATTTGGTTAGTTTTTTCCCCTCCCCTTTTGGGCGGGAACTTCTTGTACTTGTATGCAAATGTTTCTTGTGATTCTCTTTTGCCCGGACACTACGGAGGAAGAAGTTGCAATCCTAGTCCTAGTGCAAAGAAGGAAATAACATTGCACAAATGAACTGTATTGATAAGATGCACTCTTGTAACAATTAGGTGTCAAGTTTTCACGTAGATATAAAATTGCAGATAGCAAGTTACCTTTAATCTGAATGTGGAAGAAAGTGCAAGGCATTCTCCTGGCTATCACTTTAAATGCTTATTGAAATATTCCCTTTCAATCCAACTGTTTTGATAACTTTAGTACCAGAACACACAATTTTCATAACTTTACTACCAGAACAACTTTTCAAAAAGAAATATTCCCTTTAATCCAACTGTTTTGCGCTTTTTTTATTCTTGTCTTTTCTCTTGCTCACCTAAATGTCCTTCTGTCTTTAAAATCTATATTCACATTTGACGAGTCCAAGATTTTCATCTATGCATATTACATACATACATACATACATATATATATATATATATATATATATATATATATATATATATATAAATGGATGGACCTATGTTGTATCCATGCCAGCCTTGACCATACTCATCCAGAAAATGCAGAGAGAGTACTGTGGTTTCTGAAAGATGGCCTGCAAAATGGTGTGGGGTACTGTATTAATCTACCTCAAGATCTGTTCTGTGGCCATATTCCAATTTCATTAATGCTTGGATTTTACATAGATTCAAGTTGTAAAAGATAAGGTATCTGGTGTATGTTGGAGGTGGGGAGGTTTCTCATTTCTGTTGGTTTGTGGCTAGTAGCATAAGTATCTACATGTATGGTTGCCATTATCATCGGCAGGTATGATAAATAGATGAATATAGCTGTATAGAGTTATGTGAGAAAGTTGTCTTCAATGTCTGTTGGACTACTCAGTACAAACGAAACGGCCCAAGTAGTGATGTGAGCGTAACATCTCTGTTTTAGGTACAGAAAAATTGAGGAGAAGATAATACAAGATAATTGGATTATTCCTTGGTATTCTCATGATTAAGGTTTTGTCCAAAAGTGCAAACCTGATATTCAATTTAGAGGTAAATGGGAGGAGCTGAGGAGAGCGGTATTTCCTGAATTGATGATTAGTTATATTTAAGTTCAAGTAGGTATCAACATGCAAAAGTTTGATTAGTCGACTTGACACGTCATTGTAACATAGCCGAGTAAGACCTCATGCTTTTGAATTGTCAGCTATAGAGTGTCATTGTGTATCATTTTGACATTGTCCAATACAACCCATGCCAAGATATGTGATTCGTCACATCGACACTTGTCATGTGATGTTCTCCCAAGCAGACCCCATCCCAAGCAGACCCCACGCTAAACATTTGATGAATCACCTTCGCATTTGTAAACATGACAGATTCCCAGACACCTCGTACTAAACATTTGGAAAGTGACATCCGGTTTGTGGATGATTCATTTTCTTTTAAAAGCTTATGGGGGCTTTAAGAATGCTTTAAGGTTTCTTCAGATTGTCAAGTCTATTTTTGGTTTCGAAACTAGTGTTGCTGATAGTAGTTTAGCAGGGATTTATTTGGAGGCGCAGGCCTTGAATGGGTATCCCTCTTATGCGGCTTGTAGTATTAAGGAGCAAATGCTATTCTACCCCAGGCGGAAGGCCTGAGAGGTTAGTTTTGGGGATCTGTTATCGAGAAAGTTGAAGACCAGTGGTCAAGCATCGTAATTGGTGAAAGCGGGTTAATTTTTCTTTAGGAGGCCGACAGACACTATTAACTCTGATTTCGTCTTACCTGTCTAGAATACCCATTAGTTATCTTCAGATTCACTCTAATAGAGTCTTGTTCTCTTACATACCCATCGATTGTCTTTAACATTTCAGGATCATTTTAAATGTTGTGGATCACCTTGAGTGCAATGAGCTTGTGAGGACAAGCATCACAATGTTTTCCTGGAATGTATTATTCAGGACCAAGGATAAATTGATGTTAGGCCTTTGGCGTTTTCCCTAGGATTAATGGTTGGTTTTGCAAACTTTATTTTCGTATTTGGTCAACTAATCAAATTTAGGCCTTAATCAGTAGTGTTTTCCGTTTGTCAGTATGGATGTTTATGTAAATTTGTACTCAATATGCTTTTGAATAATTGAAGTAAAGTCTTCAGGTTTTGCAAATTCAAAAAAAGTAATTTATGTCAACTATTAATCATATTGACTTGCTAGATGCTGATATTTGGCTAGTCGAGTTATTCAGGAGTGATCATGTATCTTTCTTTGGTTCTAATTAGTGGGTTTCTTTATCTTTTGCAGGGATTAGTATGGTGAAGAAAGCAGACAGATGGGAATAATTTTGCAGGAATATTTAGGGTGAGAACTGAGAAGTGCTCGAGATGAGATGTAATTTATACTTATTTATAAATAGACATACTTTCGTAAGTTGTATGACTGCTTTTATATTATGTTAATTGTTAATTGTTAATGTTGTCCCACAAACATAACAGGAAACTAAATACCAAATAATCATATAAAAATCAGAGCAAGTGTTTGCCTGGTCCGCAATAGCTTAATGACATAATCGTTCCCAAAAACACAATCTCATCTTATATTTGTTTTTGCCTTGTTTCAACTTACAACATGTGGAAGCATATTCAATTAAAACGGACATCTCCAATGCTCTATGGTTTATTCTCACCCAAGGGAAAGAAATTTTTAGCAATTCACTCATCAAGATAGAGAAATTAAATTGACTAAGAGGGAGAGAGTGTGGCGCACCTTAGCTTCTAATCGGTCTCATGCACGGTGATGGTCCCCACTTTCTCTCATTGCTTTGTTTATTTATTTTTTTTATTTTTATTTTTTAATGTGACCGTTACATGTTTCCAAAAAGTGAAAAAAAAAATTTTAATTTTTTCCACTTTTTTCAAATGAGACCATTCTATCTGACTTCTTTATTTTTACTATTATTACTATTATCTTTCAATTTGACCGTTTTTACTTTTAAATAAATTAATAATCATCTAATCTTCTATTTATAAATAGCTCTCCAATCTCCAATCTTTTTTTCATTTTCTCTTCTAAATATCCACTCTTCATTCCCTTTTTTAAAAATTCACGCTTCATTCTCTCTTCTAAAAATTCACTTTTCATTCTCTTTAATATTTTATTTTTTTATTCCAAATCTATGGAAATTCTGGTAATTTTAATAATTCACGCTTTAATATAATCTTAATTATTGACGCTTTTATTTAATTTTAATTATTCATGCTTATGCCTAAGCAGAGGTTGGCGAAAATGATATCAATGCTTACAAGAAATAGTACTCCCTCCGTCCCCAAATTATTGTCCTACTTTCCTTTTTCATCTGTCCCAAAATAATTCTCTTGTTTGAAACTTTCTTTTTTAGGACAACATTTTTATCACTTTAACCTTACTTTTTCATTGTACTTTAATTATGAACAACATGCACATAGGCTTTAAAGTAAATTACACATCAAATTAATATTAATAATCTAGTCAAATGTGTTTTCTTAATCTGTACGTCAAGTCAACCAAAACAATAATTTAGGGATGGAAGAGAGTACATGTTTTCAATAGAAACGAACTAGACCACCATCCCATTATGGTAAACGTTTATATATATTTGAATTTTGGAGGATAAAATTGATAAGTTTATAGTGAGTGACAGTTAGGCCTGACAATTGGGTGGGTTTGGTTGGGTTGGGTTGGAATGATTAATGGATTGAAACATGTCGAAACTCATTAGAACCCAAATGTTAAATGGATTGAAATGGGTTGTGTCGGAATGAGTCGGATTGAAACGGATAATGGATTAAAGCGGGTCACCCCGTCTCAACCAAAAAAAATTCCCCCAAAAAATATAAATTTATAGTATAAAAAATCACGTGTCAAAATAGGTAATAGGTCCACCCCACTTTAATCCGAACCAACTCAACCCATTAATATTATTGGGTCGAAACAGGTTATCCACTTCAACCCAAAAATATTAATGGGTTAGGTTGGGTGAATTAATGGGTAATGGGTTATAATTGTCAGGTCTAGTGATAGCATTATTTTTAATAAAGTAGAATCGAGTACTACATCTCAAAATAAAATACTATACTTTTTGTTTAGAACGGAGGGAGTTGAATGTATTATGTATCCATGTTAATTGACCGTCCAATGTCCATATAGATTTTGGATTATCAAAATAGGGACAGCTAGTAAGCTAAGTTTCTGGCTATTAGTATTCAAATTTCGTATCCATATTTATCAGAACCAATAGCATTCAAAAAGTGAAAGTTACCAAATCAGATGTGCCAAAAAGGGAAAAATCTATGGAATGGCTTCCTTAGTGCTTGCTGTGTCATTGGCAGTTGTTTACGGCTTCTTTAGAAGCGAAGCGACTTGTGGGAAATACTTGCCTTGGCAAAGGTTATATCAAAACAAGGAAACGGGCACCGGCAACTTTCATTTCTTGTTTCTACACTTTGTGACAATAACAAATCTTTCACCAATACAGGGAAGAACAGCTGAAGGCAATGCATACTCATAACAATTCTGCCATTTATTATTGTATAAAACTACACCTAAATACATCAAAAGTTAATCTCTTCCAATTTATTTTAGCAGAACCCAAGAACCAAAAGTGAACAAGACAAAAGAACAAAATGGCGGTGCGGAAGGAAAAAAAAAAGGAGCAACGGAAGGCCTTATTGACCAACAAATGACATTTCATTTTCATACTTGAAACTCTTGCCAAGAATTCAACCACCGAGAGAACTCACAAGAATCAGATGACTGCATCAAGTCTAAGGTGTTCGACATGAAAATGGCCATCCTTTCTTCCGAGAAAACTACTGCTTCAAATGGTGCTCAAACAAAGACGCCATCTCAATCTGTAACACATGCAATCAACAGGAAATTGAAACTTAAACAATCAGTTAATGCTAAAACTGAAATAATCACATCCAGGTGCTCCAAGGCCAATAGAACTTCATCTGCCAGGTATTCCAAGGCAGTAATCTTATTTATCGAATTCTTTTGGCCATACATAAAGGAAACCTTCCATATAGTATGAATTGAACATTTAAGTTTGGAGTCTACTTGTAGGCTTAAAATCAACAAATAGGTGAAGAAAAAAACAAAGGATTGGCTTGTTTGATGGTGGATCTCAGACCATTTTACATCACAATCAGTATGGGAAGATACAAGTAAAGATGAGCAAACAACAAACACATGTGCAACCTTGACCATTGTACCTCGTACATCGTACTGTTTGGTAGCCATCCATTAGAGGCTTCTTAAGACTCTGTTTGGTGCTCTTGAGTCAGACCTGAGATGGATCGTGATCGTACTTTCTTTCAGGCGGGGAGAAAATCCTTTGATGTGATGAGGAGTTCGGGATCTGTTGACTTTCAGTGGATAGAGAAGCAAAGGCAGAGTAAATGAGGATATTCTGTCTTTCAAGGAATTCCTATGGGTTTCTGATGTGGTGAAGCAAGTATCTAGTTTTAGAGGTAATTTTTTGGAAGAAACTTCAAGCTCAGAGGCAAGAGGTGTTTGTGGCTAAGGAAGAGAACAGGTCTGGTAGATTTATCCGTATTGCAATTAGGAAGGTTGGTTGATCTGAGATAGTAGAAGGTTTTGGGTGGGTTGATTTGGCAGAGAAGCTCAGAAGATTTGCTCTTGAAGGAACAAAAGTTTCCAGCCATGTTAGGTCTTATGCAGAGGTTGCCAGGATTTCCCCTTGGCCAGTTATCGGTAAAAACCAAACAACTGCCTAAGGGTTCTGGAGCAGAATTTGCTATAGAAGAAGGTTCTTGTGTTGAAGCTCTCTCATCCTTGGACAGGTGGTGCCTAGTAGGTAAGGTGGGCGACCCCAATAGCCTCGTCCCTTTAAAGTCAGGCCTGCAGACCTGGGTGGACAGAAAATGGAAAGTTGCTGAAGGGGTACGTGTGGTGGACATGAATGGGCAATTCATCTTGTTTGAATTTCCTTACAAGGAGGAAGCAAGCAGGATTATGATGGAGAAGAAATGGTTCTTCGAAAAAGAACTTTTGCAGATTGAAAGAGGGAATCCTGTTAGCTACTGTCACAGTGAAGAGCACACGCCCAAGGAAACCTGGATAAGGGTGCTTGTTTTACCATTGCATCTATGAGGGAGGTCTGTGTTTAGACAAATTGGAGATTTTTGCGGTGGCTTTCTGGATATTGATGAAGCAACAGAATCTAGGACAGACCTGCAATGGGCAAGAATCTAGGTGTGAAAAGACACTGAATCGCATGGCAAAGGAGTGATCAAGTTGACTACACCTCACACTCATTGGGAGAACTGGAAGCATAGCATCTCATTACTTGATAATGTAACCCATTATCAATGGAAAATGTCCCTGAAACCTATATTGGCTATCTACAAACCCAAGGAGATAAAAAGGACATCTAGATGCAAAGTTCTCAATTCAACTGTTGCAAGCCTAGAACTTTTTTCGTACGAATTTGATGGCTTCTTATCTTTATACAAAAATAAATAAAATGTTTGTGCGTAATGCTGCATGGATATAGTCATTTACTAACTACAATTACTAATGATATATCCATAAATTAATCACTAAAGCCTACATCATCTCTCATGTAAACAAGCAGCTCATCATTATTATCTTAGTATATATAAGAACTTGCAAAATACAAAAATGGTTGGATATGGGTACAGATCCAAGTATCCAACCTGCCAGAATTGTTAGATTTTAGACTACATGTACTGTAAAACTGCCATCACCCAAATCGATACCCATAGCTATGCCATAAGGGGAGGAATACGGGACTTTGGCAAACATGAAGGATCCAGGTAACATAGGTTTTCATCAAAGATTTCAATCCAAAAAATAACAAATGTAAGGAAACTGAAGACACTTCTATCATTCAAACATCTAATTCTCTATCTCCCTAAGTTTCCTTATCAACAAGCACTCGCATGTCCAAATTCAAGCCATCAACTTTTCAAGATTTTGCTCACTCACCCCACATCCCAAAAACCACAGACACACACATACAAACACAAAACAAAAGAGAGAACCAAGTATTATTTTCCAGTAAGAAACAAATTATACGGATTGAACACACATCTGTACGGACATGTACATGGAAATGCCAACAAGAAACATTAGGGCACTTGTTAAATACACTTTTAGAAAGGTTTTGCATTGGGAACATCTCCCACTGTCTTTGGAGACACTCCCCATGCATTAATGGGCATTCCCAATTTCAATCTT
Organism: Codonopsis lanceolata; assembly: GCA_013146195.2. Lineage (NCBI taxonomy): Eukaryota > Viridiplantae > Streptophyta > Magnoliopsida > Asterales > Campanulaceae > Codonopsis > Codonopsis lanceolata. The sequence continues at coordinate 68,236,124 of CM028377.1, read as the reverse complement.
TCTACATATACTATGCGTAATTAACAAGTGGCCTAAGGGCACTTCTCGGTATGACCCTATATCAGTACACTGCAGAAAGGGGGGGAAATGAGAACAGAGCCTAAATTACTAGAGAACACTAGTAGATGATCTATAGATACAGTCAACTTACAGCTGTCAGTGCAGCTTCGGATCCTTTATTCCCTGCTTTGCCACCAGCTCGGTTTAAGGCCTGAAGTTATAATTACTTAGATTTCAAGTGGCAGTAACAAATACAGCATTAGCCGAATTAGCATTAACTGCAGCATAATTACCTGATCCATGTCTTCAGTAGTCAAGACACCAAATACACAAGGAACACCTGCATGTGGTGCATGAAAGATAATCAACAAAGTATAAACTTAAAAAGAAAGGGGGTTCAATTTCACAACTCCTTCGTAGCTTTTAAGCCTCACAAAATTGCAAAAGGCTCACCAATCACTGCCTATCCATCCAAGGACATTGCTTTAATATTTTTTTGCTCGCGTCATTGCACACTCCCCCCCCCATGAAACGCGGATGTTGATAAGTGTCTATGGAACATCTTCTAATCATCGACACAAATTACCAATAAACACTAACTTCTTTGGAATTTTTACCATTTGTAAGGTAGAACAAGATGAAATCTCAATGGAAGCAAATTCTTGAAATTGATTAGCTGATTGAGGGGGAAAAAAGACATAAATTATCAAAACCAAGTCCCCATCAAGCACGTGATGGATCTTAAGATTAAACCATCTTCACTTCTCTTAACCTCCTGGGTGAACTGAACACGACATGAATCATTATATGTAAATTTGAAATTGAAGCCTGAGAATATGGGAAATGCTGGTCTTGGACAGGTTAAGTAGTTAAACCTAACTGAACACCTTGGAATCTGCATACCTGGGGTTGAAGCTGACAGAAAATCACCTTCAAATCAAGCAAAATTATTCCTCACCAATAGGATTGTTTCAGCTAAGCTGCAAGGTTTGGACTAAATTCTTAACTGACATCCCACGACATCAGCTACTTACCTACTAAACTCTGCAGACCAATCTCTTTCTCTCCCCCCGCCCCCGCCAAGTTTGAAATAACAGCGAAATGTGCTCCATATTTCTCTTTATTGACACCCATGAATTTGTCAATGAAACCTACTTTATTTTAATACTTTACAGGTATTATGGTGGTTGAAGACTTTCAAAAGCCCTCTTCTCTTCTAATTCTTTTTTTTTTCCTTCAATCTGTAACTCTTTACTTCCATGGATGCAGTCATAAGTAGAAATCATGGAAAGTAAGCTTGATATGATTTATTACTTTTTATTAAAATGGTCAATGTTCATTTCATTATTGGTGATTTTGGATAATAATAACAAGTTTGCAAATTATTGGCGGATCCACTCTTGATTCACCAATTCGAGCTCTAAGCACTGAATCATCAACCTTAGGTGACGGATTGATTGTGACCTAGCATACAACCACCAGGCTCAAAACCACAATTCTTCCACAAAATATTCACCTTACAACATAACCAAAAAGCTAAATGGTTGTGTGTGTGTGTCTGAATGTGTACACATACACAATCACATGCCTACATCATTCCATGACTTCCTGCCTTGGAGGATGAGAGTTGTTGCGAACAAACAAACATATAAACTAACCTGAATTAAGACCAGCTGATAGTACTCCAGATGCCGCCGAATTAGCAACAGAATCATAGTGGGTAGTATCACCTCTTACCTAAATCATAAAAAAAAAAATTAATAAACATATATCATTATGGCATTAAAAAAAACTAGTCTAGCCTAGTGGGGTAGGCTGGTAGCTAGCCTTAGTGTAGATAAATTTGGTTCAACCATGCAAGTTCAAACCTTCCCAACAACAAGTTTCATAACAATTTATATTTACTTATCAAAAAAATCAATGAAATGCATTTAACATCCATATTAACAGGGTAAAAGATAATTGTAAACTTCATGTTGGAGATTTCAAGGATCCATGGTCCTTCTGTTGGGACATGTAAACACAGGAAAAAGATTTTAAAGGCTTAGTCATGCATATTATAATGCACATTAGTTAGAAAACAGGGAAGCACAATCTGTGATGACAATTTTCTCTTTTCTTCTTTTTTAAGAGAAGAAATTTTGCTGATGAGAAGAATAAAATATTCAAACAAGATGGACCAGAAATTCAGCTAGCAAAGAAAGTGGAAAATGGAACACAGCAGGGGGGAAAACGGTAAAAAAAGAAGAGAGATGGTGCGGCATTGCTCTCCCATCCCAAGAAAGATTGCAAACCCTGAAGATGAGGCATCAAACACTAGACAGTGAATGTGCAGAGTGAAAAAGATTTACGAAGTACACGAGATCCCCGACATGTGTACATCTAGACATCCATAGTTAGGACATTTCCTCACTTTGAAGCTTTAGATAACCAGGAAATCAAGTATTATCCTTCTAAAAAGCATTAAAGGTACAAAAAAAAAAGACATTTTTTCTTTTGATGACCATGACTTTTATTTATTGTACAAAAATGAGAAAGTAAATCCTGGACACCTAGTCCCATAAGGCAGTCAGCGGCAATGGTGGTGTAAGGAAGTTACATATGACCAAAAACCAATTTAAGCTGACCAGTTTCTGGTATTTGGTTTTCTCCCAAGTGTTTCCTAATAATTTTTACATTCCACTGACAAAAGACAGTAAGGGTAATACATTACTTTAAAAAAAAGTGCAGCAAGGGTATACATGAATGTGCAAGCAGTTAGTATTATCTACACTAGCCATGTGGGAGTTATGGCCTTCCACAATCTATTTGTCTTCCTTATTTTTTCTTCCTGTCAAAACTGTTTTAACTTGATATAAAAATCTATACCACACAAGCGATAACTTCACAAGATGACATACAAGTTGCATACTTGCATTGTCTTGTGAACTCATAAATTAACCCTCAAGAAGAAACTTTACAATTACTTATCAAAAAAAAAAAAAGATGAAACTTTACAATTTTTCAAGAAATAGATAGTCAAACTCAGAAGCCAACTACTTGGTGTAGCTCATTATTTGCACACGGCTAAAAGTGGGAAGAAAAAGTGAGTACAGAAGGGTTACCCACTTTTTTTATGCAATGTACCATCAGGGAAAATAGAAAGCATGGCAAGGCAACAGAATTAACATTTTGTAGTATTCACAGAGTTGGAACTTGTAAGCAGATATCATACCACAGCTCCAATGCACAAAATTGCTTGATATTTCTGTGACTTCCCAAGCTTCTCCGCTACCAAACCGATCTCGAAACTTCCAGGAACCCAGACAACCTAAAAGGATGATAGCAACATTTCCTTGTCACACATTACTCAGGTAGGAGTTAGAGTAAACCAGATAAATTCAACAAACAGCTTGCACATAGTCTTGTGACTTAGTGATGGCCTGAAAAGATGATAATTTTTCAAGTAATCACTTGATGTTAGGATACATGTCAACTTAATTCAAATGCTTCTTTATGTTGGAACTTTTTTAGATATTACTCCAAAGTCCCTTTCTACATTAACTTTAATGAGAATCAATTCTACCCACACCTACAGGGAGTAGAAGGTGCCATCACTAGACCAACGTTATCGAGCGAATTTCATCCACAAGTTTATCTAGTTTTTGAAAGATGAGGCACGGACCAATTTGACAAGGACTGTGATTTTGTTATTTAAAATCTGTTGCTTTGACTGATATGACAGGCGTTTCCAGCCCCAATCAAAAATTTAGTTTATAACAGGAAAATTATCCTCAACATATTGTGCATACAAGAGCTTTTCAGTAGTTTAATACTCCCTTTGTTCCAGAGTGACATGTTTGACTTGCCACACACATTAAGAAAAGATAAATGACTCTATTATAAATATTATGATAGGACCCCAAGGTGTGGGAGAGATGGCAAGGTCGGTCATGCAAAGACTTAGAGGTCCTTGGTTCCAATTCTCGTACCAACAAAGGGTCACACTTACCTATCAATATATATATATATATATATATATATTACGATAGTACGTATTTTTCAAGGATATCCATGTGAGAGTGGGGGCCATTAATTAAAGTAAGAATCAAATCAAGGATAAAATGGAAAAGGTAACTTACAAAAAAAATAAAAGATCAGAAAGTGGATATGTTTTTGGTGAACGGCCTAAAAGGGAAAGATAGATTCTTTATTTGGAATGGAGGGAGTATTTACAGGTACAATCAAAGTGCAAACTCATTTCAAACACATCTGATGAAACTACAAAATACAAACTACATTCATTAAGAACTACACAGTAAGATACATGCTCATGATTCATGAAATACAATATATTAAAAGAAAAACTTATCAGCACAGTTTCCTACACATATCTTTATCATCAATAGAATGACATACTAGCACAGCATCTCTAATGTTCATCAATTCTTCCTCTTATCAAGATGTGATTAATAAAATATTCTTGGCGAAGTGTAGTTTAACAAAATTAAAGGAAACATTCATGGAAGTACGTTAATTGTTTACTAAATACGAGTAGGTTGGTAATTTCAACAAACTAGTAAAGTACATTGGCTGGGTTTGCCATAGCCAAGAAAATAATGGACCACTTAAACACAGTGATGTCTACCCAGCTATACCATACCAGCTTAAGCAAATTTCTTGCCGTTGCAGTAATGTAACTCTTTTTGGTTATTTCTGATGACTAAAACTACTTTGAGCTAAGGTTGGACTATATGTTGGTTCCTCAGTTCTGCATTTCATGTTACAACGTGAATTTAAAAGTTGAGAATGAATGCAAGCCCTACCCCAAACCTGTACACATCCAGTGCCTCAAAAAAGCACCACAAAAGCACCTGGGTCCAACTAGCTTACTATAAGCCCCCATAAGCCTATGGATGTGAGTGGTACCCTTGGCTAGTATGTAGTCGTATTTAAGCACATACTCCCTTCATCCAGAAAATTAGTACCACTTTAATAATTAAACTTCCTGAGTTATTAAAATTTCCATACTTACCCTTATATTCCACCAAATTTAAGCACATGCCGTCGTCTTGCAACATTGACTTAAAACATATAGCTGAATGTATTTCTTTAGTGCTAGAGAAGCAAGTTGGTGCATTGGACAAGCACGATATCAGCCCTTTAGCAAGCAAAACATCTCTAGAATACTGTTTTCTTATTTCTTTTTGGATCATCAGAGAATGTTTATCCACACCAATATTGATGAATAATAAAAATAAGTATGTGCCAACAATAAATCAAAAATAGAAATAAAAGAAGAAAAGAAAAAGATAATACATACATCAATGTCCTCTTCCTTCACCGAATATCTCTTGAAGGTGTCAAGAGCTCCCTCCAACAGAGGCCTTGTCACAATCTCATTGAACCTTGCTACCACCTATGTCACAGAAAACAATAGTTTACAAAAAAAAAATGCCAAATCAGAAGGCCTGAAAGGTATCAAAATCAATACTGAGAAATTGCTCACATGTAAAAAATGAGAATGTTATAAATGACAATCAGCTCATAGCTAGACATGAGACATGAGTCTTCAGTCAAAGTTTACAGAAAGATAGTGCATCTCAGATCTGGACAAGTAAGTCATAACTTCTCCGTAGCAGACATGGAAAAATAAAATAAATAATCTTATGCAGAAAAACCATAGAATGGGCAGAGTGCAGAATGATAAACAGAAAAAGAACTAATCTCAATTACATGGGGTGTAATTTGTGTTAGAGCTTTACAGCCATTCTAAACAGGTCTACCCCCTCCACTAATGCGACCAACATCCTAATATGTCGCTCCATCACCTCCTTCCCTCAAGCAGCTAAGAACCCACTATTAGGAAACACAGATGTCACCTTTTTTCATGGCAGAACCATGGAGGTTCCATTGATAAACCACTCTCCCAAATCCTAGTCAGCACATCAACGCAGCAATAACAATCAGATAAGATCAATAAGTTTGTCTTGCAGTTCGCAACAATGTGGGATACAGTGTTTGAAATTAGATTGAAGTACTGGCGAATGGTTGGACTAGTCCCACCAATGTAATAGCTTACAAATAGCAAGAGCATTAATATGGAAATATTTATAAATCTACGAAACGAGGGAGAGATATAGGGTAGGAGCAACTAACAATAGCAAAGCGAAAACCCTCAGCAGAGAGGAGGGAACCGGTGAGATGACGCACGGCAGCTGTTTGACAAAATGACCCACGACGATCCTTCCCCTCAGCCACTAATCCAACCCCAAATTGTGCATTACCAACATCTTCAAGAAACCGAAGAAGAATAAAAAAACATTTTATCGACTGAATAAATAAAAATGAGTAGAAACCAAACCCGAAAATAGGGAAAACAGAAGTAAGAGACCTTGTTGGGAGAAATGGATGGATGAGGATGAAGATGAGGAGACGACTAGAGTTGGGGTTCTTTTGGGAACGAGAGGAAGATTGGTGGGTAGCCGGAGGCGCTGATTACTGAGTCGTTGACCCGTTGGCAACCATGATGAGTTAGCAAGTGATGATGAAGAAGCAGCAGCAGCCATTTCTATTAGTATTTCTAAATTTGGTTCTTTTGACCCGAGAAAGAAGCGGTGCAATGACTTTGGTGCAGCGAGGCGGAAACTTATAATAAGAAGACCGGTCTGATATCTCCGAGGAATCCAAATCTTGCCCCGCGTCCTTTTTGGTGCCTTTTTCATGTTCCCTTTCATGCCTTCTCCATTTTGTTGGTCCACTTCAATATTTTTCATTTTATTTAATTATATTCATTTTGATAAATAAAAAAACGGCAAGCATTAAAGAGCAGCTATCATTAAGAGAAATAGAAATAAAATGAGAAAGAAATCCGACTCAATTTCCAGTACTCTTCGTTCCTATCTTCACCTTACTCACCTCAACACTCACCCTCTTAATCAAACTTAGCTAAATTTATCAATTGTTTATAACCTAAATCAAAATTTCTCAACAACTCTCCCTCCATCAAGAAACTCAAACATGGAATCTTGAAGGGCTCGAACATTATGTTGAGTAACTGAGTATGTATGCTAAAGACATGGTAATTCAGGCGGACCCCTTATTTCCTATTTTTTTCCTTTTTCGATTCAATTCACGTGTTGTTCGGTCATGGTGAACAACTTTGGAGTGGGGAAGTGTTTAGAGATAGACGAGGGCTAGGGTGGGGGGGTGGGAAATGGCGGTGAAGGGTATAATAGGAAGTTTAGATTGTTGGGGGTGAAATTAGCACCCACCCAAAAAAAAAAAATTTGCAATAGTTAAAAAAGAATCCCTAAATCATGATTCAGTTTTAACCCAATACCTTTATCATTAAACTAGACTTGTGGACCCCTTGTTCCGTTGTTAGTCAAGTTAATAGAAAGGCATGTGCAGTACGTGCAATGCATATGCCAAGATGATAAAGAGTATCATATGTAAATATGTAATGAATGATTCATGTTTCGCAGGGGGGTAATTGTCATTATCTAGTTGTATAAAGACTTCCTTGTAACTAAGTTAGTTAGTTACTTAAAATGAGATATTTCCTTCAGGTACTGTATAAAAATGAGTTGATTTCTTCTTTTCTTTTTTTTTGGTAAGGGTTTGTTTGATAGAAGCGTTTTGAGAAAAATGTAGTGATATCTCTTTAAAGTGTTTGATAACGGCGCTTTCAAAATATGTTACGTTTATAATTACTGTTTATGAAAATAAGCGTTTGAAATAATTTCTCAAATGTGTTTATAAAAAAAATTATGTTTTGAAAATGATGCATTTCAAAACGCCGCATTTAAAAACAACGTTTCAAAATATTGCACCAAACGAGATCGTAATAAGTAATGAAAACGATATGCATATTCAATAGAAACTTTACATTCAAGTAACACTTCATCTGTCTCTCTTCTTGGATTGCTATTTATGATGCCCCCTTCACAAGGTATACGTGGGACTTGGATGTGTTTATGCTTTATCACTCAGCTACTTTTTAAAGACTAACATCATCTATAAATTTTGGGATCGATTAGCATGGGCAGATGACCCACGTGTCATGCGTGTTTCAAATGAGCCAATATGGCCATACATATGCGGATCTAAACAAAGTGTTATATCACGGGAGGTGTATTTCAAAATGGGTTAAAGTCTGTTGTTATCCGCCCGCCACTTAAAAAGGTGGGTTGGGAAAATATAAACTCATTAGGATGTGGTCAAACAAAGTTGAGCTGGCGGGTTAAGGTTTGAGGTGGGTTTGGGCGTTGACTCGTCATAAACTTTCAAATAACCAAAGTCATAAGTTTTAAATAATTAGTTTAAATCATTTTTCCTCAAAATGTAAGATTATTTTTTATATCTAAAATATTAATAAATGATTTTGAATTGTTCAAAAAGTGACACTTATAACAATGAGAGATGTCGAATATATATTAACCGCAATATTTATAGAAGAGATGATTATAAGAACATACAAAAAGAGTAATAATAAAATAGTTTCTTACTTCAATTTTTTACTCATTTTATACTATAAATATTAGAGAAAGTTGTTAGAAAACACTATTAAAAATATAATAGTAGAAAATATAATTTTTTAATGAATTGTGACTTTTTTTTGTGTTATTTATGATTATTTTTATTATTTAG